>VDFB02270651.1:60270736-60992992 GCA_007258455.2 Sequoia sempervirens
GATAAAAGGTTAAGAAGGAAAGGAGTCATAGCACCAAGATTTGGCTTGGTAGTTGCAAACTTGACAAGATAGTGAGGTTGGCAGGAGAACCAGGGGAACTTAGAAAAGATAAAGTTCCTATAGGTTAGGGTGGAACAGAAATTTCACCAAGGAGGTCTATGTCAAGGCCTAGCACAGGAAACTGTGACTGTTTCCTGCAGCATCTGAAAATAGTGTAACTGATTCCTGCAGCTTCCAGGAATCTGTGATTGCTTCCTGCAGCCTCCCTATCAGGGTCCCTTCAATCCAAAACAACATGAGCATGTAGATAATAGCACACATGACTAAGCATGTTCATATTGATGGACAAAATAAAGGAGAAAAGGGTAATCTAAAAAATCAAAATTTGAAAAACTCTTCTACCAAGATTTATTTGCAACATGCAAATACAAACAATGGTAGGCATGAGAAGCAAAAGCCCTATTTGCAACATACAAATACAGATAATGGTAGGTATGAGAAGAAAAATCCCCAATTGCAACATGAAAATACAAACAATGGTGGGTATGGGAGTGGAAGGTATTGATCAAAAAAGCAAGAATCGAAAAGTATTGAAGCCAACCTTCATAAGGAAGGGGTGTCAAAATCTTCACTTTTGACGAAGGGTAAAAAGAGGTCTAATAGGAAGAGAAAATCAAGCAAGAGAAAAACAGACGGTAATAAAAAAACAAGCCTTGCAATGGAGGCATAAGTAGGTAAATCAAGATGAACCATCCTAGAAGGACTTAACTAAACAAATTCATGGAAGTAGATCTAAAACAAAGCATAAAGGTACTGTTAATATTACATTTTCTAAAGATCTACTACAAGCTCAAATTTAGGATCATCATCATCATCAGGCATTAATTTGTAAGTTTTGGAACCTTACCCTTGAAATAGATGTACTGAAGCATTTATTATTTGAAGAATGGGAAGGGGTTACCAAGGTATTTTATTTGGATCAAGCAAAAGGCATTTTTTGTGTGCTCTTTGATTTGAAAGTAGAGAGAGATGTTATTTACAAAGTAAAGTCTTGGGTCTCTAAGGGTTCTGGTTTGTGTATGCAACCACATGTACCAAATTTTAACTCACAACAATTTGATGCTAGATTTGTACCATCCCGAGTTCAATTGAATTCTCTAGCTTTGGAGTATAGGGAGCTCAAACTAATTTAAATAATGAAAAATCATGTAGGGATTTTTCTAAAACATGATATGGAGTTTTTTAGAAATCCTTCCAAACCTGTCAGGGTCCGTATCTTGCTTGATATCACAAAATCTTTCCCAACCCAGATTCATATAAATTCAAAGTTTGGTATCTGGGTTCAGGAAATTGTTATAGAAAATCCACACAATGTATGCATGTTTTGTCATTCAACTGAGCATGTTAAATCAACATGCCCTGATCTTCATAAATTAAAAGGGAAAACAAATTTGCATTCACCTCCTCATCCTGATAAAAGGAAGGATAAAGAGGAGTTACCAGTACTGGTCAATGCGCCTAGAAGGAGAGATGTAGAGTTATTTGTTGAAAATCTCTATGAGTTAAAGAAACTTGCTCTTGAGGATCAAGGAAGGAAAGGGAAACATGAGCCAAGGAAAAAGGGTCACATAGAATACAAGGAGTTACTGGTCCATAATGAAAATAATCCTAACTTGTGTGGACGATATGGGAAAGGCAATCAAATTAGTAAGCCTAACAATGATTTTGTAGCCTTTCCCTTAGTCTCATCATTGGTTTTAAATCAAATAGATGCTATTGCTAAGTAGTTGATGTTTATAAAAGAGCCTATTCATATTTATATTAAACCATTGGAAGAAGGATATTTTTTTGTCTCACCATTGAAATCAGGAGTGTGCTCATAGTAGAAGTTATTGAGTGAAATAAAAATAGAGAGAGAAAATGTTGAGCTCCTAACTAATGTTAAGGAAAATGTTGTGAACCCTAATGCACTTTGCTTAAAAAAAGAGGGTTTCCTTGATAATCTAGAAGAGCTAGTAGATAAAATTTTGTATTCAATAGGTTCAAATTTATTTGATGATATAGTAGAAGGTATTTTAGCTGAGGTAGAGTTTGTTCCAGTACAGGAGGATTAGTTCCAAGTTCCTAGCATCTAGGAACCGCCTAAGGAAGATAATATGAAAATTGATGCAGAATTGGAATCACAATTTGATTATTCACAAACTTTGTCATTAACACAAACACCATCCTCTCAAGTATTAGTCAAAAAGTCCCCTGGGAAACAAGGTAGAAAATCTAAGGCTACAAAATAAAGGAAGAAATTGATGTGAGACTATAGGCTACTTTGGATGGAAGTTTATCAGTAAGTAAAAGATTGAGGATATCATGTTTCTCTCCTCAAGCATAATGAAGGTGTTTTCTTGGAATGCCAAAGGCATTTATGTCTCTGAAAAATGAGCCCAAATCAAACACCAATTAGACATTTATGGGGTAAATATCAAATTGTTGCAAGAAATAAAAATATGTCAAGAATCATTTGAGGTGAAAATTATGAAGTGGAAAAAATGGAAATCAATGCATGTGCCAACTCAAGGGGCTTTAGGTGGCTTAGTCACATTATCGAATTCAAAAAAGGTGTCTATTGATGCATTTCATAAGGGCAGCAATTGGCAGTTGTTGAATGTTGTGAGTTTTGACCTCAATTTTATGTTATTCAATGTCTATCGACCAACAACTACACATGGAAATAAGAGGTTGTGGGAAGTGTTAATAGGCATCATTCAGGGTTTTGGAAATAAAAAGGTGATTGTGGCGGGTGA
This sequence comes from Sequoia sempervirens, assembly GCA_007258455.2. Classification (NCBI taxonomy): domain Eukaryota; kingdom Viridiplantae; phylum Streptophyta; class Pinopsida; order Cupressales; family Cupressaceae; genus Sequoia; species Sequoia sempervirens. Next base: position 60,273,535 of record VDFB02270651.1, read on the forward strand.
TTTCAATGTGATAGTTTCATTACAAGAAAAAGAAGGAGGTATATGTCCATCACGAGAAACAATGGATGATTTTAGTTGTTTTATCTTTGGCAATGCATTGAAAGATATCTTTCCTCTAAAGGGTAAATTTACATGGAATAACCAGAGGAAATATTTTTTGCAAATTGCAAAATGTCTAGATAGATTTTTAGTGTCTCAAAACTAGATAATTGCATCATATAATTTGGCATCAGAAATATTGCCACTTGTGAGCTCAGATCACTATGCAATCTCATTAGAGATATCAGGATTAAATCCCATACTTGAGCATAGGCCTTCATTTAAGTTTGAAAAAATTGTGTTTTAGACATCCACATTTTCTCCCACTTCTCCGCCAATGGCGGATTAGTGCACTCTTTTAGAGCGGTAGTAAAATGTTTCAATTATATAAAAAAGTCGTAGTATGTTAAAAATAAAATTAAAGCATGGAATGTGCAAGTTTTTGAAAATATTTTTTCCCAAAAGGAGAAACTGGAAAAGGAGTTAGTGGATGTTCATGAACACATAATTCAACATGGTTTGGATCAGTTACATATGAAAAATAGAAGAAATTGTAGTTGAAATGGGAAGAGTTGGGAAAAAGAGAAGAGATTTATTGGCCTCAAAGTGTAGGGAATTATGGTTAAAGGAAGGGGACCGTAACACAAAGTATTTTTGTGCTTCTGCCCAAATCAAAAGAACTGCACAAATAGTTTTTTCAATTCAGGATGCCATAACAGGAAATTAGATTACAAATGCAAAGGAGACTCAGGATGAAGGGGTTAAGTTTTTTAATAATCTCCTAGCCCCACCTAGGAGGGTACCAGCACACGTAAATCAAGATGACCATGTCTTGTTGGTTTCAATTCCAAATATCATTTCTCAAGAGGATAATGAGGGGTTGATGAAACTGTTCACCTATGAAGAAGTAAGGAGGGTAGTTTTTTCCTTTTCTCCAGATAAGGCCATGGGACCAGATGGCTTCACAACTCTTTTTTTTAGAAATGTTGGGATTTATTGGGATTTGACTTGCTGCTAGCTTTGGAAGAGTCATGGAAAAATGGTACAATGTTGAATAATTTTAATGCGATAAATATTGTGATCTTACCAAAAGTAAAGGAGCCAAAGACTTTCATAGAGTTTAGACCCATCTCATTGTGCAATACAATTTATAAAATTTTCACAAAGGAAATATATTTAAGGTTGCAACATCTCATCCCTAAAATCATTTCACAAGAACAAGGGGGTTTCATCCCAGGTAGAGAAACAACTGAGGGTGCATTGGTTGTGCATGAAGTACTTTATTCTATTAACACTATTCACCTATCTTCCTTCATTGTAAAGTTTGATATGATGAAAGCATATGATAGGGTTGATTGGAGTTCCTTATTGAAAGTATTGGCCAAATTCAGTTTTTGTAGTAAGTGGTGAAAATGGATATTATCTTGTTTATCAAGGGCCAAGTTTTTAGTGATAATCAATGGGGAACCTTTAGGCTTTTCCAGTGCTATGCAGGGGGTAAGGCAAGGGGATCATCTATCCCCTTTCCTCTTCATTATTATGGCATAATCTTTTAGTAGGAAAATAAAGGAGAGGTATAGTTTGGGTCGGTGGCAAGGTGTAAATATTCCTCATACAAGTATTTTAGTTACACACTCTCTCTTTGTAGATGATACTTTGCTATATGGGAAGGAAAACATTACAAAAGCTAAAGAAATAAAATGGGTTTTAGACATGTACTCCTCAGTGTCAGGGTAGAAGATAAATGCACAAAAATATAAGATATATGTCTTTAACTCCAAGGTAGCTATAAGAAGGAAGATTGTTCAGGTTTTAGGCTTTTAGGTGGTAGAAATTCTATGCACATACTTGGGGATCCCATCCTTTATGGGAGAAAATAAGACTTCTTACTAGTCTAAGGTCATAGAAAGGATTAAGTCTAGATTTTTTGCATGGAAAGCTTGTTGGCCATCATTACCAGGCCACATTTTGTTAATCAAGATTGTTTTAGCAACAATCCCAAACTATGTTATAGCAATTCTTAAAGCTCCTAAATCAATTGTTGATCAAATTGAAAAGATTATTAGGAGCTTTTTATGGAAAGGGAGTATGATTAATGGGAAAAAAATTCCTTTAGTTTATCTTGATAGCATGTCTTTTTGAAAAACTTAGAGGAGTTGGAATGCATAATCTCTCTAAACATAACATGGATTTTGGGGGAAAATTGATATGGAAAATGTACAATAAATATGATTCAAAGTGGTGTAAGATAATGCAGGAAAAATACTTAGATACTCAAAATCCAACAAGAGTATTTACAATATCTAATCCCCCAGATGGATATGCTATGTGAAATTTTATGGTGTCTTTTCAGAAGGTGGTCACTTCTTACTTGTCTTGGGAAGTGCATAATGGTGAATATGTTCACTTTTGGAATGAAACTCGGAATGGTTACCCCCCTTTCAAATATTTTCAAGAATTGCAATTAGCTATCCCTGTATTGTCTCAACTGTGGGGAATTAGATTGGTTGATTATGTTGACTTAGTAGATTTGGTAACTAAAAGAGTAAAATGGAACCAATTTTTGAAATTGCAAATAACAAAGGATCAAAAGGATTTCATGCTTCATGCCTTAGCTGAAAGAGTAGTGTTTTTATCAAGAATTTCTGATAGAATCATTTGGGTTCCCTCCAAAGATGGTAATTATACAATCAAGGGTATAAAGCAATTCTTAATAGAGATGCTCAAATTCAATCACAAAGAGCCTTTTCTTTTTGTTGGAACAGTCTAGTTTGGTCGAAAGCAGGGAGTTTTGCATGGCTATTTTTGTGTAAAAGGGTACTAACAAGTGTAAGAATTAGTAAATTAGGAATTGCAAAACCCTTTAAATGTGTCCTATACGAAGAAGAATTTGAAAATGTTGATCATTTATTCTTGCAATGTGAATTTTCTCAAGAATGTTGGAAATTTGTGCTTCATAAAATAGGCTTTTTTGCTCCTTTTCCAAAGATAGTTTGGGATCTATTACATGCTTGGCCTATGTTGTATAAATCCTCTCTTTTTTCATGCATTTGGCGCCTAATACTAGCTACATTTCTTTGGTTGATATGGTGGGAAAGAAATAAGTACATTTTTAGAAAGGTTTCCTCTTCATTTCAGAATAATTAAAGTATAATTGACAAATCAGTTTCAGAAGCAATTAATGCTTATGTTCAAAACTATAAGAATATTAGTTCTCTCTTCATGGATTGGGATGATAGTATAATGAAGAATTGGAAGAATATAAGTTTGTCATTCAAAGCCAACTTGAAACAACCTCACAAGTTAAGAGTTGATGGGGGCTAGGTTAAATGGCAACCTCCAGTCCCAAGATTTTTTAAGTTCAACTTTGATGGAGCTTTGAAAGGAAACCCGAGAGTGTCTGGTGCAAGGGTTTGTATTAGGGACTCTTATGGGGATTTGAAGGAAGCCAAATCAACTACTCTTTCTTTAGGTACAAATACTATAGCAAAGGCAATTGCAGTTCTCCATGGTTTAAAACTTGTCAGGAATTTAGGTATATCAAGAATTCATATAGAAGGTGATTCAATCATAGTCATAAATTCATGTAGAGAGATATTATGTTATAACTAGAATTTAAAGTATGTAAAGTATATTGTTTGGGGGTTGCTTGATAAATTTGAAGCCTTTCATTTATTACACACCTACAGAGAAGGGAATAGTTTGGAAGATCATCTAGAAAACATGGGGTGCCAAAGACAGGAAGTCTCTATTACAAAGGAAAATTTCAAAGTTGATGCTTTCCTAATGTGAGCAGAGTTAGTGGCAAGAGAAAGTGTGCATAGGGATATTTGAAACTATGATTTTGTTAAAATGTCTCTGTTGGATCATACAAGTTCAATTTTCAATCCTATTCTAAGTGGCATCCAGTTAGTTCATGTGGCTAACACATAATCATGTCAGAGTCATGATAAGCTTTATCTCACATCATGAAATCATAGTTAAGTTGGCATAGTTTGAAGTTCTTCATTTAAATGATGCACGATAGTAATTCAGTTCTCTTTTAAAGGAGATGATGGAGGAAGGCCAAATTAGCATGTTAAAAAAGGAGCTGATTTGCATAGGATTTGGGAAATTCGTAAAGAAGTACTTCATGCAGTGGTATCAAATGTGTTTTTTAGAAGTTTCATCTCTATCAAGGTGGATTGGTACTGGTTTTTCTTACAGCACATATGAGCAACAATCATCAAAATTGAAAGGATTCAAGAAAGGATGCATCTAATCAAGTGAAGGAAATTTCCTTTAAATGCTAACATTTGTTGGATTGTATGTAGGTGTAAGCCGATACAAAAAACTCCCTATAATGATGAATTTGTATTAGTTTTGTGACAAGTGAAGGGATTCAAGTGTGCAAGAATTGGCACCAATTTATAGCAGCCAAGGACATGATGACATATACAAGCTAGTGACATCTTAAAACAAGCATGTGAAGGATAACTTATATCATTCCCAAGGCTTGTTCGCATTTTAAGGAAATTTGTGAATATTTGTAGAAGGGTTTCAAAGCTATGAGTATGCATCAAAAATTTTCCTTAGAAGAAGGTGAAATCAGGTTTTGTAGAACCTATTATAGAAGGAAGATGGAGTACTTGCAGAGAAATTATTGAATATGGGTACCTTTTGCAATAGGGAGATGCCATTCTCAGATGCAATTGGTGACTCTAAACTCACCCAGGTGTTCAAACCTCACTATTACCAATTTAACAAAAGCATGAAAAGGATTATTGGGGATGATATTTTGTATCCACAGGCACGAAGGGTAATCTTTCCTTCATAGTTAGTTTCCATCTTTCTTTCAAATGTATTTATTTTGTTGCAGAAATTTCTTTTGCTTCAGTTAATTACTGACAAAGTAGTTAGGGAAGTTTGTTTGCAAGATAATAAGCTTCTTAAGGGGGTGCAAGCTTACAATTTGTGGAAAGTCCAAGGTCATATTGGTGGTCTTTTTCTATGCCATTTTCTGCTCAATGGTAATAGTTACATCTTTGTTATGGATGCCATCAAGAATACTCTAGAAATGTAGAGTTCTAGATATTTGCAACAAGTGTTGGATAGGCATATTGTTGTGGTCGATGAAGATATGGCAAAAAGAATTAGGAAGAAAACCAATGCATTACTAGCTCTTCTTACACATGTTCATAATAAACTAGTGGTTGTAGTTGTTCCAGAGATACACGGTAATCAAGGTCTAGTGCCTTCATTTCTTCATGCCCCTATGCCTAAAGATGTTCATGTCCTAGTGTTTCAAGCTGCTCACGAGGCGAATGCACCAAATAATATCAAATCCTTAATTCCTCCATGTCAACCTCATGTTCCTAATCTCAACATTTCTCTGGCTATGCAAACTACAAAGGGTGTATATCAAGAGCACCAGGGAGATAATGAAATTCAAACTGATGTAATGGAAGAATAGGATACTTTTGATAAGGGATAGTATAGTGAATTTTGCATATTTGGTTCATGGGTGTATAGGGTTTTTAGTTAGGGGAAGCATGTTAATATCAGGAAATACAATTTAGTGTATAAATAAGGGCTATGAAATTTTATCATATGCAAGCTTTCATGATAATAGATCTAGCTAGCAAGAACCATTGTTACTCATTTTTGTAAAACCTTAATATTTTATATTAATATATATACAAGTTGAATGTCTTTCGCCTAAAAAAAAATATATTTAATTATGCAAGAAAGAAGGTGAATTAGTGATAAAATGTTTCTTGCAGGCTCGAGACATTTTTAGTGTCTACAAGTATGATACAAAAAATACATGGTAAGATACAATTGAGATGCAATAATTATGTCCCCATTTATTTTAAAACTATATTAATTTTATTTTTCGCAATATATCTATAGTTTTACTTTTTTTGATTGGAAATATTCTTTTATGCATTGAGATGAGGTATAAATTTAAGGGGATGAGGATTTCATGACCCCTTTCTATAAATTTAAAACTTATAATTAATAATTAAAATGGATTGTTTACTCTTTTTTTCTCCAATTGAGTTGAAGTAGATTTTCACCCAATACCATAATGATGTGCTATTTTGATATGTTGATGGGTACAATGTGGTTTCTTAGTAAACCAAAAACATAATTTTATGATTGGTACATGGGTGATCAAATTGATATCATAATTGTATGATAATGAAAGATGCCAAAATGAGGTGAGAGGCCTCTAATTTATAAATTTTCCATGAGGGAAATAAATGGTCAAGATGCATTGTTTAATGGTCTGATTGAGATCAAATGAGAATTAGGGTATGGATTAAAGTTGTAGTCATGTGAAAAGTTTTCCATGAGGTGTAAGTTCTTTGTGTTAGGAATGGAGGGCTCACAATTGATAACATATCTCAATTAAGGGGAATTGGACAAATTTCAAAAGGGGATTAATTAGAAAAGGTGTCTACAAAGATTAATTATAGAGATTGGACATACAAAATAAGGGATGGATAAGATTTGGTGGTATATTTTAGAAAGGTATCTTGGGAGGGAAGAGATCATTTATAAAAAAGGCAAGATTTTTCTTATTGCACATTCCCAAAAAGGGGGGAGAATTTAAAATTAAGATTTATTGAAAACGAGATCCTTATCACATGTACACATGATTAGGGATTAATTAGCCTAAATAAACTAATTAATTAGGTATTACTTTATTTGTTTAGTTGGAGGATTTGGGGGGAGAAGGATGAACTTAATTAAATAAATATAAATTTATGTAAGTAAAAGTGAGGGATAAAGGTAAAGGTTAATATTAATTATAAATTTATTTAATAAAGGGTGTGGGATAAAGGTAAAGTATGGATTACTTAATAATTACACTGAAATAATTCCCTATTTGAAATGGATGCCTTGCTTTTTAAAATTAATGATTGAGAATTGAGAAGGATGTAAGATACAATTAATCTCAACTTTTCACATCTTTCTCTATCATTTGTCATTTTTCCTCAATGTGGCTTCTAAAACACAAGGATTTTCAAAATATCAATTGTTCATGTCTTCTCTAGTATTCACTAATTTTCCCAATTGATATCCCAACTACCATCCACACACTTTTATCTAGTTTTATCTTCAACTCTTTATTGGTTACTTTAGAATTTAGTATATTCTCCTATTGCATTATTTTTCATTACCTTTCTACATGTATAATTGTTCTTTGGTACAAGACTCCTCCTACCCACATATGGGTCAAGATAATTTTTGCATGATTTTTTACAACATCTAATCCATTTATTTTGGATAGTGTTGTATATGTTTAATATTTAAAAAAAGACTTCATATGGAATAGATATAATTGCTAAGTAGTGTTATTTTAGTAGTTAGTCAGAAAGAAAAAGGCCACTTCTTTTGTGTCTAGAAAAAGTGTTGTAGCACTCATTAATTAATTATATATTATAATATGTTTATTTTTAGTAATTTATATTATAGAAAGATATAAAATAAATAATATATTAACTATTAAATGCACAAGACAAATGAATCAGTTGTACCTTACACCTTCAAACTTCTCATAAAAATTCAAATCCACATTCATTCAATTAATCCTTAATCTGTTATAATGATCTAACATGAAAAGAAAATAACAAAAACTGAAACTTAATCAACACCATACAAGAGAATACCATATTTACATGGAAAACCCAAAATGGGAGAAACCACAATGAGGATTAGCTCACAATATAAAGTACTATCAAAACCAATACAAAAGGGCTCACTATCAGAGGACACACTATCTAGAAGAAAGAAGGGCTCACTGCAAGAATAGAAAAGAAGATGGAGAAGAATGTTACACAGAGAAATCCATCTCAATGCAATAGATAATTTCACCACAATGTCACCAACACCTTCACAACTTCACTAAATAATTGTAGACACCTTCTTCTCACTGCATCCAGTAATCTAACATATGAAAGCTCACATTACACTTCTCAAATTTTCACATTAACACTATATAATTCATATCATACTTATCTCTTCTTCCACACAACCCTCAACAAATAAACTTATATTTGTACCATATTCAACCTTGAAAATTTTCTCTGAGGTCGGTTATGCACCTCAAACATGCAAATTCAAATTAGGTCGACATCAAAAAATTCCCACTATAGAAAGGAATGAAGGTTGACCATAACACATTTTAGCTAGGACCTAAATCCACTCTTACATTACATGCCATGCTTTCACAAAATAATGAAGCACCTTCGCAAGTAGTGTAAACACCATTAAAATTTTAAGTACACTCTTCCTTTGATCCAAAAACAACTTGAAAATAAAAAATACCACCTAAACATTATCTAGAATATTCCATAAACACCTTGAAATCCAACAAACTCCTTCACAACTTTCATGTGAAGAATGTACACACCTAGTACATTTAGACAATTTTTCTATACTTTGTGACTCAAGAAACATACTTCTTTAGCTCCAAACTATGAACAACTTCAACTAAATAAAGATACCAACACTATCATAAAACCTTTAGATCTGCAAGACCTAAAACCAAACTGTGGAGAAACGTGGAGCAAAAACATTTCTCCCAAACACCTCTACAATGCACAGTTCACACACTAGTGAACACAACTTCCTTTGCACAACAATCCAACACACTAAATTTAGGATACAACAGTATTGAACAAATTTGATCAACATATTTGAAATGCATAGGAAGATCTTCAACCTAGAAGAAATGTGGATTAGCAAAAAAAACAACTCAACAACCCTAAATAACATTGTAACACACTACTTTCTCTTTTTATCAAATTTTATCAAAAGCGCTTGGAAACCAAGCACCAAAGACACATCCTAATCATCTTCATCACTTCCTCAACACAACTAAAACAACTTAAACATATTAACTCACTCGTAGATCTATGGGAAAAATCTTATCAAACCAACACTAGAGGTTGATACTAGTACCTTACTAATGACAACATAATGTGACTAATCAAAGCATAGACAACACCAACTATTCACACTCTTGCAAAAATCTCTCCAACAATAGCCTCCTTCCTTATCATATAGTTGACATTAATTACAACACAAGCTTGTTGACATCAATGACAACACCAAATGCCCATACTTTCAACAATCTCCCCCTTTCTCATTGATGGTAACACGTGATGTGAGAAACCATCAATAACAAACACAACGGCTCTAATTCATACCTATTCTTTTTATTTTATCTCTCCATTTCAATTTATCTTTCTCACATGCTTCATTCTTCTCATTTGTATCTTATCTTTTTCACATGACTCTCTCCCAGGTAACTTATTCTTTTTCACATGACTTTTTCTCCCCCTTTGACATCAATGGTAAAGGATAATAGATTTGCATCATTTAAGTTTTTCCTTTGACATCAATCAACCTTCTCATAACTTCTTAGAAATTTTTTTCTTTTATGGCTCTGTATACTCTCCCTTAGGGGCACACACAAAATTGCATCAATCAACAACCATTGCAAAATGACAACACTCACTCCTCTGACTACAACAACCAGTAAAGCCATTGCCTACTCCTTTTGAGAGGTATCCACCAACATCAATCCAAAACAAAGAATGAATCTTGAAATTCACTCGCCCAACTTCTCTTGGAGACACTCAAAAGTATCCTTAGGAAGAGCCTTAGTGAGTATATCAGCAATCTGATCTTTTGTAGGAACATACTCAAGCTTCACTTCATTCTCCACAAACTTCTCTATCAGAAAGTGATACTAGATTGAGATATGTTTTGTCCTTCAATGCATTAATAGGTTCTTTGAAATATTGATAACACTCGTATTATTACAAAAGATGGTAATTGGTTCATCATATACCATTCTAATATCCTTCAATGTTTGATTCATCCACAACACTTGTGTGCAGAAAGATGCTGCTACAATGTACTTTCTTATGTAGTAGATAAAGAAATTGAGTCTTGTTTCTTGGTAATCCATGATACTAATCTACATCCAAGAAAAAATGCACCACCACTTGTGTGTTTCTTGTCATCAACACAACCAACCCAATCTGTATCTATGTAAGCACTCAAAGTGAAATCAATATCTTTTGGATATCATAAACCATGATCCAAAGTTCCCTTCAATTATCTTAATATCATCTTCACTACTGAAACATGTGATTCTCTAGGATCTTCTTGAAATCTAGCCACAAGACAAACTGCATGCATGATATCTGGTCTAGTGGTAGTCAAATATAATAGTCCAGCAATCATTGATCTATACTTTCTCTAATAAGCCTTAGGGGACTCATCAATTTTTCTCATCTCGCAACTAGTAACCATAGGATTACACTTCGGTTTGGAATCTTCCATTCAAAACGTCTTTAACATTTCTTTAATATACTTTTATTGTGAAATGAAATTACCTTTACCTATTTGATTGATTTTTAGTCCAAGGAATAAATTCATCTCCCCAAACATAGACATTTCAAACTCTTTCTACACTTCTTTTGAAAACTTCTTACAAATACCTTCATTGCCTTCAAAAATTATGTCATCAACATATACAACCACACTCAAGATTTGATATTTTTCATCTTTAAAGTAAAGGTTGATATATGTGGTACCTTTATTGAATCCTTGTATCAAATACTTGTCCAACCTTGCATACCAAGCTCTGGGAGCTTGCTTCAATCCATATAATGCTTTATTCAATGTATAGACCATATATGATTTTCCTGATAACTAAAATCCTTTTGGTTTCTCTATATATATCTCTTCTTCCAATTATCCATTCAAGAAAGTAGACTTCACATCCATTTGATAGACTTTTAAATCCTTATGTGTTGCAAAATCTAAAACCATTTTTATTGCTTCCATTCTTTCCACTGGAGAAAATGTCTCCTCAAAAGCTATTCCTTCAACTTGTGAGTAACCCTTACACACAAGCCTTGCCTTGTTCCTTACAACTTCTTCATTCTCATTGAGTTATTTTCTGAATACCCACTTAGTTTCAATCACATTTTTGTTTTCTAGTCTTGGGACAAGTTCCCAAATCAGATTTTTGTCAATCTTTAAAAATTCTTCTTTCATAGCTTTGATCCAAAATTCATCTTTATATGCCTCAATTACTATTTTAGGTTCAACTTCAAAACGTAAACATAAATTTACTTATTATTTAGCATCTTTCCTTCTTGTTAGTACACCTTTGTTCTTATCTCCAATGATCTTATTTTTAGAATGTTTTTTCTGCACATATTAGGGGTTTTATGAATATTTTTTGGAGCTTTTTCCTCTTCAATCTACATTTATTTTTCTTTGGATTTTTCTTCTCTTCAAGAAGAATCATCAGATTCATATTTTTCTATTACCACTAAATTATTCTACAAATCTTCATCAACTTTGACACTTGCACTCTCAACAATATTTCTCAATCTCTTGTTGTAACATCGGTAATCTTTACTTCTTGTAGAATATCCAAGGAAGATACCTTCATCAAAATTTGCATCAAACTTTCCCATTTTTTCTTCATCTCTTCTAATATAACATTTGCATCCAAACACTCTAAAGTACTTGACAGTAGGGATCCTTCCATAACATAGCTTATAGGGAGTATTTGTTTTATTTTCTCTTACTTGAAATTTGTTAAGTATGTAAACAACAATATGAATTGCTTCTCTCGAGTAGACTTCCAATAGATTCACCTCTTTCATCATTTTCCTTTTAGCTTCTTGAACAACCCTATTTTTTCTTTCAACAACTTAATTCTGTTGAGGAGTCTTGGGGGTAGACAAGTGCCTCTTTATGCCATGATCTTCACAAAAAATGTTAAACTCATTAGAGGTGAATTCTCCACCTCTGTCATATCTCAAACATTTGATTTTCATATCCATTTCATTCTCAACCACAACTTTAAATACTTTAAACTTATTTAGGGATTCATATTTTTCTTTGAGAAAAGTAACCCATGTTATTAGATAGAATAATCATCAATCAATAGCATAAAATACCTATCACCTTGAAGACTTCTCACTCTTGTAGGACCACAAAGATCTGTATGCACTAGTTCCAACAATCTGGTAGTAGATTGTTCTTTGACTTTGAAGCTTCTTCTTATTTGATTTCCAACTTGACATTCCTTACAAACAGTAATGATAGGCTTTGTAATCCTTGGTAGATCTCTCACAGATTGAACTGAACTTATCCATACTAGGTTATCAAAATTAATGTTACACATCCTCTTGTTCTATAGCCAACTTTCTTTAATCTAAGTCATAAAGCAACAACCATCAACACCCTTAAGTTGGTAAACATTTTCATATGTCCTTCTAGTAGTAATTATAGTTCCAGAGCCTTTTTTATTTCACATTCATCATCATAAAACATAATATTGTATCCTTTGCTACAAGTTTTTCCAACACTCAAAAGGTTATGTCTCAAACCCTTAACATAGTAAACATCATTAATAATATGCTTGCCATCAAAACTGATTGAACCTTTTCAACAAATCTTAGTAGATGTATCATCACCAAATCTAACACATCGCCTATCATACTTTTCAAGTTTAACAAACTTATTCTTGTCATCATTCATATGGTTAGAGAATCTATTACTAGTGATCCAATAATTCTTCTCTTTTCTAGCATGAAAAGCATTAACCAAAGTACCTTCAGTCTTATCCTTTGTCATCAAAGGACTTTCCTTCACACATCTCTCAGAGCTATTAGAAATATTTTCATATTTTAAAGCCATGAACAAGAATTCACCATCATCATCATCTCCATAATCAAATTCATCATCATAAATACTTGCATCTTCTCTAACATAAATTTTCTTAATCATCTTATCTTTGTTCTCCTTATTTTTGTTATTCAATCCTCTATTTAGACATCTTGAAGCATAATGACATATCTTTCCACAACTGAAATATTTAAAAGGAAACTTACCACTGTAGTTACCAATACCCTTCTTCATTATCCTTACATAGTTAGCTTCTACCTCATCAGTTTCCTTTTGGTCTACTTCCTTAGTCTCCTCTGATTTTCTAGCCTTAAAAGTAGTCTCAACTTTTGTACCACTACTTGTACCAAATTATTTCATCTTAAAAGTAGTTAAATATGCATACAACTAATCTCTAGTTTATTGATTTAAATTTTTAAATTCCTCAAAAGAAGAAACTTCATGATTATAAGATTTAGGAGAGTTTTGAGAATTTTCCTTACCACATCCAGTTCTTTGAGTTCTCCACCAAGGCCTCTGATGCCACTGAAAATTTCATTTACCTTCTACATGTAGCTTGTAACATTTTCATCTTTAGACATCCACAAATTCTCAAACATGATCTTCAAGTTTTGCATCTTAGCTTCTTTTACCTTATCATATCCTTCATAAATGCTTTCTAACTTTTCCCAATTTTTTTTTGTAGTTTTCAGACCCATAACTTTCACCAATTTAGAATTTGCAAGACTAGTCAAGAGAGCATACCTTTCTTTACCATTGCTCTCATAGGCCTTGACTTCATCATTTATACTCAAACCATTTGCAAGCATGGTGTATCCATTCTACATTGAATCCCAAACATCATATCCAAGATAAACCAGATAGCCTTCCATCCTTGTTTTCTAGAATGCGTAGTCAGATCCATCAAAGGGTATGTGTAGGATCATCATGGAAAAAATAGGCCCTTAAGTGGTGATGAAAATTTAGAAAAATCAGAGTTAGGGAACTTGACGTAAAAATTTGAATAATTTCTCTATATTATTTCAAAAATATGTAAGAATAGAATATGTAGAAAATTGAATATATTTTCTAAACTACTAGGTTTATTTAAAAAAAAAATCTATTTGGTGAAAATTTGAAATTTCAATGCAGTAGTACTTAAATTTCAGGGGAAAAATAAGAAGTAGGTGTCTGTCTGACCACCCTAACCACAATAAAATTATAATATTTTTAATAAGATTTTAGATATAAGTAGAGGACTCATGTATCGATGTGATGCATATTTTTTTGTAATTTTTTTCCAAGTAAATAACTAATTATGAATTTTTTATTAAAATTTTCAAAAAAGTAAAAAACTCGTATGTCTGACCACCTTAACTTGGTCAAAACTTCATGAATTCATTTTTTAATCCTATAGTATGCGAAGCATAGAATGCACACATGTTTCGGATTGAAAAAAATTAATACTATTTGAAAGCTATAGATGCCTTTCAATCAACCTATCAATCGGTACTTTAGTCATAATTCAAATAGAAAATGAATAATAATTATTTATTAAATTCAAAGTAAAGAATAATTTATATTGGTGGAAAGCTGAGAATCTCCTTTAAAAACCCTTTTCATTTCATCAATTTTGGGTAAAAAAATTCATCAACCACATACCCATCATATCGCCACTTTTTGGCCCATCATGATCCTGCACATACCCCAAATGTAGGAATCTTCTTGTGCACCATCCTAGATCTACCTTAAGAGGTTAATATTTCTTCCAAAGAACCTTGCTCTGATACCAATTGTTGAATGCACAAGACAACTAAGAGGGGGGTGAGTCAATTGTACCTTAAACCTTCAAACCCTCATAAACATTCAAATCTAGATTCATTCAATTAACCCTTAATCTATTATAATGATTTATCATGAAAAGAAAATAACAAAAACTTAAACTTAATCAACACCATACAAGAGAAAACCAGATTTACATGGAAAACCACGATGAGGATTAGCTCACAATATAAAGTAATATCAAAACTACTACAAAAGGGCTCAATGCTAGAGGGTGCACTACCCAAATTGAAAGAAAGAAGGGCTCACTACTAAAGGCACACTGCCATAATAGAAAATAAGATAGAGAAGAATGTTACACAGAGAATTCCACTACAATGTTACCAACATCTTCACAACTTGACTAAAGAATTGTAGACACCTTTTTCTCACTTCACCCAACAATCTAACACATGAAAGATCACATTACACTTCTCAAAATCACACACTAACACTCGGTAATTCACATCACACTTGTCTATCTCTTCTTCCACACAATCCCTCAACAACTCAACTCATATTTATACCATCTTCAACCTTGAGAACTTTCTCCAAGGTTGGCTATGTACCTCAAACATGAAAATTTAAATTAGGTTAGTACCAACATTCCCATAGTGGAAAGGAATGAATTAAGACCAAAAAGAATCTTATCTAGGACCTAAATCCACTCTTACACACCATTCCATACTTCCACAAAACAATGAATCATCTTCGCAAGTACTGTAAACACCAAGGTCATTCAATACCTATGTAAACACCATTAAAACTTTAAGTGCATGCTTCCTTTTATCCAATATCAACTTGTGGACAATAAATCTTGTAGACACCTAAAAATGACCTAGGCCTGCAAGCTTCATTTTTACCACTTTCGTCCTAGCATAATTATGTCATTTAATTATGTTCTTAGTCCACATTCGACTATTGGTTAAATAATTCATAATTATTTAATTAATTCATGTCATTTATTCTTCATGATTATTAAATAAATGAATTTTATTTATTTATTAAATACGTCACTAACTATCTAAGTCTTTCTTTAATTAAGTAAATTTCTTAATTTATTTAATTCCCCTTTGTCATTTAATTCTTCTTGATTATTAAATAAATAAATAAATTTATTTATTAAATACGTCACTAACTGTCTTAATTAAATAAATTGATTAATTTATTTAATTAATTAGTCTTATCTGCTAAATTAAATAATTAATTTTAATTATTTAATTGCCAATTAATATTCTTCTCATTTTAAATAAAATAAATTATTTAAAATGTCATGGCAATCTTAACTGTCAGTCCTTTTTGATAAATAATCTGAAAAAGATTATTTATTATCTCTTAAAATCCATAATTTGAATTAATTTAATTCAAATTGGTAATTAATCTTCCAAAAATCAAGCAATCGGGCAGATTCTTGATTTTTCAAATCTTATCTTCAGTCTACATCTTATCTCTTTGATTTTTCAAATCTTGCAAATCAGGCAGTCTTATCTTCTTGATTTTTCGAAAATCTTTATTTTCTAATTAATTTCCTCATTTATTCTCCACCATCGATCCGATTTTATTTTGACCGTTCGATTAAAGATTTTTCCCTAACCCTAATTAGGGATTCTTAGGTGTAATCTGGATCATTCATTTCATTGATTTATCTCATCCGTTTGTTCGAAATGGCCTTTTCTATAAAATGCCATCTTCTTCTCATTTTTGGGGACAAACATTTGGCGTAATTACTATAGGCATTTATTTACTCTCACATGTTCATGGTCATAGGCAATCTTAGTATTTCAATTTTGGCATTATTTTAGACATAGGCATTGCTTTGTAGACATAGTCATTTAGGCATATCAAATCCTTCAAATCTTGTTGTAGGGCTTAGGCATTTTAGATTGCTCAAAAGATGAATCTGAGGGCAACATTCTCCAGCAAGCAAGAAGGTATTACGAAAGGGAATCATGGAGGTATCAACAATCAGGTATAATTGTTCTTTTGTCTACTTCCTTTGTGTTTCGTAAAATCTTTGGGTTTCGATTATTATTTATTGTTTCTTGCTAACTCTCCAAATCTGAAGAAAACCTTGATTACATTGGTGAACCCGACTCCGTTTTGATTGTTTCCGTACGGTTTTTTTTGTTTTCTGTTGTTTTGCAGGTACAGGTAAGGATCGACGCAACTTTTTTTTTAAAACATCGCGACGCATTTGATGCGTCGCAACGCATCTGCTAACAGAAGCGACACAATCGACCTGACAAGCCGCAACTGACATTCCTAATGACGCATTTGATCTCCCGAGCCGCACTTGAAGACCCGAACGACGCATCTGCCCTGTCGAGCCACATCTGTCTGGTAAAATTTTCTTTCAGTTTTGCCATTTTGATTTTCAGATTTTCGGGTTTTTCTGGTTACTGGTTTTCTATTTTTTCTATTTTTTCTGTGTTTTTTATTCCTGCATGTTAACTAGATTAGATTTTTCTTGTGTTACTAATCTTTTCTTATAGCGTGTGGCAATCCTCATTCGTTTGTCGAAGACCATTGCATAAGAGACTACTAATATTCATTGTTTGCAGATTCGCATGTCAAAGAAGGAATAACAAAACTTTGTGCTTGTTTTTCTTAGAGTAGCAAACATTTGAATTTGGTGCATATAAAAAGAACACATGTCTTCTTTGCTTGATTGTGGTTGTGGAATGGTAGGTGAGTATGCTCTCACTTGGTGAAAACCTTGTGATCAGAAAACCAGACCCATTCTAATCTATTATTTACCTTGACTTGGTATATCAGAGTATCCTCTCCCCTCGCGCTTTCGAGCGATCTTGGGTGTAAGAGAAACGGTTACCAACTCTAGAAATTGGGCCTGCCTGGGGATTTCATCACCCCAACGTGACTCAAACCAGCAACGGAGCTAAAGCCAAGCTACCCCCGACCGGTATACAAATGTAAACCTTAAGGGAAAACCTAAGGTTGCGAGTGCGGATGTGTCATACGGACGGAGTTGTACTCCCTTAAACCCTGTTGAGCTTAACCTCTTCAGGCTAGAGTGCCACCTTAATGGTGATTAATCTCTTTCCCCATGTATGGACACTCAAATAGGGGTCCCAAACTAAAAACTCTTGTATAGAAAGCCAAAATCCTTCTATTTGCTAGCGCAACACCGGTCGGTGTGAAGGCATCCACACTTTCGCAGTTTGTAGTAGAGGTGATCAACTCGCCATGGGAGTTTCATGGGGGTTGGAAGCTTGGTTGGCCTAAGAAGAGAGTGCACTGTAAGGGGGAGCCCGTGCAGCTAAGCTTCTGAATTCACACGCTACAGATATGCAGTTACGTGGAATCTAGTGAATAGTGTCATGGCCTAACCTAGGATCGTGCTTTTCTGATGTGTGTTTGGTTACTTTTAAAACACTGTGTTTGTCAAGTGTATTCTAGTTCTATCACAGTTCAAACAAAACATTCACCAAACAGATCAAAACTTCCATCAAAATGAAAAGAAAATCACTTTAAAACAAAACTGTCATATCTGTCAAACCGCAACTGATTTTCTGCAACGCAACTGATCTGCTAAACCGCATTTGAAACTTAGAACGCCGCATCTATAGGCATTGCGACGCATCTGTCAACTGAAAAGCCGCATATGCTAAATCAAGTCGCATTTGACAGTCCACAAGCCGCAATTGAAAAACTGAACCACATTTTCTAAACTGTGACGCATTTTCCAAACCGTGATGCATTTGCCTGTCAAAATTTTAAACTTCACAGTCGAAACCTGAGGTCTTCAAATTGTCAACCATTTGTCAAACTCTGTCACCAAGAAGACTCTGTCAGAAACTAAAACTTGAAATTTCTCAAAGTCTTGTCTAAGCTTGCATTAGTCACCATAGGTTTCATACATCATTCCTTCTAGTTTCATACATTCAACATTACGTTGTCCCTAGGTCCATACTTGCATACTTAGGATTAGGAAAATCTTAAGCACATCTTTGCAAAAACATCATTTTCGACATTAGACCCTCTTGGACTATGTTATCAAACCTCCTTTAGTCATTGTCCTCTTTTGTGAGATTTCTTCCAACTCAAAAGTCTAGTTAGGAAGACTCACTAGTCATTAAGATCAACTTGTCATTTCCAACAAAGTCCTTTAGCAGTCAAAATCGAAAACAAAGTTCGAGTTTAGAGGTGCTTAGATAACCTTGTCTTACATTGCATAGAAATTGCATATCCTTATTCACAAAAAATCCAAAAACATTAGTCATTCTAGTTTTCATCTTGAACCTTAGACTTCACATAGTGTCATACTTGCATTTAGGCTGTCATTCCTATTTGAGCAATCTCATTTATGGTTGAAACCAGACTTCAAAAACAAAAGAGACAAATGGAAAACTTTAGACAAGACCCCCCATTTACTATCAACAATCCTCCATATGACTCAAACTGGACCTTGTACGATCCATTTACCAATCTAGACAATCAACCTCCAACAACAACGCAATCCTCGTCAAATAGTACATTCGAACTCTACTTGCAAAGAGATGAAAATGGTCAACTACTTCAGGAAAACATAGAGGCATTGAAACAAGACCCAGAGGTCTATCAACTTGCTGAAACAATAGCTCGTCAGGATAGAGACAGATTCGTAGCCATGCTCTTGAGTGAAGGAGCTAAGTTACCACCAGGATTTGATGCCAACACGCTAAATTTGACACTTCATGACCCTAATGCCAATAACGCACATAACATGTCACATAGTGGTCAACTTCTAAATACTACGAACAATACTTCCTTTGGGACCACAACGACAGTACATACCACGCCCAACATCCCAAACATCTCCAACACAATAAATGTTACATCTATTGGGGGATCACAATCATCCACAACATCCACAACACTACCCCAATCGGATGGAACCACTCTTGGCTCCTCAACAATGTGGGAAAATTATTCCAATCCTCTTTTTACCATGACAGTAAATACCACGGGGGCATCATCAAGTCACCACAATCCCCCTTTGACAACTACATCTACTACCATGAACACAACTTCGACAAATCTGTTCAGTAGTAATTCACAAAATCCTTTGGGAGGAGCCACAGGACGTATCTTTATTAAAGGACAACAACAAAACGTTAACACGACAACACATTCAAATGTCATTACCTCCCAAGGTACAAACACAAACGTCCCCCTTGTACAAAACCAACAATTTACACAAGGTGGCCAAATAACACAACCCATGACATCATTGACACACCATAACAGTCATGGTCACAACATCCCCCAAATAACGACACACATGGCTGGGGGACACATCCCAACATACTCATCCAACATTCATACTCATCAACAGGCACCAAATCATAACTTCCAATACCAACAACACACGTCATATGTACCACAACAATCCGTACCACCACAATACACCAACATTCACGCACACCAGACAGGAACACATGGTGTACCAGGCAACCCAACATATGGAAACGTAAACGACCCTACCATAGATGAACTCAAAGCAAGAATGAGAGATATGGAGAAAAATATGCAAAACATGTACATTTTAGGCAGGAAATCAGAAATATCATATGACCTAGATGTATACCCTTTCGACACGAACTTACATATGCCTGCATTTCCACCAGGATACATGTCACCCAACTTCACAAAATATAGAGGCAAGACAAATCCCATTGAACATGTTCACGAATTTGCAACCAACTGTATGGATATCGCCTACGAACCAACATACTTGATGAGACTTTTTTCCAAAATTTTGGTGGGTCAAGCCCTTGAATGGTTTTCAACTCAAAAAGATATCCAGACATGGGATGAGCTCAAATGAAAATTCATAAGAAATTACGCGTACAACATTGACATGGATACCTCTATCACTAGCTTGTGCAATCTCACGCAAGAAGACTCTGGTGAGACATTTATTCCATTCTTTCAAAAATGGAGAAGCCTTGCTAGTCGATGTCACATTGACATTCCTGAAAGGGAAAAAGTTGACATGTTCGTCCAAACACTTCTAGGGCCCCTAAAATTCGCATTGCAAATACATTGTTGCACAAACTTCACAGAATTGGTCAAAAAGGGAGTCCAGATTGAGAAAGCCCTTATCGCAAAGGGAGAACTGAGATATGGTTCCAAAAACAAGAACGTCAATCCACCAGCTGACAAAAACAAATATTGGGTTAAGAATAAGCATGTTACAAATGACGGTGTTGTTGATGCCAAGACTGCAAATACTGTAGGTCTCGTATTAGCCCTGAAAGGGGTTCAACAACAAAATAGACCAACAACAACATTGACACCTCCTCCCAATACTTTTTCAAACAACCAAGGTGGTCAAAATAGTCAAGGGAAATATCATCAAATGAGACAATTTCCTAGGGGTCGCACATACACCCATTTGGGTGAACCCATTGAAGAAGTCCTTAAGAAATGCATCCAGCACGGGGTCATCACACTTCCGGAAATCAAACCATATGACCCAGGACAGTTCAAACCATCATGGTGGAATGACAATGCACTTTGTGAATACCATCGAGCCAAAGGACATACAACCTCTAACTGTCGACAACTGAAAAACCTAATTCAAGATCTTATTGAAAATCGCACAATCGAAGTAGGTGGATCACAATTCACCTCCAATGCAGATCATACTATCCAAAGAATCCACTGTAGGATCATGGTTCTCATAATGTGTCCACGTCAGGTTCACAGAACCAAGCTAACTTCGCCCGAGTCAAGTACAATTATTCTAGTGGACCAATTATAAACAATGTCCGAACTGAAGATGGGTACATCAATACCATTACGGTCAAGAGAGAATCCCCAGTGTAATGCTACTACTCGCAGTGGCAAGGTCACTATAGCTGGTCCGCCTCCTCCTAGACAAGCCAAAATCACAATACCGGGCCCATCGGCTAAACAATCACAACCTGTTGCATCGGCTAAACAGCCAAAACCTGTCTCAACCCCACAACAGTGGAAACCCAAAAGCGAGTTCAACCTCATTGACCAACTAGGAAAGACTCCCGCGCAAATATCTATCCTTGAGCTGCTTCGTATCTCTCCGGCGCACAAAGAAATCCTAGACAAAACTCTCCTAGAGTCGTCGGTCCCTAAGGACATCGATGTCAATCAGTTTGAAACTATGGTGGGATATCTCACCACGCCGCACCATGTCACCTTCTCGGATCAAGACTACTCATCACATAAAACCAACCACAATGACGCATTACACATAGAAAATTTTGTCCACAAGCACAAAGTTAGACGGGTTTTAGTAGATGGCAGAGCAGGGTTGAATATATGCTCCCTCAAATTGGTTAAGGCTCTTGGGTTCTCTGATGCGTGCGTAGACCCAATGAAAAGCATAGTGATCAAAGCATACGATGACGAGGAATGCTCTTCAAGGGGTGTTATCTCTCTCCCTATCAGAGTGGGACCAGTCATTGTAGACACAACCTGCCAGGTCCTAGATGTGGAACTACCATATAACATTTTACTTGGTCGTCCATGGATCCACGCTTTAAAAGTCATTCCGTCAACATACCACCAATGCCTCAAGTTTCCTTTTGACGGTACAAAAGTCACCATATACGGAGACCCTGACCCTTTCCAATATTGTACCAATTTAAGGGGTATCTCCGAAAACCGAGTACCTATTAATCGAGAAGCACCTGGCTCCTCGTCATCCAAGTACATCGACCCCTCCACACTCACGTCATCTTCCACATCTGCTCCATCCACGTCTTCCACCGTACCACCACCTTCTACCAACCCTAAGACTGAATCAACTGTCAAAATCTAGGACCTTGGCTGCGGAGAATTCAAACTGCACACAACATACAGCATAACAACAATGCCTAGATCTCCCAAGGACTATGGTTGGCCATGTTTCAGAATGGAACCTCAGGAAACCTTCATAGTCCCACCGAATATAGTTTTTATCAAGTGGGGAGACATGAGTGAGGAAGACCTTGCTGACATCACAGGATGGATCTATAAGGATACGGTCACATTACCCCCATTACCAGTTCAAATATATGGCAAAGGTTATGACTTCATGAAGGCTAAAGGCTAAGATGGTACTAGTGGCCTAGGAAAAGACAAAACAGGCTGAAGGGAACCCATAGAAACTTTTCAAATTCTGAAGTATCTTGGATTAGGGTTTGGCTCACTTGCCAATGACGATCGACGTACTTCTAGACTTTCAAATGAGCGAGTACATGCTTCAAAAAGTGTCGAGACTATTAGGGAAACCCTAACCGAAACTGACTCCCACGAGTGGGAATTTGGCTCAGAACGATCCCTCAGTGACTGTTGTCTTGATGATTTGTTTGTCGAACTAGGGGAACTAACTTCTGAACAATTATTTTGGCAAACATTCAAAATTGAACAAGCACCAAATAGTCAAAGTCTCACTACCACCTCCCAGGACATACAACACCCATCATCTAAACCCCATCAGTCCAATCCATCTGAGGTATCAGATGACATTGACAACCAGGGCTCTACAACCATCACTCCCTATTTTGACAACGAATATGACACTAGTGAAGGAGAATATTGGATAGAGTCCGATGTCGAGTTGGATGATGATAACCTCATCTACAACATCAACAAATCCATCTGCATGTTGTCCGCATCCTCACCCCAATTCACTAGCCTTGATGATGGCATTTCTTTAGTTTACCCTGAATTAGTCGATTGGGACCAACAAGGATCACCAGTTCTGGACACATTTCAGAAATGATGAGGCAATAGCTGAATTCATGGGATTACGAGAAGGCATACCCAGTGGGGACCACAAATCAGGATTTGCTATTGATTTAGACTGCACCGCATACTTCAGTGATACTGTCCAGTCCTCTAGTCACAAAAGTAAAAATAAAGTAAAAAATGAAACGTCTCTAGGTGAAAACCGAAAGGCACCTCTTAACGATAAAATATTAAAAATAAAGGACGAATCTGTGGGTGAAAACCTCTCTGAGGCGCCCAAAGATGGAGGACTGGACTTTCTCCCCATGCAACAGGAGAAATCGGCCATGCTTATTGAGGACACAATAGAGGATAACATTTCAACTGCAGAAGACCCCAAGATGGTCCTATTTGCCGCATCATTGACTGATGAAGAGAAACCAGAATTTCATAAATTCTTTACAGAACGGAAGATCAACTTTGCATGGTCCTACACTGACATGCCAGGATTGGACCCCAAACTCGTTCTGCATCATCTGCCACTATTACCCAATGCTAAACCAGTCAAGCAGAAGTTGCGCAAAATGCATCCCCAAGTTGCTCTATTGGTCAAGGCTGAGTTAAAGAAATTACTGGATGCCAGATTCATAAGGTCTATAGATTATGCTAAATGGATTTCCAATCTAGTGCCGGTGACAAAGCCAAATGGGCTGATTCGGGTATGTACAGACTTTCAGGATCTAAACAAGGCATGTCCAAAGGATGACTTTCCTTTGCCCAACATTGACATCATAGTCGACCTAACTGCGGGACATGAGATGCTATCCCTCATGGATGGTTTCTCTGGTTATAATAAAATCCGCATTGCTCCTGAGGATCAACACAAAACAACATTTACTTGCCCATGGGGTACATACTGTTAGAACGTCATGCCCTTTGGTCTCAAAAATGCAGGTGCCACATATCAAAGGGCTATGACCACGACCTTCCACGACATGATGCACAATATAATGGAGGATTATGTAGACGACCTATTGGCCAAATCAGCAACTAGGAAAGATCATTTGAGAGTACTCGACATAATTTTCAAGAGACTTGAAGAGTACAAAGTTCGGCTAAACCCTAAGAAGTGTGTCTTTGGGGTCAAATCAGGAAAACTATTGGGATACATAGTTTCTCGAAGAGGCATACAGGTCGATCCGGCAAAGGTCAAAGCAATCATAGACATGCCTCCACCCAGAGGGATCAGTGAACTCAGAACTTCTGCAGGGCAGAGTACAATCTATTCGCCGTTTCATAGCCCAGTTGGTAGATAAGTGTCATCCGTTCCAGTACCTGTTGCGCAAAAGTGTCCCCTTTGTATGGACGGATAAATGTCAAGAGGCCTTCCAGCAAATCAAAGATTACTTGCTGTCAACACCAGTACTCATGCCGCCTATTCATGGAAAACCGTTGATTCTATACATCTCCACTACTAGTTCAGCATTGGGGGCATTGCTGGCCCAAAATGATCACGAAGGAAAAGAAAGGGCAATCTATTACATCAGCCGCACGTTGATAGGCTATGAGTTGAACTACACATACATTGAACGTGCATGCCTCGCTGTTGTCTTTGCATCCCAAAAACTAAGACACTATATGCTCAGTCATCAGACACAACTGGTTGCCAAGATTGATCCATTGAAATATCTACTAAGTCGAGCAGCATTAACAGGCCGGTTGGAAAAATGGGTCATGATCCTAAGCGAGTATGACATACAGTATGTTGAGCGCAAAGCAATAAAAGGGCAAGTAATAGCAGATCAACTAGCAGATGCACCAATTCAAGCCACTCATCCATTGGTAACTGATTTTCCCAATGAGTCCATTTTTCATGCAGAACCGACATCACCATGGAAACTGTATTTTGATGGGTCTCATACTGGTCATGGCTCAGGCGCTAGAATCTTGTTTATCACACTGCAAGGGGATTTAATTCCTAAGTCATTCAGGATCGCTTTTCCTTGTACAAATAACATTGCCGAATATAAAGCACTAGTCACAAGTCTCAAGTTGGCAATCAAATGGAAAATTCAGACTTTGCTTGTATTCGGGGATTCCCAGCTAGTAATCAATCAAGTGAATGATGACTATGAAACAAAGGATGAGAAGTTGCTTCCCTACAAAAGGATGGTGGACAGTTTCTTGACATACTTTCAATCGATTTCTTTTGAAAAAATCCCCAGGGTACAGAATAAGGCAGCTAACGCAATGGCTACTATTAGTTCTCTCTTTGACATCCCTAAAAATGTGTCACAATTTGAATTCTTAGTAGAGCATCTTTTGATACCGACATATGATATCCCAGAATCAGAAATGGTTTGTGAACTTGTTGGTCCCAACTCTCCTTGGTATCAATACATTTACAATTACCTAAAGTCTCACACCCTTCCACCGAACCTGTCAAATAACCAACAGAAGTCCTTCATTAGAAAATCCGCAAGGTATGCCATTGTCAGTGACACCCTCTACCGCCGTAGTTTTGACGATACCCTCCTTAGATGTCTTGACACCGACGAAGCATGTATGACCTTACGAGAAGTACACGATGGTATATGCGGATCTCATTCGAGTGGTCCTACGCTAGCTAAGAAACTGACGAGACTTGGGTATCATTGGCCGACAATGGAAAAAGATGCAATTGAATATGTCAGGACTTGTCACAAATTTCAAATACACAGTGACTTAGTCCATGCTCCAACACAAGAAATCCGGCCCATCACTTCTCCTTGGCCCTTCGCTCAATGGGACTCGACCTCGTGGGTAAGATTCATCCAACCTCATCCAACGACCATAAATTCATTATTACCACCACTGAGTATTTCACAAAGTGGATTGAAGCCATCCCATTGACATATATTACTGGCAAACAAATATCAAAGTTCATCCTCAACTACATCATTTGTCGGTATGGCCTCCCACAGTCCATCATCACTGACAACAGACGTCCGTTCAAAAACCAGGACGTACGTGAGTTATGTGAGCGATTCCATATCCAACACCACTTTTCATCTCCATACTACCCACAAGGAAATGGCCAAGCTGAGGCGTCCAATAAAACCATTGTCAAGATCTTAAAAAAGATTGTCAATGACGTTGGCCGTGACTGGCACATACAACTTAACCCTGCTCTATGGGCTTATCGAACGAGCATTCGTACTCCTACAGGGGCCACCCCATTCGCCCTAGTCTTTGGTGTTGAAGCCATCTTACCCATTGAGGTCGAAATTCCTTTGCTACGAGTATCCTTGAAGGGTCTTACTAATGAAGAGGACTACCAACAATCACGCCTGCATGAGCTGGAAATGCTGGAAGAAAGATGGCAAAACTCACTGAATCATCTCCAAGCATATTAGAACCGCCTTTGTCACAGCTACAATAAAAAGGTTATGGTCAGAAAGTTTGACATCGGTGACCTAGTTCTAATGCAGAACCCCAAGAACCAAGCAAACAGAGAAAAGCCAGGAAAATTTGAACCAAACTGGCTAGGTCCCTATATTATCATATCTTCTTTTGGTTCCAGAGCTTATCAATTGGCAACTCCAGATGGGGAAAAGTTGATAGAACCCATCAACATTTTACATCTCCGAAAGTTCTACACATAGCATCAGAGGATGGAGCTGAGAATCATAAAATACAAAAAAATTGAAAAATGATAAAAATCGTCACCTTGATGAAAACCTGGCAAACAGGCGTCTTGGTGACACCAATTTTTTTTCAAAAATTCAAGAAAATAGTAAAGAGAAAAATGATTCGTTCAATAGTGAAAACCTGGCAAACAGGCACTTTGGACAAGTACCATGGTGAAAACCTGGCAAACAGGTGCCATGCGTAATCAATCATTGCTCTACCATCTACTGTCACTTGGTCTAACTTGGCCTAGGATGAAAGGTATTTCTGCCATTATTCCACAAAATCATCATCACATCCTACCCTACCTATCCTAGTAGATAAATGATTGACATCAAGTCCTGACGACTGTCCGTCTACCAAGTCAGCAGCATCCTGTCCATGTCCCTTGCAAATGGCTAAGTCTTAGACCTGACTGGGGGAAAAATGTTTATCATGAAATTGTAGTGGATGTCACACATGATCTTGACAATTGGAAAAAAGTCCTGAAAAAGACAAAAACATTGGCAAAAAGTCCTGAAAAAAGACAAAAACATTGGCAAATAGTCCTGAAAAAAGACAAAAACATTGGCAAAAAGTCCTTAAAAAAAGACAAAAACATTGGCAAAAAGTCCTGAAAAAAGACAAAAACATTGGCAAAAAGTCTTGAAAAAAGACAAAAACATTGGCAAATAGTCCTTAAAAAAGACCAAAAACATCACAAAAAGTCCTTAAAAAAGACAAAAACATTGGCAAATAGTCCTAAAGAAAGACCCAAAAACATCGCAAAATGTCCTGAAAAAAGACCTAAAAATCATAAAACGTCTTGAACAAAACCAAACAAAAACATCAGACTGGTCGAAAAGCGCAAACACATGGGCATCTCTTGTCAAAGTCAGTCGTGTCAAATCAGTCTTCGTCATCTGTCCGAACTACGTTGTCTCTGCGCATTTGCTACGTAGGCAAGACTCATGCTTGAGTCCCCGAGACATTAGGTCAGTCCTTTTAGGTTTGTCAAAATAAAATCACGACGCAATCTTTGCTCACCAAGACAAAGTCATTGGTCGTGTCGAACTACGAGGTCTCTGAGTGTATGACGTAGGCAAGGCCATCTATTGATGAGCCCCCGAGACTGCACTAGGTCAGTCCATTAGGGTTCATGGCACTACACTGGCACACACGTCAAAAGTCTTCAATCAATTTCGACATGGGGAAACTCCTAAACCAAAGTAAAACAGTCATTTGTTCAAACATGGCTAATCTCATCAACATGTCACTCATATCATCATGACAATATCGGCATACGATCAAACACAAGTCAAACTCAGTCAAAATAAGTCAAATCATCATAAACAAGTCAAACTGTCAAAATTCAGTTAGTCTTCAGATGAGTCCTTCTGAACGATAACCTCTGTCATTTACGCCTTAGGATGTGTCCTTCCTAGGTGTTGTCATCGTCATTCAACATTTTGAGTGATTCTCTTGATATTTAAAGATCACTCTTCGCGACAGCAGTATTCTTCAGATGTGTCCTTCTGAAGAATCAACTCTGTCATTTATGCCTTAGGATGTGTCCTTCCTAGGCATCGTCATTATTTTGAGGGACCCCTTATGACCATTAGGGATCAAATCCTCTCGACATCGGCATTATTCAGGATGTGTCCTTCCTGAATTCACCAATTCTTGGCATTTTCCAAGGTCAATCAAAACTTTAAACATTTCAACATCTCGACATTATCAAACATGGCATCTTGGCACCAGAACAGTGAATATCCAGATGCACTTGGCAAACACTTGACAAATTGTCTTTTTGATCTTTTATCATGTTATTAGTTTTTCAGCGAGATCCCAATAAGCAGGATTTAGAGAAGCAGCGACGTAGCATGACAATTGACGCGCATGACTATTAGCTTCTCAACGAGGTCCTGATTCTGGGATTTAGAAAAGCAACGACATATCATGATAGGGACTTTATTTTTGTATTTTGACAGTCATGTCACTAGTTTCTCAAGGATGTCCTGGAAACAGGATTTAGAGAAGCAGGGACGTTTCATGATATGTCCTTGTCTTTTTCTGTTTGTGGTTGATTATGACAACAAGACTGGGGAAATCACGCTCATAGTATGAGTCATGATCATCCTTGTCTGTGACTGTTTGTCTTATGTAATGGTACGACCTTGCACACCTTGATCTATGTCATATCATGGTGTTTGTTGGCCATTACAATAGTCAGCCCAATGATGATTAAGAGCAATAAGTACTAATGTCCTATGTTAAAGTTTTGAAGGATTTGGTCTAGGAATTAACGTGCATTTTCATAGGGCTCATGTCTTCTTCGATCTGGCCATCTTCTCTCATCAGGCTCGTCATCTTCTCTCGTCCATCCCACGATGATATCCTGTGACATCCAAAAAAAATAAGTGCATACATGATCATATACATTGCATTAGGTCCATACATACATCATCCATGACATTAAATCATATACATAAGCACAATCATTGCATTAACATAATCATCAGCATTGCATCTTTTACATAAATACATCATACACATCATTAACATAATCATATAAATATGCATTGCATCATCATGGCATCAAAATCACAAATAGGCATCATAGGACATACATGGCATCATAAGTTAAACATCATACATGTCATAATATATAAAGCAAAGAGCATCACATAACACATGTAGGCCGCATCAAAACTGCATCATCATATAATGTCATCTCAAAAAGGGTACAATGTCACAGGATAGAGTCAACAGATATCCCAAAAATGGAGCTCGTAGGCTCAATAATATACATAGTGTGTCAAAATACAAATATGCCCCTAGGGTAGGCTCTCATCATCCCCTCGGGGTGAAGAATGTGGTGGTGGCTGAGGCCCTGTCACTGGCTCTGAAGCAATAGGTGGTCCTGTAACAGCCCATGTCTGTGAAGCTGTCGGAACTAAGAAGGCAGGTGTCATCTCAACAGTATAGAACACCTGTGAGGTCACTGCGACTGGACTCTGGGAGATAGAAGGATCTGTAGCTGGTGGTTGTACCTGTCCTGATCTTTGCACGGAACCAGTCGACCCATGGCTGTGACCTGGAGAGTGCCGGCGAGAATGATGTGACCTGTGTCCGGATGTGTGACCTGTCGAAGTAGACCCTCCGACGCTGGTGTGGCTCCTGGTACCACTGCCACTGCCTGACCTGTGACCGCTACCTATCCTCGTCTGTGATCAGGACAAGGTAGGATCCCGTCGCTCTGGTGGCACTACCTGCTCATAGAGAGTTTGGTACTACCCCAATCTCGTGCTAACTCTAGCTAACTCCCGAGCCATGTCTCCCATAGGTCCTGTGCACAAAGCTGCAAACTCAGTACACCACTGGGCTGCATCCTGCTGGCGGATCACCGCTTGATCCCGCTCTACTCGGGCTACCTCCAAAGCTGACTGTAGAGACCTGGCCTGTGCCAAGCTGGCGTCCAATCTCTGCTGAAGGTCTGCCACTCTCTGATCAGCTGTAGCATTTGGTGGCAACCCTAAAGTGGATGGTATCTCCTCCTCCCCCTCCACCATCTGTCATCTGAGAAGTCTCTCAGCCTCACCTATGGCATCATCATCATCATCCTGCCCTGCCACCTCCTCCTCCTGCCCTGCCACCTCCTCCTCCTGCCCTGCCACCTCCACCTCCATCTCTGGCATATCCTCATGCCTCTCTGCATCCACCTCCTCCTCCGGTGCTCTGACATCCACCTCCTCCTCTAGTGCCCTGACATCCACCTCGACCTCCACCTCCTGTCCCCTCACCTCGGCCTCCTCCTCCTGTCCACCCACCGCCCTCTCCTCCTCCTATCTCTCCTCACCCTCTCCCTCCTGTCTGGGCTGCTCCTCACCCTCACCCTCCTCACCAACCTCTGGGATGGAATCTAATGCCACCCTCGCCACTCGTGGGCGTACCCTCTGGACCTTTCGCTGCCCATCTCACTGTCGCCTCCGCCCATCTCCACCATCATCTCCTCCCCAGCCTCCATCCCTGCCTCCGTCTCCACCCCTGCCTCCATCCCTGCCTCCACCTCTGCCTCCATCATCCCCACCCCTCCCTTCGTCTTCGCCCCTCCCTCCATCTCCGTCCCTGCCTCTGCCTCTCCCTCTGCCTCCATCTCTGCCTCTGCCACCTCATTTGACCCGTGGCACTCATGGAATAACTGACTGCCTGTCAACTGGTGCTGGCCCATCAGGTTCTGTCAAGGGAACTGGTCGGCGTTCCTGCCACCATAAATCATATGCTGGCGTCGTACTAGGATCTGCTGCTCCTCCTCTCCAACCCCAGGCCTGGGCTACCAGCTCGTCTATCTACTGAGTCACAAATGCTACTGGGATGGCTGGCCCCCAAGCATACTCTCGGGAGGACCTACCATACTCTGCTATCCCTACGGGCACATCCTGCTACTCGCCAAACTATCTCAATACACGCTGCGGCAGGTACATCTCAATGATCAAGGACGTCTGCACTGTCCTGCCAATAAGATATTTGTACTGTCTGCAGAAACTAAGATGCTCGTCCTCATCATCCCATGCCTCACAATCCCTGTATGGCCTCTAGATGAACGTCACCATGGTATTGATCTGATGCCGCCACCACCCTGTCTCGCCCATATGGGTCTGCTGTAATGCACCGGCATAGTAGTAAGAGTAGGGCATCCCCTTGGCTAACTGCGGTCTGTCAATAGGAAGGCGGAATATGGCAATGTGCTCCCATGCCCAGATCATCATAAGAGTGGTCCCACAGGAGATACTCTCTCCTCTCCTATACACGACGTCGTGAAGCTGATGATAAAGTATCCCTAGCAGGCAAGGACCCCACGCATAAATTGTCCTGTCTCACCTCATGCCGACCAGGACGTCCCCCCAACCAATAAGAATCCATGTCCTCGCCGGTCAGGAATCAGGACACCTGCAATCATCGTCGCCAGAAATGCATCAAAGCGACCGTAGTGCTCCGCTAGGAACTCCCATCGGATCTCATAGCCCTGAAACCCCAATCCAACACCCTGATCCCGATAATAGGCGCGGAAGGTCTGCTCGCCATGCCGCGGATCATAGACAATCCGCTCCCCTCGAATAGGAATCCGGAGAATCCGGTAGACGTCCTCCAAGGTAATGGTAGCCTCACCCATCGGCAGGTGGAAGGAACAGGTCTCAGAGTGCCATCGCTAGCATAATGCGGTTAGTAATCCCTTGTTCGCCCGAATGGCAGGCATGAACGCAACATAGAATAAGCCCAGTCACATCAATCGTCGTCGCTCTCGTGGGCCTAATTGATCAGCAAACCGAAAGGTGATCGGTCTGCTCTCCCTCGTGTAGATAGGGGCAAGCTGCCTCTGCAAGAAGACGAACACTGCATCAGCACTTTTTGGACAACCAACAACATCATGGAAAGCAACTAGGGGCATGAAAACATCAAAGCAAGTTGTATTAAAGAAACAGGCAAATGCGTCGCAACAAAGCAATTGCATCGCGAAAACACAACTGTGTCGTTCAAAACATCAAGTGCGTCTTGACATGTCAATTGCGTCTCGATATGTCATTTGTGTCACTAAAACGCGAATGCGTCGCAACATTGTTATTGCGGCATGATCTTCCCAATGCGACGTTCAACCCATCGATTGCGTCTCAATTTGACGATTGCGGCACTCCAGATGTCAAATGTGACTCGACATGTCACTTGCATCGCACGAATTATCAAATGCGATGCGAACCACCGGAACAACCGCGTTAGACTGGGCACTTGCGTCGCGATGCATCAAATGCATTGAACGTGAAGGAAATTGCGGCTTGCGTGAATGCATATGCGTCGCGGCGCATTCGTTGACTACCCTAGAAAGCATTAAATAGCATGTAAAACGATAAAATGATAAAGTGAGTTTAAGGTACATACCGCCGGCTCTGAGCCCTCTGGTCGTCTAAAGGTCCTCACGATCTCTCCGCAGTGCTCTAACCCTGGAATAACCATCCTCGCTGCTGCGCCTTTCGCTCTGAGCTCTCAAGTTTCGCAAGGTAAATAGTAAAAGTGAATTGACTTTACCCCCTTTGTCAACCTATTTATAAGGTCAAAATGGCATTTTCAATACTGGAGGCTCATTTGAACACCTTTGACTTCCTCGTAAGTTGCTCTAAACATGATAGAATCCGAAACCGACTGCGCCGTTGTTTTTCTGGTCATCAAATTGATTTATCGGGACCCTTTGCAAATTTTTCTGGCACCGGCTCAAAATTTGAAAATTTCTCGAGGGGGCAATGATACTCCGTACCCTCGCTGGGGCATATTCTTGGCTTATTTTTCTTTGTCACAATGCGACAAGCGACATTATAACAAAGAGGGGCAAAATGTAGACACCTAAAAATGACCTAGGCCTGCAAACTTCATTTTTACCACTTTCGTCCTAGCATAATTATGTCATTTAATTATGTCCTTGGTCCACATTCGACTAATGGTTAAATAATTCATAATTATTTAATTAATTCATGTCATTTATTCTTCATGATTATTAAATAAATGAATTTTATTTATTTATTAAATACGTCACTAACTGTCTAAGTCTTTCTTTAATTAAGTAAATTCCGTAATTTATTTAATTCCCCTTTGTCATTTAATTCTTCTTGATTATTAAATAAATAAATAAATTTATTTATTAAATACGTCACTAACTGTCTTAATTAAATAAATTGATTAATTTATTTAATTAATTAATTAGTCTTATCTGCTAAATTAAATAATTAATTTTAATTATTTAATTGCCAATTAATATTCTTCTCATTTTAAATAAAATAAATTATTTAAAATGTCATGGCAATCTTAACTGTCAATCCTTTTTGATAAATAATCTGAAAAAGATTATTTATTATCTCTTAAAATCCATAATTTGAATTAATTTAATTCAAATTGGTAATTAATCTTCCAAAAATCAAGCAATCGGGCAGATTCTTGATTTTTCAAATCTTATCTTCAGTCTGCATCTTATCTCTTTGATTTTTTGAATCTTGCAAATCAGGCAGTCTTATCTTCTTGATTTTTCGAAAATCTTTATTTTCTAATTAATTTCCTCATTTATTCTCCACCATCGATCCAATTTTATTTTGACCGTTTGATTAAAGATTTTGCCCTAACCCTAATTAGGGATTCTTAGGTGTAATCTGGATCGTTCATTTCATTGATTTATCTCGTCCGTTCGTTCGAAATGGTCTTTTCTATAAAATGCCTTCTTCTTCTCATTTTTGGGGACAGACATTTGGCGTAATTACTATAGGCATTTATTTACTCTCACATGTTCATGGTCATAGGCAATCTTAGTATTTCAATTTTGGCATTATTTTAGACATAGGAATTGCTTTGTAGACATAGTCATTTAGGCATATCAAATCCTTCAAATCTTGTTGTAGGGCTTAGGCATTTTAGATTTCTCAAAAGATGAATCTGAGGGCAACATTCTCCAGCAAGCAAGAAGGTATTACGAAAGGGAATCATGGAGGTATCAACAATCAGGTATAATTGTTCTTTCATCTACTTCCTTTGTGTTTCATAAAATCTTTGGGTTTCGATTATTATTTATTGTTTATTGCTAACTCTCCAAATCTGAAGAAATCCCTTGATTACAAATCTCACCTAAACATGATCTAGAATATTCCATAAACACCTTGAAATCCAAAAAAATCCTTCACAATAACTTTCACTTGAATAATGTACACACCCAATACACTTGAATAATTATGCCATACTTTATGAATCAAGAAACATACTTCCTTAGCTCCAAAACACAAAAAAAATCAATTGAATAAAGATACCAACACTATCAAAACACCTTCATATCTAAGGGACCTGAAACCAAATTATGGAGGAACATGGAGCAAAAAAATTTCTCCCATATACCTCTACAATACATAGTTCACACACTGGTGAATACAACATCCTCTGCACAATGATCCAACACACTAAATTTAGGATATAACACCTTTGAACACATCTTATCAACATATCTTAAACACATAGGAAGATCTTCAACCTAGAAGAAATGAGGAGCAACACAATAAAACAACTTTGGAACCCAAAACAACACTACAACACGTTTTTCCTCTTTTTATAAAAAATTATCAAAAGAACTTTGAAACCAAGAACCAAAGAAACATCTTCATCACTTCCTCAACACAACTAAGACAATTGTAATATAGAAACTCACCCATAGATCCATGGACATAAGCTTATCAAAGAAACACAAGAGGTTGACACTAGTAGCTTACTAATGACAACATAATACAACTAATCAAAGCATAGACAACACCAACTCTTTACACTCTTGCAATAATATTTCCAACAATAGTCTCATTCCTTCTCATATAGTTGACACCAATGAAAACACAAGCTTATGGACATCAATGATAAGACCAACTGCTCATACTTAAAACAATAACTATAGAATATAATATATTTATTTTTAATAAATTATCTTATATAAAATATAAAATAAATAGTAATTATTATTATAGAAGTTTACTTGTATGGAATAAATATATAATTGTATATATAATATAAATATAAAATTATATGATGTTAAATAAAAGATGAGATAGTTGAACGTCAAAAGTGAGAGGCCCCTAATGGGAAAATTTAAAAAATTTGATTCTCAGATGCATCATGGCAAGGGTTTTCAAATGCCAGGGGCTAGAAAAATTTTGTATACTGGCTAAAAAATCATCATTGGCAAGCACCTTTCAAAGAACGGGGGATCTCAAGCACCTTTTCAAATACATTGTATGGTGGCAAGGGTCACGTGATCTGACAAAAAGTTGTTCGCAACTCCCAATAGTCAAGAAATTTCAAGGGATGGGGGCCCATAAGAAATTTTTCAAAGACATTGGATGGTGGGAAAGGTATCACAAATTTTCCCAATAACATCACCATTCTAAAACCAAGCCCATCTAGTGCCTTCAACCCCCATTTACCAATAAAACTATGATATGAAAAGTTGACTCAAAAACTAGTCAAGCGATACAATAAGGAGAACCAAAGTCCTAAATATCATCAAAATGGTATGGTCTTGTGGCCTCAGGTATAACAAATAGGTGTGAAGTTGCCAATAAATTAGCATAGCAGAGATCTGGAGAATAAGAAAAGACCAATAGGAGATATCTAGGTGACATTCTCAAAAGATCATTGTGAATGGTTTGCCTAGACCTGCTCAAACATGAACAAACAATCAAACATTACTCCTTAAACAAGCATTCCCTATGAAATTCATTTGATCACAAGAACATGAAAACAAAGTAAAATACCAAATAAATTACGAATGAAATACTATTCTAATGCTCAAACCAACATCCCATAGGGAAATTGGTACTTCTTTGATGTGGAAAGAAGCCCTTTCCCAATCCCTTGGTAAGCTTGATGATGGATGTGTGATTCTTGATGAAAAATGTCAATAATCTAGCTATGGATGATTAAATTCTATGCTAACTTGGATGAAATTGTGGATGAAATCATGGATGCATTGAACTCAAATGACTATAATGTATTTGCATGAAGTTCTATCCTCAAATCAATAGAGAAGGCCTCTATTTATAATGAAGAAGAGTTGAAGAGTGAAGAATGGGGAGAATGTGGGATTAAAAAATGGACCAATGGTATTGTACCATTTTTCAACATGCTAATGAAGGAGAGGTGGAGCACATTTTGAACAATGTGCATGTTTAATGCATGTAGCTGAAATTTGAATTTCAAGAGGTGGCTTGTGTAAGAGGGGATGTAAGAGGAATTTATTCCAAGTTGGCTAAAGGAGAGGACATGTAAGAGCCTTCAATATTTGTAACCATGAGGTCAAAGGATGTCAATATCTCTTGGAAAGGACCATTTCTAGACTTTGGTGAAAGATGTTGATCATGCTTTGGAATAAATTCTTGAGATATGTCCTCTAACTCATTAGGTGATGTAGAGACATTTTCAACATGATCATTGGTTGATGGATCATTGATTATGTCAATAGGATCAAATAATTCTAACACTTCTTGAAATAGGTCATTGTTTGAGGGGTTCTGATCATGACTAAAAAGTGGCTCTTGATATATGTGTTAGAATCCAAGATCAGACATGCAAACCAGAAAACACCTTCCACAAAAGAAAAATAAAAAAAGCAAGAGCAATTTGCATGAAGATGTGCAAATGAATAATATTCAGGAATTGAGAAAATACAAGAGATGAATTGCTTTATAAAAGCAATGTATGCATAACCCTAAAAGGAAACCCTAGTGTGCACACTTAATAATTAATAAATAATTAATTATTAATGTGCCTAAGTTTAGCTTAAGTAAAATTGAAGTGATAAGTGACTTAATTAAATAACCACTATGATTAAATTAATTAAGTGAAATAGCTTATTACTCTAACACCCCCCCTTAAGATGAACTTAGGAAGTAGCTAAAAAACTAAGGAAAAGATGCATGAATGCATGAATGGGTCCCGACAACAAGGCCATGTTAGGTAGCCATGTACAAATGCATTTAATGGGAAAGAGGAGAAAACCTAGTGGGACAAAACCCCCTCAATGAGATGACCTACTACAAAGAAAGACTAGAAGAACACTAGCGAAGTAACTCTGGAATCTTGAATTTGGAAAAAAAGGAAAGATACCTTTGTTTACAAGAAACCATATGAATAAATGATTCCCCCCATAAGAGGAAATGATATGATGAAAGAATCTGGAAGCTATGTGTATCTCGATGCCAATGCCAAACTATGACTAAAAATAATCCATAGGAGAAAGTACCATGAAGATTCTGGAACATTAGCCATAAAATGAATGGCCCTCAAATTGAGATGTGACCTGATGTGAAACTAATGTGATTCAGGATCATTAACCACAGGATCTCAATCTAAGATGTGAACCGATGCAAACCAAAATGTGTCAAGCTATGAGCAATATGAGGCCAAAAGAAACTACATAATCCAAATACAACTCATGCGAGTTGTCATCAATATTAAGATGAGATCAAAGTGAATGCAATGCAATTACACTCTAATCAAATTACTATGCAAGAATTCCCCCTAATGGAACTTTATATAAGTTCATTTATTACAATACCCCATGATTGTAAAAGGAGAGAATGCAAAACATGCATAAATAAAAGAGAAAATTCAAGCCTAGTCCATGAAAACAAAAAAGCGTGCATGCACAAACCAATGTTCACATCTACCTCCATGATTAAAAATTGACCTTAGATCTATGTAGAGGACTGAATTATCTTTTCGGTGTCACTTGAATCATAAAAAATGGATAATCGAGGAAAAATATATGCCCTCCAAAGCAAAAACTGCTTCATATGACTTCAGAGGCCTGAAATTTGTTTTAGAGAAAAATATGGAAAACCTTCCTACACTAGATTGGCATCAGAATTAGGTTTCTAACGGTATCTCGTTTGCAAAAAAAGACAACGTATGCAAAATTTATTCTTGATTTAGTGAAAGTGCTCCAATTTGGCAAATAAGGTTTGCATGCAATCCTGGGGGCTAAAAAACATTGGCCCCTGGTCCTGTGCGCAACCATGGGGCTGGCGGGTAGGGGGCTAGAGTGGAGCCCCTGGTCACCCATGTGACCAGTGGGTGGGAGTTGGAGGAGTCAGGGGTTGGGTGCTTAGCGCCTAGTCGACAATAGAACTGTGGTTGGTGCAAAGGAGCTCGCAGGGGCTAATGAGGCCGACGACAGATGGGTGGTTTGCCACCTGATGGCTACCGCTCCTAGTGGTCATTGGGTGGCGTGGTGGTGGCACTCTGTTTAAAATGGGCATCGCAAGTTTTAAAACCTATTTTTTTATTTTTTTTGAAAAAAATGCCTCATAAAGCATTTTGGGGAGGTCGTACGGCCTCCCTGGCAAAATTTTTTTGCCTCCTAAATCAAATACTCCAAAATTTACCAAATGATAGGTGTTCATAGGGTTTTTGGCCACTAAGAACATGATGGTGACCTCCATTTGTGTCCAAAGTTCCCCAAAAAATTGGCTACCCTAGATCTTGCAAACAAATCACCATACTTGAAACCCTTGTTGATCTGGGAAATGATGATGAAAATCAATGAAACAAAATCCAATCCTGACTTTTCCAGTGCTCTGAATCCAATGGAGATGCCTGATCTGATCCAAAATGCTTCATAAATAATCTCAAGGAATGAAACCTTTGAGGAACCCCAAACGTGCTTTGCAATGAATTTCTCCAAAAAACTAAGAAGGAGTTGCAAATCAAGGCTCTGATACCATGTTAGAATCCAAGATTATACATGCAAACTAGAAAATACCTTCCACAAGAGAAAAATAGAAAAAGCAAGAGAAATTTTCATGAAGATGTGCAAATGAATAATATTAAGGAATTGAGAAAATACAAGAGATGAATTGCTTTATAAAAGCAATGTATGCATAACCCTATAACGAAACCCTAGTGTTTGCACTTAATAATTAATAAATAATTAATTATTAATGTGCCTAAGTTTAGCTTAAGTAAAACTAAAGTGATAAGTGACTTAATTAAATAACCAATATGATTAAATTAATTAAGTGAAATAACTTATTACTCTAACAACATTTTTATTTGATCGTTGGATGAGGTGGAAACATCTTCAAGGTGCGCATTGATATATATACCTTGATCATTGTTTACAACAATTGTGGTGGAGATATTGTCAATGTTTTCAACCATAGGATCAAATGATGTTAACATTTCTTGAATTGGATCATTGTTGAGTATTGTTGGTGGATTTTGATCATGATTGAAAAGTGACTCTTGATATATGTTGATTTGATCGTTGGATGAGGTAGAAACATCTTCAAGGTGCTCATTGATGGATAGATCTTGATCATTGTTTTCAACAACTGTGGTGGAGAGATTGTCACTGCTATCACTAGTGGTTGAATCTTGACCATTGTCCTCAAAATTTATTTATTTTAATCAATAAGGTCTTGGATGGGATTTTTGAGTTGAATACAATTCAATGTTTGATGATGATTTTCTCTATGATACTCACAATAAGATCCACCCCTATTCCAACAGAAGTTTAGGACAGAGTTGAAAGCACTTAACTTTGGAAGAGTGATGAGTTTTGCATTGAGTATCTTTCTTAGCACTAATTTTATTGGATCTCCAAAAGCAGTGTATTCACATTTGTGCTCTTGTGATATTTGTGCTTGTTGAGGTGATTCTTGTTGTGATTGATCTTGGAGATGTGGTGATCGGGTTTGTTGTTG
The DNA here is from genome assembly GCA_007258455.2 of Sequoia sempervirens. Taxonomy (NCBI): domain Eukaryota; kingdom Viridiplantae; phylum Streptophyta; class Pinopsida; order Cupressales; family Cupressaceae; genus Sequoia; species Sequoia sempervirens. Next base: position 60,313,701 of record VDFB02270651.1, read on the forward strand.
ATCTTGATATCCAACCTCTTGACATTGGCGATATTGTTCTTGATGTGGTTGTGGACACAACTCAATGCTTTGATTACATGGTTTAACCAATTAAAGAGTGTATTGATTTTCGGGTGGAGATGTCTCTTGGCACAATGAATCAACTATTTTGGTAAGTGTAGCAATTTGATCTCACAAAGTTTGGTCTTGATTTTAATCTTAACACCCTTGATATAGTTGATTTGGTTTTTGTTCAAGTAGATTTGGAATGTATACTTGTGATGTTTTTATGGGATCATGGACAAATTGATTTTGGACAATGTTTTGATTTGGGATGATGTTTAGATTTGGCATTATAGGTTGAAATTGAACATTGTTGTGGTTAGGAATCACATTGCCTTGATTTAGGTAACTTTGATTTTACATAGTGTTACTTTGAATTGGATCAATACATGGATTTGTTAACATATTTTTTGGACTTTGAACAACATTTGTATGATTCGTAAACATATCTATCCCAAAGTTCACCAAGTGTGGATTTGATATGTTCATGTTTGGTAAGCTTTTATTTGGTATAGTCACATTTGGCATGTATGGATTTGGTGGGATAATGTTGTTTGGAATAAGAATCATGCATTGATTGTTTGGTTGATATATTTGTAGGTTTTGACTTTGATTTAAATCTACCATAGGGAAATGTGTTCCAAAATTTAGATTGTGCATACTCACATTTGTTGTACCATTGAGGTTTGTAGGAGATAATGATCCCATGTATGGATTGTATAAATGTGATTTTTGATAATCCATTGGTTTTGTAAGGCTTTGATAGTTTGGTTGATTTAGATTACTCATAATGTATGAATCAAGTTTATATTCCATGTTCTTCTTGTGTTTTGACCTTGTTGACCTCTAAGGAATTTAGGACCAATGATGAGATGAAGGATGAAAGGGGTGAATGATATGGGTGTTGAAATTTTAGGAACCTTGAGTCAATGCTAGACTTTAGGATTTTTTATTGGATTGGTTTGATTTGATTTGGATAATGGACTTATAAACCCCAATATGTTGGATCTTATCTTCAAATAAACTTGTCCACAAGGATGATAATTTAACTAGATGTATGAGGAATTGAGCAGAAGAGGATTATTGTGAATTAAGGCAGAGCAAAGCAGAGTGAGTTGCAGGATCATACAGAAGGTTCAAAATCTATTTTATGTGCTTCACCGGAATTGAATACAGGCATTTGTAGATGCTATATTTTCAGTTCAACTTTTGTATGAGGAATTGAGAAGAAGCAGATTATTGTGAATTAAGGAAGAGCAAAGTAGAGTGAGTTGCAGGATCATACAGAAGGTTCAAAATCTATTTTATGTGCTTCACCAGAACTAAATCCAGGCATTTGTAGATGATATCTTTTCAGTTCAACTTTTGTTATAATCATAAACATTTTCTAAGGTAGTAAGCCTTATTTCAAGTAGTGAGCTCTAAGCAGTATGCCTGAATGCAAGTGCATTCCCTTTTATTCATACTTTTAATAGAGTATAAATTGTGGATTAATCTCCACTGTGGTTTTTCCCCTAACAGGGTTTCCACGTAAAAATATTGGTGTTATGGTGTTTTGATCATCTTGTTCATGTGCTTGCATCTTTATTTCTGTTTATGTGCTGAAAATGGTTTAAGATCTGAATTGAAAGTCTAATTTGTTGAACACTGATTCAGCCCCCCTCTTAGTGTTCCTTGAGTCCAACAATTAGTATTAGAGCACAGTTCCTCTATAGAAGTTTAACAACTTGAGGCAGATCTTGGAATACAATGGACTTTGGTGGTCTTCAACAGTAGCTTATGGTGGCACTTGATGATCTTGATCAGTCTAAAGCAGAAGTCATGGAATTAAAAGTAAATCTTGTGGATGCTGAGAAATTCATTCAATCATTGAAGGATAAAATCAATGAGTCAAGAGAAAAGAGGAAGGAACTTTGTGATCAGTTGAAGCAAAAAGAAAATAAAAACTTGGAAGATGTTCACCTAAAACTGACCCTAAAAGAGATAATTGAAGAATGTGAAAAAATTGCTAGAAATAATGCTACTCTGAAGCTTGAGATGGAATCTGTGGAAATAAAGCTAACTAAGGAGATTGAAGAAAGGAAGAAGAATGAGGAGAATCTAGCCCAATCCTTAAAATAAAAATTTGAAGAATGCAACGGAGTAAATAATGGATTCATTCAGCTAGAGATTGAATTGAAACAATCCAAAAACAATCAACAAGAACTTGAAAGATAGATAGTTATTCTCAGTGATGAACTCACTACTACAAATGAGTACAAGGAGAAGTTTAGGATCAGATATGCTAAGCTTGATGAGTTGACTAAAGGATAGAAGGATGCAAATGATAAGTGAGGTCTTGGATATGAGAAGGAAGAAAGCTCTGAATTTGAACATAAGGATTCTAGACAAAGAAATTAGATGAACAAAGGAAGAAGGTATCCGGTAAGACAACCCAATGCTCATAAGTTTAATGGTTACTAATTTTCTTGTAATAAATTTGGTCATATGGTTTCTCAGTGTAGAAGTAAAATAAATTCAAGCAATCCATCATTTCCCAGTCAGTGCTTTAATTTCAAAAAGCTTGGTCACAAGTCTATTGAATGCAAAAGTATGTATTTCAGTTTAAGAAATGTTAAATGCCATACTTGTGGAAGATTTGGGAATGTTGCTAATCAATGTAGATTGGGAGGAAATTAGTGGAATGAGTGGTCTAGATAGAGAAATCTGGTGTGTTATAGTTGCAACAGATTTGGTCACATTGCAAGATTCTGCAGGAACATAAATATGGACAGAAGAAGTCTGGTATATAGAGGAAGAATTTTGCAAAAAGATGAAAAAGGAAAAGGAAAAGTGACTGTGGAAGAGATAAGAGAGTAGATGAAGAAAACGTGAGTAAAGAAGAGTGGATCTGATGAAGGAAATAAACCCGTACCAGAAGTAGCCTCCGGTAATTCCCCTGGAAATTGATCTCACGCCATTGGCCTAGGGGGAGTTTTTCAAGGAAAATCCTTTGGCCCCCTATTGATAGCTGGCACTGAAATGCATAAAATTGTCAGTAGCTCTGATAAAAGTTTGAAAATGCATTAGTGATCACTTATGTAGGAACATGAGAAGTAGAAGGTACACAAACAAATTTTTCTTTTGTTGTTTGAGAAAACAGAGTTACCAAAACTCCTAGGGAAAAGTATTTAATGTAGCTAAAAAGGTTACATACACCAAGACATAAAAGGGTATTTGGAACCCTCATTTGTCACCTTGCATTGAAGAAGAATAGAAGGAGGCCTCTGCAATGAAATTTCAAAGGAGTAAAGAAAATTCGACAGTGAATTCATCAAGTATTTGCTTGTAGAATTTTGAATTTTTGTGCTTGGTAGAAAACCTTGTTTGGTACAGAAAGTAAAATGAAGAAAATCAAAGGAACAATGACTTTGGATGAATATAGTAGTAGGAAGATTAGGGATGTAAGAAATTTGTTGCTAGCCGATGAATTGAAGTGGCTTGAAGGTGCGAAACATAAGAATTTGGACATCTAGATTGAGTTTCCTTATTTCATCAATGCGGAAGTGGTCAGGTTTATCTTGAATAAATGGGATGATGATATCCTTACTTTGGATAAACCCTATCAAATTTCAAAAGAGGTGATTGGAAATCTAACAGGATTATGCAATATTGGAGATGTTTTGAACAAGAAGTCAATTTAGATCAAGTGGTTGAAACCCTACCTGAAGTAAAAGGAGATCAAAGAGCTCTGTTAATTTCAACAATCAAAGATCCAACAATGAGGTACATTGCACACGAAATTTCATATAAAATTTTCTTCAAAAACAGGGAAGGATCATCCTCGGTAGGCACAGTTTACATTTCACACAAAATGATAATGGAAGATGAAGATTTTGATCTATGTGGATTGTTAACGGATCAATTAATGGAAAATAGGCAATTGACGAAGGATACAGATTACCCCTTCAGGTTTGGTACCCTAGTTATATGCATTATGATGTATTTTCTAAATTGCTTGCCTCAAAATGATAATGTGGTATGGAAAGAAAATGAACCTATTTGTAAGCAAAATTTTAAACATTTCAATACCTTGGAAAATTGTGAGAAAGTTCATGAAAATTTCTTTAGAGAGTTGTTGGGAAAGTTTGGAATAGTTGGCATCTCTATTCCGGTAAGGTGGAGAAGAAGCAGAAAAGGGCTCTAGAGTTTCCAGATGACATTCCTCCAACACACAAATCTCCAAGAACTAAAGAAAAAGGAAAAGAACAAGTAATTGTGGATTTACCAGATGAAGATTCTGATGATTACACTCCAAGAGATGAACCAAAACTAGTTGAACCGGATGTGATGATAGTAGAAGAAAGCGATGAAAAAGGTGCTTTATTCAAAACAAAGATACTGCAAATTGTTCAGGAGGAAGATGGAATGCAAAAGATTGCTGACATATGGTTAAATGGGACATCATATGAACATGGCATCATTGAGAACACTCTAGGAAGATACTTTATGCACAACAACATTGAATTGGAAAGTTTGCAGAATGTACTTTCAAAAGAATTGATTAAATGTATCAGGGAGGCTATGGCCTCTGTGCCTCAGGACAGGAAAGAGGAAGAAGTAATTCTACATCTGAAGGAGCAGTCTAGGCTATCTCTCACCAAACTAAAAAAGAAAATGAATGTGTTAAGGCAATACATTGACTCAGAAAATAAGGTCTACAATTATTATCTTTGGTGGCCTCATGTGGTTGGTAAATACAAGGACAAGCTAGAGAAAATTGAGAGTGAGTTGATTAGAATTGGTCAGGATTACAATATGTTTCATGAGTTGCAAGATGAGTAGGTAAAGGTTCACTTTGCTAGAAACACTCTTATGGAAACTTTCTGGAAAGTGAAGGATCTAACTGAATGTAGAAGGGAGCAGCAAATTGAGATTCTGAAGAGAGGAGAGAAGTTGGAAGAAGCGATTACAATTCCAGAATCCCTTATCCAGATCATCAACCAAACATTAGAAAATAACAGTTTGTTAATAATTATTGGGATTGCAGTAGATGCTTGGAAGAAATTTCTTCCATAGATAAAGGATAAGTATAAAATATTTTTTTGATTTGTGCAGTAGTTGTAATTTCTCAAATTTTGATCAATTTTTGCTTCAATAAAGGGTGAGAGAGTGCACTGTAAATTTTAGCAAAAGGAGAGTAAGCAATAAAGTAATTTCATTTATTTCAAAGGGGGAGGAGAGCAATGAAAAATGTCTTGACATTCTAAGGGGAGCAGTGTTTTGTTGTGTTTTGAAATTTTGAGTTTCGGTTCCGACAATCATTTTTCACTAAGTGTTGCCATCAATGCCAAAGGGGAATATTTTTGGCATATGGCTTGGGGAGATTGTTTATGGCTTCTAGTGTTGTCATTGATGGAAACTAAATTCATTAACTTGGTCTATAAATCAGAATCTACTTATACCGGTAGGAAATGTAGAAGACAGTGTGTTACCGATAGAAAGCATAAAGAACAGGGTATCTGGTCAGTTAGTCAATCTATATGCTTGATCAGATCATAATTTTGTGTTGTGGATCCCCAGGAAATTTTTTTAAGCATGTATATTACCTTATTGGTAAGTTTTGTGGCATTGCAGCAATCGGTGTACGAGTTAGGAGATTCGATAGAACGATTTTCTATTTATTTGCTCATTGTGGCCGACTCAATGAATGTAGCATGTCACAGATGTATAAGGAATAGTTTTTTAATTTATTCTAAGTTTGAGAATATTGTTTTGGGTCCCAACTATGTCTTAGCCGACCTTTGTGGGTGTGCATTAAATATAACTTGTGATTTGAGCCGACTGTTGGAGAATATTTCATGTTTTGTTGAAGTCGATTTAAGTGATTAAAATCTTTGCTAGCGGATATATATATGAGATCAGTAATTCATTTTTGAAAAGAAGACGAAGTGGTGAGGTGTGAATGTGCGAAAAGAGAAGAAAAAATGTATGATCAAACATAAGAATATCAATTGAGTAATTTTTTCTTGAGAAGAAGAAGATTATTGTGAATTAAGGCAGAGCAAAGTAGAGCGAGTTGCAAGATCAGATAGAATGTTCAAAATCTATTTTATGTGCTTCACCAGAACTGAATCTAGGCATTTGTAGATGTTATCTTCTCAGTTCAAATTTTGTTGTAATCAAAAAAAATTTGTAAGGCAGTGAGCCTTCCTTATTTTGAGTAGTGAGCTCTAGGTAGTGTGCATGAATGCAAGTGCATTCCCTTTTATTCATACTTTTAACAGAGTATAAATTGTGGATTAATCTCCACCGTGGTTTTTCCCCTAACAAGGTTTCCACGTAAAAATATTGGTGTTATGGTGTTTTGATCATCTTGTTCATGTGCTTGTATCTTTATTTCCATTTATGTGCTGAAAATGGATTTGAATTGAAAGTCTAATTTGTTGAACACTAGTGCACCCCCCCTCTCGATGCTCCTTGAGTCCAACAGAAGCTAGTGCAAAAAGAAAGAGATTTGACATTGTTGATACTAAGAGTGAAGAAGAGATTGAGCAAGAAAATCAAAATTTTGTTATGCATATGTGGAAGAAAGCTACAAAGAATGGTTCATCAGAGAAAAATAAAGGAAAAGAGAAAAAGAAGACTCTAGAAAAAGGACAAGTTGAACTAGTAAGGCCTCATTCCCCCATGAAACTTGAGACATTGTTCAACAAAATTTTGTAAAATGAAATTTTGAAGGAGACCGCAACTCTATATAAAGATGTAGATGATGTGGATAAGGCCACCATCATTAAGGCCATAGTTAAATATATTGTTTTCCTAGAACTTGATATGCAGAATATCAAGGAAATTCCTAATGATTTCTAGAACATTTTGTTGGAAAGGAGAAAAGAGGCAGTTGATGTAGAAGTTGGGCTAAGAGATGAAGCCTTGAAAAAATTTGGTGCTCCACTTTCTGAAGAAGACAAAGCTACATTGGCTGATGTATACAATAAGGAGCTATGGATGAAGCAAAGGGTAACTACCCTTATGGGAAAATACAAAGATGACCTTGAAAGAATCTAGAAGAAAAGCAAAGATAAAGCATATGAAATTCCACAAAATCTAGGATTGATTCTAGTAGTTGAGGAAGAAGTGAATGTTGAAACCAATGCTCTGAGATAAAATGTAGAAGAAGTATAGATAGATGATGCCCAACATGAGCATGGCTTAAATGAAGATACTACAAAGGACAACACTCCTTCAGAAGTGGAGGACATGACAAGAACAAACATGGAAGAAGCAATGATCAAAGAAGACATTACAAAGGAAAGAACTATCACTCCTCCAATTCAAGAAGAAAATCCTCTAGCCAATACTAAAAACATTGTAGAGGAAGAGATTGCAAAAAAAGATTATAATGAAGAATAAAATGTTAATGAAGAGAAAGAATAAGAGCATGAAGAGGAAGGTGAAGATAAGAACAAGGATGCATTTGGAGATATAGAAAAAGATAAACCAGTTGACTCCAAGAAGGTTGTAGAGATAACAAAGGTTCCCAATGAATCTTCTGGCTCCTCTGGAGATTCTCTAAAGAATATACTAAGTGTGTAGCCGAAGTTCCAACTAGTTGTGTCCTCACAACTGCTACAACTACCAATACATCAAGGGAATGTTGATTTGGAGAATATATCTCCCATCTACAATCTTCAACTAGGAGACATGTTTCATGCATCCATAAGGAAAGAAATAATTGAACCACACCAAAGAGTAGAGAATTAATGGAAGTAGTTAAAGTACTACAGGAGACCATACCAAGTGTGAATGTTGACACTTCCTTATCTGGTATGGAGAATCTCAAACTATTGATTGATTCTTTTAAGGTTTATGCATCTGGATTGAAAAAACAAGAGAAAGAAATAGAGAAAAGAATGAGTGATAAGAGGATGATGGAAATGACTATGAAATGTGCCTCTACACATAAAAATTTCTCTGGATTATTGAAGGATGTTGAAGGATGTGTAGATGAGGCAAAGGCACTATATTAGTGTTGCATGAAATGGCTTGGAGCCACATAGGGCATAAAAAAGGAGATGGCCTCTATTGAGTCTCAAATTGATTTTGCCTCTAATGCATATGATCCGATGGTTTACCTCACTAGAAAAAAAAGGAACATCATTGAAGATTTACATAAGAATTTCTCTCAACTGCAAGCACAAAAATAACACAATATCCTATAGTTTGGAGAGGTAAGGAATTTGGTTAATCCAAAATTTATACTTATTTCAAAAGCTCTTTAAGTGCAGAAAAAAGATAAAAAGATGAATCTAGTACCTCCCACTTCGAAAGATGGAGAAGAATTATTGGTTTAGTTTGAAATATAGAATAGGTTGCTTTCAAAAGCCAAGTGAGAATGGGAAGAAGGAAGGAAAGCCTAAGAATACCACTTGAAAAATTTGTAGGTGTCAACCACCTTCGCTTGACTTACTTCCTTATATTTTTATGCATTTTTAGTATTTCAATTTAGATTATTTCTACATATGATATTTTTTTCAGTACAATTTTGAGTTTTTCCTCCAGTATATGACTCAGTGGGATTCAATCCATTCTTTTTAGTTTGTATATTTTCTTACATTTCTCAAGGGGAGTTCTAATGAAAGTTAGAATAAGTTGTATAGGTTCCATTTTCCCATGATGTAAAAGGGGGAGAATGTTTTAGAGATTTTGGCATATTACCATCAATGACAAAGAGGGAGATTGTTGGAAGTCTGAGGAGGTTTTTCATTGATGATGTTGTTTGGGAACATGAGCATGAAAGGTACATAACAATGTGATGCAGTGTTTTCATTGATGTCAACATTGTTGTGGATCACTTTGATTAATCCCAACAGGTTTTTGAGGTGTTAAGAAAGACATTTTTGGTAGTTGATTTGGTCCAGGAAGATTATTTGTGTGAAAATTTGACTATCATTTTTTCTAGTTTAGTACAACAATGCATTGGTTTGTGGGTCCACACCACTCCACACATGAAGATTTCTCTTTGTGATTCCAACAATATTTTCATGGATGTTAGATGTATCTAATTCCAATATTTCATCATGTTTGGTCTATTAGTTTGAAATATGTAAGCAACGAAGGTTGGCATAGCATATTCTAGCCATTTTTTGTACAGTGTGTTAGTGTGAATAAATTTGCACCTCTCCATAGATGAGATTTTGATCTCATGCTTTTGATGATAAGTTGTCAAATAGTAGTGGAGTATGGATTCTAGTTGGCATCAAGTTTTAAGGTCCACGTGTTGAGATGTGGATGTACAATTGAAGTTTTTTGCTTTAGGTCTTTTTTCATGCCGACCTAACACATTTGATATTGTGCAAAGGATTAATATGGGTTGCACTCTTATGTGGGATCTATTATAGGTACATGCTAACCTATCTTAATATGTTTTTATTTTTAATTATGGAACATTGTGTGGATGGACTTTTTTGAAGCCAACAAGTTGAATTTTGAGTATTACATCTAATTAGGTCAACCAAATTGATGTTATACTTGATGTGGATATATATAATCAATTTTTTTCTCTGTTTTGTGACATATTGAATGTATTTTGAATATCCTACATGTGCTTCATGTGAATTTTATTAGAGCGGTGCAAATTGAGGCATGAAGGATCAGAGTTGTGTGAATACAAAATAGAGTAGAGCATTGATTCAAGATCAATGTAAAGATTGTTTGTGTGCTTTATTAAAACTGTATTTCTTGCATATTATAGATGCATTTGTAATAGTTGAAATAGGTTGTGAGCCACCACCTTTCTTCAATCTTTTTATATGTGGTTAGTGATTCCACTTGGATAGTGAGTCCACCTGTAGTGATAATTTTGTAAATATACTATAACTGGTTATAATATATTATGATCTAATTCTCACTGTGGTTTTTCCCATTTTGGGTTTTCCATGTAAAAATCTTGGTGTTCATGTGTTATGTGATGTTTTGGATGTTTCATGCTTTCTTTCTTTATTGTAGTTGAATATGATTTGGTGATTGGATGTTTAATGTTTGAATGGTTTAAGAGAATACTGATTAACCCCCTCTCATTATTTTTGGTGTTCAACACCCATACCATAAAAATCACATCTCCCCATCCCACACAAGCTCCACCTCAATAGGAACCTACATAAGATAAAAGATCCTCCCACCAACTCTATAATTACCAAGTTAATATATCCCTCAAGCCCTTTATTAGTGATTAATTTGACATGTTACATGAAGCCATTGAGGATTTCATCTCACCAAAATCATCCACTAATGCTTGTGATAAAAAAAATAAACAAAGGAAATTTAATGTAAGAACACCTGAACTTATCATTTACCCACATTCACAACAACTGCAAGTCCAAACCAAGCTAATGTTTATCATAGGACCACCTAAAAAGAAACCAAAACCTCTAGGACTTACCTTAAATTGTGTATGGCAACTCACTAGTAATAGTGTTTCATAGCAATCGAGTTATAATATCGTTGCTCACACATATACAAGTAATAATAGCCAAACACAAACCATACCTATTAAACACCCAAAGTACTAAGAGGGGGGGTGAATTAGTATTACATTAAACTTTTGAACACAAACTATCCAATCATAAAAAAATATTCAATTGAAACAATGAATGAAAGAATGAAACATCCATAAGATCACATAACACATGAACACCAAGATTTTTACGTGGAAAACCCAAAATAGGAAAAACCATGGTGAGGGTTAGCTCACAATATATTATATCCAGATATAGTATATTGAAGAATTTCCCATTGTAGGTGGACTCACTGTCTGGTGAACTCACTATTCACAAAGAAAGAAGTAGATAGAAGGAAGTGGTGGCTACATAGCCTATTTGAACTGGTATAATAGCATCTATCATTTGTTGGATTATAGTTCCAATGAAGTACAAATTTTATCTCTGCACTTATCAAGATCAACACACCACTTCTGCTCAAAATTCTTCACAATTAATACACTTCTGATTATTTTCACATCACACACATGTAGGTGGAACACCATACATGTCATATGTCACATATATCTCACATATATCTCTCTTCTTATTCCAAACTCATAAAGATCACAAAATCACATCTTCTCAACAAAATTGGTTCATTATATATATCCACATGTAGTGAAACTTCAATTAGGTTGGCCTAATTAGAAGTAACACACAAAATCAAACATATTGTCCTCAAAACCTTTTATCCACATCTCACGCCTTAGTTCATAATCCAATTTTCCTTAAGATAGGTCAAGATGGACCTAAAATAGATCTACATAAAATAAAGTAAAACAACTCCCACAATATATCAAAATGTGTTAGGTCGGCCCAAAATAAGACCTAAACATAAAACCTTTAATTATTCATACACTTCGGCAAGTGTGTAACTTGAAATATCGATCTTTCTTCATATTCATACTTAGGTAACATCATTAAGTCTATGTATAGAACCACAACATAAAATAATTATTTGTGAAGAAATACAAAATCCCCCACACTAATACATTGAATTAGAGAAATGACTATGATATACATAGTTGAAATTTGTCATTGATATCTTCTAGGTTACTTCACAAAACATCAAAAAATATTGAATTTAGTTGTATCTGATAATCTTCAAATCATGGTTAAAAGAATCGACTGAGATCTATTCATGCAGTGGAGTACGGACCCAAAACCTAACACATTGAACCACAAAACTGTCAGAAGGAATACTTAGCTGATTTACCTAGATACAACCATATTTTCTAGACCAACTTGTTCTATACAAATGTCTTAAGTAATACCTTCAAGTCATGCTAGAATTATCATACCAATGTTGACATCAATGACAACATTGAAACATACAATATGTACATATCATGCTCATGTTGCTAAACTACATCATCAATGACAAATTTCCAACAATCTCCCCCTTTGTCATTGATGGAAACATGATTATCAAAAAAATTCCAAAACAATTATCTTGCCTTTTTCACTTTACTTTCTTTGTTGTTTCTCCTAACTATTTTATCTCTCAAAAAATTCCTAACTCTCCCCCTTTGACATCAATTCCAAAGGGAGCATTAAATCTCTGTATACTCCCCCTTGGAGAGTTAAAAAAACAATTTTATACTTTCCACAAGTATGCAAAGAGAATCTGAAATTAAAAAAATGCATAGCAGTAGAAGTAGTCAACCTGAAAATACTTATTCTTGAAGCTTCTGAAAGATATCTTTCCACTCAAGCTTTCCTTCTTCCCAAAGTATTTTTGCAGCAACAAGATTCATGTATTGTAGTTCAAGCTCCATTAGAGTTTCTTCTCCTTCTTCAAGAGTACTAGGATAAAGATTTATCTCTAAAAGCTTGTCAGTACTAGCAAGGCTGCTAGAGATAGGTAAATACTTTATCTTTACTAAGTCCCTTAATTTCACATGTTTCATGATTATTTCATCTCTTTGACTCTACAAGGTGGAAAATTTGTCATGAAGCTCCATTATGGCAGTCTAGGTCTGATCATCCTTGTCTTACACTAGATCATAGGAGTGTGTTGCATAGTTTATTTGATTTTCAATTGTACTCATGGAATCTTTTATGCTTTGAGTGACATCTGGCCATTTCAAGCAATATGAGAATATATTCCTTGCTTCTTCTACACAATCTTTTACCTCTCCCAAGAATTTTTTAACCTTTTGATATGATTTTGTGCACCTTCTTGAGATATCCAGTAGTTTCTTTCTTACAAACCATGTCTCAATTTCAAATTTAGTATAACTTTTCAATCCGGAGGCATATTCCTTGAAGGAATTAACCAATAGTTTGATATTTTCCACAGTAGATAGTGAAGCATCAACACTTGTACCTGGAGTTACCTCTTATAAGGTTTTTATAGCTTAATCCAAACTTTATGCCTTAATAACCCTAACACTGGTCTCATGCTCATGTTGAGAATCATGAATCCTTTTAACCTTAATAGCCTCTTGTTTGACTTTTCCTACAATCAGAGGACTATTTGCGACTTTTCTCTTTTTACCTATTTTCTTAGAACTACCGAAGTCCTTTTCACTCATCTAGGTTCTGCTAGTATCTTTAGGACTACTTAGAATAAATTTTACATAGTTAATAATTTTTTCCTCTAACACTTCATAGTCTAGTTTTGAGATCTAAATGATCATAGGTTCAATGGCATTAATAAAGAAAAAGTAAATGGAGACAAGAAAAGATCTTTTGAGTATCTTCTCACTCTATCATTCATTCTTCTTTAAAATATTGCAAATAATTTTGCAAGGGCATCCTCTTGGGCATCCATACTTCCAAAGTTTTCCATGTGCTTTTCTATTTGATTTGCAATTGGTTCTGTATTTATCCAATTTACTTTTCCAACCACCGATACTTCCCTCAAGAAGTAGAAAAGTAGAAAATTTACCAAAGTTCCAATACCTGAATGTATGCTTCTTCTTCTTCTTAATATCCTTTAGGTTTTCCAACAAGTTTTTTTGAAGAAAATCACAAAGATCATAGCCAACACTTTTCACAATCATATCAAAAGCCACATGAACAAAAATGGGAGAGATTAAACTAATTTTATTTGGTTAGTATATTTTGTGTTCAATGAGCATAGCTGCAAACCTAACTGTTGGGTTTCCGATGGAATCCACTATGAGTTTGTTCAATTCAAGGATAACACCTATATTTTCAATTTTCCTTGATATCGACTGACTTCTAAACTGGAAAAGGTCTAGTGGATCACAAACTAGTTACATCCCTAATTGCTTCCTTTGTTATCAAGTATGGTCCTTCAATCAACATGGATTGGTTATGAATTATGGTCAATACCATTCTAGTATACTACCCTTGGTATTCAAACCTCGAAAACTTTCCCCATACATCCAACTTCTTTTGAACCTAGGATTTTGTATTCTGGTTTCAAGGTGTCATCATCTAATAACTCTTTTGACCAGAGAAGGGATAATCTAACAGGAGAGACTACATTTATTTTCCCATGAATGTATGTTTTAATTTCTTCAGTAAGTATGACCCCATGAGGAATATGAGAGAATGCACCTAGGGGATCATCTAGCAACACTTTTGCAATGTGTCTCTTAAGAACAAGTTGCAGTTTTTGTGAAACATTTAAAAAATCTGATGTCTCCATTTCATTTAAAATTCTTTTGAAAGAACAACTCTGAAGGATAGAAATATGCAAGAAATACAAAGTACCTCTTAGAGAGCTTGGCGAACTAGGGTTTTTATGTTCAGCCACTGAGAGGTGCTTTGAACCCTTCACACTCGCTTCCATCTTCTCTTTCTTCCACAAATGCATTTGATAAAATGAATTTGTCTTCCCAAGTATGCATTTAACTCTCTGATTTCAGCTCACTCTACAATAAATGTTTCAAACCAAAAATTTGATAACCCTAAAACTATGTATACAATCATCATTCCAGACTGTGTAAATTGTTGCATTACACTATTTTCTTCTGTAACTTTCTTCTATAGCTTCAAAATTTCATCTTATATGATATATGTTCATGCCATATATTAGGCACACATTTTCCAATGGGGGTTGTATGATATTTATTAAAGCTCCCCCTAAGCCATATCTCTAGGCTTAGTTACCAAAGGAAACATCTACATCAGAGGGTGATATAGATTATCCCTTATTCTTAGTTTCTTCTTTTATTTTCTAGGTCTTCGCATATTGTTGTCATTGATGTCAAAAATGGGATCAATGTGATATGAAACCGATCCCTATATGGAGGGTGTGTTGGAATTGATTTCAAAGTGTTGTCATTGATGTCTAAGGAGAGATATGATATGTTGTAGATCTAGTTCTAGAAGATGGAGTGTAAGTTGCAAATGTTGCTTAGGATGTTGCATTGTTGTCATGCAACTTTGATATGGTGTTGCAGTGAATTATTTCGGTGTTCAAAGTAAAATCAAAGGACAAATTTGACATGGTTTTTTTGAGAGCTTCTCATAAAAGTGTAGTGCAGGTCTAGAGGATGTATAATGCTCTCATAATTAAATTAGTTGTGCTCTCTGGATGTTTTAGGGTTTGGCAGTTAAAACCTAAGGTCATTACACTCATGGCACTCTAACAAAAGCTCTATTTTGGTGTTGACTCCCTATCACAAGTTTTTGATCACATAAGTTACAACTTATGTCATTTAAGTCATTATGTGACCGGTCCCTTCACCTAGTACTCTAGGTTGGTGAAGTTTGTGTCTTCGTATCAGGGAGACTTCAACATATCAGGAAGAGTTGTTTTAAGTCTCTTTGACACAACGATGTGTGATGATGCTTGATCAATGGTTGTGATCAAGCCTTTGAAATAGGATGGCCTCCCCACCAACCCTTTGAGTTTTTGGTGGATATTGGCTAAGTCACCTAGGGTAGTAGGGAACGGTGTAGATTGAACGAGGTTGATCAAATGGTTCCCATGGTGTAACTAGTGGGACCAGAGAAAGGAAGAAGTGAAGGTAGTGGATGATGATGTGTAAAGACAAATGGCAAAGGACGATTGGCCGATACATCACTACACATTGTTGTTGTGAAGTGTAGACATTGATAAGGATGACAAATGACATTAGCCTGCCAGCCTACTGAGATTTAGCGGGTCTGTTGTCAGAGCTAGAGATATAGAGGGGGGATGGTGTAGATTGAATGGTGGTTGATCCAATGGTGATCGCCATGTCCATTCACATTGCTGAAGAAGTAATAAAGGCATATGTGTAATAGCGATGTGTGATGTATGATTGATGATGGATATTTAAAGACCGCTTATCCAACAGTCAAATTTTAAAGATGAATGATTGAATTGGAGTCACAAGGTCATGGAATGAAGACTAGTGATCAACAACCTAGATTTAAATAAGAAAAACTACAACAGTCTAGTCCATGTGAATAGGGTTTCAAACTAGAAACTTGCTCTACTCAAATTTAATTGGCTCAACTAAACCAATGACCAATATTATGGTAGATTTGATCTACTAAGTAGTGACACAGATTTCTAAGACAATAAAGATCAGATCGAATCAAATAAACAGAGAATAAATTAAATGAAAATCTGATTCTAAGGTTTGATAGAGAGGGAATGAGGAAAAAAATCTCTTCACATAAATTTAATGTTGTCCGGCTCAATGCATGAGTATGATAGTGTAGAAGATATCCTCAAACCCTAACAAAAGATCTGTATATGGTGGAGAATCTTGAGGCAATCACCATTAGTCATTAGCTACACAAAACAAATTATCAGAAGATTGACTAAGCATGGTAAGAGTGTGAGCATAGAGAAGCAAAGTGAGTACACACAATGGAAGGAATTCTAGGCTCTTGAGGTGGACAGAGAATACACTGAATAGAAAGGAGATTGTTGCAGGAGTATGAAGGTGTATTAAGGTGGATAGAGAATGCACTAAGAGAAGAGGAGAGGAACAATGTTGAATAGAGGGGTGAAGAGCAGAGAAGAGAGTTGTTGTGATGGCAACAAAAATTTGAGAAGTTGCAGAGTAAGTTGTAACATTGAACTATGTTCTTTATGAAAAAATTATAATAATCTTATAAGTTGTAAATTTGATTTGTTGGTTCCATCAGATAACTAAGTTGGTGCTCAGAATAGGGGATTGGTGTCTCCTTAGGGTTGGTGCCCTTAAAAGATGTAACAAGAAGATTTCTTTGTGAGGCTAGATTAGGATAGTAGCTCCTAGCAGCATTTTCTCACCATGGTTTTTCCCATCTTGGGTTTTCCACATATATCTTGTGTTATGATTTGTTAGATTGTGTGCTTGTTTAATTTTTTGTATTTCATGTTTCAATCTACACACTAAGAATTTAAGAAGTCAGTTTTCTCTAATTGTTAAAGGGTTAAAATTTTATTATCTATTGATTCACCCCTCCCTCTTAGTAGATTGTTGTGTTCCAACAATTGGTATCAAATCCCTAGGTTCCCTAGGAGAAGCTTAACCAGCTCGAGTAGATCCTTAGATATATGAACACAATGGCCAGTCAAGAAGGTTCTTCTACAAACAAGCCACCTCAATTTGATGGAACAAATTATGCCTTTTGGAGCTCATTGATGAAGGGATATTTGGGATCTTTAGGGATTGATGTGTGGATGTCTGTTGTGAATGGATACACACCACCGACCACACTTCCTATTGATGTTGCAGATAAAAGTGATTATGAGAACAATGAAAAAGCATGGTTTGCTATTATGAATAGTTTGTCTAGATCTGTGCATAGCAAGGTCATGTATTGTAAGAATGCACAAGATGTTTGGGATACATTGAAAAAGATCTACAAAGGATATGACAAGGTAAAATTGGTCGAGCTTCAAGTACTGAGAGCTAGATTTGAAGGCCTAAAGATGATAAAAGAAGAGAATATTCCATACTATCTTCTGAGAGTTAATGATGTAGTGAACTCCATTAGAGGATATGGAGAAGAAGTGAAAGAAGATGTCGTTGTACTAAAATTTATAAGGTCCATGAAAAACAAATATGATCCTAAGATCTTTGCAATAGAGGAAGAGAAATAGACAAACTTACTCTTAATGAGTTGCATGGTATATTCACTACATATGAAATGAGGATGGGAGATTCATAACCATCTAGGAAAGAAGTTTCTTTCAAGGTCCCCAACAAGGAGAAGGATGTATCTCCTAAGAAAGAAAAGGCTGAGATGGTCACATTTGAGGATGATGAGACTAATGAAGAAGAGGAAATCTTCATCAGGAGACTAAGAAGAGGATAATACAAGTACAAAGGTAAGTTACCCTTTAAATGCTTTTAATGTGGAAAAGTAGGTCATTTTGCTTCTAAATGTCCCTACAATAAGAAATGTAATATTGAGCGAGAGGAAGATGATAAAATGAAGAAATCCTACTACCCTAAGAAAAAGGGTTTTCAGAAAAAGAAAATTTTATACATCCAAAAGGATAGTGATGTATCAAATGACTACAATAGCTCAGATGATAAACAAAGTTATGCTTTTATTGTGAGAGAAAATGATTTTCTCTTCATGGAAAGAGAATCTGAAGAACAAAAGGATGGAAAATTTGAAGACCTTGGTGAAGATGGTGAAGAAGAATGAGAGGTTAACTTGGAAGGAGAACTTATATGTGCTCTAGATGAGGTATATGATCTCAAAGATGAGATTGAACTACTGAAAAAGGAGAACTTAAATTAGAAGAAACTTGCAAAAAAGGAATTAGACAAATTAAGCAAAGATCTTGAGGGATCTAATCAGATGGTAGTAAATCTAAAACTTCAAGTACAAGAAGCAATAAGAATTTTTATTTCATTTTCAGTGTACAAGGGATTCAAAGTATATTAGATGGATGTTAAATCTACATTCTTGAATGGAAACCTAGAAGAGGAAGTTTACATTGAACATCCAAAAGTTTTTCAACTTTCAGAAGAAGAGGATTATGTGTACAGATTTAGAAAGGAATTGTATGGTCTAAAGCAAGCACCAAAAGCATGGTATTCTACACTAGACCAATATCTTCAACAACAAGGATTCAAAAAGGGATGTGTAGACAGTAATTTGTATTTCAAATCAGAAGGTAAGCACATGATTATTGTTGTTTATGTAGATGACATAATATTTGGAGGTAGTAATGATAAAATGTGTTAGATATTTACTAAGCACATGCAAGATGAACTTGAAATGTCAATGCTAGGAGAGTTTTCATTTTTCCTTGGCTTACAAATTGTACAAAGTGATAGAGGGATATTTATATCTCAAACCAAATATGCTAAGGAAATGCTCAAGAAGTTTGGAATGAAGGATAGTAGACCAGTCAGTACCCCCATGATAATTGGCTGCAAATTGAGCAAATCAGACAATGTATAGGTTAATTACTGGTATCTTGTTGTACTTAACTACATCAAGGCTCAATATTATGAAAGTATTATGTTTAGTTTCAAGGTTTCAAGTTGCACCAAGGGAGTCTCATGTCAATGCAGGGAAAGGATTTTTTTAGATATATCAAAAGCACTACTGATTATGGGTTGTGGTATCCAATGAGCAAGGATTTTTCCTTGATAGAATACACAGGTGTTGATTGGGTAGGAAGTGTAGATGGTAGGAAAAGTACCAATGGTGGAGCATTATTTTTGGGAAAAAAATTGGTTTCCTAGATGAGCAAAAGCAAGAATCGGTTACTCTATCCACAACAGAAGGAAAATATGTAGAAGCAACAACATGTTGTACTTAAGTCCTATGGATGAAGTTAACACTTAAGGACATCAAGGTAGAGTACAAAGAAACTATCTCAATTATTTGTGATAACTCAAGTGCCATAAACATATCAAAGAATCCAGTTATGCACTCTAGAACAAAGCACATATCCATCAAGTATCACTTCATCATAGAGAAGATTGCAGACAACGAGGTCAACATGGAGTATGTTCCCACTAAAGAACAAGTAGCTGATATTTTTACCAAGCCTCTTCCTACAAAACAATTTGAATATCTGAGGCAGAAACTGGGAGTGATTTCTCCCACAACATATCACTAAATATTAGTGGTAGGGCATGAATCTAGGGGGAGCCTAATTGGTACTTTATTTATCCCTGGTAATTGAGAACTAGATCAAGTTAGGAAAACCGGTTTTATAAATATCTAACAAATTGATGGTTGCATAGTCAAGGATTACCACTTTCTCTTTGAATTTTTTGTCAAAGGGGGTGTATATTTTAAGGGGGATTCTACCCTTTTTCATTGATGTCAAAGGGGGGGTGAATTGCTTAAATGGTTCAATTGGTATAGAGCTTTAAGGTTACATGCTACAATTGGTATTAGACAATTGGTATGAGCATTTAGTTTTTCCATCAATGAGAAAGGGGGATATTGTTGTCATTGATGTCAAAAGGGGATCAAAGCTGAGATGGAATTGATCCTATACAGAGGGTGTGTTGTAATTGATGTCTAAGGAGAGATATGATATGTTGTGGATTTGGTTCTGGAAGATGGAGTGTAAGTTACAAATGTTGCTTAGGATGTTGCATTGTTGCCATCCAACTTTTTCATGGTGTTGTAGTGAATTATTTTGGTGTTCAAAAGTAAAATCAAAGGCCAAATTTGACATGGGTTTTCTGAGAGCTTCTCAAAAAAGTGTAGTTCAGGTCTAGAGGATGCATAATACTCTCAGAATTGAATTAGTTGTGCTCTCTAGATTTTTTAGGGTTTGGCAGTTAAACCCTAAGGTCTTTGCAGTCATGGCACTCTAACAAAAGTTCCATTTTGATGTTCACTACCTATCGTAGGTTACCGGTCGCATAAGTTACAACTTATGTCATTTAAGTCATTTTGTGACTAACCCCTTCACCTAGTACTCTAGGTTGGTGAAGTCTATGTGTTCGTATTGAGGAGACTTCAACATATCGGGAAGAGTTATTTTAAATCTCTTCGACATAGCGATGTGCGATGATTCTCAATCAACAACTGTGATCAAGCCTTGGAGATTGGAGGACCTTCCCGCTAGCCCTTTGAGTTTGTGTTGGGTCCTAGCTAAGTCCCTTGGGGTAGTGAGGAACGGTGCAGATTGAATGAGATTGATCAGATGGTGCCCACAGTGTAACTGGTGGGACCCAACAAAGGAAGAAGCGAAGGAAGAGGATGATGACATGCAAAGAACAATGGAAAATGATGATTGGCTGATACATCACTTCACATTGTTGTTGTGAAGTGTAGAAATTGACAAGGATGAAAAATTGCATTAGCCTGCCAACTCATTAAGATTTAGTGGCCCCGTTATCAGATCTAGTGATATAGCGGGGGATGGTGTAGATTGAATGGTGGTTGATCCAACGGTGATCACCATGTCCATTCACATCATTGAAGAATAATTAAACGCATGTGTAATAGCGATGCATGATGTATGATTGACGATGGAGATTTAAAGATTGTTTATCTGAAATTCAAGTTGTAAAGATGAATGATTGAATTAGAGTTACAAGATCATGGCATGAAGACTGGTGATCGATGGCCCAGATTTAAATATGAAAAACTACAATGGTTAGGTCTATGTGAATAGGGTTTCAAGCCAAAAACCTGCTTTGCTTGAACTTAATTGGATCAATTACACCAACAACCAATATGATGGTATATTTGATCTACTAAGTGGTGACACAGATTGGTAAGATGATGAAGGTCAGATCATATTGAATAAACAAAAAATAAATTAAATTCAAATCCCATTCTAGGGTTTGACAGAGAGAGAATGAGGGAAAAATTCTCTGCACTATAATTTAATGTTGTGTAGCTCAATGCATGAGTATGACAGTGTAGAAGATATCCTCAAACCCTAATAGAAGATCAGTATATGGTGGAGAATCTCGAGGCAATCACCATTGGTTAGTAGCTACACAAAATAAATTATCAGAAGATTGATTAAGCATGGTAAGAGTGTGAGTATAGAGAAGAAGAGTGAGTACGCATAGTGGAAGGCATTCTAGGCTCCTGAGGTAGACAAAGAATACACTAAATAGAAAGGAGAGAGCTACAGAAGGAGTATGAAGGTGCATTATGGCAGACAGAGAATGTACTAAGAGAGGAGGAGAAGAATAGTGCATAATAGAGGGGTATAGAGCATAGAAGGGAGTTGTGATAGCAACAGAAATTTAAGCAGTTCTAGAGTAAGTTGTAACATTGAACTGTGTTCTTTATTAACAAATTGTAATAATCCTATAAGTTGTAAATCTGATTGGTTGGTGTCATTAGATAATTAATTTGGTGCTCAAAATAGTGGATTGGTGTCTCCTTAGGGTTGGTTCCCTTAAAAGTTATAACAAAAGGTTTCTTTGTGAGGCTAGCTTAAGATAGTAGCTCCTAGTAACATTTTCTCACTGTGGCTTTTCCCATCTTGGTTTTTTCACGTATATCTTGTGTTATGAGTTGTTAGATTGTGTTCTTGTTTAATTTTTTATATTTCATGTTTCAATCGGCACATTAAGCATTTAAGAAGTTAGTTTTCTCTAAACTTTAAAGGGTTAAAATTGTATTATCTACTAATTCACCCCCTCTCTGAGTAGATTGTTGTGTTCCAATAGTCTTCTTTATCTTCTTCTTTATTTCTTCAGTATCAACCTTCTTGAATGGTTCATTCTTTTTTGTTGGATTAACCTTCCTTATATGTTTGCTTCTACAAAACTTGGCTATATGTCCAGAATTACTACAATTGTTGTATATGACACTTATTTGATCATTATTTCTTCCATTCATCCTGGATCTACATTGATTAGTCATGTGTCCAAATCCATTGCATGTATAGCAGTAACCATTAAAATATTGAATCATTCTACCATTGTTGTGCCTATTCATTACTTGACTTCTACATTCATTTTCTCTATGTCCAAATTTCTTGCATGTAAAGCATTGACTAAGAAATAAATAGAGTATTCTGATTTATTCTGCTTCTACATTCCATTTCTTTATGTCCAAACTTGTTACAAAAATAATAAAAACCATTGAATGATAAGTACCTTTGAGAATTTGGTTGTCTGATGGGAGGTTTTATTCCATTGTTTCTTTGATTCTGTAGTTTTCTAGTGGATCTCTTTTCTTTAGTCTTTTCTAAATTATTGCTCTTTTTTTCTGCATTGGGTGTTTGAGCTACTATTGATCTTTCTCCTTTTTCAAATTCCAAGCTACCTTTGTGTTTAGATGCTTTTCGTCCTAGAATTAACTCATCAAGCCTTGTAGAACTTGTTTTGAATTTATCCTCATGAATTGTTGTTTTCTCCAGATCTGATCTCAGAGTTACCACTTCTTGTTCAAGTCTTGTACATTCATCAATCTTTCTTTTTACCCTTTCAATCATACATTTGTCAATTCTTTTCTTCTCTTCCACTTGTACGTTTAGTCAGGTAATGTATTCTTTTTCTTGCTTCAATTGTTCATTAAATTCCTTGTGCCTTTCTCTGAATTTCTTGATCTACTCTCTTATTTTTGGATGCACTCATTTTCCTCTTTAAGCTTTTCTTTCATATTTTTGTTTTCATCTTCAAATTTTTCAAGACCTTCAAGAGAAACTTTGAGCTCCCCATCATTCTCAAGCATGCAATCTTCTTTAGTATGATTAATAGGAATTTCTTCTGGAGGAATAGGAGCCATGAGTTCAAATTTCAAGATCTTCCCTAACTATTCAAGCTCATTCAAGGGAACCAAGCTCTAATATAAATTGCTAAACCCCCATAATACTGAGAGGGGGGTGAATTAGTACTCCATTAAACTTTTGAACACAAGCTATCCAATCATCAAAACATATTCAACTGAAACAATGAATGAAAGCGTGAAACATCCACAAGATCACATAACACATGAACACTAGGATTTTTACATGGAAAACCCAAAATGGGAAAAACCACAGTGAGGGTTATCTCACAATATATTATATCTAGATATAGTATATTACAAAAATTCTTACGACATGTGGACTCAATGTCTGATGAACTCACTATTCACAGAGAAAGAAGTAGATAGAAGGAAGTGGTAGCTACATAGCTTATTTTAACTGATATAATAGCATCTATCATATGTTGGATTACAATTCCAATGAAGTACAAATTTTATCTCTGATCAAGATCATCAACACCTACTTCTACTTAGAATTCTTCATAATTAGGACACTTCTAATTATGTTCACATCACACACATGTATGTGGAACACCATACATTTCATCTGTTGTATATAGTTCACATATATCTCTATTCTTATTCTAAACTCACAAAAATAACAAAATCACATCTTCTCAAAAAAATAGGTTCATTATATATATCCACATTTAGTGAAACTTCAATTAGGTTGGCCTAATTAGAAGTAAGACACAAAATAAAACATGTCATCCTCAAAACCTTTTATCCACATCTCACGCCTTAGTTCATAATCCAATTTTCCTTAAGATGGGTCAAGATAGACCTAAAATAGATCCACATAAAATAAAGTAACTCGCTCAACTCCCACAATATACCAAAATGTGTTAGGTTGGCCTAAAATAAGACCTAAACACAAAACCTTTAATTATTCATACACTTCACCAAGTGTGCGAATTCAAATCTCGATCTTTCTTCAAATTCACACTTAGCTAACATTAGTAAGTCTATCTATAGAACCAAAACACAAAATAATTATCCACAAAGAAATGTGGAATCTTCCACACTAATACACTAAATCAAAGAAATGATCGTCATATAAAAATTTGAACTCTATCATTGATATATTCCTGGTTACTTCATAGAACATCACAAGATCTTAAATTTAGTTGTAAATAATAATATTCAAATAATGGTTAAAAGCATAGAGTGATATATATTCATGTGGTGTCCAATGCAGACCCAAAAACTGATGCACTGAACCAATAAACTATCAAAAGGAATACTTAGCCGATTTACCTATACAACCATATTTTCTAGACCAACTTGTTTTGTACATATGTCTTTAGGAATACCTTCAATTCATGCTAGAATTATCATAACAATGTTAGCATCAATGACAACACTGAATCATGCAATATGTACATCTCATGCTCATGTTGCTAGATTGGATCATCAATGACAAACTTCTAACAATACCTACTTCATTATCACTACCTCGACCTATTTTTCCTAGTTCTCCTCACTTGCCTTTGCATAGTGGAAAGGAATATGGCCTTGTGGAACAACTTTGCAACACTCTTGCTAAGATTTCTTTATGGGATCTCATTCAAGCATCACCTAATTATCATAGCATGCTTCAAAGTGTTTTACAACAAGTTGTGGTCCCTCCTAATGCACAACCAAATGATGTATTATCCCTTATTCAAGGTATGAATTTTGTCAACTTAGACATTGTCTTTCATCAAGATAAATTACCTCCATTAGAAGTGCAAAAAAAAAATGAGGCTTTGATGATAGTGGTTGTCATTAATAATTTTGGAATAAAGTTTTCTCTCATTGATAATGGTTCAACACTAAATGTTTATAGTGTAAACCTTCTAGATAATCTTGGAGTGGACAAGAGTAAAATTTAACCAAATTATTTATCTATCCGTGGATTTGAAAATGTGGGAAAACAACCACTTGGTGTGATAACATTTCTTGTTAAAGCAAGTAAGGTTACACTGCAAACCCCTATCCATATCATGCCTCGAGAAATCTCATATAATCTTCTCTTAGGCAGACCTTGGATTCATGAAATGAATGGATCCCCTTCAATGCTTCACCATTTAATGAAGTACACTTATCAAAACAAGGTCTACAAAATCAAATTTGACCTTCAATCAGAAAGTTGTTTGCAAACTAAAACATGCACAAAAATTCCTTTAAGAACATTGATACCAACTTCAAAATTTGAACTTGTACAAGAAGAAAAAGATAAGTGTTTTTCATGAATCACAAAGCTATTGGATGTTGATTGGGAATCATTCAATTTTATACCTACATTCATGGGAAAATATAAAATCACAATGAAAAAATCAAAAAAGGAAAAAGAGAGAATGGTGGTATCAACACAACATGAAGAAGAATCATTACAAGCATCCAACATGACAACTTATAACAAAGAATAAGACATAAATTACACAACCAATTATGATGAAATTGATCATGAGCAACCGCCATCCTCGAAATCAATAGAAGTTCTCTATGGAAGAGGATATCAACTCTTGAAACAACTTGGCTATAATGGAAAAGGATGTTGGAACAAAATGATCTAAGAGGAGGGTGAATCATTAGATACCAAAATTTATCCCTTTAAAAAAATTTCCCCTAGAAACCTTACGCACATTACTTCCTTAAATCTAAATACCTTGTGCAAATTTCTTACTCAACTCTTATTATGTAGAATGAAAGCTAAAGATGGAAATATAAACCTACAAATAGACAATCAACACAAATTCCCACAACACCAGATATACATGGAAAACCAAAGATGGGAAAAACCATGGTGACCAAGGTTGCTTGAGTCTACTGCTCAAATCCGGCATCACAAAAGAAAACTTTGTTACAATGTTTTAGGGCTACAACCCAAGGAACCATCAACTACCTATTTTAGAAGCAACCACTTCAAGGATGCAACAACACCCTTCTTTAAGAGATACAACCCCATGGATGCAACAACACCCTAATCTGAGCCACAACTTAGTACAATGATAGTAGTTTCAAATATGCATAGACTTGGTTCTGCATAACCTATAATGCATCATTACATTTAGTGCATTGATGCACTTACTACAACTCAAATGTTGCTGCTAAAGTTGCACTCTAAACAACACACCCCTGCTTTACACTCTCTTTGCACATAGAAAAATCATTGTTCTATCTTGCTACACTACACACTCTCTTCACCATGAATGCAAAAACCTAGAAGATGTTATGTATTGTAATCTAGGACTTCACAAAATCCATTCTTTGTTTGCTCTGCTGCTCTCTCTTTTTCTCTTCTACACTTAGAACATTTTTTTTCTATCTTATTATGCTACACACTCTTCTTGTATGCCACTACTACACACTCAACAATACATACTTCTATTCAGCATATTTACACTAGCTGACTTCACACACACATCAGATACAACTACTAGTGACAATTCTTAGATTGTTTTCATTTTGTTTAACTCCACCAATCTACAATCTTAGCCTTGAGATTCTCTCAACTGTCTAGATCAGCTCGCATCATATTTTCTCAAACCTCCTACTAGGGTTTCCTACACTTGATAAATTCATTAACAAGTAGCCTTTTCTTCGAGCCACACACCACTATCCAACTCATCATTAAATCATCTAATAAGGTCTATCAAATATCTTCATTGTCACTCTACCTCTACATTGAGCCTATTCCATATTTAATTTGGTCACAAACAATTTTCCCAAATTATCCCTCTACCAACCCTAGAATCTGATATGCATTAAATGTATTCTCTTGTCAATATGACTAGATTCGATCTTGATCACTTTAGCAATTTTTATTGTTGCCTTAAAGATCAAATCTTCATTCAATTGGTCGGTTGGTGCAGCTAGACCAATAATTTTTTCCTTTGTGTTGATTACCAGTCAAAATCCCTATTCACACAAAGTTAGCCATTTCAAATGTTTGTGTTTGAACTATGGTCGTTTATCTACCCCTTCACACCTTGATTGTATGATCAAAATTTAGTATCATGCCTTTAAATCTTGACCATCGGATAATCGGTCATTTAAATCACCATTGTCAATCTTGCAACATTCACTTAGCTTGTCATTTTGTCATTGGGACACCTTTAAAACTCCCATTTATGCATCAAAGTCACACAGATGTGAACTACCTTTGAATGCATGGACCAACAACCTACATGTCATCCATGTTTATGGCTTGACCGAGTATTGTTTTGCAACAAGGATGCAAAATGACTCATCAATTTCCAAGTGTTCGCCTCTAATCATCTATTGAGTCCCACATGGCACCTTATCCCTCTATCAGGGGAACACCATCCCCAATTCTACCGATGCACCAAAGTCACATTGATGAAGCATATACACTCACCCATCATTGGGATATGCTTCAAGGTCCTATCGATACACAACCTTCACACCGATGAAGCAACTTTGCACCAAAATTGTCTGATCAACCTTTGATCAATATTCACCATTCATCATTAACCTCATAGGTCTTGCTCGAGCCCCACCAACACCTCAGCAAGGTATGCAAGTGACTACCATGTTTACACCACTAGCGTTACCATCTCATCAGGTCCCATAGTCGACATCATACTCCTATCATTCTATTGTTGGGAATAGTTTCATAGTCCTAGAAATACCATATTGTCTCACCGATGGGTAGGTCCTCCCACCATCGTGTCACCACATGTCACCATCCAATATCGCTTTCTACCATGTTTCCTTTTGTCATTCACTCTTTGTTTGTACCTTCAATGCACATCATCTCACCTAGTTGGGTCCCACTAGTGGTGTCCATTCTTCCATCACCCTGTCAGAGGGACCTTCTTCAAGGTCTTAGCAATGACATATAGTCTCATCAAAGATATAGCCATTGTTGTATCGATGAGACAATCATAACAATCCTACTGATATGACTTAGTCATATCAATGAAATTGCTAGATGACTTCACCAATCCACTTCATCGCCATGTCACTACATTGTAATCCACAACAAGGATGTGGATTACCGTTTACTTAATTTGGTCATGCCACCTGTTATCTCCATCATCACTATCACCACTGTCATTATGACAGGGTCCCACTCGAGCTTAGCGTTCACATCGTTGTGTTGAGGGGATAAGATCTTAGGTCACACCGATAACATGATCATCAGACCATCTGGGAGACATATCCCATTCTCTCACCAATCACGCATGATCACACCAACAAGGTGACCATTGAGCCATCGAAGAGACTCCTGCTTGAATCTTGGCGATACACTAGTGTCTCGTCAACCTGAAGAAGATACACAACCTTGAAGCGCTAGGCAGAGGGGTTGGTCACCCACACAGGAAGATGGACTTAAGTTATCACTTAAGTAACTTGCAACCTACTATTGACATTCAACGTGAAAATAGAAGATCTATTCATGGTGCTATGATTGTAAACGACCTAGGGTTTAACTGATAAACCCTATTAAACACCTAAGAACTTAATTAATGCATTCTTGGGCACATCCTTCACTTTCTTGACCAGCAAAATACCTTTCCAGAAATATCTCAAGAAACCCATGTCGAATCTGGTACCTGATTTACCATCAAATACCTAGAAGCAACTATTTTAGAGAGCTGACATATTTTGTCAACTATGCAACATATTAAGCAACTTGCTCTTCTACACCAACAACCAAACCACATACTTCCAGAGCCAGATCCACTGCTCTCACATGCATCCTTTCTCATCATGCCAATAATCTCCTTTGCATGATTTGTACTTTTTACATCATCGATAGCATTATGTGCTTCTACATGGGATTAGCACATTTCTCCTCTAACCCCCTTTTGACATCAATGACAACATATTCCAACAAAGGATGTGGTGTGAAAAAACAAGGAATTTGTGTCCCTGTAGAGTCTAATATACAAGAAACAATGAGAGATCCTGGATGTAGTCCTTCTAAGATAACAAAAGCATTGAAAAATCCTTCACTCAACATCAACACTATCATCCAAGATTCTCCTAAAACTCTTACATTGATGCATCCTAACTTAATATATACCACAAGTGATGGTATGCCAATGGATTACTTTTGAAATGATGATGCTTTAGCAAAAAAAATGGATTTCTATGATAATTTACCAACTCATCACCACAAATGAAGATTCACTTTTTCCTTAAACAATAAGGTAGATTTTTGTGAGGAAACTAAAATAGGTGATATTGAAGAGGATGACAATGAGAAAAACATGAAATTTTCAAATCAAAGTGTATTACTTGTGGGAGATACAATCAACATACCAATGGATACATCTAATAAAGAGAAGGTGATTCAAATAGGAAAGTGTCTTGATGAGGATGAACAAGAAGAGCAAGCAACATTATTACATGACTTTCCTAAAAAAAATTCTTGGACTTGTTCAGATATGTTGAGTATTGATGCTAAGATAGTAACACACAACATTGTTCTTGAAAAAGATGTTAAACTTGTGAGACAAAAGATAGGGAAGATGAATCTTAAGATAGTTGTTTTGGTTAAAGATTAAATTGAGAAGCTCCTAGATGATACTTTTATTTGTCCCATTGATTATTCACCATAGATATCTAATATTGTGGTTGTGGCTAAACTTGATAATCGTATTAGGATGTGTATGGATTTTCATGATTTGAATAAAATATGTTTAAAATAAGACTTTCCCCTTCCTAATATCGACATGATAGGGGTAAAAGCACAAAGTTGTGTCACACTTTCAGCCAAATAAATAGTTTCGAGCAAAATATTTTTGGTCGAAAAAGTTTTGGCTGAATTGGTTTTGACTAAAACCACATGGCCTATACGTGGCACATAGGGTTTCAGCTAAATATGTTTCACTCGAATCCCAAAAAATTAAATTTTTCCTTTTCCTACTTTGAAATTGTCTTTGTAATTGGATTTTTTAATGTGGGAGGTTTCTATAGAAAGTGTTTCGGTGAAACCCTTTCTATAGAAACCCTTTGTACTGAAACTATCTATGTGGCATCCTAATTGGCAACCAACTCAAATTTTTTAGAATTTTCTAAAAATTTCAACTTCAATTAAGTATTTCTTCATTCAAAATATTTTTTTTGCAAAAAAGAAAAATACCTTTTTGTAGAGCTCAGAGTCGTGAATCCAAATATGTATTTTTTAAAATATTTTGATTAGTTTTAATATATTTTATTTTTAAAATAATACAAGTAGTTTATTAAAATTAAAAAAGAGGTTGATTAGAAATTAAAAAAAAAATTAAAACATATTAATTTTTTTTAAAAAAATTATGGGGTACAAGAGGAGAGAGTCTTCTTCAAAAGAGTATAATTTTTTTTTGAAAATGATTAAAAAAATAGACAATAGTTGACGGCCCATGAAAACTGTCAAATTTTGACAAGTTTGACTTTAAAACGTTATTACAAGAAAAATATACATCAAAATTTGATTTTTTTTCTCATGCACAAGATATTGAAGTTACCTATTTGGAGAAAAAACAATTAGGGAGAAATGAAGTTTTTTTCAATTTATTTCTTGACGACCCGTGAAGTCACTTTTTTCAGAAATTTTCAGCATTCCAAAATTTGTTCTTAAATTGATAAAAAAGTAATGAAAACATTTTTTTTTTAAATTTGAAAAATCATAGGAATAAACTTCATCAAAAGTTATACATTTCATTAGTTTACATCATTTTGAAATTCAAAACATAAAGACCACTTTTATGTGGTCAAAGTTCAAAAAAACAAATTGTTGTTGGTTGATTCCTTTATAAATTCTGACATGGGTTTGTGCTTTTACCCATAGTGGATTCAACTGTGAGCCATGCCTTATTGTCATTCATTGAGAGTTTTTTAGATTATAATCAAACTTTCATCAACCCTCAAAATCAAAATAATAAATTCATCACCACACCTTAGGGAACATTTTGTTGGGTCGTTATGCCTTTCAGATTAAAATATGCTAGTTACATAACAAAGAGATATGACACTAATATTTCATGATTTCATACACAACATTTTGGAAGATTGTGTTTAGATATTTTTGTTAAGTCTTTAACTCATCAAGATAATGTCAAAATCCTTCATAATATCTTTGATAGAATTCGTAAGTACAACATGAGGTTAAATATTAAGAAATATGTCTTTGGTGTGGATAGTGGAAAACTCTTGGGTTTTATAGTATCAAATAGAGGCATTGAGGTGAAATTTTGTAGTTTACAAGGAAAGATTCAAGAAATTCCTTATTTTGTGGCATTACTGGTAGATTAGACTCTCCCCTTTACCCAACTTCTTAAGAAGGAATCATAATTTAAATGAAATGAGGATTGTAAACAAGCCTTCAAAAATATGAAATAATGTCTAGCTAATCCTCCCATCTTGCAACCTATTATTCAAGGAAAGTTATTCATTCTTGACATATCAGCATCCACTCATGCTCTAGTGATATTATTGGAAAATAAAGATGAAAGTAACAAAGAAAATCCTATTTATTACATTAGTCGAGCTTTAATCGATTATGAAACTTGGTATACAACAATAGAAAAACAATTTTTGGCTCTTGTGTTTGCCACTAGTAAATTGAGACACTATCTATTAAATGCAAAGGTGTGTGTTACAAAATTTGATCCTTTAAAACATATTTTTGCTAAAATAGATTTTTCAAGACTTTTAACTAAATGGGTTACGTTGTTAACAGAGTTTGATCTTAAATTTGTTCCTCAAAAGGAAATCAAAGGAAAATCCTTGACCAACCATTTAGCTTACACTCCTTCACCATTAACATCACCTAATCATGACTCATTCCCTTATGGGAATGTGTTGACAACTGGAAAGGAAACATGGGAATTTTATTTTGATGGTTCTAAGTGTCGAACTAGCTCTGAAGAAGGGGTTACATTAATACCACCTTCAGGAAATCCTATTACCCTATCTTATTATTTAAATTTCCTATGTACAAATAACACTACAAAATATGATACCCTAATTGTTAGAATATGTGTGGCCTTATCCTTAGGTGTTCAACAAATTCATATATTTAGTGATTCTCAATTGGTCATTAAACAAATAAATAGATCCTATCAAGTGAAACATGATAATTTATCCCAATATAAAAACCTTACAATGATATTGCTAGAACGCTTTGAATCATATACCATTGAAAATATTCCAAGAAAGGATAATCAACATGCAGATGCAATGGAAAGAATTGCTTCCCCTGTATCTCCTAAAGATCCTTCTATCAACTTCACATTTTTAGTTCACACAATCAAAAAAATGATTGATAGATGAAAAGATAAAAGAAGCATTAGTGACCAATATTGAAGTGTCTAGTGAATGGTACACACCAATATTCAATTATTTAAAAGAAGATAACTTTCTTGAACCACCCACTAAAAAAACTAGAGCTCATACTTAGAAACTTGCAACTAGATACATAATCCTAGAAGATGTATTATATAGATGATCCTTTGATGGTCTCTTGCTTAGATGCCTTAAACAATTACAAATCCCTATAGCCCTTGAGGAAGCTCATGTTGTTGCTTGTGGGGGGAATTTTATGAGAAGATTGTTAGTTCAAAAGTTAATTTGTATGGGATATTATTGATGACATATGGAACAAGATTGTTTTGATCATGTTAAGATATGTTACAAATATCAATAACATAACAATTTGATCCACGCTCCTACTTCTGAACTTTGTGCCCAAGTTCCTATTTGGCCATTTCGGTTTGGGGTTTGAATTTCATTGGAAAAATATCCCCCCTTCTTCTTCTAGACTACGTTTATAATTACCACAACAAATTATTTCATGAAATGGGTAGAAGCAATTCCTCTTCATTCCACAACCATTAATGTAATTTGTCATTTCATATTGGAACACATTATTTCTCACTTTGGTCTTCCTTCAATATTAGTTTCAGACAATGGTGCACCATTTAAGAATAATGATGTGAAGAAGTTTTTAAAAACATTTCACATTCAACATTATTTTTGAATGGTTGTTATCCATGTTTTTATATGAACTCCTGGATGGCATATGAGAAAAAATGGTTCCCAAACGAGAAAAAA
Source organism: Sequoia sempervirens (assembly GCA_007258455.2). NCBI lineage: Eukaryota > Viridiplantae > Streptophyta > Pinopsida > Cupressales > Cupressaceae > Sequoia > Sequoia sempervirens. The sequence goes on from VDFB02270651.1 coordinate 60,346,922, forward strand.
AATTAAAACGGCTATGGTGAGCATGCTACATATTTTCACAAACAACCTCATCTTACCAACAATGATCACATAAGGCAATATGATAGGCCTTTGGTATCAACTAATAACAGGGTTTTTAAGGAAGTCAGCCATGCAGATGGAAAATGACCTCTACATTCTGATCAAGAATGACATAATGTTAGACATGAGGGATTTAAAAAAAGATTTGAGTTTGTAGATAGAAGACCTACTAAGGGCTATTCAAGTCAAAATACGTATCAGGGTCCATAAGCATATGGACAATCTCATTATCGTAGACCCCAACAATCTGAATTTCATACTAAGCAAAGATTTTGGGCCCCCAAAAGACCCCATAGGTGTCTTTTGTGTGATAATCAGGAGCCTTTTGACCTATGGGAGGATGATAAAGGAGATCAAAAAGAGAATAGGTGAAACCCTATTTTGACTCACAGAACTTTAGGGTTTCCACAAAGGATTGGCATGATGGTATACGAAACCCTACACAAAATACTCATAAAAATATTGTGCTCCCTTCAATCCAACTACTTAGAATCGATTTTCAATCTTACAAGATTTAGATCAAAATAAGAATGTAGGGACAAATGCCAAAATCAATTCCAAAGGCATGAGTGAGCTATCTCGTCTATAGAATGATCTACATGAAGTAAATTTTGAACAAGGAAAGGCTTAAAAGAGCTTTGATAGGCCAGAGAATTTGGATAAACTGAATGATACTCAACATGCAAGAGCAAAACGTTTGAAATTGACCTCCAGTGATTCTTGGTTTCTACATGTAAGGTCAGATAATGTCTCTACATTCGAAAAGTAGGAAACCCCTCTTCTTCTTCCTAGGATAAACAACATGCTCAACCAATCCGACAAACAAAGGTACGAGAAACTAAGAAAGATCAGAATAAAGAGGTTAAGTCAAAGAAAAAACAAAATGCAAAGATGAACAGGAAAAAGAAGAAGCGGACTGCATCTAAGGAAAAGACATTGCATGCAAATAATGGATGCAAAATGAAATGGAGGTGTGTTATAGAGATCAAATAGACATGCAATTCAAATTATGTGGATAAGCTGGGAAAGGAAGATCAATCTTCAGGGGATAAGGTCAATGAAATAGCTACAAAGGCTACTGTATCAATTACCCTATCTGAAAACCAGCTAGCTCCACAAATTTGTGATCGTCATCAACAAGCATTAATTTGTAAGTTTTGGTGCATAAATCTTGATATTGTTCTTCTTAAAGATTATATTTTTGAGGAGTGGGAAGGGGGCATCAAAATGTTTTATTTAGATCAGGAGAAAGGAATTTTTCTAGTGATTTTTGAGTCCAAAAGGAAAAGAGATGCAATTTTTAAGGTAAATTCATGGGTCTTTCAAGGTTTGGGTTTGTTCATGTAGCCCTGGTATCTTAATTTTAGGGCTCAATATTTTGTAGTTGAATTTACTCCTTTCTGGATTCAATTTCCTTGCCTACCCCTAGAAAATAGGGAGCTTAATCTAATTGGAATTTTTACAAATCAAGTTGGCATTTTTCTCAAGCATGATAGAACCTCTTTTAGAAATCCCTCCAAACCGGTTAGATTTTGTGCTCTGTTGGACGCCTCAAAGAAATTTCTAAAGAAAATCCTTATAAAATCTAAATATGGGTTGTGAAGCCAAGATATTCTCCTTGAAAATCTAGAAGTTGTGTGCTATAAGTGCCATATGATTGGTCATTTAGGAATATTTGTTTTAGAAAAGGACAGTGTCTCAGATATTTTTCAAAATAAGCAAGTTCAGCCCAATCAGAGGTATCCCTCTTCAACTGTGACTATAAACAAGGAATTTTTTTCTATAATGCCACATTGGTCATTTCCCAATGTCCCAATAAAAAATGAAAATATTTCTATAAAGCAACATCAGACATTTCCCTACATCCCAGTACAAAAGGTAGTAAAGGAGGATGTTTCCATGCAGCTAGCAAAGCTGTGTTCAGTCAGTAATAAAAACATTACATTAATTCTGTCAATTTTTTTACAGCACTATCAATCAATTTTTTGGTACAGCCTTGCATTTTCTTGTACTTCTGCTCAACAACTTGACAATATAGTTAATACTCTTATGTTTGATAAAAGTATGATATCTTGTAATCAAAAGGATCAACTTTGTAAATTCTATCATCAGTATCTGGATTCAAGTAACAAAGGGCCTAAGATTTTATATATTGATGAGGAAGAGGTTTCAAATCTAGATTCCTTTGAAAATTTGTATTATGAAGTTCATTTGGAGGAGTTAGCAAATAAAATTTTAGTTTCAGAGGGTTCTAAAATGATTGAATGGATTGCAAATGAAGTCCTTAATAAGGTTTCATTAAGAATGATAGCAATAACTCTCCCAATCCTCGTCCATGTTCTCTTCTCAATGGTATAGATAGTATTCTTCATCTAGAAGAAGTTGATGAAGTAGATATGATTCCCTCTTTAGATCCTCCTAATAAGGTTTCATTACAAGAATTTCCTAACAGGTAGTTGCCTCAAATTCCCCTTGTCAGCTCAACTAAAGAACCTAAATCTATACAAGAAGTAATTGTGAAGGAGGATAAGTTGTTGGAGGTTCGAGAGAAGAAAGATGGAAAATTTGACTACTCTCAAACATTGGGAATTTCAAAAAACCCAAGCAGTCACCTGATTATTACTAAGACTCCAAGGAAAAGGGGGAGAAAATCACACATAACAAAATTGAAGAAGAAATAGCAGTAGGAGTTAGTCAACTCTGGATAGCACGATGGATTTTTCTGCAAACAAACAACCGAGGAGAGCATGTTTCTCTCCTCACTATCAATGAGTATTTTTTCATGGAATGTTAGGGGCATTAATGCCCCTAACAAGAGAGCTCAAATCAAGCAAAAACTAGAAGCTTGTGGAGCAGATATTATGATGTTACAAGAGACCAAAAATTTAGACAAAATGTTTCAGTTGTCAATTCAGAAATGGAGGAAATGGAAATCTTTTCATACTCCTACCCAGGGAGCTTCAGGGGGCATGATTGTTCTATGGGATGGAAAATCACTTCAAATTGAATTTTCAGATAGTGACAAGCATTGGCAACTACTCAAAGTCTCCCAACTTGATTTTCAATTTTGGTTGTTGAATGTTTATGCTCCAACAACCACAACAGACAAAAAACATCTTTGGGAATCTCTAACAAAAGTCTTGGATGGGCTAAGAATGGATAAAATAATTGTTTTAGGAGATTTTAATGCTATAGCTAGCATGCAGGAGAAGAAAGTTGCTCAAAAATTTATAGATGACTTTGTGGTTTTCATTTCAAACAATGCCTTGATTGATATTATACCTGTAAAGGTTCAATTCACTTGGATGAATTGAAGAAAAGGTTTTTTGTAGATAGCAAAGAGATTAGATAAATTTCTTGCTTTAGCAAATTGGTATGGAGCTGGAAAAATCTTGGTATCTGAAATTGTGCCTTTATCTCATTCTAATCACTTTGCCATCTCCTTGTCCATTGAAACAAACAATTAGGTAAAAAATTATGGGGCTTCTTTTAAGTTTGAAAGAATGTGGTTTCATCATCCTCTTTTCATGCCTTTGTTGAATCAATGGTGGAATTATGCTCCTTTTGTTAAGGGTTCAAGAATGTTTCAATTAGCCTATAAATTGAAATATGGTAAAAAAATAGATCAAGTTTTGGAATGTCAAAGTTTTCAAAAATATTTTTGAACAAAAAGAAAGGGTTTTTAAAGAACTATCAGATATAAATGATAAAATAATCAGTCAAGGGCTAGATGCTAATTTGTATGAGAATCAAAAAAACTTGCAAGAAGAATGGGTAGAGCTAGTGGCAAGGAAGGAAATATATTGGAAGCAGAAGTCTCAAGAGTTGTGGTTGAAGGAGGGTGATAGAAATACAAAGTTCTTTCATGCATCTACACAAATAAAAAAGTCACATAAATCTATTTTCAAAATTCAAGATGCCATATCAGGACAAGAATTAGTAGAGGAATAAATTCAACAGGAAGCTATAAGGTTCTTTTCATCTCTTCTATCAACATGAGACAATAAAGCTCCATTATCTTCTATTGATGCAAATGACTTATTGGATTCCATACTAGCTTTGATCACTAGAGAGGAAAAAGAGAAAATTTTGAAACCTTTTACTTTGGAGGAAGTAAGAAGTGTAGTGTTCTCTATGCAACCAGACAAAGCTCCTAGCCCGGATGGATTTACAGCTATGTTCTTCCAAAAATGTTGGTATTTTTTTGGTGTTGATGTTCTCTTGGCACTAGAAGAATCAAGGAGGACAGGGATAGTTTTAAAGCAATTTAATACAACTCACATTGCCTTAATCCCAAAAGTAAAAGATCCAAAGTTATTTGCTAAGTTTAGGCCAATCTCTTTATGCAATACAATGTATAAAATTTTCACTAAATCCATTTACCTTAGGATTCAACCACTCATCTCCAAATTTGTGTCACCAAAACAAGGTGGCTTTGTGCCTAAGAGGGAAATAGCAGAAGGTGATATAGTATCCCATGAAGTACTACATTCTATTAAAATTTATAGCATCTTGTCTTTCATCATTAAATTAGACATGATGAAAGCATATGATAGAGTGTGTTGGGAATTTTTTGATTTTGGTGCTTAAAATTTTTGGGTTTAGTAATAAATGGTGTAAGTGGATTTTTTCTTGTCTTTCAAGAGAAAAATTATCAATGATTATCAATGGCTTCCTTGTTGGGTTTTTTGGATCCTCTCAAGGAGTGAGGCAAGGGGATCCATTATCCCCTATGTTATTTATTTTGATGGCAGAAGCTCTAAGCAAATCAATTCAAAAGGTTCATTTGCAAGGTTTATGGTAGGGGGTTTCAATCCCTAACACAAACATTTTAGTTACTCACTCTCTTTTTGCAAATGATACATTGTTGTTTGGAAAGGCATCATTGAAAGAAGAAAATCAAGTTAAATCTTTGTTGGAAAAGTAATCCTATGCATTAGGGAAGAAAATTAATGTAGCTAAGTCAAAGGTATATGTTTTTAATGCTAAAGAAACTATAGCAAGAAAGCTAGTTGCAATTTTATGCTTTCAAAAATCAGAACTTCCTTGCTCTTATTTGGGTATACCATTTTTTATGGGCTCCAACAAGTCTTTGTTTTGGAACAAGGTTTTAGAAAGAATAAGAGCAATAATACTTGCTTGGAAAGAAAGATGGCTTACATTATCAAGTAGAATTTTTTTGGTTAAGTTTGTTCTAGCATCAATTCCAAACTATTTTTTGGTTGTGTTGCAAGCCCCAAAGGGTGTTATTCACCAAATTGAAAAGCTCATAAAATAATTTCTGTGGAAAGGAAATTTAGATGATAAAAGGAAGATTCCACTAGTTTCTTTGGAAAATATGTGCTCTGACAAGTCAAGTGGTGGAGTGAGCTTTCATAATTTATCTGCAAGGAATATGGATTTAGGGGCTAAACTGGCTTGGAGAATGTATGCTAGACAAGATCTTAAATGGTGTAAGTTGATGCAGAGAAAATATTTGGATAATGATAACCCATCCAGGATATTTACTATTTCTAATCCCATAGGAGGATCAGTTATGTGGAACTTCATCTTGGCTTGCAGATATGTTATTAGTCCCTTTCTTTCATGGGAAGTTAATAGTGGTGATCAAGTATTTTTTTGGAGAGACTCTTGGAATGTTCTGCTACCACTTAATTCAAATCAAGAACTGCAATTGGTTGAAGCCTTCAAAAATTTGGTTAGATTCCTTGAAGGATTAAGTTTCTTCTTCTGACCCTATGATAAGCTTGGTTAAGTGGAAGGATTTAATAGCTATCCCTATACCAGATACTCAAAAGAGCATACTAACAAATATTTTGAAGAGTAGGAATGCTTATTTTTCTCTCTCTTGATAAGTTGATTTGGGTGCCATCCAAGAATGGTTTTTATACAGCTAAACAAGGGTATAAGTCAATCATTTCTCAAGCATCTCAGTTCCAATTTCAAAGATATTTTTCCTTTTGTTGGAATTCAATACAATTTCCAAAGGTGGGTAGTTTTGTTGGCCTTAAAGAAAAGGATTATGACAAGTGACCATTTGGAGAAATTTAGAATAACAAGAGCTTTCAAATGTGTTTTGTGTAAGGAGAAAGATGAAATGGTTGACCATCTTTTTGTGTGTTGCCTAGTGGCCTATGAGGTATGGACTTTCATTATGGGGAAGCTAAATGTTTGTTCCCCCTTTCCTAATTCTCTTTGGGATCTATTTACTAGCTGGCCAATTCTTCATAAATATGCTCGTTTTGCATGTATATGGTTAGTAACCCCTGCTTTGGTAATCTGGTCAATTTGGTTGGAAAGAAATAGATGTATTTTCAAAAATCAGATTGTTTCAATTCAAAGACTTAAAGAGAAGCTTGAGAAGGAAATCTCAGAAGTTTGTAATTCTTATGTTTGCAACTTTAAGTCTCTTTCCTCCCTATACTCCAATTGGGATAATTTTATTCTAAACCATTGGAAACTTATTTTTTTTCCAATTCAGGGGGTTATTATGCATCCAAATTCTGTAAAAGTGGATAGAAATAAGGTGAAGTGGATACGTCCAAGTCCAAATTTCTTTAAAGTCAACTTTTATGGAGCTTCACGAGGAAATCCTGGTGCATCAAGTGTTGGTTGTTGTATTCAGAATTTGGGGGGCTCTTTGATTGCAACCAAAGCAGTTCAATTATCTTCTTAGGCTAATAACATGGAAAAAGCCCAAGCACTGTTAATTGGTGTAGCTTTGGCAAAGGATCTTAACACCAATAGACTTCATGTGGAGGGTGATTCACTACTGATAATCAATGCATGCAAATCAATGAGTATTTGCAATTGGAAATTAAGATATGTTCTCTAGAAAATTTGGGATTTGTTATCATCTTTTGAAGACATCTAAATTTCCCATACATATCATGAGGGTAACAAATTATTAGATGGACTTGCATATTTGGCTCATAATCAACAAGAATTGATAGTGATAAAAAATAATGAATATTTGTCAAAGTTTCCTTGCCTCTAAGAGATAGTTTTGGCAGAACAATCTCTAACAACTTAGTAATCCTCTTATTGGCTCGAATGTGGTGCATAGCAAGTTTTCAAAATGTATGTCTTCCTCCAAAGTATCATCTAAAGTATTATCTAACATTGAGGCAGTAATCTTAGCATATTTAACTTATGGGAAATTGGTTATGATTTGTTTTGGTTGGTGGTGATTGTTGAGTAATGATTACAATTACAATGGGAATTGTATATGGCCTTTTGAATCATCATGTTTCCTTCCAAGTATTGTGTTGGCTCTAAGTTGGTGATTAGTTGTCTTGGTGGCATACAAAGTTCTAAGGAAAGCATTATTTGACATGGCAGCATTCATATGTGGATTTCTTAACACATGGATAAAAGGTTTTATTTTGGTCAGATGGCAGTGTTTTGTTAAATGATGATTGCATATTACGGTGGGAATTGCACTTCGTTTTTCTTGAGTTGTCTTATTACCTTCCCTGTATTGTACAGACACCCATCTTAGCTGCCAAGTTTAATGTGTAATGATTTTTAACATTTGAAGGGTGTAGTAGAGATTACATCATTTAAAATTCCAAGATTGTGCAAGATTATTTGGATGGAGGACGAGATATGCTTTTTCCATTGGTTGCCTTAGCTAGACAGTTGTTTGTAAATCCTTGTTTTTTGTAATGTGTTTTTTATTTTGTAGGTACCTTCTAATATTTTCAATGTAATGCATATTAATTAGCTCTGTGCAGGAGGTGGTTTTGCACTAGCTAACATGCTCCAGTGGTGCTTATCAAAATTTTGGCCTTCGATCATCATGATCAATTTTAGCATGCTCTTTCTGGCTTTAAAAGGAAGTGTTCAAGGTATCATTTCATCCAAAAATATTTCTAATTTTATCGAAGGATTTCAGAGAAATAAGGACTGTGAGTCTAGGGTGTTGCATTGTGTCAAAATGATGTCTCGGCAATGGAACTTTAGGGTAAACTATCCAGTGAAACCTTGGGAGTGTCCTTTCAAAGACCATCTCACTCATGAAAATTAGGATTTGGTCTTTCAACTAGAGTGTCCTAGAGTGGAAGAATTGGTGTGTTTAGTTCTTGGTTTTGTGGTTACAAGCCCTAGAGCCAGGTGGCTAATTCTTCCATCTCAGGTATTGTTTGTCTTCTTGTCAAAAGTCTTGGACCTCCATTAATCTTTAGTAGAATTGGAGTCAATTGTGAGTAAGTTTGTCAAACCCAAAATGCTTGATGTCAATGCATTGTTGCAAGCTATGCAAGGGTATAATGTCTTCTCTGGTGATGGATATTGAGGAGGTTTGTTTCCTATGGAGTATGTTAAACACCGTCTAGGTTTTGATGAAATTTATGAAGCAATTAGGCTGGCCCTGCAATACATAAATGATAATATACTTTTGAAGGTTTTAAGGAAGAATTGCAAGCGTATTTGTGTCACTATGGATTTTGACATCAAGGAAAAGTACTATGCAATCTCTTTTCTCCGTGAGCATACTTCCCATCCTCCCTGGAATTTATGTTCTATTTGATTAGAAAAAGGAGCTCTACCGTCCACACCAGTTATTGAGGAAGTGGAGCCGATGCCAGATAGAAATGTTATTGGATCTTTTGTTGGTGGAAAAAAACCGATCATAGCAATGGCATACATTGTTCAAACAGAGTTGAATGGAAATGAACCATTAATTGGTTTTTACTTTTTTGCTCATGAAATGTGTTTGCAGGAGGTACCTGAAGGCCAAGATGAGAACTCGGTACATGGGGGTGATCATATGGAGGAGTAGCAATTCAATTTCTCTCAGTTTTTAGTTTTTTGCTAAGAATGTTTATCTCTTCTTTAGTTTCTTCAGTCATTTTGTTCTTCACTTATGTTATTTCTAGAAGCTCGTAGCTGCTATATGCAAGGATGATTATACTTTTTTAGTAATACTCTATGGATATAATCATTGAATATCTCATATATAAACATTTTAATTCATCTACAGCTAGTAGAAAGGATACTTTAAGATAGCAGATAAATTATACAAATTCTCTAGCAATTTTTGCCTATATACTACAGATACAGATGTAATCCTTTTATTATATATTATATAATATATAGGCTCTCATGCCTTTTAATTAAACAAAAAAAACCATTATTTTTGAATGCCTTATTACCCACAATCAAATGGTCAAAGGGAAGCAACTAATAAAACACTCAAGAAAATAATTGCAAAAAATAATAAGAAAGCATAGCAATGATTGGAACACTCAATTATCTTATGCATTGTGGGCCTATCGTACAAGTATTTGAACATCCACAAGAAATACACTTTATAACCTTATTTATAGAATTGTTACAATAATGCCTTTAGAGTTAGAAATTATTTCATTGCAAATTTCTCTTAGAGGTCTTATTGATGATACCACTTATAAAGAGAAATGGTTACAACAACTTGAAATTCTTATTGAACAATGCATCAATTCTCTCGAGAATCTTCAAGTTTATTCCAAAAGAATGCAACAAAGTTACAATGCTAATGTCATTCCTCACTCATTTAACATGTTGGGAAAATATGTCTCAACCTTGCAAGGTATTGTTGCTCTGCAAGTATATTGTAATCTTTTTTATTTCTGAATAATATATAAGGCAGCTTTTGGAGTGTGGGTTTTTCTCCCAAAAGGGTTTTCCCCACGTAAAGCATTGTATTGAGGTATGCATGATATTTATATTTATTTATGTTTAAGTTTCTATAACTTTTAAAGATCTATAAAAATTTTGCATTATCCTCCTCTCAAGATTAGTGTAGGAAGTTGTTTTTCTACCTTAGCTTCCTTACAAGTGGTATCAAATCCTGATCACCTTTGGTTTCAATTGTGGGTTGTTGGGTTTTTTGAACTAATCTATATTTGAGTGGGAGCTTGTACAAAAGATACTATGTGATCTTGTTGTAGGAATTTTTAGATGGCAATTTCATGAGGGAGAATAGAGGTGGATAAATTTTTTGGAAATAATTTTCAAATGTGGAAGCTAAAGATGGAGGATCTATTGATAGATCGAGATTTGTGGGATGTGGTTGATGAGAAAGTTTTAAGGCCTACATATCCTACTTTGGTTGCTCAATATGACATTATGGATTGTAAAGCCAAGGGTCTAATCAGATTGTTCTTGGTAGACTCTATTTTATTCAATTTCCATGAAGAGACCTCTGCACATAAACTATGAAAGAAGCTTGGTGAGATGTATCAAGCCAAATTTTTAATGAACAATATTTTCTTCAGGAATAAAATGTTTTCCTTGAGAATGGAAGAGGGTGGAAAATTATAAACCACTTGGAAGCATTTAATATGTTGGTGGCTCAGTTGGCATCAATTGGTATCAAAATGGATGAGGAAAAATGTCAAATCTTGCTTTGTTCTTTGCCTGATTTGTGGGATTCTCTTGTTATGGCTATTGGGATTAATTTTGTTATATTGAAGATTTAATATGTGGTGAGTTATTTTCTTTTTGAATACATGAGGAGGAAGGTATCCATTAGTTCCAACGAAGCCCTAAGTGTTTGTGGAAGACCTAAGGAAAAAGGAAAGAAGTATAAGAAGCGTGATAAATCCAATTCCAAGGGGAGATCCAAATCTCTTGGAAAGTACAAAGTTACTTGCTAGAACTGTGCTAAGCCTAGACATATTTGTAAGGACTACAAAGAAGAAAAAAAGAAGAAAAAGAATAAATTTGATTCTAATTTTGAGTTCGAGAAGGAAGATGGTGATGTATACATTGCAACTTTGGAAACTTGTGCAGGTAATGATGCGTGGTTAATTGACTTAGGTGCATCTTTCCATATGACCTTTAATAGAGATTGGTTTTCTGAATATGAAGAATTTGATGGAGGTAAAGTGTACCTGGGTGATGATTCTTATTTAAACATTGTTGGACATGGTAAAGTTAGAGTCAAGTTTCCTAATGGTAGAATAAAAAGGATTAATGGTGTGTTCAATATCCCTATATTAACACAAAATTTGTTATCTATGATCAAACTAATAGATGCAGGTGTACAAGTAATATTTTTTATGTAGGATGCAAGATGTTTAAAGGAGTTACGGTGATTGCTAGAGGAGTCATATTTGGCACATTATATAAGCTTGATGTATGCACTATTGAGTGCAATAGTACTTCTGTGAAAAAAAAATTGTGGAAGAGGTGAGGTTTTCACCTTCAATAGATGGTCATGGATTTTTGGTACCAAAGGGTTCTCTTTCTTATGAATCAAATTTACCTATAGAGAAAACTATGTTATGGAACTAGATACTTGGCCACATTGGAGAAAAGGGTTTAAGGACCTTGAAAATAAAAACCTTATTGAAGGTTTGTTTGATTTTAATCTTGAAATTTATTGTTGTGAGCATTGCATTTATAGAAAGCAAAACTATGTTCAATTTTACTCGAGTTTTCATAAATATTGTGGTGTATTGGATCTTATTCATTCTAATGCGTTTGGTCATGTAGATGTTTCTCTAATTAGAAAATCCACATATTATGTTTCATTTATTGATGATTATAGTAGAAGAACATGGGTATATTTTCTAAAGATTAAATCTAAAGTTTTCAGTCATTTTAAATAATTTAAAGCAATGGTTGAGTTGGAGACTAGAAAGAAAATAAAATGTTTGAGGACTGATAATGGCAGTGAATTTTTCTATAATAATTTTGATAGATTCTATAAAGATTGTGGTGTTCGTAGAAAAAAGACAACTATGTATTCTCCACAATAGAATGGAGTTGCAGAAAGAATGAATAGAACACTGGTGGAGAAGGCTAGGATTATGTTGAGTGGTGTTGGTCTAGAACAAAGGTTTTGGGATAAAGCTACTGTCACTGCTTGTTACCTGATTAACAAGTCTCCTACATCAACTCTTATTGATAAGATTCCTATAGAGGCATGGTTGAGCTACAAGCCTTCATTAATACATCTTAGAGTTTTTGGTTTTGAGGAATACGCACATGTGCCAAAGCAGAAGCGAAAAAAGTTGGAGAACAAGGATATGAAATGTATCTTCATAGAATACAATTATGGTTTGGAAGGATACAAGCTTTGGGATCTTGTTGTCCAAAAGGTAATCCATAGTAGAAGTGTTATTTTTAGAGAAACTAAGCCTTCTTCTATTACATTGTAGCCAGAAAAAAGTAAATAGGAAGATGTGATTCAATTTCCTACTACACCTAAGAAAGTTAAATTGAGGCCCATGGATAGACAAGAAGTTAAGGAGAGATCATCTAGCTCTGAATCTTCAGAAGAGGAGGAAGAACCTCCAACTTAGCTTTTTCATAGGTGTACAAAGCATAGACAACCACCTAAAAGGAATTCACCTGATGAATGGATATGTATTTTTTCTTTGAATACTAACATGGATGAACCCAAATCAGTAGAAGAGGCATTAGTTATGAATAATGTAGAATCTTGGAAGATTTTTATGGATGAATAGATAACAACTTTGAAAAATAATGATACATGGGATCTTGTACCATTTCCTAAAGGAATAAAACTTGTTGGTTGCAAATGGGTATTAAAGAAAAAGGTTGGTTTAGATGGAGGTATCGAGAAGTACAAAGTGAGGTTGGTTGCAAAAGGTTACTCTCAAGTTGAGGGTGTTGATTATGGTGAGATATTTTCTCTTATTATAAAAATGATATCCATTAGATTTTTTTCTATTACTATTTCTTATGATTTAGAGGTTGAGAAAATGTATGCGAACATTGTTTTCCTTCATGGTGACTTGGAGGGGGATATTTATATAACACAACCAAAGTATTGTGTAGTGAAAGATAAAAGTAAATTGGTTTTCAAATTGAATAAATCTTTGTATATTCTAAAATAGACTATTAGGATGTGGTACCATAAATTTGATACATATGTGTTGAGTTTTGGATTTGAGCATTATAAATTAAATCATTGTGTTTATTATAAAACTAATGGTGATCGTTTCTTTTTTATTGCATTATATGTTGATGATATGTTATTTATTGGTAAAGGGAAATGTATGATTTCAAAACTAAAACCTCAACTTGCTTCTAAATTTGAAATGAAATAGCTTGGCACAACTAAACACATTCTTGGGATGGAAATTAGAAGAGATAGAGTGAATAGAAAGCTATGGCTTGGCCAAAGTAAATATGTTAATTCAATTTTACATAGGTTTGGTATGCAAGATTGCAGACCATTGTGTGTTCTTGTTTCAACTAGAATAAAGTCATCTATTTTAGATCATCCAACATCCCCATCAGAAATGGAAGACACGAGTAGAGTGTATTACCAAATTACAGTTGGAAGTTTGATGCATGTTATGGTTTGTATAAGACCATACATTTACCAAGTAGTGGGAGTTCTTTCTAGACATATGTCTAATCCTAGTAGAGTTCATTGGGATGTAGTTAAAAGAGTCTTCAGATATTTGTGTGGTATGTTAGATTATTCCTTGTGTTATCATAGTAATATGACTCAAGATGAGATTTCCCTTGATATTCATGGTTATGTGGATTCAAACTGGGTAGGTGATGTTGATAGCAGACGATCCACTAGTGCTTGTGTTTTTACTTTATTTGGTGGTGCAATTAGTTGGATGATGAAGCAATAGGCTATGGTTTATTTTCCCACTACTGAAGTTGATTATATGGAAGCTACTTGTGCTTGTAAAGAAGCCATTTAGCTTAAGAGACTATATTCAAATATTGGAATAAAACAAGGTGTAGTGATAATTTATTGTGATAGTTAGAGTGTGATATGTCTAGCTAAGAACCTTAAATTTCATGCTAGGACCAAGCACATTGATGTACAATATCATATTTTTAGAGATATGGTCAAAGATGGTAGGGTGAAGTTGGTTAAGATAGAGACTTCAATGAATGTTGTTGATTCTTTAATTAAGCCTATGAGCATAGAGAAGTTTAGATGGTGTTCAAATTCAATGGGCCTTTCAACCCCTAAAAATTAAGAGATGATTTCCATAGATCCTCTCATTGCTTTTGAAATGCGTTCAATAAGTGGGAGATTTTTTGCAAAAATGTGTCTCAACCTTGCAAGATATTGTTGATACAATAAGGTACTATTGATATGTCGATGATGGGGGGGCGCAGATGGGTTCCCCTCTCACAAGGGGTCTGAAGGGATCATCTCCTCAGCTAGGGATCTAAGGGCAACATGCCCTAGTGGGGGCTTAGGGGTAGAACCACTGAAAGGAAAATTTTATTTATATTTTATTATTATAAATATGGACCATTCATCATTAGATCTTATATTTGATAGTCAATATTTTATTAGCTTGACTTTCCCTAGAAGGAAACTCTATTTTATGAGGGCATTGTATTATGGCGTGTGTTGTCATGTATTCTAAGAGTCTGATAGTGATCGTGTTGCCTTTGGATAACTGGTTGTTGATACTCTTGTGAGAAGCTTGCTCTATAGGTATATTGTAATCTTTGTGAATTCTGAATAATATGTTGGGTGGATTTTGGAGTGTGGAATTTTTCTCCCAAAAGGGTTTTCCCCATGAAAATCACTGTGTTGTGGTATGTGTGATATTTATGTTTATTTCTATTTAAGTTTCTATAAATGTTAAAGATTTGTAAAAATTTTACATTATCCTCCTCTTAAGATTAGTGTAGGAAGTTGTTTTGATACCTTAGCTTCCTTACATAACAAAGGTGATTTGGTGTTATATAAAAATCAACATAATGTTAATGTTGCCTTAGGTGAAAAATGAATTTTTAGTTTGAATTGGTTAGGCCCTTATTTCATTGATGAAAGTTACGGGTATGGAGCATACACATTAATAGAAATAGATGGTACACCTCTCAAGGAACCTATCAACATTGCATATTCAAATAGATATTACACTTAACATTTTTTTTGAATAGTATGTATATTAAAGCATGTTGTTAGATTAAGTAGATAGTTGTCTATTTTATCTCGTATTGCTTCATTCTTGACAAACATTCTTGGTGTGTCTTGAATTGTTTAGAGTAATTGTTCATTATCTTGAATTATTACTTTCCTTTGCATGCTATTAAAACCCACATGTTTTGTGTTAGATTAGATCATTGCATGCATTTAATTTTCACATTAGATCATAAGGGAATTTAGTTTAACATAATTACACTTAATCAGAATGTAGTGTCTAATGTAAACATAAGTGTTTAGGATAGATCACATAAATTAGATCATGGAGACATTTATTACATAATCTAACATAGATTGTTTAATAAATTGCATTGACATCTAATCCAAATAAGAACTTATAGAAATAAACAAAAATGCTCATATATATAACAATCATAAAATTCTATGTACATAGTCAACACAATAACAAAATGTGGCATAATACAATATAGTACATCTAGTGTGGCCTATGGCTACCAAACTCCTTGAGTCCTAGTGGCGGTGCTCATCAAGAGACAATAGATCGTGATCAACTCATGGAGCTCATCCGATCTCATAGAACCTATACATCACCTAAACCCATCCCCTCACATATGAGTGCTATGATGCACTCTTGATCTATCTGGTCCCTATTGACCTGTACTTTAGCAAGATCTACTTGAACTCTAGTGAGATCCCCTTGCAACCTATTGAGTTTTGATTGTATGAAAACATGTGACTCACTCTCAGTTGGAACCTAGGTGGCTTGAAGCTCCTCATATGCAGCCTAAAGCTCCACATTTGTAGCTCTTTCCTACACCTCTCTTGCCATAGATAGATCAAAGATCCTCATAGGATCCTTGTATGTCCCTCTCCATCTATCTAAAGTATCAAATAGGTCATCATGGTGTCTCGCACTAGGTGGTGGCCTATGGTTCACTCATATGGACTGATGTGGGGGAATGGAGGGATCCATCTCTGTAGTGACTCAATGGAAGAAGTATCAAAACTCTTTCATACACACTGCAAGATGATAATCATAAAGAATATTAAACCAAGTAAATGCAATAACCAAAAACACAAGAAAACTATAGTAACACATCATTACCTAGATTGCCAACTTTCCAATCAACATCTCAATGTGATATGATGGGTCTCTCATGGGTAGGAAGCATGGAAGGTGCAGCACCACTACCCTCTCCATGCTCATGAGAGATAATTCCTACTAGAGTTGTTTGTGCTTGGTTGACTCGATGGTTAGACGAAAATATCTCCTTGCCAACATCTGCAGCCTCCTCTAGCTCATCGGGATCATCAATCATAAGCTATGGATCCTCCTCATCATCTTCTGTGTCCTTTTCCCTACCCTCATCATTTGTATCTCCACCCATGACTCCATCCTCTCTCTTATCCCCATGACCTGGAATAGGTCCAGTGTTTCCTGTGAGATGTTGGACAAGGAAGACATGTTCAGGTTGTGCTCTCATCCGCCAATTCTCATAAGCTATTGTGGCACCTACATTATCCATTCTGATGTTGGGGGCATATCCTAGTCCTCATCATTTGAATCACTAATAAATACATCATCAATAGTAGGATGTTGAATATCTCCTAGCCTAGAGCCACTCTGTGCTACTCTCAAATATGTAGGTTGTGGCCTTGGAGGTACCTAAACCTATTTGAACTACCACATGACAAAATTGTAATAAAAGGGCATAACTATATAGTCATGTCATCCAAGTAGCAACCTATCCCGTTGCATCCGTGTAAGCTATTGAGTGTGATCTAGCCATTGGGGTATGATTCGGTAAGGTCTGCATACTATCTCATCCTCCTCAAGATGATCAAATTGAATCCTCTAGTACAATACATACTCAAACTTCCAAAATCATCTCAAAGTGTAGTCGAAAGCTCATGGATAGCCCATGGCTACTACAGAAGGATAACTAGTAGGCCTAGTACATGTGATATTCCCAAAGGCCCAAACTTATAGTAGCGTACAATGTACTACGTTGTGTAATTTTTGATATACAAATCATCCAAGGTCATAATAAAGATGAGATAGCATACTATGACCCCATGTATGCATGGTTTTATGGCACTCCATTTGAAGAATGGTGTGAATGAGGCCCCCATCTAGGTGTGTGCCTTGTCCATTTGGTATAAGTGCTAAAGAAATCATCATAACCATAATCTATCGTAACAATGGTTAGTGACCATATAAAAGCCATTGTAGCTTGACATGAGTGCCAATATCCTCTAGTGGAATAGGGTGGCATAAATAATGTTGAATATCCCATCTCATATTCCTATGATTGAGATCCTCCTCTAAGTGGATGGTCTCACCTTGGATGGGTAATCTCAAAATACAATGAACATCCTCTAGGGTCACCATCATCTCTCCTATCAAAGATGGAATGTGCATGTGTTTTCATTCCATCTCTTTACCAAATTCATCAACATAGCATTGTGGTACCTCATGGGTGGCATGAGGTAGATCTAGAATAAACCAATCTCACACAAGGTCTCTACCTCCTCTAGGATAAGCTAGGTGACCTGCTCTTGGAGAAGAGTGAAAAATCTTCCTCCTAACCATTATCGAGTGCATGGTAGAACCTAAAAGAGATTAAATAAATCATCAATAAAATTCTTTAAAAAATATTAATCAATTAATTAAAAGAAAAACAAAGTTTCCCTAGGACACTTGGGCCAAAATTGGACACTTGGGACATTTTTGGACCAAGGGGTCCAAGACACTTTTGGCCATTCTATGACACATGTGCCAAAATGGGATAGGTGTGTCATTTTGGGATAGGGTCTTAAAGCCTTTCAAAAATGCATAAAAAGTTGTATAAAATAAAAACCAATCACAAAGGAGGGTACATCAAACTCACCATGGGTTGGATCTTGCCACGTGACACCTCGGCTTGTGGGACATCTAATATAAAAGGCTAGAATATTCATCGGCTTGGCATCATCACTCCTCTACTACAAGGTAAATTCAAAATGGTAAATATCAAAATGATGATCAAAAACATAATTTTTCACTAACATATAGTAAATATTTGAATAAGTATATTTTATTCAAATCATCATAATGGGGGCTAGGGAAATTCTTTTTTTATGCCATCTATTGTGTTGGATTCATTATTTTTTCTTCGATCTTACTTAATGTTTATCAATATGTGGTGTTGAAACCTCAATACCCTATTGTAATTAGTCGCATCACCAAGTAAAGCAATTCGATGAGGCTAGATTGCTACCCTGATTCCACCTCCATAAAGCAAGTAGAATAAAGGGGCATACATATACCCTCAAATTTGAATCTTCGTAGAAGTTTAACATTTTAATAAAATTATTTTGAACAACTAAAAAATTGGTTTTGCAAGATGCAGTTCTTAACATTGCAGTTTTACAGATGACTACCTTGGCAGCTTCATTCTCCTCATCATAAGAATGAAATAAAATAACCATATGAGTATCCTTTTATAAAGTGAAATTTACTTGTAGTACTTTATCTTGCATATGCATGCAGTGTCATATGGCCACTAAAGTGGGGGCTAAATGTAGTGTAGGAAATTGTACTCCCTTTTAGGTGATAGTATAATTTCACACTTATTTTGGACCTATTTTAGTGACCTTACATTTATGAATTTTTAACCTTCCTAAATAGGCCCCTAATTCCCTTTATTATGCATCCCAAAGCCTATTCTAATCATTTTCCAACATTAAAACATGCATTGAATAAATGCATTTAATTAATTAATAACCTCAAAACAAATTGGTCCTAGAATTTTAGGCCAAGACCCATTTTCCCAAGGGCGAATGGGTCCCCTTTAAGTCCCAAAACCAAATTTTAAATATGTTTTTGGTGGTATTATAAAGTCTCATATTCAAGTTTCAAGTGTCGACTATCAAGATATAATATTCAATAAATTATAGAGGAAGCCTATAAAACCTATTATTTCCATCATTTCAAAACTAGAAGGAGAACATCAAGAAGATATTTTTGAGGAGCAAGGAGAGAACATTCAAGCATTAAAAATTAAAGTCTTGGAGAAGCATTTTGTTTGTATTTTCAGGTCTTCAAGCTCATTTTGTCAAATATTTGATCAAGCATTTTTCATGATTGAAGGTTGATTCCAATAATGGATCATGATGGATTCTAGGTTTTGGAGATGCTTTTGAAAATTTCCCTTAACCTAATGACTTGTTTCCTAGTGTTCCCATATTCAAGCTCCATTCTACTAGCAACCTACAACAAGGTATTATCATACTACATATTTATTAGGGTGTTTTGACTTCTCGCTAATTGGATCTTTATCATTTATCATTGTCATAAAGGAATCATGATCTAATGCACTTGAGTAGGGTTTCTTTTCATATTAGCTCATAATAACCTTAGATGCACTTAAGATTGGGGCTTGCACACACTATCATTTATCAGATCTCTATCATTCATCAAGGTTTAATTTCCAAATTTTAGATTGAGGCAAACCCCCATACAAATAAGCTAACATTTTCTTTTGCAAATTTGCTAGAAATCTGGATCCAAAAGTGAAGATTTGTAGGTATACGAGCATAGTGTAGAAAAAGGGCTAAAATTTTAGTATTTGAAGTTTTAGAAAGGGACACAAAGACCCATTCACCCATGGGCGAATGAGTCTTGCTATAAAGCTTACAACCTAGTTTTTATGCTAGGTGTACACCATTTTTCCCTTCTTAAATCTACCTGCAAGTTGTGTTTTCTATTTTTGTTATCATAAAAGTTTACATTTCAAGTATTATTTCATATAATTCACTTAGTTAATGCACTTTAAATCATCTCCCAATATTTCAAATCAGTCATTTTTGTCATAAGAAAACAACAAATTTCCCAAATAGGGTTGGCTCACCTCAAGGTTGAAAGTCAACCGTATTCTTTGGAGATCTCATTTTCAAATGAAATTAGGAAAAAGAGTGTTTGGATCCTAATTTATTCCACCATTTTAAATCCATTCACACTTCCATATTTCAGGGGAGGACACCTCTTTTTCTTCTCCCCCACCTTTCTCAATGTTTCAACATATATATATATATATATATATATATATTTGGTGAATAAAAAGTAACACATTTTATCAAATATTTAATGAAATAATAATATTTTTGTTGGACTTGATTCTTGAACCCCACAAATCCTATAAATTACCTACAACCAAAACACATATCACAAAAGATAAAATAGACAAATAATTTTCTATAAAAGCATGATAATTCTATCAATGTGATAATGAATGAATAATTCCTTGATAAAGGATAAAGAAACCCTAAATGAAACCTTAGGAGAGGATTATATATGATTATGAAATGTGTCCTTATGACTTGACACAAAAAATAACATGACCTAAGTAAGCTTAAGCATGAGCTAGTGTAAAAATGGACCTAACAATAATTAATTATATAATTACCCTTTTTACTCTAATACATCCCTTAACTACAATTTAGGGAGAAGCTAAAAAAATCAACGAAAAATGCACGAATGATGCATGGATGGGTCCCAACTATAAGACTTGATGAGCTACCCATGTACAAGCAAAAAAAACTTTTATAATTGAAAAAAGGAGAAAAAATTATGGAAAAAAACTCTTCTTCAAAGAGAGAAAGAAATAAATTCATACATGTGGTAGAAGAATAAAAAATGCAACATGACCCCCAAGTATTGCTTATATTGCATAAGTATAATCAATATATATTTGTAAAAAAGAAAAAAAATGGTATTTTTAATATTATTATTATTTTATTCTAATTTTATACTTATACTTAATACAAAGGAAAACATAAACTATTTCTCAAAGAAAATCTTTATTTTTTATCAAATATATATGTAAGTGAATAGAAAGTAATGCATATTTTATCAAATATTTAATGAAATATTAATTTTTTTTTTAAGTTGATGCTTGAACCCCACAACTCCTACAAATCACCTAAAACCAAAACACATATCACAAAAGATAAATAGGAAACTAAATAATCAATATCTTTCCATAAAAAAGGAAAAAAGAAAAAGATGATAATATTAATACTACTATTATTTTATTCTAATTTTATACTTGTACACTTAATACAAAGGAAAAACATAAACTATTTCTCAAAGAAAAGCTTTATTTTTTTATTGAATATATATATATGGTGAATAGAAAGTAACACATATTTTATTGAGTGTTTAATGAAATATTTATGTTTTTGTTGAAGTTGATGCTTGAACCTCACAACTCCTCCAAATCAAATGCAACCAAAATACATATCACAAAAGATAAATATGCAACTAATTTTCTATCAAAGCATGAGAATTCTATTGATGTAATGAATAATTATAATACACAATAAATTACCCTTGATAAAAGATAAAGAAACCCTAAACTAAACCCTAGGTGGGGATTATATTAGATTATGAAATGTATCCTTATGGCTTGAGACAAAAAATAGCACATTACCTAAGTAAACTTAAGCATGATCTAGTGTAAAAAGAGACCTAATAATAATTAATTAGGTAATTATCGATTTACTCTAACACACCCCTTAACTATAACTTAGAGAGAAGCTAAATAAAATTTAATGATAAATACGTGAATGGATGCAAGATGGGTTCTGAATATAAGACTTGATGAGCTCCCCTACTACAAGAAGAAAAAAAAATTATAATTGGAAAAAGAAGAATACTTTATGAAAAAAATCTTCTCTTTAAAGAGAGAAAGAAAGAAATAAAAGCATACATGTGGCAAAATAATGAAGGACGCAACATGACCCCCAAGTATTGCTTCTATCACATAAGTATAATCAATCTCTCTCCATTAAAAAAGAAAAAAGAGATGATATTTTTAATACTAAAATTATTTTATTCTAATTGTATACTTACACTTCATACAAAGAAAAAATATAGACAATTTCTCAAAGAAAAACTTTAATTTGTTTTCTTCAAATGTACATCATCTTTTATATTTTATGGAGTGTAGCTTTCAATTTTTTTAAAATAAATCATAAGAGAAAAACATATTAGCATAAAGATAATGAGAGTTATAAATGGTCTTTTCTATCTTGAAAATTTAAGAACTCAAAAGAATATAATTTTGTAAAGAGAAAATCATATGATCATAGTAACAATTGATCCATAAAAGAGTATTAAACTAAATTTAAGTTTTAAGTTTGTGTATATTAGCCCAAAAAAACTAGTAGGTAGTTCTAAATCATGGTAATTGAATTAATATAATGATCAGAGAAGGCATTCCCTCTCAACTCCCCATATTTCTTGATAAACAAAATGAAATGAGTAAATTAATTGAAAAAAAAACTTTTCAATGGATGCCTTATCTTATTGCACTTTAGGTCTAGAATTGTAATAGTTCACTGCCTCATGTTAGTAGAAATTTTTCTAGAGTTATAATAGATTATTGTCTTACATTAGTGGAGATTTATAGACCTACAATTTATATCTTATTTTTCATAAAATAATTAGTATTGAGTTTAGGGTAGATATTGTATATGGTTTCTTTGTTGTAATGCTTCTAATTATAAATAATACATAATGAATATAAAAAATTAACGTGGTTGTTTGTAGGAAAGAGCAACAGTTTAGAAACTATCTTGTCGCAAAGAGGTTGTGGACCATAAGATAAAAAAGATACCATCTAAGGTAAAGATAGGATAGATGGGTCATGTCCCATCATGTAGATATATGTATAGGAAAAGATATGAGTAATAGAAAAAGAAAATATATGTATAAGAATATATATGAAATTATATGTAAGAAGATATATGTATAAGAATTTATGTATGAGATAATATATGTAAGAAGAAGAGAAAGATGCACATAGTATAGGGGAAGATATGTGAATGTATTCCATTGATATAAATGATATAATGATACCAAATTTTTATATATGTGGTGTTGTCTAACATTCTTTGAATATGTAATTGGTTAGTTAATCCTCTATTTGAATCAAACCATTACTACCTTTATATTAGTGAGTTTGGGGTATAAACTAGAACACTTAGAAAGTACATGGAGTTAAAAACTCTTGTTTGTGTTCCCCTATTTTCTTTCTAATATTGGTTCCATTTTTTGGGACCCTTGATAGGTTGTATAAAGGACATTAATATTCAAAATTTTAATTTTTCAGACATAGAAAAAGAAAGGAAACTCAAGGAATATATGAAAACCTATGGAAATATCCTCTTGGCATCCACCATTTGATAGGGGATTAGACACCAAGGGGATGGAGAATGGAAAGGGGGATGGATTTCAAAAGGGATCCTTGAAGAGACATGACCAATAAGAAAAGTTATCAAAAATTACGATGAGAAATAATAAAATGACTAATATAATCCCAAATCAATCACACCTATGTCAAAAGAATATAAGAAAAAACAAGAGAGATTAGATAACAAATTGAATTATCAAGAAAAGTGAAAGTGACAAGTCCAAATGGAGGAGAGAGAAGATAAAAGTAAATTATTGAAAGAAAATAAAGGCATCCTAGAAGAATGGAAATTATGGAGAAAATGAGAATTGAGTGTTCCAATGAGGATTTTGTTGAGCATGCCAAAGTGGGTGTTGCTAAGGGAAAAGAAAAAGAGAATAGAGAAGAAGAATGTAAGACCCCAAATAAATTAGAATTATGCTAGGAAAAAGTAGGACAACTCATAAACAGTTTAAAAGAGTAATATTGATGGTTATGGAGAATATAGAAGATTGCTATTGGGACCCTACAATAACACATAGAATCCACTACCATTGCAACCATTAACTTGGATGATATATTTAGGGAATTTTAAAAAACTTCAGAGAAGGTTCCATCTATTCAAGTAGAATATTTAGAAGAGTTAGTTAGTAGAAGCATAGGAAATTAAAATAAGAAGAAATAAGAAAAAATAAGGAGAACAGATTGAATTTGGTTAAGGAATTATGATCACTAACGAATAAAATGTCACTAACAAATAAGAAATTGAAATGATATCTTAAGAGTCACAATCCCTCAACCAATACCCATCCCCTAAGCCATATAAGAGTAGAAGAATTTTGAAAGAAGAGATGTTGCAAAGTAAAGAGATGAGAGAAAGAAGGAAAAGAAGTAGATTGAGAAGAGATACTTGGGAAAGAGTACTTTGACATAAATTTAGCAAGAGATAAGGGTAGAGATAAGAAGCCCTATATTGTTAGGAAAGTAAAGAAAAGGAAGAAAGAAATAGTCCACAAATCCAAAAATTAAAGTAGGAAGAAGTAAGAACAATATGGAATGCTCGATCAAAATCCCAATATTTGGAAGAGATACAATACAAGTTAAAAATATGTATTCTTGTTAGAATCTCTATGGAAAAGAATGAATAGTGATGAGGACAAACCAAATTTATTATACTTTGTATCTTCAATAAGGAAACAAGTATTAGAGTGGTACAAAAAGACATACTCGAAGTATGGGAAAAGATGGAATGGAGTAAAAAAAGACTTTATAAAAATAGTTGACACTCCAAATATCCCTACAAAGAGTGTTAGAAAAATGAGGGACCTAGTGCAAGGAGAGGAAGAATTGGTGAAGGCCTATGAAAAAATATTTAAGGAAGTCCGCCACAAACTGGAGGAAACCCTAACATAGCAACAAAATATTGAATGGTTCAGCTCCAGACTACAAAAAGATATAAGATCGACCTTAGATGGAAGAATATTTAATACTTACATAGACTTGATCACAATGGAATACCACATAGAATCCCATACATGGAATAGACCCTAGATAGATGACATAAAAGAGAACATTGAGAAATTGCAATTTCAATGATAGAGAAACTAGCCATACAAAATGGAATTTTGGAAAGAGGAGATGGAAAGAAAGATAAAGAAATGTGGTGCACATATTGTTCAAGGAAAGGTCATCTCCAAAATGATATCCCTAAAGCCCTAGGAGAAATAATTATAGCAACGGGTAGCATGGTTGGTTAAGGGCTTTGGGTTTGTCCCATATAGGTCCCGAGGTCAACTCACGCTCCTGGATGATAATGGTGTGGGTTGTGTTGGGTTCAGTTCGTACCTCCAGAGAACTAGACTCACCTCTTCTCACCTCCACCATCCCCTAAAACATAGAAAAAATAAGACCAAGGCAAGGGAGGTGGAGCTCATTGGGTGGGGTCGTAGGTCTGAGCACTTGTTGTGAGGGTCGAGGATACCTCTGGGTCACCAATTTCTTTTTTTTAAATGGCACTAACCAAAACAAATATATTATACTATAGAACTCACAAAGAATAGGATAGTCATCCTAATCCAAGATTCCTTATGAAGTAAAACTATGACACAAACATGGATAGAAAATGGCATATGTCCAGAGACTTGTGAAAGGCCCTTACTATGATGTGGGTTATAGATAAACACCTTGGACAGATAATAGAGGTGCTTATTGTTTGAATAGTCATCAATGTCTCCCTTAGGATTTGGTACATGGACTAACCACCTCCTGTGGATCCATTTATCTATGACATTTTTATCAAGCATTAACAAGTTGATATTTTTGTGCAACAACAAACATGTTATGAAAAAATGGCATCAGATTCGAGTTCATGGGTTTGAATCCCCTCGAGTGATGCTAAGGGGGGATTGTTGGACTAATCACCAGCATCTCCCTTAAGATTCAAGATATGGACTAATCGCCTCCTGTGGATCCATTTATCTCTAGAATTTGCATCAAGCATTAACAAGTTGATTTGTTGGCATAATAGCAAATGTGTTCTAACACTTATGCATTATAGAATAACCCACCACAAGATTACATGGGAGAATAATAAATCGAACTATAGAGGATAAAGAGGATGCAATAGAAACAACTACAAAAGAAGTGATGATACATGCTATAATTGTAGAAAGATAGGTCATTATTTATATAATGTTGGGTAGAAAGGAAAATGAAATTTCCATTTTGTGAAAATGATTCTAATGACATATTCAAATGTGATAAATCACAACAATATTATCAAAATACAACACACTCTAAAAGTGATGACTTGCAAGACCATAAAGGAGCCAAAGTAATCAAAAGAATACCATTGCAAGGAATTAAAAGTTGTCAAAGAATGGATCAATGTGTTAGAATTGTAAAACAAGCACAAAACCATGAACCACGAGATCAAAAAAAAAAAAATACACCTTCCATGCAAGAGATCTGCAAACATTATATGCAATATTTCTGAACAAGAAAAAGCTAAAGAAGCAAGAGACTCTCAAGAAGATATGAAAGCTCGAGATAATTATTACAATGAGGGTTGAGTTCTTATAAGAGAAAAAACCTAAATGACAAAGGGATTAGATCATGACAAGTGTCAACATCACATGAGATAGAGACAAAATAATCTAATAATAGCTCACTTCAATTAACTGAATAAAGAACTCCTAAGTTTAGCTTAAGTGTGTGAGAATAAATTAGACTAATAATCAATTAAATATTAATTAATTAGCTAATGAATGATAACTCTAACACCCCCCTTGAGATGAACTTAGGGAGTAGCTAAAAACCCTAAGAAGAATGCATGATGGGTCCCGATAAAAAAGGCTTGATTAAGTACCCATGTACAAACAAAAGATCTCTATTATGTGAAGAAATAGAGAAAACCTCATGGGAAAAACTCTACTCCAAAAAGAGATGAAAGCCAAGTGAAGGACTGAAGAAGCCTCCAAGAAAGAGTGAAGGATGAAGAAGCCTCCAAACAAGAGTGAAGGATGAAGAAGCCTCCAACACAAAGTTGTCCCAAAAGATAGGAACAAAGGATGAACCAAAAAGAACACTACTAAAGCATGAAGAAGCTGCAAACACTATCAAAGAATGACTGTCGTATTTCCTAAACAAGAACCTCCAGAAATAGGAAGGCAAAATTTTCCATATGGTAAATGATCCATCTCACTGAAATGCAAGTAACCAGTCACTAATTTATGCTACATATGAAAGTACATACGAACAAATACTGTATGCATAGCTCACTCAAACGCAAAACCAAAGAAGCATAAGCACCAACAATAGAAACTCCCATAATGCTGAAAAGGGAGAGGCAAGATAGGTACACTAAAACTGAATGCCAAAAAGAAACACATGAAGAAGAATCACGAACATCTAAACATGCAAACAAGAAAGTACCAACACATATAAAGGGTGTGCAAACAAAAGGCACACATGCATGAGGTTGTTGTTGTGGAAGGGACACTCACTTGACAAATGTATGATTGCAAATAAAGGAAAAACATCAAATCCCCCCATGGCACTTTATAGCATAGTGCGAGTATAATGAGGCACAAAGTGATGTACAAGATCCCAATAAAAGATACACCTACTGTGTCACTTTATTTTAATGTGTTTACATAATGAAGAATTCATACCATGGGAGCCCATAATGTCCAAAAAAGGACTACATGTTGATAATGCAATTCCCTTCCAGAAAAAGAGGAAACAAGTAGCACCATGATGAAGTACACAAAAAAAATGCACTTTCAAAAAAACGGCACCCAAAAAGGAGTCTGGATGCAGAAGATATGGCCCATCGAAGTCTCCAAAATGAGAACTGAACAACAACAGCATTGAGAAAACTAAATTCTGGAAAAAAAAGAAGCCAAAACTAGGAAACACCTACACCACTGCAAAGATCTTGAAATTCTACCCTGTTTCAAAAAAAAATTCACTGAAAAATATCATCGTGTGATCGAGATATGCCTCGGGAAGATAGGGTACGAAATTGAAAATCCCAACGTAGAGGGGCTGAGCAAGGAAAAAAAAAATTCTCTGCCAAATTTTTAAAAAAACTCCACCAAATATAGAGAGCTGCCAAATTTAGTGGTGTTGGTAAAAAAAAATTCCAATAAAGTGCATTTATTTTGCAAAAAATAGACTTTTTTTTTTTAAGTTAAAAAAGAATACCCCAAAAATACTATTACATTTTTTGTAAAAAAATATAAAAAAACTATTTTAAAAAAAAATATTTAAAAAAAAAATATTAAAGAAGGCGGGGGCGGAGCCCACCGCGCCACTCTAGCGTAAAGCCCGAGGGCCACCTCTCAAGGGTAGGGCCCAATGGATCTGCCACCCCTGCCACCTCTCAAGGGCGGGGCTGGTACCTTGTACCCCCCCAAAAAAAATTAATATAAATTTTAAAAAAGAAAAAAAATTAAGATTGGACCCTTAGAAGGGGTTTTTTTATTTTATTTTTTTTGATATTTTTTTGAAAAATTTTGTAGGGAAAAATTATAAAATATATATTTTTTTAATTTTTACCTCAATATGCATGATGGGGAGGCCATACAGCCTCCCTAGCAAAAAAAAAAGTCTTTAGAAACTCTCGACATGGATTTTGATGATTTGACAAGTGATCTTAAGGTTTTTGGGCCTTCTAAGCACAATGGAAACCTTCGTTTTGGCTCAAAACGTACCAAAAATGTAGCTACCCTCCGGATCTGGAAACAAAGCAACCACTTCAAACCCTCATAGATCTAGTGTCAGGAACCCAAATCAGATGAAACAAAATTCAAATCTAACTTTCTCGACAGCTTTGAATCCAACAGCAAGGTCCTTTTCACACAAAAATGCATCAAAAAATGCTCACCTCTAAAATTTGCAAAAAAAGCAAAGGGGATTCAAATCTAAAGCCTATAACCCTCATTGAAGAAAGAAAATCTCATAAATCAAGAAGAGGTTCGTTGAATCTATGCTCTGATACCATGTTAGAATTGTGGAACAAGCACAAAACCACGAGCCACAAGATCAAACAACGAACAAATACGCCTTCCACGCAAGAGATCTACAAACATTATACGCAATATTTATCAACAAGAAAAAGCTACAGAAGAAAGAGACTCTCAAGAAGATATGAAAGCTCGAGATAATAATTACAATGAGGGTTGAGTGCTTATAAGAGAAAAACCCTAAATGAGAAAGGGATCAGATCATGACAAGTGTCAACATCACATGAGATGAGACAGAATGATCTAATAATAGCTCACATCAGTTAACTGAATAAAGAACTCCTAAGTTTAGCTTAAGTGCATGAGAATAAATTAGACTAATAATCAATTAAAGATTAATTAATTATTAGCTAATGCATGATAACTCTAACACAATGGTCATCTGATACATCAAATTAAGAATATTCCAATGAAGAAAAATAGATGCAAATTAAGAAAAAGAATAAATTTGGAACAAAGAAAAATAAGGTTACAATACTGACTAAACAAGGAACTAATACTGGAAAAAATAGAAAAAGAGAAATTGAAGAAGTTAGTGAAGAATAAGACCTAGAAGAAGAGGAATATTATTACTTCTAGCTAAGAAGACAACATGATCAAGTAGTAAAAAGAGAAAAGCAATTGAATTATACAACAAAAAAAGGATGACATAGCATGTTTTTCAGAAGAAGTGATGATGCTAAAGAATTTAGCCTCTTTGGCCCAACAACAGGACCTCCTAGTCAAATTAAGAAAACTAGGAAAATATTAGAACAAACAAAAACAAGTCCATCAAGTCGTAGAAGATCGAAACTAGAAACATGGTCCTCTTTTAATTACCACACACCTTAACAATAGTAAAGTCAAACATGTGATGGTAGGTCTAGGTGTGAACTTAAACATTATTTTAGTAACCACTTGGGATAAGTTAGGCAGACACTATAAGTTAATTAGAACACTAATGAACATTGGTTTGGAAAATGGCTCTGGCATGGAGACTTTAGGAACATGAAAATTATGGAAGTAAACATCAAGAACTCAAACAAATTGTTAATTTGTAGGTCATTGATATGAAGGAACCATTTAACACTTTTAGAGAATTACTAGGCTTGAGATGGTTTGTCAATTCTAATGGGATAGTAGACTCAAGAAAGGAAGAGATATCTTTTGCGGATGACAATAAGATAGTATATATCCCACTAGGGGAAAGGGAAGACATAACGAATGTAGAATAAATTGAACAATAAAGAGAGGGAGAAGATACAAGAAATCTCTATTCTATCTCAAAACTACCTATCATAGAAGAAGACCCTAATAGCTCTGGAGAAATTGAACTCGATAGTGATAATAATAGTATTGATAGTGAAGATGTTTTAGATGTATGGATGCAAGGAGAACATGAACTAACTATTTCAATGGCTTTTTCATTGCACCAAAAGATTGACCTATTAATGCTTGATACAAACTCTAGATTCATACAAGATCCAAGGGAGGCAGTTAATCCATATCACAAATATGTGGCAAGCTAGGCAGGCACCAACCTATCCAAGTGGACAAAGGAACCAACCTTCCAACAATCCCCCTTAGCACGACCATGGGATTTGAACTCGTGACCTCTCTTTGATACCATTTGTTGCAATTCCTTTGTTGTTGCACCAAAATATCAACCTATTAAATCTTGATACAAACACCAAATTTATACAAGATCCATGGGAAGCAGTTGAGCCATGTCACGAATTTGTTGTGGGTTGGATAGGCACCAACCTATCCAAGGGGACAAAGGAACCAACCTTCCAACACTAACTTCTTGAAACGTATATGAATTCTAAAAATAATTTATGATAAACAATAATACCATAATCCCTCCACAAGCCACCACAAACACAAGAAAGAGACCACAAATAGACAATTCCAACAAAAAAACACTAATCCTGCATCCCATGGCCATATCCAAACATAAAATTTCACAATACTCACTACATTGAAAACTAGTAACCACTAGAAAACAAGAAGTTGGCCTAAGATATAAGCATGGAAATAGAAAACAATAATACATAGAAGGACCAATTATGATAATACAATACACATTTTACATTAAGGTTTAATTATAAGCAAGCACCGAGTAGGCCTGAGTTTGAATGGAAATTTCATTGACCTAACCCTAAAAATATAAAAAATGGACTAGAAAATAATATTACACAACTCGACCAACCTTGCTCAAATCATAAATTTAGAACATAATGTACTATAATCTTCTCATACACATAACATAGGAAATAACTCATTGGGAAACTTTAAAAAATAACAGGTAGAAAATTGTGGGAAAATGAGAAAATGGCTACACCATTTAATACACTCACCTCAAAAGAAAATTATAAATACATCACTCACTCCATTCTTACTCACTTTTTATTCTACTCTTGCAAAACCCCATGCACTTAGACTACTACAAATCAAACCCTAAGCAACCTATTAGTTTGCAACAAATTTCAATCTCTAAAAATAGTTGCACCTATCCTCATCGATATTTCTCAAAAGCCTAGGCCAAAATACAAGAGATTCACATGCAAATAAATGGAGACCCGCCTAATAGGAGCATTATCGAAGGTACCTATTGATGATGGTTTTACTCCCAATAAACAGATTGAATAAAATCTCCATAGACAAGACTGTGAAGAGCCTATCCTTCTTGAAAGATATGGAACAAAGAAAACCTAAGGGCAAATTTTTCATTCACAAGACAAATATTGGCTTTCGTTCAATCCCAAGTCTCCAATAACCAAGTCATGGTTGCACTAGGGTCGCTCTCGGGTAATGATGTGATATTTGTTATTAATCTCAAGGGGGATAATGATTGTTCTTTGAAAATTTTAGATAACATTTCAAATTGAATAGATAAAATTAAACATCATGAAACCAAAAGATTTGAAATAATATTTCATGAACATTACAAATTCTTTGCTATCACTTAAGTAGATTTAGCATTAGGAATTCAACTTCATGGAAAATAAAAGATTTTCAACAAAATTCTTTCCATTAATTTATATTTTTGGAACATTTCCAAATATTAAACATCTATTCTAAAACAAAGTATAAAAATAAAATACTAAGAAAAAAAGTTTCTCCCGGTTATTCTCCATGGATTCCCCAAAGAATTAATCAAAATAGAGCAAACCGCTTTAAATATTTCACCAGATTGCTTCATAGCTACATATAAAATGGTGCAAGCTTTTAAAGAGAGGGTTTCATTTATGGACACCGAGTAGGTTATATATGCACCCTAAAATGACGCAACATACAGTTTTGTTTGGATGAACTTACAAAACCAACTACAAAAGATATTGAGATATGTAGTTATCCATAAAGCTCTGCTATCAATTAATGTCCACGTGCATACAAAGTTTTACGCCATAATGGTTCAAAAACTAGGAAAAAGGAACAAAACTTAAAAAAAAATTATGCTCGTCCGACATCCACAAATTCTGAACTTAAAATAAAAATGAAGCATCCTCTAGCCTTTTATAGAACATAAGGCTCAGATAGGATAAGAAAACTACTTGAGAGGAAATCTAAGGGACCAATCTCATCAAGGCACATGGAATATTGTGACCAATAGAATTGCAATTGAAATCAATGGAATACAACTCCAATTACTTGTTGAAGCTCTTCAGGTTCTACTTTTTCATCTTCAAGTTAGGATTCCTTCTGAAATTGAACAAATCAATCCAAACAAAGGTATATAAGAGCTTCCCATTATAATGGAGTGATCAAGTGGAATTCAAACTCTTATATCTCAAGTTCCTCGATTTGAACATTCCAGGAATAAATTACTCCTGGAATAGATACACTTTATTACTACATGCTTGAACTCCAACATCCTGGTATTTCGGTAACTAGCACATCTTTGCAACGAACTATGTTCAAGCATGAGCTCCTTAAGTGCATCATCGAACCTGGTAATAACATCAGGTTTGTTTGCAAATACAATTTTCCTGACCATCCATACCCGAGCTTTGCATCACAATTGATATCTCCTGCAATCACAAATTCCATATATTAAATCCATTTAAAAAAAAAAACATATTATAACATCTCATGTAAATAAAACCATTATTCAAATGTTAGTACAAAAATTTCATAATTAACACGTCTTTCAAAAGCATATCATAAATCCTTGTACATATATTGGATGACCGGGATCATTAGACAAATTTAAAATTTTAACATTTCATTTCACATTGCAACCCAGTACCCGGTATTCAACTTTACCCACTTACTTTCTCGAACCTCAATTATACGGGAACTCCATTATACCAAACTCCTTCCTACTGGACTCACACTTACTAGACCGAAGCCTTTCACTTTAACTTCACATTACCTTTCACCTTTTCTATGTTTTTGGTACTTGGTACCCAACGTACGAAACACTTACAATACGAAGTACTTTCTTTTATCAAAGATTTCTCTTCCTTTCTTCACTTCCGATGATCTTCAAATTAGTTAGCTCCTACCATAAGAGTTATATTTTTCACTTGGGTCCCCAAGTCTTTTCAGTCTTGGGGCGTGTTGTGAGACCACACAACAACTTGCAACCAATAGAACTAAATTTAAATCAAACTTGAAATTAAATCACCAGTTGTAAATTAAAACTTATACATATTTTAAAACAATAACTTTCTACCTTTACCTAGGCATAAAAAGTAAAACTCCACCAGAAGCATCCATGTGTGCTCTGATTAATTCCAGTTTTCAGAACTTAGTAAAAAGAATCAGTTCATTAACATTGAACTACATAATATAGTAATCCTCCAAAGCCAACCAAGGATAGAGCCTTGTTGCCAGTCAAGCATTCATGGCCCCAACAAGGTTATCTTTGTAATTCCCCCAAACATAGCTCTACTGTCGGTCAAACGTCCATAGCCCTGGTAGAGTTATTTGGATAGCCTAAAGAGTTGATATTTTTTTTTTTGATATAGCAATGATAGCTCATTTTTCACTTTTGATATTGCAATAATAGCTCTCTTATCAACTTGCAAGCATTGAAGCACCGCTATTAGGATGGGAATTACAGTGGTAGTGAAGGTTACTTTTTATTTTTCATTCAATGTAAATCCCTTCATCAATTCACTACTTCCCAAAAACTCATTTAATGATTCCCTGTAAGTGTGTGTTTCCAATTAAATTTCACTAATTATGCCAAATCCTAGCTAACTGTAGCTCTCTATATGTTAGAAAATATGCATAAATTAAAATTTAGCAATAGACAACTTAATCACCAAATTTAAATCTAAATCTAGAAACATTAGTTACCACCCTTCTAGTTAAATTTTTATGGAAACTTCTAAAATTTCTGCTATCTCGACTTGATGGGTTGCACTTTATTAATGGGTCAAAATATCATGATTATCTTGAAACACAATCACATTATTTTGCATTAAATTTGCATGCCTTGCTCAGCATATATTATCTCTTAAACTTACTCAAGTGATGACATGTATTACCTTGACAGCTTCATTCTCATGTGCAGTCCGCACACATAAAACCTCCATAATTAATAAAGATTTTTTTATTGAAATGACCACTATTAATTTTGAAATCTTCAACTTGCTTGATTCGCAATCTCCGTACTACTCAAATTTGAAGCAATTTCACTAGATATGTGTAAAGAATTAATTTGATTTAACCTTTAATTTTGAAGATTATTGTTCAGCTGCCACCTTGCATATGATTTCCAAAAAAAAAATTACTCAAGGAAACTATGTACGCAACTCTGCTTATGACTCTCTATAAATTCGTGCATTTCTTCTCGAATTCTCCACACTTCTCTTTTCTTTCTCTTTTTTATTTTTATTTTTTGTAATTATGCTATGTTTTGTGTCTTTGCATTCGCTTCTTTGCCATGGATACTCCAATTTTTTTAGGTTGTTCTCATAGACAGAATGTTTTCTTGGGAAGCATCACACCACAAAGGCTTGAAAAGGTCTTTATCATTAGGACTTCCAGTTTCATTGTGCCAAACTTATGCTTGGTCCTTGGGGAAAGATATGTTGCGTCCAACCACTACTTCCATTTTTACTCTGACATAGCTTCTCACTTTGTAGCATCACTTCTGGACATTGGGCTACCTGTTGAAGACGTTCGCACTGCTACCAACTTAATAGTGAAGCCCGAATTCTTGGAGAATCTGGATACCATCTTAGTTGTTGCACATCCGACCATTGGGATTCCCTCCATGGATGATATTTCTCAGTTCCTGGAACACAGGGAAGTGGTTCCACTTCGGCCCTTTCTCATTGATCTCCATATCCAAGATTTTGAAACTCACCAGGAACTCGCCTACATAGGGTATTTAGCCCTAATAGAAGAGGTGTCCCAAATCAATTGAATGGCTACTATCGTCCGCAACTTTGCTTGCTTTTCTTTTTGAACCTTTTTTTGACTTTTTTGAACGAGGATTTTGATATCTGATGTATATACGTGATATACACATATATATATCTCTTTTTGGTATCTTTTTAAAAAAATGTGTTTTACTGTGCATGGCTTTATTGTTTCATTTCCAGTTTAGTTTTGTAAAATGTTTGAATTTCACTCTCATGCATAAGATAAATTTAAGTGGAATTTGCTAATGCAGAGGCCAAGCAAAAGAAGAAAAAAACAAAACAAAGCAAGGAAACCAAAACAAACACAAAGAAAAACCCAAAAAAAAACTAAACTAACCCTAACTACCCTATCTAACATCACAAAATATTAACCCTAATAAAGAAATTTATTTCAATTTCTACGGCTATTTCCTCTACAGTTTTAGTACGAATTATAGCAGATTTGTCTTTAAATTCTCTTATCAAAATTTTCAATATTCTACTATAATAATAGAATATCTTAAATTTTTTGCATTTAAACATCATAAATTCAAAGGTGTACTTACCCAAAATCTAGCTCAAATGTATGAAAACGATCTCATTAGAGACCGATTGCACACATTTCATCTAATGCAACAATATTGTATTTCTCCTAGTCCTGGTCCATTTCCATGAACGACTACGTTTATTTATTTGTTTTCTTCTCTTCTAAAAATTTTCATATCTTCGGCCCTGTCTTCACTTTGCATTTTGTTAGACCAAGATATATCACTATTTATATTACTATCAAAAAGAGAAAAAGTAAAATCTTGATATTTTGTATCTTGTATAAAATTAGGAAAATGTCTTTTTATAGCTAATAAATTCTCAACTTGAAGCACAATACATGCATTTCCCGCTCAATTTTCTTGCTCTATCTTGTTATCTATTTTTTCCACGTATACAGGGAATGATGATTCATCCATGTCTTTTCCTCGTTTGTGATGAAATATTCCCCTATAAAGTGTTAGAATTTTCTTTAAAATAATCACAGTTTTCTAATCGTTTCAGTTTATTGGTTAATTTTTTAATATTTCTGTCTCCACTAGGGAAAAACATTTTTCTCATTAACAATCCCTATCTTTTAGTAGTTAAAACTTCTTCTATTAACGAAATTGCTCCACTTATGGCCAAACTTACCCTAGCTAAAAAAAATTCACACTCAAGTTCACCGTGATCAGTTGTATCATGAATTCTACACTTGGTGACTCTCCCAAAAGTAAACAAACTCAAAGGATGTAGTTTCTAATTAAATATTTTACAAATTTTTCCAACTTCCATAATGAAATCCAGCTTGCATTCAATTTCTCATTTACAAGCTTCTTGCCAAATCTAGGAATAACATTTCAAAGCATAATTCTCCAATTCCAAAGGATGAAACCTAAAATATCAAAGAAACAAGAGAGAGAGAGAGAGAGATGTGTCGGAGGCCCTCCTTCTAGCACCAATTCTTGTTGACGGTGGTTTTACTCGTCATAAATAGATTGAATATAATCTCCATAGACAAGACCGCAAAGAGCCTATCCTTCTTGAAAGATATGGAACAAAGACAACCTAAGGGGAAATTCTACATTCATGTAGGACAAAGATTGGCTTTCGTTCAATCCCAAGTCTCTGATAACCAAGTCATGGTTGCACTAGGGTTTCTCTTGGGTAATGATGTGATAGTTGTTGTT
This sequence comes from Sequoia sempervirens, assembly GCA_007258455.2. Lineage (NCBI taxonomy): Eukaryota > Viridiplantae > Streptophyta > Pinopsida > Cupressales > Cupressaceae > Sequoia > Sequoia sempervirens. The sequence goes on from VDFB02270651.1 coordinate 60,383,672, forward strand.
AATCTCAAGGGGGAAAATGATTGTTCTTTGAACATTTTAGATAACATTTCAAATTGAATTGATAAACTTGAACATCATGAAACCAAAAGTTTTGATATAATATTTCATGAACATCACAAATTATTTGCTATCACTTAAGTAGATTTAGAATTAAGCATTCAACAACTTCATGGAAAATAAAAGGTTTTCAACAAAATTCTTTCCATTCATTTATATTTTTTGGAAAATTTTCAAATATTAAACATCTATTCTAAAACAAAGTATAAAAAAATACCAAAAATAAAAGTTTCTTTTGGTTATTCTCCATGGATTCCCCAAAGAATTAATCAAAACAGAGCAAACCGCTTTATATTTCACCAGATTTCTTCATAGCTACATATAAAATGGTGCAAGCTTTTAAAGAGAGGGTTTCGTTTATGGACACCGAGTAGGTTCTGTATGCACCCTTAAATGGTGCAGTGTATAGTCTTGTTCGACTGAACTTACAAAACCAGCTACAAAAGATACTGAGATAGGTAGCTATCCATAAAGCTCTAATATCAATTAATGTCTACATGCATACACAGTTTTATGCCAAAATGGTTCAGAAAATAGGAAAAAAGAACAAAACTTAAAAAAAATTATGCTCCTCTGACATCCACAAATTTTGAACTTAAAATGAAAATGAAGCATCCTCTGGCCTTTTATAGAACACAAGCCTCAGATAGGATAAGAAAACTACATGAGAAGAAATCTAAGGGACCAATCTCATCAAGGCACATGGAATATTGTGACCAATAGGAGAATTGCAATTGAAGTCAATGGAAGTCAACTCCAATTACTCATTGAAGCTCTTCGAGTTCTACTTTTCATCTTTGTCAGGATTCCTTCTAAAATCGAACAAATCTATCCAAACAAAGGTATATAGGAGCTTCCCATTATAACAAAGTGATCAGGTGGAAGTCAAAATCATATATTTTAGGTTCCTCAATTTGAACATTCTAGGAATAAATTACTTCCATAATAGATACACTTTATTACTACATGCTTGAACTCCAACATCCTGGTATTCCAGTAACTAGCACATCTTTGCAATCAGCTCTGTTATAGCATGATCTCCTTAAGTGCATCACCAAACCTGGTAATAACATTAAGTATTTTCACAAATACAATTTTCCTGACTGTCCATACTCGAGCTTTTCATCACAATCGATATCTCCTGCAATCATAAATTCCATATATTAAATCCCATTTAAAAAAAAACATATTATAACATCTCATGTAAATAAAACCATTATTCAAATGTTAGTACAAAAATTCCATAATTAACATGTCTTTCAAAAGCATATCATAAATCCTTGTACATATATCGAATCACTGGGATCATTATACAAATTTAAAATTTTAACATTTCATTTCACATTGCAACCTAGTACCTGGTACTCGGTATTCAGCTTTACCCACTTACTTTCCTAGACCTTGGTTATATCAGACTCCTTCCTACCAGACTGGAGCCTTTCACTTTAACTTCACATTACCTTTCACCTTTTTCTGTGTTTTTAGTACCTAGTACCCGGTGTACAGAACACTTACAATACGAAGTACTTTCTTTTATCAAAGATTTATCTTCCTTTCTTCACTTCTGATGATCTTCCAATTACTTAGCTCCTGCCATAACAGTTATATTTTTCACTTGGGTCCCCAAGTATTTTCAATCTTGGGGTGTGTTGTGAGACCATGCAACAATACCACAAATTTCATCTACATAGAAGACATCCAAAAATACATCCATGAACCCTTGATAGAAATTGATCTCACACTAAGTTTGAAGAACTGAAGCACAACCAAACACACATCAATACATGCCACAATATAAGAATATCTCAGAGAAATGACTATATGTTTGGAAGGAGTATCCAGACTTCATGATGCAAGAAGGGTCGGTTCAGATTATATTTAGTCGATTCCATGACAAATATCTCTACCTAGACCAACCCTATAGAATCACAAAAGATGCCATCAATGTAGTGATAGGTCTATGGACACAAGGAGAAGAACCACCAAAGAAGGCTATCAAGAATGTAGAGGTCAGAAGGTTAACCAGAGAAACATATGATGATCAAAGCCTCAATGTCACCAAAATAACCAATTTGGTAGTCAAGTATGCCACTATGGGCATCACTTACAACATATATTATAAAAATCAAGAGGACACCACTATTTCCATCGTCATTCATGCAACCTACTAGATGGTAATGGAAGGAAAGGACATTGACCTATGTGGGGTCCTACGACAAGAGCTCCTAGATAACATTCAATGCACCAAGAACTCACATTATCAATTCTCGTATGGGACCTTACTAATCTGTCTCACCTTCTACTTTATATAAGAACTCCCATCCTTTTGGAAAAAAAATAGAACACCACCTGACCAGTTGTGGCCCAAATACAACAACATGTTAAGCACTTTCTAGATGCCACATCCTACATCACAACTTACTTTGGTTTCTTCAAATCCCTTAAATAAAAGTTATAGGTTAGGGAGCAATCTCTTATGAGGTGGTCCATAAGTACACCAAAGACATAATCTTCCTCATTGACAAGGATTATATAGTCTTCATGGGGAAATCAAACCTATGACATCTTTGATAACCCAACCCCCATATGCGGTGGAAAATGTAGAAATGCACTCCTATGCTTCCACACTCCTTAGCCTCACCAAGGAACCACAAGCTAAAAAATTCACAACCTATCAGGAGTACATGGATAATTTGGATAAGAATAAATCTGAATAGCATTTTGAGAAAAATTGAGAGAAGTTGCATGAGAAGTGGGGTCGACCTAAGCATGAGACAAAAGAATAAAGTGTGTCCGCTCCCTGAAGTTTTGAATGGCTCCATATCAACACTGCCTATAAAATCTCCAGAAGGAAAAAGTAGTAGACTAAGGAAGAGAAGACTCACTACCACACCTCCCTAGAAAGAACAATAAGAAGAAGAAGCAACAAAGGCCCTCCTATAGATGAGTACAGAAAAGAAACCAAAGTGGTGAAAGGAAAAACCACAACAAAATATCTTTCCATAAATAGTAGATATAGAAGAGGAAGAGAAAGTAACACCAGAGGACACATCTATCTTGGAGGACATAAAAATCCTCAAATTTTCACCACTAATAGATGAAGATCAGTTGTATAGCAATCTATTCTAGAAACAAGTCCTAGATATGACCCTCTAAACATATTCCAACATGGAAATTCTAAATAAATTAATAACTGAAAGATAAATAATTAGATATGGTAGCATCTTACATATTGTTGGAGGACCTAATTGATCAATTCCCAAACTCCTTGACCACCACACTCAAAAAGAGAAGAGAAAAAGTAGCTAAGGAAGAGGAGAAACTAAAAGATTTAGCCATTGAATAATTAGCCCTTATAAGTGCACCTTCATAAAAGAAAAAGATAGTAGATATAAAGACCAAAGATCTCTGGTCTTAGTAGAGGTTAGACAAACTAATTATAGAGAAATTGGAGATCACTCAAATGGTCCAACAAGATATCAAGGAGGAGATAGAAAACCCTATCAAAATTTGTGTGAGCAAAAAGCAAAATATAAAGTAGCTTCTTCAAAGCAAGAATAATTTTCTCATCCTCTGTAGTCTAAAACACCATCCTCTACAACTTCTATGTAGTTCACTAAGTACTTATTGTAAAAACATATGAAAATCCAAACAATGACATCTCCACAACTACTCTAGTTTTCACTAATCGGGATCATAGGTAGATATTGAGAGCATCTCACCCTTACATAAATTCTAACTAGGAGACATCCTACAACAAACAAAAAGAGAGGAAATATTAAAAGATTATGTGAAGAACTTTGATCATTTGGAGGAAATGGTGAAAGATATCCAAATAAATTTCCCACACATCCAAGGGGACTCCTCTCAACCATTGGAAATACAATTGAGAATTTTGATAGACAAGGTGATCAAGGATATCCAACTACAAAAGAAAACAATGAGACAACAAATTTAGGCAAAGAACCAAAAGCTCAAAACTGATGATGAAAGGAAAACATGTGATATCACACACTCTTCCTTAGAGTCCTAGATCAACACATTAAAGAATACTAAAATGGATCTCAATGTAATTTACTATTTTTATCTATAAAGGCCAATAGTGACAACTATAATTAAGGCCCAAATGGATCAACTAGAAGTTCATATATTTTAGAGAGCAACAGTATATAATTCCCTCCAAGATACCAATGGCTAGTCTCAGTTGCAAATAGAAGAAATACATGCCCAATTTCAATAGTTATAATATTAAAGGGATAAAAGTCAAAACAGATTCCACAAACTAAGTAATAAGCCTAAGATTAGCACATATCATAGGATTCCTCCAAGAAGCACAACAACTAGCGCAGAAGATCCAAATTCCCCAAACACTTTCAAAGGCAGAGTTGTTGCTACTACAAATCCAAGTATAGACTCAACAACTACACTTAACCAAAATGTAGTGGGAGAACACTTTTTCTAAACTCAAGGAGATATATAAGGATATTCTTCCAACAAAATAGAGTTGACTTGAGGAAAAGTCAACATTTTGAAAAGGGGGATGATGTTGGCAGGAAAGAGCAACAATTCAAACATCATCTTATCACAAAGAGATTTTAGATCATAAGATTCAAAATATACCATCTAGGGTATGGATAGGATAAATGGGTCATGTCCCACTACATAGATATATGTATAGGAAAATATATGAATAATAGAAAACAGAAGATATATGTGAAATTATATGTAAGAAGATATATATATAAGAATGCTTGTATGAGAGAAAATATGTGTAGCATAGAAAATTGTATACCTTTAAAATTTCACACTATGTTAAATGGCCCCCTATTTTATTGGACTTAATTAAGCTTCTAATTTTCCAAATTATATATTCCAAAGCCTATTTTTTATTGTTTTCTGAAGGAGGACAAGCATTAAAAAAATGCATCCAATCATTAAATTGTCCCCAACTTTGAGAGTCCTAGAAATTTGCACCAAGACCCATTCGCCCATGGGTGAATAAGTCTCTCTTCTTAGCCAAGACCCAAATTCAAATATGTTGTTGGTATTTTAACATCCAAAATTCAAATATGAAGTTTCAGCTTTTGGAATCTAATTTTTGATAAATTAGACAAACACCTATAATTACCTAGTAATTTTATCATTTGAAATCTAATGGGCACTAAGCAACATGATCTAGCATTCAAGATAAAATACTATTGTCAAGATAAATTCAAGAGCAACATTTCAGAGCATTGTTATAGCAATCCAAGATCCAACATCATGTCAAGATTTATATGTGTTCATGTTGTTATTGTTTTGTGAAAGCTAACATCTTTTTGTAGGTCTCCAAGACATTCAATAAAATATATCAAGAAAGATTCAAATCCTTGAGGATATTTGTATGACTTTAGTCCCTCAAGATAGTCATTGAAGGGCAGTGAGTTGCACCATTGTGTTCATTCATTATTCCTTCCTTTCAATTATCATTTATCATTGACATTGCCACTATAGAAGTGGGAACACTTACACAAGGTTTGATTGAGGCAAGCACCTATATGGTAAAACATATTCCCTCTTTTTGAATGTGTAGGTTGTAGGTTTGGAAAGGATTGAAGAGATCTTGAAGAAAAAATCTCCATTATTGCATTTATTGTCATCAACCTTATCAAGATACAGAAACTCACCTATAGAATTTATTTATGAAATTTTGGAAAGTTTACAGACAAGAATCAGAAGCTCAAATCCAACACCAAAGGATTGCAAAAATAGTTCTAGGGTTTCCTATCAAAGATCTAGTCGTCCAGGGGTGACCTAGTCCCTCTACACATGTTGAATCCAACTTTTGGTGACAGGTACACATGGGTCTGTACTTTCTAGATCCACTTGCAAAGTTCTATTTCCATTTGTTTATCTTTGGGAAATTACATTTATCATATTAGGCGATTTATTCTAATTAGGGAAAGCATTCTAAATCATTTCCAATCCATTCTTAAGACTCAAAAGGATCATATCTAGGTATAAATGACTCAACTTAGAGGTTGAAATTCAATCCATGCACCTCGTTGATTTGCATCCTCATGAAATCCTAGAAATGTTGGAACAATTAAGCCTAGGTTGTGGGATTAAACCTAGGGTATCCACATTTTATGTTTCAATATGTAATAAGAAGAGAGATGTACAAAGTATAGAGGAAGATATATGAATGTACTCCATTGATATAAATGATATATAATGATACTGGAATTCTATAAATATGGTGTTATCTGGTATTCTATGAATATATAATTGCTTAGTTAATTCTCTGTCTGAATCAAACCATTACTATTGTTACCTAATTATGTTTTTCAACCCAATCAGGTTAGACTGGGATAGCATTGATGTTTTACTTTAAAGAAAGAGAAAGGTACACATTTTTTTTGCTAAGGTTTTCATAATCATACAAAATAATACCATGAAATGCAATAATGTTCAGTTCATATTATGCAATTGATTTACAAGAAAGAGAGATTTTACACAAGTCATTGCATGAAATAATCATTTATATTTAAAAAGAGATGTTAATAAGTTTCCCACACAAGCCGTGGGAGTAATTGAATGATATACAATAAAAGATAAAATGTATATCTAAAATTAAAAGACACATAAGAGAGAAGGGGTTTTTCATTGCCTCAATGACGAACCCCATTGTTGATCAGTTGTGTCTTCAGTTACTTTGTTGGTTGCTTAAAGAGTATCTACAAGAGTTAGAAAAGTGATGTTAGAGCTCAGGATTCCAGGTCTCTTATATGTTAAAACCAACAAAAATACAACCTATCTCTTATTATACATCAAATCAGAGAGTTACAAATGTCTCAAGATCAAATTTACATCCATCATGAAGCTCCAAGAAGAGTAAAAATATTATATCATCATAAGAAGCTTCGAGCTTCTTAGTTTTCTTAACTTGTTTGTTGAATGTGTAGGCACAGGTATGATCTTTTCATTCAAATCAGTTATAGGATATCAAGTACAAGGCCACCTCAAGATCAAATGGAGGACAAATGGCAATATGAAAGGACATTGAAACTCATGATAAAGTAAAGAAACCTAATCAACATGTCAAGACAGTCCTTAGTGGGCATGATGTACAAAAGCAGAAAGGCTCATAGTTTAAAGGTTTGAATGGATGGTCATCATGCCATAGGGGAAGGCAAGATACCATTAACAATGATGCAAAGGGAAATATTCAATGTACAAGAACAGTGGTTATGAGTATACTCTATGGATATCAAATACATCAATTGCATAAGTCAAGGTCAAAATCAAAGAGCAAACTCAAATATAGTGGAAAGCATAGTTTGAAACTATAAAAGTTCATCAAAAGAAATCATAGTCCCGTATTTAGTTTCTGACAATATTAAATGCATGAGAGGGAAGTCAGCTTTGGACACAACTAAAATACAGAGTTTCATTTGTTTGAGAGGGTGAATATACTTCTTCAAATGTTAAGTGTATTAAATTCATTGATCAAATATGGCATACATCAATATGATCATGAGCTGAGTCTTTTGACAGTAAATGTGTACTTAGAAATGAGCATTCACCATGAACCTGTTGAGGGGTAGAGAAAAGAATGATAAGTGGATACCACCCTTTGAGTCAATAAGAGACAAACTATCAAGAAATAGTGTAGTCAAAGGGTGCCAAAGTGAAGACAGTACCATAAAATGCATGTGGGGACAGTCTTAATGCTCATAAGGTCATAGAGGGGCAACAACATGATCAAATATAGATGCTACAAGTGCAACCATGATAAATTTATGACAACAATTAAAGTATGACAATCCTTTATGCCTCATTTCAAGGAATATGATGGTTAGGATGAGCACATCAAGTGCCACATGCAAAAGAGATAAAAAGGAAGCAACTAGTAGGTACTTTGAATATAAAGGTGGATAGTCATCAAATCATAAAGAGCAGAATCAAGTGACAGTAGCAAGGAAATCAACTCATTTAGAGGAAAACCCCAGGTCTAAACATTGTGTATTTTGGAGGCTATTTCTGCAACTTAGAAATGATTGTTTAATCACCTACAGTGTTGCCACAGTCTATAATAATAATGAGGCCTAAAGGGGAATGAAGAGTATATTGCTTACCAGATTGAGGGTTCTTATATTTACAATAGATATGAAAGTTTTATTACCAGCTATTCTACCTAAAAAAAATTGTATCAACCTTTGTGACCTTGCATAGTGGATGTTAATACAGACTTGGCTTCATTGTGCTAGTCGCCCAAATCTCATAGTAAAGATGCACAACCGATTCCTTAAAGAGGAGATGATAGAAAGGTTCATTCAATCAATACATAGAGAAAGACCAAGGGTAGCAAAATTTAAAAAAGGATAATAACTTCAAGCAAGTTTTAACAGCGATGGTCAAGGCAATAAGGAAACATAGTGAATGGGCACAACAACAACACATCCATCTTATATTTTCTGGAGTCATGACAATAGTAGAAATCTTGAAGTTACTCAAAAGCTTCAAACTCTATAAGCAAGGTGAAACTCCAAACCAAAAAATGCAGAGAATAGGGTTTGTTTTATCATTTTCTTTCCAAAAAAATCACTGAGAACATAACATCAAAGAGACAGAGAAACCATATATAAAGAAAGATCTTAGCATTTTCATTCCAAAAGAGCAGCCTACTAGCAAGGAGAGAGATTCAATCTACAGAAAAGAAGTCACGGTTGCTTCAAAACCTTGGTGATGCAACAACAAGAGAACACTACCAATGAAAGTCAAGCAAAGTGAGCCCATGGATAAAGAAAGAGGATTCTTTAGGGTTTCTTGATGAAGCCCTAAATGTAATGCCCCGTCATGCAAACCCCAAAGGAAGAACTAAAAATGCAAAAAAAAAAAAAAATTAAACATAACGAATGCACTTTAAGTTTTCCAACATAACCAATGTTACAAGTTGCACAACAAGTCCCTTGGGGTACACGAGGTGACATTACCAAACTAACCCATAACAAAGTTAATAGACAAAACATTAAATTACCAATTACATGTCCATTCATTCACATATCATCATTTAAAACATTCATTCATGATAACCAAAATGATAAGAATAATCCATATAAAACCATACATGCCAATACAATAAATTAATCATGGAAATATTAAGTACATATTTCCATAGATACAACATAACATTAACCGTATTTACAAATGGTAGTTCAAGAATGATATATATGGTATGATAATACATTACATCAGTCTGACAGTACATCTCAATGGCCACATAAACAAATTACATCATAAGTCTTCCCAACTCACGTAGGAATGATACATCAATATATATAATACATCTGGAGTACAAATATACATCTGGTAATAATGAATCATGGATCAAACTGCAACAGCAAAACTCTACACTGAATGGTACAACTGTGTCATAAGGGGACCCAACGGGGTGTGTAGCACGTTCCACCCAACCACCCCCGTGCTGGGAGTAAATAAGGAAGGATCCCCAACCAAGCACATCCAAACAATAGGACAAGACTAAACTCTAGACATGAAAAGCAAGAGAACACAAAGAAATAACATAACATAACAACAATAAATCACCAATAACATAACAATAGACCACTTCCAGAGGATTTCAATTAAACAACTCAAAAGGAATGCTAGAGGAGAGTGTCATCGCATGGACTTACATGGATTATCCAGACAACCTATCACAAGGTGCCGCCTCCATCTATGGTTATCCTGACAGCCTATCTCAAGGCGCCACTCCATAGGGTAACTCATGCAGAATCATTAACCTCTCGTGAAGACGAGGCAACGATCATGCCAACCATAGCCTTCTCGACCCACCTTTAGTCTACGAAAGCCTTAACAGGCAGACGAGGCATCCATAATTATCGTATTAATTTTTTACTACCCACCCCCTAATTAATTACTTAGGTTATCACTTATTACTCTAACTCTAACGTGGGTTACCCTGACAACCCCTTTGTACGCCAGCCCCCATGTAGAGCCACTCTTCCTAGAAACCCAAACATAAAAAAAATCCAACACCAAGGAGTTTTACCACAAGAACACTGAACCAACAAATGGAACATCCGCGAGGCAAAACCATCTAGCCAAAATCATATGAAACAACATCCATAAACGGTACAACCCATGTGTAAACTCAAATCAAAACCATAGCCGAAACATAGGGCCAAATATCAATTTACAAGATCAAATATAAACATCAATTTTCCCACCTTTGGAAGTCCCTAACCAACAACTTAAGCTCCTATAGAAGGATAAACTAACCCAAGGGCTTTCCCACATGACATAAATCCAATAAAGAGAAAACCACAATTGACTCAATGAATAATCTCGAGAGTACACAATTACATTAAACAACAAAGTTTAATTTCTCAAGAATATTCAATTTAATTTAAATCACAAAGTTTATTTCTAATTTACTCAATTACACTATAACATTGCAAATTTAGCATTATCTAATATATTCCATAATTTCCACATATATATATATATATATATTCTTTTAAGCATATATACATATATACGTATATATATAAATAAAACATCTATTAAAAAAATCATACTTTTAAAACATATTATAAAATCACCCATATACCTCACTATATTTTACAGCAGTATATATATATATATATATCAAAAAGCAACATAAAAAATAAAACAAATTTTTAAAAAGTAATTCGAAACCCCACGCAACCGGGTACTACGTACCTCCCTGTGGGGAGGCTGCAGCCCCCACACGGTTGCGTCAAGCAACCTTGGTTGCTATGTGCAGCCTGTGGTGGTTGCGCACAGCCTGCCACAGGGTGTGGGGTGGTATGGCTTAGCCGACCACTCCATCCCAAATACAAAAAAAATATAAATTTTATTTTTATATATATTTTTAATTTATATTCTATTCCATTCAAAAATGTCGAACCAAAACTCGGAAACGTGTACGAATATATATATTTATATATATTTATATTTAACAAAAGAACATGAATTTCAAAATGAATAAATATATATATATTTAAAAGGACAACATATAACATATATATATATAGGTATATATATATGTTTGCCCACAAATGTAAATAAAATGAATCAATAGTCTAGTTTATTCTCCAAGCACAAAATAAATTTGGGCATACTATTTCAGCCCCATAATAAAGTGATTTTCATTTCAAACAAGAATTTCACAACTAGATTTATTGAAGAAAATTCAGAAGGTTTCTCAATAGTTTTCTACAGAGGATTTAAGGGTTTAACACAAGCAATCTTTCAACAAAAAAACCTTTTTTTCAAAACAGAGATATTGATTTTTTTTTTTTGAATATGAAAGACATGATTTTTGTTTCCCTTACAGACAATGAATTTATAAATCAAAAGAATTGATAATCAAAAAGAACCTGGAGTCCTTCGTTTGATGCCGAACCCAAACACTGCAGCCCTTCTTCCTCTTTTGAAACCAAATTTCCTCTGCAATTCCTTCTCCAATTCCTTCTTTCAGCTAACTTTTGGATCAATATTATATTTTTCCTTCCAAGAACAATTTTAACAGAGAAGCACAAAAACCTATCTTTTTCTTTTTCAGACCAAATCAAAAACCATCCTCTCTGTGTGTGTAGAAACTTCTCTCCTCCCAACAAAATAAGGAAAAATAAATAAAGATCTCTTTTTTTTTTCAAAAATCCAACCCATCCATTGGTTCTTTTTATTGCTTTAAAAGCTCACACTTATCTCACAAATTTTAATTAAAAATTCATTAATTTCACATTTATCCTCACATGATATTACCCTTAAATTTTCTAATATTAATATTTTGAAAAAGACAATTACAATTATCACAAACATTATATTATTTAAATTAATTACTCTATCCTTTTTAATTAATTAAATATCTTTTAATTTACAATATTTTAAATCCAACATTTAACTAAACTACAATTACATACAATTAATCATATCTACAAGATAACATTAATTAATCCCATATAAAATAAGGATAAGTTAAATACCAACTATCCACAAATAAAATAAATAAAAAACAACAATACTGAGAAAAAGACAAGGTCAAGACCACGACATTGAAAGACTCACAACGAGATGATGGACTTGGGATGGGGACACTTCCTTATCAACTCCCATTTTCAACATCATACCCGTTGGGATAATTTAATGCTCGCCCTGTCCTGCCAAAGCAGGTGGAATCGAGACTTTGTTCCTACAATTCCTGCATACAAACAAACGTCAAGTAGCATGTAAATCTCCATTGCAGACACACCATGAAAGGTAATCACGGGGTAGTAGGGCGCTCATAAGCGAGTGATGCTACTCTGTCCTTTCACCAAGACTCACCAGCAACCACATCAGAAACCATAGCAACATAGAATCACAACATCACCACATATATTATTAAGGAAAACCATAGCATAACCATATAATATAACCACCACATAATGTATCATCAATCATCATAGTAATGTCAAATGCAACAAACCAACCAAACTATGAATCCACACACAACCAAGTCGGTGAACTATTCACCATCACAAACCAAGTATCAAACCAACACATAAGAGTATCAAAGAGTATCAACAACATGAGGGGTATTACATCCTCCCCCCTAGAACATGGCTTACTCCTGGAAGCCAGTAAATAAATATGGGTAAGCCTCTCTAATATGGGATGCATCCTCCTATGTCGCCGAAGTCTCGTCATTCGGGTCCCACTGAACCCACACTTGTTCAATATCTTTGCCCCTAAGGGTGAGTCTTCAATGTTGTAGCACGGCCACAGGCTCAAGAGCTAGTTGCATGTCCTCGACCTGTAGAGAATTCCAATCAAGTACATGAGTAACATTAGGATAATATGGTCTAAGGACTGAAACATGAAAAACATCATGAATCTGTGATAGATTGGGTGGCAAGGCTAGGCAGTAGGCGGCTGGACCAATTCTTTCTAACACCTCAAACGACCCTACAAAGTGGGGTGCAAGCTTAGAACCCTTTCCATAATGAATAGGGCTCTTCCACGGACTTACTCAAAGAAACACCCGATCACCAACTGCAAATTGCCGATCAACTCTATGTGCATCAACATACTTCTTCTACTTATCTTGAGCTGCTACAAGATGCTCTCGGATGCAAGCTACCTACTGCTCCATATCTCGAAGCATTTCGGGTCCAAGGAGAACCCTATCCTCTAACCGATCCCAGCTCAAAGGGGTACGAAAGGACGACCGTATAAAGTCTGAAAAGGAGCCATGCCGATTGAACTATGGTAACCATTGTTGTAGGAAAACTCGACCAAGTGTAGATAATCTTCCCAATGTGATTGTTGGTCCATGACATACATGCAGAGCATATCCTTGAGCACCTAATTGACTCTCAGTCTGACCATCTATCTTTGGATGGTAGGTAGAACTAAACTTCAATTGAGTCCCTAAGAACCGCTGCAAAGATGTCCATAGCGCAGATGTGAATACTGGATCTCTGTCAGAAATGATTCTTCATGGTATCCCATGCAATCGAACAATGTCTTCCATGAACACCTTGGCCACCAAAGAAGTAGTATAGGAAGATCGGATAGGAGAGAAATGGGATACCTTGGTCAATATGTCCACAGTGACCATGATAGTGTTGTGCCACCTGGAAGACATAGGCAAGCCGACAATGAAATCCATAGAGATAATGTCCCACTTCCATTCTGGAACAAGATGAGGCTGCAAAAAACCTGCTGGATGATAATGCTCAACCTTAACCCTTTGACATTCTAGACATCTAGCCACAAAATCGGTGATATCACGCTTCAATCCCGCCCAAAAATATAGTGAGCGGAAATCCGCATACATTTTCTTAACTCCAAGATGTGTCGAATAAGGTACCCGATGGGCTTTAGTCAAGATTAGGGTACGAAGACCCTCTACAGGAGGTACATACATTCAACCCACATAGCGCAACACACCATCATAATTCAGTGAGTATCCAACAAATTTTCCTTCTAGATTTCTACCTGACTCAATTTCAGATTTCACCTCTTGATACCAATTGTTTGAGGAGAGAGCGGTGAGGATCTGACTCCTCAAATCAACCTCGAGAGCCACTGCAAAAATCTCATGTCTACGCTGGCTCAAAGCATCTGCCACCACATTCTCTTTGCCCTAGATATGCTTTACTTCAAAATCATATTTGCACAAGAATTTCATCCACCTTCTTTGTCTTGCATTCAGGTTCAGCTGCGTGAAGATGTATTGCGGACTGCGATGATTCGTATGCAACTCGAATCGATGCCCTAAAAGGAAATGTCTCCATCTTACCAGAGCATGAACCACAACAGCTAACTCAAGATCATGTGTGGGGTAGTTCAATTCATGATCCTTAATTTTACGGGATTCATACACAACCACTCACCCTTCTTGCATCAAAACGGCCCCTAAACCTTCCAATGAAGCATCTGTACATACTACAAATTCCCCCATAGGATCTGGTATTGCCAAAATTGGTGCACTAGTCAGCTTTTCCTTAAGAGTCTGGGAATGCTAACTGACATTGATCTGACCAAAGAAGTTTCTTCCCCTTCCTCTAGAGAGAGGTAATGGGATGCACAATCCTAGAAAAGCCTTGGATGAACCGCCAATAATAGCCTGCTAGTCCCATGAAATTGTGAATTTCTGAGACATTTGTGGGTACGGGCCAATCCACAATGGCTTGAATCTTTGCAGGATCAACAGAAATTCCCTCACCTGAAATGACATGACCCAAATATTGAACTTCAATCTTATAGAATTCACACTTTGCTAGGTTGGCATACAAATGATTGCCCCTTAAGCATTGTAGCACCTATCTTAGATGTTCCTCAGGCTCCTCCATAGACCTAGAGTAAATCAAAATATCATCGAGAAACACAAGGACGAATCTATCCAAATACGTTCGGAACACCCCATTCATTAAGCTCATGAAGATTGAAGGTGCATTTTTCAACCCGAACGACATCACAATGAACTCGTAATGTCTGTATCGAGTGCGAAATGTTGTTTTATGAATATCTAGTTCCGCAATCCGCAATTAATGATACCCTGATTTGAGATCAATCTTAGAAAATATCTTTGCTCCTTTTATCTGATCGAAAAGATCATCAATTCTGGGCAGGGGATATCGGTTCTTCACCGTTACTTTGTTCAATTGCCTGTAATCAATGCACAGATGAAGAGAACCATCCTTCTTCTTTACAAAAATTATGGGTGCTCCCCAAGGGGAAACACTTGGGCAAATAAACCCCTTAGCCAACAACTCTTCCAATTGCAGACGGAGTTCTTGAGGCTCCTGCCTTGTCATCTAGTACGGAACCAGAGGTATAGGCTCAGCTCCAGGTACCATATCAATCCTAAAATCTATATCCCGCTTTGGTGGCATACCTGGTATCTCACTCAGAAAAATATCAGAAAACCCCTTAAGGAGTGAGTAATCATCCAATGACACCCCTTGACTATCCTCTGTCTCAAGATCACTCACTGTTATTGCAAAAAGCTGACAACCCTATCAAAAATGCCATTTTAGTTGCATGGCAGAGATCATTCGCAATGAAATGGGCCTCTGAATACCCACAATCTCCACCTCCTTTCTAGAATCATTGACGCACCGCATTTCTTTACGATGATAGTTTATCATGGCATAGTGTGCACTCAACCAATCCATTCCCAAGATGACATCATACGAGCCAAGTGGTAAGATCCAAAGGTCCACCTTAGTTGTCAATGCCCCTATATGCAGACTACAACCCTGAACAAGCTTCTCTACTACAACCTTTGACCTTGAGGCCAATTCAACCTATCATTTTATTCCTTGCCTAGATGCCACCAATCTACATCGCTCTACTACTGAAGGAGATATAAAAGAGTCAGATGCACCAGAATCAAAGAGTATGGAAATACTAGTGTCATTCAACACATCTGATGTCTCGATCACAGTGCCCTGATATTTTTCTTGACGATTTTCCACTACCACAAACACCCAATGTGCTCTACTTGCATCACCCACTGTCGGCTCAGAAGTAGCTGGTTTCTAGCTAAAACTTGAAGTACTCCTTTGTGGACACTATCTGGAAATATGTCCCTGTTGCCCACATGAGAAATAGCCTATGCCTCGCCCAAATCCTCTGACACTAGACGGTGCACTCGACTACTAAAAATTGCCTTGTGAAGGTGTTGACTGTGTGCTTTGTGCAGGCTACACAAAATGATTTTCTCTATTATGCTTCCAGCTTCGGTTCTTCTTGTTCTGAGATTTTTCTCCCTACTGAGATTGTGATTTGTCCTATTTGGGCTATGACTACTACTGCTGCTGTGGACCACCCTTAGAGGGTACCTAAAAATTCTTGGAGGACCCTATAGCTTGAGGCTGACCACCTCTAGAACCAAAACCTGATGCTGGGGCACTGTCGATTTGAACTCCAGTGTGTCCTCCCAATGCCATTGCCAAATTTTCTTCTACTAGACGGGCCTTCTCAACCACTACCTCCATTGTCTTCAGCTCGAAGACTCTGACTCCACCATTGATTCGGGCGTTTAAGCCCGAAACAAAATGTTGAACCAACATTCCCTCATCATGACTAATTCCTGCATATTGCTTCAATTCATAGAATTGTTGCTCATATTGTTCAATGGACATCGACATCTGCTTAAGGTCATGAAACTCATCTACCCTGCATTGCCTCCAACGATTTGAAAGGAAGCGAGCCCTGAACCTGTCCAAAAATAGCTCCCATGTGACCATGCTGATATCCAGATGTAACTTTTTCTCTTCCAGACGCCACCAAGTGGATGCGAAGCCTCATAGATGCATGACTGTGCATCGAGCTTTGGTATTGCTACCATAGGGGTGCATCACGAAGCATCGATCCAAATCGATTAAACATGTTTCTGCTTCCAGACCTCCTCCAGAACCATCAAATGTAGGCGCGTGTGCTCTCATCAAGTCTCTCATATGACCACCTAGCACTGCATCCAGATCTGTCGTTACTTCCCTCCACCTCGGTGACCTTTCTCTTTCTCTCTCGACCTATTGTTCCTCCTCCAGCCTGGGTCCCAATAGATCAAGAATCTCCCCTAGAAGGCGCTGCAACTGTCCATCTAAACCAAGTTGTTCCGGGTTTTGACCACCACCTAACGAATTGTTTTGAGGACTCTGTCGTTCTTCATGCTCTGAACTGTGGGAACTCAGTGGTGATGGACTTTGGTGGTTGGCTCCACGAACACCACCCCAACCTCTTCCTCAACCATGACCTCTACCTCGAGGCATGATCCTACACAACAATTAGGGTTATGTAAGATCAAGAGTTAACACAAAGGTTGCCTAATGGACACAAACTACCTAGAGAAGCCAATGTTAGCAACCTTGGCTCTGATACCAAGTTGTAATGCCCTATCGTGCAAACCCCAAAGGAACAACTAAAAATGCAACAATTTTTTTTTTTAAACATAAGGAATGCACTTTAAGTTTTCCAACATAACCAATGTTACAAGTTGCACAAGTCCCTTGGGGTACACGAGGTGACATTACCAAACTAACCCATAACAAAGTTAACAGACGAAACATTAAATTACCAATTACGTATCCATTCATTCACATATCATCATTTAAAACATTAATTCATGATAACCAAAATGATAAGAATAATCCATATAAAACCATACATGCCAATACAATAAATTAATCATGGAAATATTAAGTACATATTTCCACAGATACAACATAACATTAACCGTATTTATAAATGGTAGTTCAAGAATGATATACATGGTATGATAATACATTACATCAGTCTAATAGTACATCTCAATGACCACATAAAAAAATTACATCATAAGTCTTCCCAACTCATGTGGGAATGATACATCAATATATATAATACATCTGGAGTACAAATATACATCTGGTAATAATGAATCCTGGATCAAACTACATCAACAAAACTTTGCACTGAATGGTACAACTGCATCATAAGGGGACTCAATGGGGTGCGTAGCACGCTCCACCCAACCACCCCTGTGCTGGGAGTAAATAAGGAAGGATCCTTGACCAAGCACATCCAAACAGTAGGACAAGACTAAACTCTAGACACGAAAAGCAAGAGAACACAAAGAAATAACATAACATAACAACAATAAATCACCAATAACATAACAATAGACCACTTCCAGAGGATTTCAATTAAACAACTCAAAAGGAATGCTAAAGGAGAGTGTCATCGCATGGCCTTACATGGATTATCTAGACAACCTATCACAAGGTGTCGCCTCCATCTATGGTTATCCTGACAGCCTATCTCAAGGCACCGCTCCATAGGGTAACTCATGTGGAACCGTTAACCTCTCGTGAAGACGAGGCAACGATCATGCCAACCACGGCCTTCTCGTCCCACCTTTAGTCTACGAAAGCCTTAACAAGTGGACAAGGAATCCATTATTATCTTATTAATGTTTTACTACCCACCCCCTAATTAATTACTTAGGTTATCACTTATTACTCTAACTCTAATGTGGGTTACCCTGACAACCCCTTTGTGTGCTGACCCCCACATAGAGCCACTCTCCCTAGAAACCCAAACATAAAAAAAATCCAACACCAAGGAGTTTTACCACAAGAACATTGAACCAACAAATGGAACATCTGCGAGGAAAAACCATCTCGCCAAAATCATATGAAACAACATCCATAAATAGTACAACCCATGTGCAAACTCAAATCACAACCATAGCCGAAACATAGGGCCAAATATCAATTTACAAGATCAAATATAAACATCAATTTTCCCACCCCTGGAAGTCCCTAACCAACAACTTAAGCTCCTATAGAAGGATAAACTAACTCAAGGGCTTTCCCACATGACATAAATCCAATAAAGAGAAAACCACAATTGACTCAACGAATAATCTCGAGAGTACACAATTACGTTAAACAACACCATATAACACATTTCAATACACAATAATTTCACCAAATAAATAATTTAATTTCTCAAGAATATTCAATTTAATTTAAATCACAAAGTGTATTTCTAATTTACTCAATTACACTATAACATTGCAAATTTAGCATTATCTAATTTATTTTGTAATTTCCACATATATAACCATATATATATATATATGATTTTAAGCATATATACATATATACGTATATACGTATATATATAAATAAAACATCTATTAAAAAAAGCATACTTTTAAACACCCATATACCTCACTGTATTTTTACAGCAATATACATATACATATATATATATATATATATATTTATAAACAAACATATATATATACATATATATTATAATATATATACATATACATTATAATATATATATATCAAAAAGCAACATAAAAAAAAAGAATTTTTAAAAAGTAATTAGAAACCCCACATAGTCGGGTACTATGTACCTCCATGTGGGGAGGCCGCAGCCCCCACACGGTTGCTTCCAGTAGCCTTGACTACTGTGCGCAACCTATGGTGGATGCGTACAGCCCGCCACAGGGTGTGGGGTGGTACGGCTTCGGCCGACCACTCCATCCCAAATAAAAAATATATAAATTTTTATTTTATATATATATATATTTAATTTATATTCTATTCCATTCAAAAATGTCAAACCAAAACTCAGAAACATGTATGAATATATATATATATATATTTTAATAACATAACACGAATTTCAAAATGAATAAATATATATATTTTTTTAAAAGGACATCATATAACATGTGTACATGTATATATATATTTTTTCATATATATATATATATATATATATATATATATATATATATATATATTTTCCCACAAATGTAATAAAATAAAATAAATAAAATGAATCAATAGTCTAGTTTATTCTCCAGGCACAGAATAAATTTGGGCATACTATTTCAACCCCATAATAAAGTGATTTTCATTTCAAACAAGAATTTCACAACTAGATTTATTGAAGAAAATTCAGAAGGTTTCTCAATAGTTTTCTACATAGGATTTAAGGGTTTAACACAAGCAATCTTTCAACAACAAAACCTTTTTTTCAAAACAGAGATATTGATTTTTTTTTTTGAATATGATAGACATGATTTTTGTTTCCCTTATAGACAATGAATTTATAAATCAAAAGAATTGATAATCAAAAAGAACCTGGAGTCCTTTGTTTGATGTCAAACCCAAACACTGCAACCCTTCTTCCTCTTTCGAAACCAAATTTCCTCTGCAGTTCCTTCTCCAATTCCTTCTTTCAGCTAACTTTTGGATCAGTATTATGTTTTTCCTTCCAAGAACAATTTTAACAGAGAAGCACAAAAACCTATCTTTTTCTTTTCCAAACCAAATCAAAAACCATCCTTTGTGTGTGTGTAGAAACTTCTCTCCTCTCCCAATAAAATAAGGAAAAATAAATAAGCATCTTTCTTTTCTTTTTTTTCAAAAATCCAACCCATCCATTGGTTCTTTTTATTGCTTTAAAAGTTCACACTTATCTCACAAATTTTAATTAAAAATTCATTAATTTCACATTTATCCTCACATGATATTATCCTTAAATTTTCTAATATTAATATTTTGAAAAAGACAACTACAATTATCACAAACATTATATTTATTTAAATTAATTACTCTATCCTTTTTAATTAATTAAATATCTTTTAATTTACAATATTTTAAATCCAACATTTAACTAAATTACAATTACATACAATTAATCATATCTACAAGATAGCATTAATTAATCCCATATAAAATAAGGATAAATTAAATACCAACTATCCACAAATAAAATAAATAAACAACAACAATACTGAGACAAAGACAAGGTCAAGACCATGACACTAAAAGACTCACAACGAGGTGAAAGACTTGGGACAGGGACACTTCCTTATCAACACCCTTTTTCAACATCATACTCGTTGGGATAATTTAATTCTCACCCTAACTTGCCGAAGCAGGTGGAATCGAGACTTTGTTCCTGCAATTCTTGCATACAAAAAAACGTCAAGTAGCATGTAAATCTCCATTGCAGACACACCATGAAAGGTAATCGTAGGGTAGCAGGGCGCTCGCAAGCGAGTGATGCTACTCTGTCCTTTCACCAAGACTCACTAGCAACCACATCAGAAACCATAGCAACATAGAATCACAACATCACCACATATATTATTAAGGAAAACCATAGCATAACCATATAATATGACCACCACATAATGTATCATCAATCATCATAGTAATGTCAAGTGCAACAAACCAACCAAACTATGAATCCACACACAACCAAGTTGATGAACTAATCACTATCACAAACCAAGTATCAAACTAACACATAAGAGTATCAAAGAGTATCAACAACATGAGGGCTATTACACTAAATCTTGGCCAACCTAAGTGTTTTTTCCCACTTTTTATTTCATAAAAATGCATCTTATTAATACTTAAGCCTTGGTCAAAGCTTTTGAGATTTGCCTAGTAAAAATGTGAAAGTCTATGGGAGTTGAACTTTAGATTGAATTTGCTCCTTTATTTTTGCATGAAATAAAGACAAAAATAAATGTGTAAACAAATATTAAAGGTAATGTTTTATAAATTGCCTTAACATTCGTCATGAAGAGGAATAAATTTGCACATAACAAATATTAAAGTAAATCACAAGTGGTTATCTTTAATATTTATTCAAATAGTTTATCCTTGTTCTAAAATCATGCAAAAATAGAAGTGAGAGTGTAACTGACGCTTTACACATGCATTTGGAGATATTCTGAGTGATTTTTCTTTGAATTTTGGTCAAACTGGAGTGCTTTTGGAGTTCTTTTTGATCAACCAGTTTGAGAGGGGGAGTTTGGAGCTATTTTTGCTCAATTTGGATAAGTTATGAGCCCTCATTTTTAGGCTTTTCTCTTTTGCTCATGAGGCATATTGAGATGGATATTTTGGAGTGTAGTTGACTATAGTTGCCACCTCCTGACACTTTGAGACTCATTTTGTATTAAAGGAGAAAATGCTTATGCTTTTTTCCTTAGTTCTTGCTTTTTTTTCCTTTGCATATCACAGAGAAGAGACTTGTCTTGTCACTCAACCATTTTTACAATTTTCAGTAGCAACAATTTATTTTCCACCAATTTATTATTATGTTTTGTAGAGATTCCTTCCATTTTTCTAATACAAATAAGGGTTCTTCTATATGATTTCAGGTGTCTTGTTATTTTGTGAGTGATTTGATAGGATTTTCTTGTGTTTTGCTTCAAAGCCTCTAAATTCTTTGTCTCATTTATTAGATGCAAGTGTACAAATTTTAGTTTATTACAAGTCACAGCGTGTGCAAGATTTTCTCAAGCCTTTCTGTGAATTACTTATGTGATGAATTTGATTGATTTGGATTGTAAGAACAAGAGTATTAGAGAATGTTTGTGTGTCATATTGCAAATTAAAGTCAAAATATTGGTGTATCACCTCCTAGAAATTAATTTACATTTTTAGAGCATCTTTCTTCCTTTTTCCAATCAAATCCATTAGTTTCTAGGAGATCTTAAGGGGAACCAACCCATAATCTAGAGGTTCATTCTCACAGTAGGTCACCCACAACTTGAGTTTGATCCCATGTTGCACAAAATTGTTGAGTTTCACACTTAGCTAATGAGCACAATCCTTCGTGCTAACAACTACCTTTATATAACTGAGTCTGGGGTATAAATTACAACACTCAAAAAGTACCTGGGGCTCAAAACTTCGGTCTGTGTTCCCCCATTTTCTTGCTAGTAGTGGTCATAATATCATTTTCAAAGTACATATGAGAAAGTAAATTTTAGAATATAGTGAGGCAGTAAAAATAGATAAGGTGGTTTCCCTAATTTCAAGTGACCATCATCACAATCTATTATAATTTTATGTTCTTTATGAGCATATAAATTTCATGGAATAAGATTAATGATTTGATTTCTTGTTTATATATGTAAGAATAAGATCATATTTTAACTGTGGTAAAAAAAAATATTTTTTAATTATCAAAATCTCTCCAAAAATTATCGATGATAGTCAAATCTAAATTCCAACAAAATTAATTATTTAATAATCACTAAAAATTTCCTAACACCAATAATACTAAAAAAAAGACCATTAAATTTTTAATCAAACACTTAAACATAAAATATAAAACTATATATTACTTATTTCTACCATAAAAATTTGCTTTAATAACATGATGGCAAAGGTACAAGAATAAAGCATTTGGTGGTCTCTCCATTTTATTTAAGTAAAAGTAAAATGATTGAAGGAATATATTTGTAAAGGGCAAAAGCTCGTCCACTTTAATTTTTAAAAACATATGTTTCCTGAATAATTTATTATTTATGCCTATTGTAGGGCCTAAAGACTTCGAATCATTCAAACCAATTAGCTATGTACGTAGGAGGTACCTAATGCTTTTGGATATTGGAATCAATTCAGCCGGTGACCGTCCCACGTTTGACGGGTACAATCTGATGAGGCTTTCATAATCAAAGACATAAGCACGCCCCTTGTGACCCACATGTTGGTCAGGGATCAAGAATTTACCGGTACAGCTCGTACAATGGGAATCAGATTTGCTTTCTCCCCGGGCCCACATTGTTGCCCATAAAAAGCAAAAAAAATTAAGAAGTCCTCTACATAAATGATACCAACTTTGACCACAGGATTTCAAAATGATTTTGAATTATTTTTCCCCAAGAATCCATAAAGTCTAAATCATTTTTTTTTTAAATCAATTTAGTGAATAATATAGTTAAATTGAAATGGTGTAGTTGGTTGAGGGCTTTGGGTTCGTCTCACGTAGGTTTTGAGATCGATTTTCTTCTCTGGATGAAATCTGATTAAGGTCGTGTCATGTGCAGTCTTAGCATCCAGGGACTAGTCTAGTCTCAGCTTGCCTCTTCCGTACCCCAAAATTTGGTGTAACGGGAATCGTTGGGCAGGGTTGCGGAGATACAACTGAGTTATAAAAAAAAAATGAAATTTATAATTTATAAATTGTTGTCCATTAGTAATTAAAAAAAGTAATAGGGTTGTAAGAATTATGTAATTTATATAAAATGTTTGTGAAGTAAGAAAATTGAAGTTGCATATTGACAAAAAAAATTGCGTTGATATCTTTTAAAAATGTAAAGTAGCGAGTTTTTGATATAAAATTCTTCAACGACCAAAAAAAACATAAATTCTATGTTGGGTCATTTATTGATAAATAGAGCTACATATTTGTGTTCCTCGTAATTAATAAGATAGCATTCAAAGCTATGCTTTTTTTCTAAAAAGACATTAAGACCTATCATGAATCTCATAATATACTATACAAGTAAATATAAAATATTATTTTGATTCTAGTTCATTATAGTAAATTCCACAAATGCACTTACCTCTTGAAATAATATACTCCTACTCTATGTGATATTGAGCATAGCTTCAATTGACCTAAAGGAAATCTTAAACCAAAAGAAATCTAATGTACTTGTTAGGAATAGTATGCCCATCTCTAATGCTTCAAGTAATGATACAGTTTTGTCACCAATATTTTATTATTTTTGTCCAAATTGATTTATGTAGGCTTTGTAGATCTAATTTCCAATAACTTAATGAAGCAAGATGTTATTAAATGAAATGGGTGTTTTTTGACAATTTCAAACATGGTTTCTTTTAACTTCTCCAACTTCCATAGACCATAATCTAGATTTTTTGTAAAATTGTTTAAAAAAAATAATCAGGGTTTTGGATCATTCTCTATGATTTATTATTGATGTAATTCATGTTTAAGAGTAGTGATCTAAAGGATAAATTTTATGGTTTACATGGTTGATAGGTTATATCCTTGTATAAATTTAGTTTCAAAGTTGTTGACATCAATTTTTATTATTCTTGTTATCAAACTTTTTCGAATTGAATTGTTCTTAAAGGAATAATGAATTATTTAAAAAATAGATATACTTACATAAATTTAAAATAAAGTAAAATTTAAAGAAAAATTATTAGTATTTCATTAAATGAAATTTAGTTAATCAAGGTCATGTATTTAACTTGTTTAGACATGTGAAAATTGACTATGTTATGTAATATTTATATGTTAGAAATGATGGTTGTGGTGTTAGTTATGATGGTGATGATGGGTAAATTTTGAGATAATTTAGATTAAATTGGTCTATAAGAATTAACATTGTATAAATACCACACTTAAAGTATTTCATAAAGTTTGATTTTATAACTATTTTTTCACACTAAACTTTACTCCTAATTTAATCCAAAGGAAATTGAGTTGAATTTTTTTAGGTAATAAAAATTCAATTAAATTAAAAAAGGAAATATTTTTAATTGTATAAATGATCATTATTTTAGATATCCAATTCATTAGATATTTAAATTTATAAAAGGTATCCAATCTTTTAGATAGCTTAATTTTTAGTATTTTATGACTTGAATTGTTCTTGCAAATATCTCTATAAAAATGTTTAATGTTAGCCTTATATATATAGTGAGGGCTAGTACACTACTAATGTCCCAAATTCTATGATGAACACATTAGTTATTTAACTAAGATTATAGAGACTTGCATGCTTGTTTAAAATCCAAGTATATAATGTTGTACTTTTTTCTTCCTAAGAATTGATTATTATTGATTTATAATTAGCTATTAATTAATGTCTGATATATTAAGATTCATAAATATTATTTTATATAAGTTATATAATACTATTGTTTTTGATAATTGGAAAAAAATAAGTTTTGGATGGACCCGAAACCATATACAACAGGTTTTGAATGGACCTGAAACCATTAGGTTTTGAAGGGACCCGAAACCTAAACAAGGATGTCCAAGCTGCCTAAAGAGAAGTCAAAAAAGCCCCGTAGCAAAAAAAAGACAAACCAGCAGCCAAAACCAGTTGCCCAACACAGAACCAAGATATTACATGGATCTTGACCCCATTGGTTTTGACGGGACCAACAACCCATTACCACCAGGTTTTGGCAGGGACCTTAAACCCAAGAGAAAAGCCTGCAAAAGCCAGGCCATAGCATGTCGGTTACTAAAGAAGATAAGTCTCTCCATACCACTGGTCGTAACTACTAAGTGAGAGGTCTACAGAAGCAAAGCCCCACAAGTAGATAAAACCTTGCCCAACAACATCCTCTCTCCACCTCTATAGGAGAGGTCATCATAAGAACTCGAAGCTCCAAGCGTGTTCCATAAAAGCCCATTGCTCTCTCCACCTCTATAGGAGACAAAATCCAACTCGTCTGACCCACCACAACCCCAACACCCCTTCCAACTACCATTCCACCTCAATAGAAATGGGAATCCCCTCAATGGGAAAAGCAGGGAGAGTCCTTCAACAATATAATACACCTCAACCCGAGAGGTAGAGGACTCCACCTCTAAAGGAGAGGTCTTCACCTCAAAAGAAGACCTAGTATTCAAGGAGAAGGAAGAAATTGTAGTGAGAAAGAGAACGAAAGCAAGCAACCACAACAACAACTTCTGGGTCATCAAAATTATTTCTGAAAACCACCCAGCCCTCGAAACCTTCAGCATTGAACCAATCTGATACAACACCAAATCCATACCCACAGAAGGGTCTAGCCACAACACCATCCCCCTAACGTCATTAGCGTATAAAATGGCACACAAGGGGTAAACCAAGAACAAGGGATTTAGAAAGACACCTGCTCTCAACATGAAAGACTCTTGATAACACCAACATAGGCCCACACAAAACCCAACAGAGTACAAGGAGAAACTAAACTATAACTCCTGTTAAGTATTGAGAGTTTTCTTAAACTAAACTATTCACATGACTCATATTTAATTTCTTCTATTGTATAATAGATATTTACTATTTTTTAAAATATCAAAAATAATTAGATATGATAATATAAATGAAAATGTATACTAAAAATTATTGGTCTTTATACCATTGATATACTACTAGCTAGACTCATTGATGCACTTTGGATAAGAATTATATAAAAAAATATAAGTTAATTATTGTAATTAAAATTCCATTAAATTTCATAGTATTTTCACTAAGTATTAAAATGGGGAAAAAATGATTTCATTATAAGTCCACTTTTTTTAACCAAGAGTATCTAAAGTAAAGCCTTGTGTGGAATTATAAATGAATATTTAAAGAGCATGAGGCCTAATATATGATCTCAATCAAGAAGGATGGTAGAATTAGAGTTTATTTTGACTTTCAAAATTTAAGTCTTGTGTCACATATTCCTTTCCAACCCCCTTTATTAAAACTTATTGTAGAGGATTGGTAGGATTGGAAGCCATCTTTAGGTATAATTTTAAGTGTGTAAAAGAGAATCCAAGGGAGAAAATGTTTGTAATAAAATGGTTATGTGTTAATAAAATTTGATTACATTTTTTTATAATTGTGATGATAGATCTTAAAAATTTCAATCATGAAGTAGAACATTATATTGGTTGAATAGATGGTTTATAGGTTGAAGAAATATTATTTATATAACTACAAGTTGGTCATTTGAATTATTAAAGTTCTAAATGTCTTTCAACTTGAATACGTGTAGCTTTGTAGTTTTGTTTAGAAGGTAATATAATTTGTAAACAAGAAACATTATCCAACTTAGCAAAGATTGCACTTATAATTCATTTACAAGGGTGAAAGATAAAAAGCGATAAATGTAAATATTCCTTTGACATAATGAATACACGTTACCACAATTTCATCATTAAATATTCTAAAGATTATAGTACCATTAGAATACTTGTTGAATAAATCTAATCTTTGAAGGTTTTTGATATCCTAAGGGAATGATTATCCTATGTACCAATCTTAGTTAAATCGTCAAGTAGACTTAAGATTTTCATGTAGTGTAGATCTATAATAAAAGATTAGATTTATGAGCTTATTTTGTCTAATATAACTTATTTTAAGGATTTATGCATCAAATTTTATAAGAAATATATGATTATTTTTAAAATTGGAAATTATATATAATGAATTATTAAATTTGTTTTGTTTAATCTAATTTCATGTTTATTAAGATATTATTCCACTTTAAATTTTATAATTATATAATCATAAATCTATAAGCATAGAACATGATGCATTTTTTCTATTTCAAAATTAAAATTTTCCAAGTATTTCTTCTATTTTGAATTTTTTCTTTGTTTAATAATACTAAGGTTCTAATTTAATTTATATTTAAGATTGTACATATATACACATAAGTGTATATAAGAGCGAATCATTTCAAGAGAATGATTATTGAATACAATTATATGGCGGTTAACTTTTGGATTTGATAATTTTATGAGTTTTATTTTTTTCTACATTTATTATGACCTTGAACTTGTGAAATTTTTGAAGGATAATTATTTTGATACTCATCAAGATTTTTAAAAATGACAATAATATTCAAATAACTAAGTATTTTAATGTAATGATATAATTGAAAAAATTGACATAATACATAACCTTGAAGCTTTTATAAATTCTTTTAATTATCTATATATAAATTTGAAAGAAAATTAATAACAAATTATACAATTTTATATTGTTATAACTAATTTTAAACTCAAGACAAAAACTTACCAATAATTTTATATACTTGTAGTGGGATCCAATGTCTTCTATTATAAGAAATTCATAAAGATAATATCAAAATACTTTTTCTTCCTTATTATGATCAATTATTTTGTTTTTTTCAACTTTCAGAGGGACAATTCTTAAAGAAACAATTATTACTTTACCTAGAAGTTTGAATCTGTGCTGCTCAAAACCTGCACCGTTCACAAAAATTCTAAACCTTTATTAAAGTACAACAGAGGCAATAACAAAACTGCATTATTGTGACTAGTCATATAACATATTCTTCAGTGCCCATTCAACTAGAAAAGAATCAAATTAGATTTTTTCTGCTCTGACCACCTGCAAAAAGGCATTCAAGTCTGAACAAAGCCCAACAAGGGACTGATTGGATTGATTTATCAGAAAGCTTGGCAGATTCCTTTGTCTTTTTGTAGAATTCTGCAATTGGAAAACTCTTCTGTGCATCCATCAGTCACATATTATATGAAAGGAAAGGAAAAGGAAAGGTCCTTTTTAAGTCCACGATACCATGAGTATATGGGACTCCTCGTACTCCCCCAAATATGGGGGAGGCACCTAACTCGTGCTCCACAATACGAGGCCCTCGTACTCCCCCAATAAGGGGGAGGCACCTAACTCGTGCTCCACAATACGAGGTGTACATACCCTACCCCCTGCAGGATTTGAACTTGTGACCTCCCTGTCAAGAACACAAGTTCTCCACCATTAGGCCCACTCAATGATGAAAGGCCACTGGTACAAGAACCCAATGGGCAACTTGCAAAAAGAAATCATTTTCTTTGTCTGTTTTTTAATTTTTATATTAATGATGGTGCTTTGTCCCCAAGAATAACAGGAGATTGTCTGCCATTTGAAAT
Organism: Sequoia sempervirens; assembly: GCA_007258455.2. Classification (NCBI taxonomy): domain Eukaryota; kingdom Viridiplantae; phylum Streptophyta; class Pinopsida; order Cupressales; family Cupressaceae; genus Sequoia; species Sequoia sempervirens. Next base: position 60,413,207 of record VDFB02270651.1, read on the forward strand.
GGACGTACATAGAGGACCATCTCCTGTGGACTACCACTTCAATTTTGAATAGAATGGGCCATCTCTTGTCAGAACAGAAAGTCACCTGTGAGAAAATCTAGGTTGAGCAATAAGATAATAGACATTCCCAAAAAACAAGGACCACTATTTTAGTTTATATATAGTATTCAGTAAGTTGGCATGTTCACACCAGTATGGAATGAGCTTGTAAGTGACTTCAAAACCTAAAGATGCAAGATTGGAATTTTGAGGTTGTGGTATTGGTTCTAATCTGGGTTATCATGTTTTGTGATGTAAATTATTAATTAGTCGATAGGCTTTTTCTATGGACTTGCAAGTGTAAATTCATTGGTAAACTTTTCACGTCTGAAAACAAGACTTACTCACTGTTAAATTACTGTTGAGTTGTCGGAAAACAAGTTTCAGTTGCTGGTAAATCAGCTGCCATTTAATAGTAAAATCCTCCAAAGTATCATGTGAAATCCTCAAAAATCCAAAATTAAATAATACCCAATTTTTATAAAGGAAAAATCTAGATTTATCTTAGTGGAAAAAATCAATCGGCGTAATCCTTGAACCTCTTTTAAATGCAAGTGCTAGTAAGTACAAATTTTGGTAGTGTGAAATAGGTTTTAGGGAAAAGTCTCATTTGATATTTTAGGGACTACTTTCACTTTTATTTCAATAGTATGTAGAGTGATTATTTTGAAAATAGTTATTTATATATTGATTTGTCAATGTATAAGAGATTCAAGGTCATACAAGAAATGGTTTGAACATTGTAATTTAAATGGGTAAAAAATATTATACATAAATATGTATGTATAATAATTTTTTATTTGAGTGAAAGGTTCATATGAAATTTTTTGTAAAAAGATAATAGAGAAATTGGAAAGTATGGTGAGTAGAGAAAGGATAAAAGAAGGAAATAGAATGTAAATGAACTTTTTTGATGTGAGGTGGGTTTCTTGTCATTCTATCAACTACTACATATCTATCAATCTTTTTCTTCACTTTTAACTTGATAATTTGGTCCTCCACTCTGATATTGCTTCCCTCCCCACTATCTCATCTTCCAATAAGAGTGTACCCCCTTACTTTACCCCCCTCTTGCATGTCATTTCAAATTGGGTTTCCTCTGGTGTGGAAGGCATTGACATCCTACATACCCATTCTTATCCTAGAATCAACAAGTCATCTTCAACAATTGTTCATGACTAGGAAAACAAACTTGTAATCAATTTCTCTCACACCCATATAGATAGTCCAACCTTTAATTTCCTTGAAAGGAGCCTTGGCTTCATGATCAACCCATCCAACATACCATGGGTACACTTTTTAATTCAAATATCTTCTTAATGACTTGGTAGTAGAGATAATAAAATATTTTGAAGTCATCCCAAAACATGCGAAACCCTCTGTGTAAAATTCTAAAATATGAGTTTCATGTGTTTAAGAGATTAGTGAATGATAAAAATAATCATTGTCAAGGCCAACAAAGGTAATGACACTTTTGTTATGAACAAGCAAGATTATCTCCAAGATGTTTGACCACCTTCCAAATAATGAGAGCTATAAAAGCATTCCCCTCAATCACATATCTAAAATTGATAACAATATGGTATACTTTAAGAACCAACCTTTGAAAATTTCTATAGAAACTTGACAAACCCCCTATATAGAAACACAATTCCCCTAGTGATCTCTTTTTCTAAATTGATGTTCCAAAGTGATATAGTAGGTGGATATTTTATATTAAATATAAATATTAAAATAAAATATAGGTGATCGGGAAGACGAAAGTTATGTCAAACTAGAACATAAATTTTTAATTTAGGCAAATAAATTAGAGCCTAACTTTTTCATAAATTTTTAATTTATGTAGTAAATTAAAATCTATATTTCTCATAATTTTTAATGAGATAATGAATTAAAGCCTAAATTCCTCATAGGTTTTTAATAGAGATGGTGAATTAAGCTTAACTTGTCATTAATTGAGGTTACAAATTAACCTTATTTTTATAAATGTGTAATTAAGATAATAGACTAAACCCTAAATTAATAATTGAGGTTGTGAATTAAAAATTAAAAATTCCTATGAATTTATAATTGAGATGGTGAATAAGAACATATAATGATTAATTAAAAAAGTAAATGAGAGCCAAAATTCACTAGTAACCATAAGTTATAACTAAGGTAGTAAAATATGGATTATGGATAACTATTAAGGATTGTATTTAGCAATTTGGATTTATATTCAAGGAACACAATAATTAAAATTGTATTGTTAACTCAATTAAAAATCATAAACATTAATGAGTTTTCCCAAGACTTGAGGCCTTCCAATAAAAAACACTCTAAATATTAGCTATAGGAAATATTTCTTTAATAACATCTTAATAAAGATAATGATATCTTTGGCATATCTTAGACAATATTTATGTGAGAATGCAAGTAAAAAGATAACGAATTACAATCAATCTCCAATTGCTTGTAGTTATCATTGAGAACATTTAATTCAATTGCCAATGATATTATGAAGATGTAAGTTTAGACTTGTAGCAACCATTCTAATTTTTCCCTATCTCTTCTTACTTAACCAATTGGAAATCTCTTCAAGCTTTACAAATCTTGAGCTTCATTATTTTTTCAAAGTCATGGAGTCACTCTTCTTCTTGAACACTCTTCATAGAGAGGTGACTCTCTATGGACCCATCGACAGAAGTTTCTTGGATATTGTTTTCAATTCTCTCTTAAACCAAATAATGGAGGCCATTAAGGAAGTGATTGGAATACTACCTAGAACATTATATGAGGAGTATTATAAATTCTAAAATAGCTTCATATTCCATATTTAATTTCCTATGGGTTACTCAATCCATGGTGGCAATAATACTCATATTAGACATGTTTATGTGACCACAATACCAACTTTTGTTAGATGCAATGATAATGATGAAATAGCAATTTCCATTGGATAATTTACCGTTATTTGGGGATATATTCAAAGGCATGGCTTCCATGGGATCACTATATGAGCTAAAGTGGGGAATCATGAGACTCATCAATAATCTCAACATGTCGTTTAGGAATTCCTTGAAACTAGTTATTTGGGAATCATTGTTGGGGGAGGTGGAAAACTTTTGGATGAGCTATGCATGCTCTTCATCACTTTTCATTCAATTGCAAATATATTTCAATTTAAGCATGCCCAATTGGTAGTACAATTCCTTCTAGGTACATAATGTGCACATGAAATTTGTGTAAGTGAATGAACTTTTCAATAAATTCAAACAACAAAAAAAACTCAAGATTTGGCAAAAGAAATCAAACACGCATATAATTTAACAGAATTAAACTATAACGAACTTCTTGTTGTGTAGATGTGCCCACGATGGTTGATTTGATGTTTTTGATGTGTGCTCACTAATAATTTTGGTAGCATAACGATGCTCCAATGATAAAATAAGTGAGAAATAAAATCGTTAAGTTATGGATATATATGATTTTTGGGATTTTTGATGGAGGGTCAAGATTTCAAGTTGATGATCAAAGGTGGAGGATGGTTGAGACAATGGTTCCAAGTGGCACGATGAGGTGTGATGTGAAGAAGATGGTACCTCAAGGGGAAAAGGCCCATGTGACATAGTACCAAGGCCATGTCACATGTACAAAGGGTCATGTGCATAATGTGATGGTGAGGGTTGACCCACTTAATCATGGATTAAGTGTGCACAACCACTTAGGGGGATATTAGGATTATATTAGGATTTAATAAAAAGAGGTTGGAGGATGTGACGTGTAGAGGGTCCAAATTAAATAACTAGATTATTTATTTAACTTTTTTTGAGGAAAGGGGCAATGGATGGGGGTAAATAATTAAGTTTAATTATTTACTTTAGGTTAGGATTTAAGGATAATAGAAGAAAAAAATTAGAATGAAGGTTGAGATAATTAAACATTAGGAAATTGCTTGAATTAGGGGTAAATTGACCAAATACATGGTCAATATTAGGTGTCTACATTTCTCCCCTTTTTGAGACGGTGTTACGAAGTGGCACATTTCAAAGAAGATTAAAACATAGTCCCTGGAAGAAGATGGTTAGATTTGGGAGGATGCCTTAGTCATTCAAAGGAGTGACTAGGAAGAAAAATTATGGGACTAAAGATGAGGATTAGGCTTAAGGATGCCCCCTCAAGAGGACATGTGGTAGTGATTTTTTTAGTGGTGAATATTCACCAATTGGCTAATAGTTGAAATTTGGGAATCAAAATTTGGCTAATAGTTCATGTTGTAACATGATCTGAATCACCACATTTTTACAAAATTTTATTTTAGTTTTATTTATATCACCAAAGAATTTATTTTATTAAACCTTATAACTCAAAAAATTGTCACAGTATTTAATACATGATTAGATTAGATTCACCTAAATTTTATGTTATTGTAGAAATCTAAATTAATTTTCCAATAGTATATCACAATTATTAGTTTCTTTAGGGACATATTTCCAATCTTTAGTTCTCACCATTGATTTAAAATATAATCTAATGGCCCTCAATGTATTTCACAAGGTAAAATGTACCCACGATTTGTAATGCTCATGGGGCCCAAAAAATTTTGGTACATTGTGGAGATCAATGATTCAAAAGCAATTTTAGGCCCCATGAGCATTACAGATCATGGGTATATTTTACTTTGCAGAATACGATGATTGTAAGCTTATATTATAAATCAATGGTGGCAAATAAATATTATAGATTCTACCTCATAAAGCCATCGATCATTTCCACCCTCAAGCCCCTACTTTTCTATAAGAATTAATTATTTTAAATGGAAGGATTCACCATCATAATTAATGCATTTTCCTATTATTTTCTAATATTTTCCAAGATTTTATACAAAAGCTTAGTGATGTAAAAAAGGTGCCAATAAAATTAATCTCTTTTTTTGAAAAAATAAAAGATTCACCAATGGATTTTTTTTTTAATTTTCCAAAAACATGTAAAATTCGCCAAGATTTTATATCATTTTTAAGGAGGTTTCTTAAATTTATGACTATATGGGGGTTTGGGAGAACATAGGTGTGCTCTTGAAATGGGTGAGACGACACAAGGTAAAGGAGGAATATGATGCAATATGATGGATAAAAGGAAGGATGGAAAGACAAGGAGATAATGGAAGGAGAAGATGACAAGAAAGCAAGAATGCGCAAAGTGATTCAAGGAAAAATATGATTTTTCCTTAGTCAAACCAAAAGCCAAGATTAATTGATGATGAATAAAGTGTTGTTGATGTGGAAATGATATATTTTGAAACAACATGAGGATTGGGAAGGATACATCCTAATGATGATGATGGGAGTGTTATTGATGTGGGAAGGATATAACTTGAAACAACACAAGGACTAGAAAGGATACATCTTGATGATGCTTGGATTATTTTTGATGTGGGAATGACATATCTTGCAACAACATAAGGATTGTGAAGGATACATCCCAATGATGATGATTGGAGTGTTGTTGATGTCAGAATGATATATCCCAAAACAACATAAGGATTGGGAAGGATACATCCCAATCTTGATGATTGGATTTGGATCAAGGCTTGCAACAAGGCTAGGAACAAGACCAAGGTTGTGATTAAATGATTTTGATTTGGATGCATGGATTAGGATTTTCTTGTGATTTAGGGTCGCTAGGAGCAATGGAATTGATGAAATAGATTTATATGATGGGGAAAAGGGACATATGCTAACAAATATATATTAGCCTAAAAGGAGTGAAGGGCTAATGAAATGATTACAATTGATGAAAAGATGCTCAGAGTAACAAATCTATATTAGGCTAAAAGGATTAAATAGATAACAAAATGATTAGGAAATAATTAGGATGGATGGGATGCGTATGATTATTACAAGAGAAAGATGATAAGATAGCGGAAAATATGGATAAGGATTAATGTGCACACAAAACCTAGAATTAAGTGGAGTGATGAAAATGTGTAGGATAGGAGATGAGGGATAGGAATGGAGGATGAATGGAATAGAAAAATTTAGGATAAATGGATGGGGGGATTTGGAGTACCAAATTAAAAATTCTATGTAGTGAGCACTTAATTTGATATAGCATGTAGGATATTATGCACTAGGGTATGAGGAACAAAGGCGACTTCATATAACATGCCTAGGACTGACTCAACAAATAAGAAGGCTAGTCCAACATCTCACAAATTCAAAAGGAACTTTGGTGGGAACAATGTTGAGAAACCACAAACAAAAGGAATGCCCCAACATAACACAAGGTTGAGGCCTTGGTGGATACTACACAAGGTAACCAAGAAAACACAACAAACAAAAAGCTAAGACTTGCCCCTATTTTCACCAATCAAAGTACACCATGATGTTATGGACCATGGTGACCTCAAGTAGGAATCTCAAAAGAAATATAAATAAAGATATAAAAGCAAGTTAATTAAATAGAAATATATCTCAAGTATATTTTTCCATAGGGATGATGGATGGGGTTGATGTGGTCTGATTTGAGGAAATGATATATCCTACAAAGACCAAAGATGGATGGATAGGACCTAGGATATCTGTTTTTGCATCATCATTAGCACCAAAATCAACATCAGTCTTTGAAACAATGCAATGAGTACATTGCTTCAAAGAGGGGCAAAATGTACACACCTAAAAATGTCTCAATGGATCACATTGGCTAACTAATATCATTTTGTCCTCAAACCCATCCTCTTTTTGCTTGTTTAATTAAATAAGCCTAATTATTTAATTAAATGCCTCATTTTTACCTATTAATCTAATTGACCTAATTAGGTTAATTCACCCCCTCTAACACTAACATTTCATCCAGTTTAATTAAATAATGCAAATTATTTAATTTTAGCCCTAAGTCCTCTTATTTAATTAAATAACCTAAAATATTTAATTACACCGAGAGGCGTCTATAGTGGCATCCATCAAAAATCAAAATTATGTGTAAGAAAAAACTCTTCAGCTAGAAGTTGGCTTTCAAATGACATGTAGCTGGCATAACAACATTCATTGTATGTAGACATTTTTTCAAGCAAATTTAAAGTAGGTTTTAAAGTGGAGCAGTCTGTGGATGGTGCAAGTGATAAATATAAAGCGGTTTTCTGGATTCTTCAATGCAAGCGAACAATAAACACCAAATATAGTTCGTGAATGTTATCTTTCGATCTGATATGGATTGACCTGAGTCAACCGGCTATGAGAATATCTATTCATAGCCAAATGCAAGTTCCTGAATTCCATGTTATTCTGTGGGAAGCCCTCTCGCAAGTTGAAAGAATAGAGCAATATTTGAATTGAAGTCACACATCAATTGAGAATTAACTTAAACTTCTGCCAGCGGGACTGTGAAGATTTTTTCTTTATTGTAATTTCAGAGTTTTTTAACATGGACAAAATAGATGAGATGTCAATTGCAGCAATCACATGAATAATGATCATTTTAGGTATCATTGTTGCATTATTTTGGAACTTTGCACGCGGTTCGAGAAGAAACAAAGCCTCTTCCATAAGCATCCATAATCAAGATATGGGATTGGCAGGAGACAATTCCTCAAGCTCTGCAGGTTTGAATAGACAAGTGATAGAGGCTCTACCAATGTTTGAGTGCATATCATATGACAACTTTGTTAAAGAAGGGTAAGAGTGTGTAGTCTGCCTGTCTGAGTACAGAGATTGTGAAATAGTTAAGTTGTTGCCTAGCTATAATCACTACTTTCATAAAGAATGTATAGAAATATGGTTTCTTTCACACTTTTCTTGCCCTATTTGTAGAACCAGAGTTCATCCCACCTCATCTTCAATCTTACTAGACTTGGGATAAGAGAATGGAACAAGCCATTTCATTACTGTAACAATCCATTTCTTGAGGACCAACAGAAGAGCATGATGCAGTAAGTAAAATGGATTGAGGAATATCAGGTGCAAAACCATTGCCACACATCGCTCTCCATATTGTAAATGCTTAAAATCTTTACCTGAAACGTATGGATATGAATTTATTGCTATGAATTGTGCAATTTCTTCATTCAACTAGAAATATAGAAAAAATGTTGTTTTTATTTAGGAGAAATGATTTTTTCATCTAATTCATTTTGTGATTCACAAATCATGAAAATTCAGGCCAATGAAAATTTTATTGAGCTCCAACGTAGAAGCACTCGTTCCAATCTTATATTTCTAATTTGAATGATCGACTTTGAATTTTTAAGAAAAAAATCACTCCATTCTCTCTGCAAGTATGTGCAATAATGGTGCCAAATGCATTCGTACAAGTTGGAAAGTTTTATATTAGTTATAGGCACCTCGATAATGATAACTCTCGGTGTATTTTATATATATTAATATTTAATAAATGTATGCTAGTTAAATATTATATTTGCATCTCCTTTTCATTAAATAAATCAATAATTTAATGAATATCCTCACATTCCTCATCTTTCTCATTCAAATTTAGTTTTAATTAATTAAATTGCTAATAAATCTAATCCCCCCAATTGGAAAGGAATATTCCAAGGGAATATTCCTCCTTTGCACATTCTTCCAAAAGGAATATTTCCATAGAATATTCCTTTCCCTTTTACACATTAAAACTTTGTTTTAATTTGCTAAAATATCTATTTCCCTCATCCATGAGAATATCCCAAAGAATATTCTCTTTTCTCACTCATTTGAAAAAGGGAATATTCTTACAAAGCTTCATGTGCGAGTTAACTTAAAACTTCTTGTGCAAGTTAACTTGTGACCTCTTGTACAGGTCAAAAGTGTGTTTGTTTGAAGGAATATTAACCCTTGATTAAAATCTCATCTTTCATTCTTATCCGTTGATGAGAATCCATGATCCACGCCTCCAATTTCTTCCATCCTTGACTGTTGATTAACCATTTTGATCTCAAGCCTTCATTTTTCATTTGATTTCATATAAATAAAGCACTATTTGGAGACAAATGGATCCATCTTTTAACATCAAACTGATGTTGTTAAACTCATTTTCACTTGCACTCACATTTTACTGTTGGCAACACAAGGGCAGACAACTGAGAGGGGGGATGAATTAGTTGTCTCAGAATTTCAAACTTATTTAAACTTATTAGCCTTATTCTTAGATATGATCAATAACCATGAAGGAATAAATCAAAAACACATCAAAATCACACATAACACCAAGATTTTTTACATGGAAACCTTGTTAGGGGAAAAACCACGGTGGAGGTTAGTCCACAAGATTATACCCTGTTAAAAGTATAAAGAATAAAATGGGGAATGCACATGCATTCAAGCGCACTGCATAGAGCTCACTGGTCAATTACAAAAGGAAGACTCACTGTCATACAAAAAATTTGGATTACATCCAGAAGATTTGAACTGAGAAAATAGCATCTGCTAATGCCTGATTACAGTTCCAGTTAAGCACATGAACACTTCTTCACACTCTACTCACTCTTCTTCACACTTTGCTTTTGCTTTCAAATGATTATGAAATTATTCACACATCTCATATGCAAGCACACCTTAAAATGGAATAAACAATCACTTAATATATATATCTGCAAGATGAGATTACATCGCTACATGTCGGCCTCAACAAAATAATAAAATGAATACAAACTGTTGGCCCAAAACAATAAATAATTTTCAATGCGAATCAACCAAGGTCAGCCACAACATAGTGAAGACCTAAAATAAATTTTTCAAACACAAACCACCTTCAAAAATTATTCCTCAGAGATCCACAACACGCTACAACATGTTGTCAGCCAAGAACATGAAAAACATGAACACGCAAGAGAAAATCTCTAATCATGAGCACAAAAATCAATGCAGACATGCAACATAGATAGAGTGCAATCTAGAAACATCCAAAAACATCATGAATCACCAGAGAAGCATCCACAACAACTGAACTTACTAGAATCACATCATCTTCATTCAGGAACACTAACTGAAGCAACAGAATGACTGTCAGAACACAACTGCTTATAACTCGATCAAATCTTCACACGGATCTTTGAAACTTAATGTGGATAAACTAGATATACTCAAAAAGAAACCCTTTAATCCACAACCTTTGATCATCAACATACTGAACTTCACTTCATCACTGACAAATTGCAACTTACTTTATTACAATTTTCTCAATATCCTCGACATATACAACTTCTAATGGCATTAATTCCAATAGTGTTGACATCAATGACAACCACAAATCAGCAACACAACCACAACATCCAACAATCTCCCCCTTTGGAATTGATGGCAACACATGATGTGAAAAACACCATCAACATAACTATCTTTAGCACTTACTCCCCCTTAGGTTCTGACTCATTTCTCCTCAACTCTTTCACACGACTCTTCTTCCCCACATGACTCTTCTCCCCAAATAATTCATAGTTTTTCACATGACTCTTCTCCCCCTTTGACATCGATGAAAAAGATCTATTTTCTCCACGCAAGCTCTTAACCACATATATGAAAATCTGACTACTCCCCCTGAGTAGCAGCCACCACAACATCAATCCGAATCAAGATATGATCATGAAATGCATGGATTGATGCAAGTCAATGCATCTTAGTTCTGATTAGGAGTGGTAATCACCCCTAGATTCCCTATGAGATACTAAAAAGTATCCTTAGGAAACAACTTTGTAAAGATATCTGCAATTTGTTCCTTAGTAGGCACATACTCCAGTTTGACTTCCTTTTCACTCACCTTCTCTCTCAAAAAGTGAAACTTGATAGATATATGCTTGGTCTTTGAATGCAACACTAGATTCTTAAAAATGTTAATTACACTTGAATTATCACACAATATAGCAATAGGTTCACCATACACAACTCTGATATCTTTCAACATCTACTTCATCCACAATACTTGAGTACAATTGTTAGTAGTAGCAATGTATTCTGCCTCTGCAGTAGATAAAGAAATGGCTTTTTGCTTCTTACTTAACCATGGAATCAACTTCTTACCCAAGAAAAATGCACCACCACTAGTACTCTTTCTGTCATTCACATCACCTGCCCAATCATCATTAGTAAAGGCACTCAAAGTAATATCATCATCTTTAGGATACCACAGGCCAAAATCAACTGTCCCCTTCAAGTATTTGAAAATCCTCTTCACAACAGTTACATGAGATTCCTTAGGATCAGCTTGAAATCTTGCAACAATGCATACAACATTCATGATATATGGTCTATTTTGAGTCAAATAAAGCATTCCACCAATCATCGATCTGTATCTAGTATGATTCGCTTTCAAAGAATCATGTGTCAACTTGCATCCGGTCACCATAGGTGTACCAACTGGCTTTGAATCTTCCATACCAAACTTCTTTAGCAATTCTTTCACATACTTGGACTGAGATATGAAGATCCCTTTATCTAACTGAGTAATTTTCAATCCCAAAAATAATTTCATCTCACCAATCATAGACATCTCAAACTCATTTTGCATCTCATCAGAAAACTTCATGCACAAGCTATCATCTCCTCCAAAAATGATATCATCAACAAAGACTTCAACAATCAAGTCTTTATCATCATCAATCTTGAAGTACAAATTACTATCAACAGTACCTTTATTAAATCCAAGCTTCAACAAATACTTTCCCAATCTGGCATACCATGTTCTTGGGGCTTGCTTAAGTCCACACAATGCTTTCTTCAACTGAAAAACCATATCTCCTTGATCAGTCAATTGAAATCCATCAAGTTGCTCAACATACACTTCTTCTTCCAATTCGCCATTTAGAAATGTTGACTTGACATCCATCTGATAAACCTTGTAGTTTTTGTAAGCAACATAAGCAAGAAATAGTCTCATAGCTTCAATCCTAGCAATAGGGGAAAAAGTTTCTTCAAAGTAAATTCCTTCCATCTGAGAATATCCTTTACACACCAATCTTGCTTTGTTTCTAACAACTTCACCTTGCTCATTCAGCATATTTCTAAAGACCCATTTAGTTCCAATTACATTTGTGTCCTTAGGTCTAGGAACAAGAATCCATGTATTATTCTTCTCAATTTTTTGTAGTTCTTCTTTCATTTCTTCCACCCAATGTTCATCTTTGCATGCTTCATTGACACTATTAGGCCCAGTCTTTGAAATCAAACAGTATTCTTTTGCAATTTTTCTCGTAGTCTGAACACCTTTGTTCTTATCACCTATAATCTGATCTTCTGAATGATTTAGTCTTACATACCTTGTAGTCTTAGGATGTTCTTAAACTTTTGGCTCTTGTGATATTTCTTTTGCACTTTCACTAGTTCCTTCCTCTTGATTTTCTTGATTCACTGGAATGATCTGGACTTGATTTTGAGTCTGAACTTTCTTTCTTGTGACATAACTATTATTCTGATCATCTGAGTCATATCCACAGGTTCTGGATGGTCTAGCTATGTCTTCATCAACCTTGACATTAGCACTCTCAACTACCTTCCTCAATCTCTTATTATAGCACCGGTAGGCATTGATCTTAGTAGAATAACTAAGAAATATTTGTTCATCACTCCTAGCATCAAACTTTCCTATATCTTCATCTCTTCTGATAAAGCATTTACTCCCAAATATTTTGAAATATCTAACAGTAGGCTTGTGACCAAACCATAGCTCAAGAGGGGTCTTACCAATATCACCTTTGACTTGTACTCGGTTGAGAATGTAAAAAGTAGTACTCATAGCTTCTCTCAAATAGATATGAGGAACACTTCCTTCCCGCATCATAGTCCTAGCAATATCTTGAATTTTCCTGTTCTTCCTTTCCACAACTCCATTTTGCTGAGGGGTCTGTGGGGTAGATAATTGTCTCTTTATTCCATGCACTTCACAAAAAGAATTAAAAACATGGGAAGTGAATTCACCACCTCTATCTAATCTCAAACATTTAATCTCTAGACCTGTCTCTATCTCAACCATAGCCTTAAAAATATTGAATTTCTCTAGAGCTTCAAATTTCTCCCTTAAGAAAGCAACCCACATCAATCTAGAGTAATCATCAATAAGTAACATGAAGTGCTTGTCTCTTTGTAAACTTTTGACTCTAGAAAGACCACACAAATCAGTATGAACAAGCTCCAACACTTCATTTGAACAATGTTGTTTGCTTCGAAATGAAATTCTATTTTGCTTCCCTAACTGACTTCCTTGCATATAGTATTAGTAGGCTTTACCAACTTAGGAAGATCTCTCACTGCCTAAGTAGAACTTATCTTGATAATATTGTCAGTTTACATGACACATTCTCCTATGCCACAACCAACTTTCATCAACTTCAGTAATTAGAAAACTTTTACCAATAGCATTCAGGTGAAAGATGTTACCTTTTGTTTTTGTACCTGAAGCAATCACATTTCTGGAACTTCCCAATATTCTACACTTTCCATCCTTGAATTGAAGATTGCATCCCTTGTCAACCATCTGTCTAACACTTAAGAGATTATGCTTCAAACCTTCCACATATAGAACATCATCAAAATTATTCTTACCATCAAGAGAAATACATTCTCTGCCATGGATTACACCTACTTTCTCATCACCAAATCTTACAACACCACCATCATACTTTTCTAGGCTCACAAATTTTCTTTTATCACCTATCATGTGATGAGAGAATCCACTATCAATCACCCATTCATCTTTCTCTTCAACTCGAGTAGCTAGGGCTTTCTCCACATTTGGGAAATTAACAAATTCGATAGACACAGGATTATTTTCCTTGATAGCAATAAACACCCATTCGTCCTCACTTACATTCCCTTTATCAAATTCATCATTTGTCACACCTTCATCAGTATCATAATAAAACTTTCTTTGGAATCTAGGATTATTAGGTCTTGGCTTAGGAACTCTTTCCGAACACCTTGATACAAAATGACCTATCTTATTGCAAGAAAAAAATTTGATAGGTAATTTCCCTTTATACTTACCTTCTCCTCTGGCTTCCCTTTTGACAATAAGTGCTTCATGTTGGATGTTGTGGTTTTGTTGTTGATATGTGGTTGTCATTGATGTCAACACTATTAGCATTATTGTATTGAAGGTTGTATATGTCGAGGATATTGAGAAAACTGTTAAAAGAAGAGTTGCAAGTTTCCAGTGGAACAATGAAGGTCATGAAGGTATTTTGTTTTGTATGTTGAAGATCATCTATTGTCAACTAAAGCATTTATTGTTGAGAGTATCTAGTTCATCTACCGGAAGTTTCAAAGCTCTACATGAAGAATTGATCGTGTTGTGTTTTGACAGTGTTTATGTGGTCTCTGTCAGTGTTCTTGATTGAAGTTTGTGTAATTCTAGTTGTTGTGTATGTTTCTCTATTAGTTCTTGTTGTTTTTGGATGCTTCTAGATCATTCTCTATCCTTGTACGTCTGCGTTGATCAGTGTGCTCGTGGTCAAATATTTTTTTCTCGGTATGTTCGGGTTTTCATGTTCTTGGCCGACATGATGGTTGTAACATGTTGTGGATCCTTGAAGTTTAAAATTTGAATGTTTGGAACACTTGAGGATATTGTTTTTGGTCTCATCATAATATTAGCTGATGGTGTTTGATCCACATTGAAAATTTATTTGTAAATTTGGGCCGGCATTGTAAATATTTTTTATATTTTTGGCCGACTAAGTTGTTGATGTAATTCCATGTTGTGGATATATAAGAGTGATTTTTTGAGTGAAGTTAGTGTGCATAAGAGAGTGAATGTATGCCAGAGAAAGTGCAGATGTGTGAATAGTGTTCTAATCATTCGATTGCAAAGCAACGTGAGAAGAAGTTTGAGCAAAGTGTGAAGAAGGTTTTATGTGCTTAACTGGAACTATAATTAGGCTTGTGTAGAAGCTATTTTCTCAGTTCATACCCTTTGGATCTAATCCAATTGTTGTGTATTGTTGGGCAATGAGCCCTCTTGTATTTGAGCAGTGAGCTCTAGGCAGTGTGCCTGAATGCATATGCATTCCCATTATTTTTCATTATACTTTTAATAGGGTATAATATTGTGGACTAACATCCACCGTGGTTTTTCCCCTAACAGGGTTTCCACATAAAATTTTTTGATGTTCTCTATGTTTTTGATGTGTTGATTGCTTATGGTTTACTGTTCATTCATCAGATCTGAGATTAAAGTTAAGTAAAGATTGAAAAGTTTAATATTTTGTGACAACTGATTCACCCCCCCCCTCTCTGAGTTGTTTGTCCTTGTTTTGACAACACTTCAATCTCCTCTAGTTTTCTCTCCTCTTCTTCAATCTCTCTCATTTCCTCCTCATACTTGAATACCTTTCTAGAAGAACTTTCTCCCAGATCATATCTCTTCTAGAAGTAGTAGCTTTGAATGCAAGTTCTGTCTTAGGAAGAGCATCACTAAATTCACTCAACTCAAAAGCAATAAGCTTACCAATCAACATGTCACTGGTTAAATTTGTTATAGTCTGAAGCTCCTCAATAGCAGTAGCTTTGATTTTGTATGTAGCAGGAAAGGATCTAAGCACTTTAGAAACAATCTTTGATTCTTCCAATCATCCACCAGCACATCTGATACCACACACAAGTTCATTCACTCTTTTGCATGAAACAAGTAATGTTCTCATCATCACCCATTCTCAACATTTCATATTTCCCTTTCAGAATTTACAACTTAGCAATATTCACATTAGCATCACCTTCATACAAAGTTTCCAATTTTTTCTAGATCTCATAAGTAGTCATCAAATACATAACATTTGTCATCTCAGAATCAGTCAAAGCACTCAACAATGCTTCCTTAGCCTTGATATTGTACTCGGCTTCCTTAATCTCATCTGTAGTAGAAGGACCATTTTGTGGAATGATATACCTATTCTTTGTAATTTTCCAGTAGGGTTCACCAATGCATCTCAGATGAAACTCCATTCAAGCCTTCCATAGAGAATAATTCGTTCCATCAAATATTAGACTATCCTTCTTGTATGTCGCCATCCTGGATCACCTCAAGCTATTAAACTTCTTCCAAGGAACAAGCTTTGATACCAGTTGTTGGCAACAAAAGGGTAGACAACTGAGAGGGGGGTGAATCAGTTGTCTCATAATTTAAAACTTATTCAAACTTATTAACCTTATTCTCATATCTGATCAATAACCATGAAAGCATAAATCAACAACACATCCAAAACACACATAACACCAAGATTTTTTACGTGGAAACCCTGTTAGGGGAAAAACCACGATGGAGGTTAGTCCACAAGATTATACCCTGTTAAAAGTATAAAGAATAAAATGGGGAATGCACATGCATTCAGGTGCATTGCCTAGAGCTCACTACTCAATTACAAAAGGAAGAATAACTATCTTACAAAAGATTTGGATTACATTCAAAAGATTTGAACTAAGAAAATAGCATCTGCTAATGCCTGATTACAGTTCCGGTTAAGCACATGAACACTTCTTCACACTTTGCTCACTCTTCTTCACACTCTGCTTCTTCCTTCGAATGATTAGGACATTATTCACACATCTCATACACAATAACACCTTCAAATGGAATAAACAATCGCTTATATATATTTGCAAGAAGAGATTACATCGCTACATGTCAGCCTCAACAAAATAATAAAATGAATACAAACTATCGGCCCAAAACAATAAATAATTTTCAATGAGAATCGACCAAGGTCGGCCACAACATAGTGAAGACCCAAAATAAAATTCTCAAACATGAACCACCTTAAAAAATTATTCCTTGGAGATCTGCAACACGCTACAACACCCTATCAGCCAAGAACATGAAAAACATGAACACGTAAGAGAAAATATCTAATCGCGAGCACAACGATCAACGCGGACGTGCAACACAAATAGAGCATGATCTAGAAACATCCACAAACATCATGAATCACCAGAAAAGCATCCACAACAACTGAACTTACTATAATCACATCATCTTCATTTAGGAACACTAACTGAAGCAATCAAAACATGACTGCTCATAACTCAATCAAATCTGAACATGCAAATCTTTGAAACCTAACGTGGATAAACTAGATATACTCGACAAGAAACCCTTTAATCCATGACCTCTGATCATCAACATACTGAGCTCACCAACAGACTGAACTTCACTTCATCACTGACAACCTACAACTTACTTTATTACAATTTTCTCAATATCCTCGACATATACAACTTCTAATGACATTAATGCCAATAGTTTTGACATCAATGAAAACCACATATCAGCAACACAACCACAACATCCAACATTTACGTCATTTTAGCTTTATTTACTTGCATATTAGCTTAGCTTCTATTAATGGCTTCCATGATAACATAGATGCATACATTTAACTTATTTGTTAATTAGGATTTTAATCTTTTGAAGCGTGCATACATTTAAAGTATATTTGCATACATCCATATCGATCATCTTAGCATAAATCATGTTAAAATATATTGCATCATGTTAATTTAGCATTTAAATCATGTTTTATCACATATCTCTCATCGGTTTCATTGATTCTCGTCAATAGAATCAATTGAAACAAGCTCATAATCCAAGGGATTGGGAAAGGGTTGCCATTCCACATGAATGCGACACCACTCCCCCAATAGGATAAGTTTCAATGTCTTAGATTAGAGGTTTGTCAAGCTTTCATGATTTAGAATATTAGTTTTGATGGCTTCTTTGTCTTCGTTTACGGTGAATGATCTTATTGGGATTGATGCTTAGTGGGTTAAATATGCCTCAAATTCATATGGATCGGGTGTAGTTAACCTATAACTATGTCATTGGTCACAATTATTCTATAATTAAATTTGTTAGACATGAATTATACACTTTAACAAGTCTTATAGACTAATTTTGTCTAAAAAAAGTGAAAAAAGTCATCGTTAGAAAAATGTGATTGCTTTAGAAATAGAAAACAAGTTATAGCTAATATGAGAATTATGATCAACACACTCTATTCATGCGAGCCTTTTTAACTACTAGTATCTAATAGTTTTGTCCCAATGTTTGATTGATTGCACGTAGTCTTAAGGATTTGGTGATTGTTCAATCTAGCCATAATTCTCCATGTGGGGTGGATGAATTTCTTGGTTCTAGTGCATTTATTTAGTTTCAAGCATAATGGGAACATAAGGAGAAATTTGTTTCTTCTAAATTTATTAGCTCACTTATACTCTTCTTTGATTCTATTATCTATTTGTATGGTTATCTTTCGCTAGTTGTCGAGAATAGTTTATCTATTTATCTTATTTTAATCTTAATATATATTTTATATGGTCAATAACACTATATTCAAACTTATGGACTTGGCATTTTATGGATTTGCATTTGATTTTTCTATTAATAAAAAATATATTTTCTATTAAATAGTTAAATGAACAAATATTTCTATTCACATAACACAAGGGAAAAAATTATAATTTTTTTTTCAAGACATTGATAGTAACATTCATTTTATCTAAGTTTTAACACTTAGCATATGTTCGTGGAAAATGTAGATTAAATAAGTAGCATCCAATTTTCTTAAGGGATAAATTGTTGGCATCCATTCCTAATAAGTTTCAATGCTTAAATTTTGTTAGTGAAAAATACAATTTAAAAGATCCAATGCATATTTCCTTAGTTTGTAGTTTGTCAACATACACTTCATCCAACTTTTAACACTTATCTTATATTAATGAGAAATATCAACTAAAAAATCTAACATTAATTTTTCTTATGAAAAGCATTATAGGCTTCCATTTTGTCTATGTTTTTACACTTAACTTTCATTACTCAAAAATTCAAGTTAAAGGATCTAGAATCCCTCCCATCTCAAAAACTAAATTTGTATTCAATTATTAAAGTCTCTCATTTACCCATCACATGCCCATATAGTCATCTTACCTTGCCCAAAATCAAACCTTCATTCAAATTGTTGAACTACAATTTAAATACATAAGTTTTAGTTATAAACATTATTACACCAAAGATTATGACAATATAGTCTTAAATATCAACTTCAAGACTTAGCAAGTCAATAATAAACCAATTAGTCTTTCCTACATAAAATCTAGGTAGATATTATTACACCAAAATCATGACAATACAATCTTAAAAGTCAACTTCTAGACATAACAAGTCAATAATAAACTAATTAATCTCCATACATAAGACTCAATTCATGAAAAGGGCAACAATGTGATTTCATAAAATAGGCAACAATGCGATTTCATAAAATAGACAACAATTTGATTTCACAAAATAGACAACAATGTGATTTCATAAAATAGACAACAATTTGATTTCATACCTTTTGTTATTGGAAAATGCAATTTAAAAGATCCAACGCACATTTCCTTAGTTTGTGGTTTGTCAATATACTCTTCATTCAACTTTTAACACTTATATTAATGAGAAATACCAACTAAAAAATCTAACATTATTTTCTTATGAAAAACATTATAGGCTTCCATTTTGTCTATGTTTCTACACTTAGCT
This sequence comes from Sequoia sempervirens, assembly GCA_007258455.2. Taxonomy (NCBI): domain Eukaryota; kingdom Viridiplantae; phylum Streptophyta; class Pinopsida; order Cupressales; family Cupressaceae; genus Sequoia; species Sequoia sempervirens. The sequence goes on from VDFB02270651.1 coordinate 60,432,716, forward strand.
TTCATTACTCAAAAATTCAAGTTAAAGGATCTAGAATCCCTTCCTTCTCAAAAAATAAAATTGTATTCAACTATTAAAGTCTCTCAATTACCCACCACATGCCCATATAATCATACTAGTTTGCTTAATTTGATTAAGAAAAATCAAACCTTCATTTGAATTGTTGAACTACAATTTACATTCTTAAGGTTTAATTATAAACACTATTACACCAAAGATTATGATAGTATAGTCTTGAATGTTGTCATAATTTTATATGTCAACTTCAAGACTTAGCAAGTCAATAATACACCAATTAATCTTTCCTACATAAGATCTAGATATAGATATCATTATCCTAAAGACTATAACAATACAACCTTAAAAGTCGACTCCTAGACATAACAAGTCAATAAAAAACTAATTATTCTCCATACATAGACTTAGTCAATGAAAAAGACAACAATGTGATTTCATTAAGATTGTAGGTAAAATAAGACAAACCTATGTAGAAAAAGTAAAGGACTACATCATTAATACAACTTCAAGACTTAACAAGTCAATAATAAATCAATTAGTCTTTCCTACATAAAATCTAGATATAGATATTATTACACCAAAGATTATGACAATACAATCTTAAAAGTCAACTTCTAAACGTAACAAGTCAATAATAAACTAATTACTCTCAATACATAAGACTCAGTTGATGAAAAAGACAACAATGTGATTTCATTAAGATTGTAGATAAATAAGACAAACCTATGTAGAAAAAGCAAAGGACTACATCATTAATAAGGTTACAACCATAGAAACCAACCCAAAGAAAGTAGACCAACCATTCTAGAGTAGGTTAGAAAAAGCAATAGTCTACAAGTAAAGAATAAAATGCATGAAGTTTTCAAAATGTCCTATTCTAATTAGTCTTCGTATAAAAAAACCTGAAAAACAAGTATGTGAAAAGGCTTGTATTAAAGCAAACGAACACAAATACAAACACAAATGTCTTATTGAGAATAAAGAATTTCCGTATAGAAGATTTTGTAGAATGAAAATTGGTAGCTCTGACGTGACTTTCTAAACACATCACAAGATTGCAAATAGATTACATGTAAGAAGAACGCTTCTCCACAAGTCACATTCTCACCTATAATTTTTTTTCAAATAAATATGCCTTGAAAAGTATTTGAATACGATATCCATTAAGCAATTTATTGGAAAGTCAAGGTGTAGTTAACATGTTCTTTTATTTGTCACAGTAAATTGTCTTTTAGGGAATATGGGGTAGTTTTATATATTACAAATTGTCTATAAATTAGGTTGGTCGGTATTGTAAATTATGAAAGTACATTTTGCATCTTTCAAACAACAAATATAGATGGACAAAAAGTTACAAAACTATGGAGTAGTTTCATATATTATAAATTGTCTACAAATTAGGTTGGTCGGTATTGTAAATTATGAAAGTACATTTTCTAGCTTTCAAACAACAAACATAGATGGACAAAAAGTTATAAAACTATTTGAAAATAACAAAATGAATAATGTGGTCCAATGACGTGGTAGTGAAATTAATAACTACTATGTTATGATTTATTAGATTTAATGTAGTTTTGAGTCGGTTTTTAATGACACTCTTTTTGAGGATACAATTGTCTACAAAATATTGGCATTTATGATTTTAAATAGTTGATTACAACATGCAAAGTAATTATACACCTACACTAAAAGTTTCCTTCAACTAAGCTATTATCATTAGAGGATCCATATTTCATGAGTAGTAGTTCACAAGAACTCATCTATCACAATCATGAATTCAAATTTTACTAACCCATTTTACGAGGATACAATCATATACAAGATATCAACATCTATGTTTTTTAGTAGTTGATTGCAACACCTATGCTAGAAATCTTCTTCAACAAAGCTTTTATGATTAGGGGATCCATATTTCACAAGTAATTTGGTTCATAAGAACTCATCTATCACAACCATGAACTCAAATTTTATTGACCCATTTTTTGAGGATACAACTATTTACAAGATATTGAAATCTATGCTTTTAAGCAATTGATTACAACATGTAATTGTATGCCTACACTAGAAGTCTCCTTAAACTAAGTTATTATGATTAGGGGATGCATATTTCATGAGCAGTGGCTCACAAGAACTCATATGTCACAATTATGAATTCAAGTTTTATCAACTCATTTTTTAATATACAACCATTTACAAAATATTGACATTTATGCTTTTAAGTTGTTCATTACAACATGCTAAGTAATTATACACATACACTAGAAGTTTCCTTCAAGTAAGCTATTATCATTAGGGGATTCATATTTCATGAGTAGTGATTCACAAGAATGAATCTATCATAATCATGAATTCAAATTGTATTGACCCATTTTTAGTATATAATTGTTTACAAAGTATCGATATCAATGCTTTTAAGTAGTTGATTACAATGTGCTAAGTAGTTATATACCAACACTAGAAGTATACTTCATCTATGCTATTATGATTAGGGAATCCATATTTCACAAGAACTCATCTATCACAATCATGAATGGTCCAGTTCGTACTCAATATATCAAGGTGATACTCAGGAATAAAGCACCAAAACTTCTTAAGAGGATAACAATCTTAATACTACTTTGAATCAATCAAACTTAACCATGGAGATTCCCACCCTAGCTAGCTTGCTACCCTATTTGTAAAACCCTCAACAAATATAGCACCTTACAAATTGTTAGATTATATTTTTTCTATTTTATGTTTTAATCATTCTAAGATGACTTCCATGAGTAATTCTTATCCTAGTAGCTTTTAACATTTATTTTTAATTTTATGGTAAGGGACTCACTTAACATGTAAGTTTAATAAGCATTTGTTAGAAGGGAGGATGGACATTGAATGTAACTAAATAACTATAATTTTTCACCCTCTACCTTATTTCCTTGTTGGATTATTTCAATGATATAGAAGAACTTTGGAATAATTGACATAAAAAATGGTATACTTATAAAAAATATTTTTCAATGACTATATAAATTGGTATTTTAAAGCTAATAAATTTTGGTCAAAATTGGTTGATCAATTGACTTTTGTCATTATATTACATGACACCTAGGGGATTAGCATAAAAATGGGAAGATATAAATAATATGGGATGAGAATGATTAGCATTGTAGCCAAATGTGTATGTATTGGCAAAAATTGCATATCTTGCACTTTTACCCTTTTTTTTGTTGGTGTGAATATTTTTCCTTATACCTAGTATTTTAAAATGTAGACTTAGTGTTTAAAAATTTAGACTTAGTGTTTTAAAAAATTAGACTTAGTGTTCAAAAATTTAGACTTAGTGTTTAAAAATTTAGATTTAGTGTTTAAAATTTATCAAATCACTCATTGCACTGAAGGATGAGAAAATGGATAGAAAGGAAATATAACAAATTACAGTGAAATTCAAGAAGAAAACATTGAAATTTTATTGCCCACAATTTTTTTACAAATTACAAAAATCAAGATTCAAAACTAGTTTTAGGGCAAAGCCCCTCATCTGTTGGATTGAGTAGAAAACCTAAAAACTTTTTGCCACAATATCAAAATTCTACAAACAAGGTATCGATGGATAGATGGTTATGTATACTTTGTAGTGGTGTAGGTATTCTTTCCATATTTTGTTGTAGCTGCATTTTATTGACAACTGAAGTCAGATTTACCCTTTGAACCTCCAAGCTCATAAATTTTTGCTAGTTTCTCCAATTTTGGTGATTCAAATTGCATTTGGAAGGTATTCAGGAGCTCTTTCATTTGGTTCATGTACTTTTTTTAGATTCATCCCCAAGTGTGATTTATTCATATTTATTCATATTTGTTTTTTGGTTCATAACTTGGACATCCTATCTCCTGGAGAAGTTTTATTTGTGGGGGGGCTCCATTTTCAGTTGTATTTTCAGATATGGGAGTTTCTAATTGTTGTTGAAGTTTAATATCTTTCTAATTGTAGAGATCTATCATAGTTCATTATGGGGTTTTCATTTCATCACTCTTTGATTATGTTGGAAAGGGAAAACTATACACAATGGAGAGATGGCATCATAAACCATCTCTAGTCACTTTAATTGTTGCCACATTTGTATGGTTTTTTTCCCCCTCTAGATAAAGGTATACAAAAAAAAAATGGAGTTGTAGAAGGTGTGATGTTTTAGAGGTTATTATGCATGTTGATGATGATATTTTGAAAGCTATTGATCACTTTGATTGTCCTCATACCATTTGGACTAAAATTTAGGAGATATATGGAGATCTTGATACTCCACCATTCCCAGATAATCATGTTTCAAAATTTCCTATGCCTCTTCATTCTTCAAATGAGATACCCTATGATTATAATACTATGCAAGAGTTTACAAATTTGGAATACTTTGAATCTATAGATGAGGATGGCAAGGGTTCTTTATATGTTCTTTCTCCATCATAGATAGTTGTTGTACCTTAACCTTCAGTGATTCATTTTGCAAAGTCATCGATTGAAGCTCCCATCATTCTTGTTCAATAGTACCATTCATCTTTTGTTGATGATTCATTGAGAAATTCCATTGATTCATTGCAACAAGCATCTCATTTTCTTCCTAATTGGGATTCCTATCTATCAAACATTACATATTTATTTGTGGAGTCACATTTTTTATTTGGAGAACATATTTGAGGGATTATCTCTCCTCTTTTATGAAAACCATTGCACAATCTTTGTCAAACCATCTTTTTCTTTGGATCTTGTTCAACATCAATTTCCACATAGTCTTGATTTGTCACCTTCTTCATTGATTGGGTATGTACTTGATTTGATTTTGGCATCACCATCTTCAATGGAAAAGGAGACACATGAGCATCTTTCAGAGACATCATCATACATATTCATGCTTCTTTGTTTTAATTCCTATCCAAAATGGGAATCATTCCTATATTTTTACTTGGTTTTGTTTCTTCCAAAAGGGAGACAAGTTGTTTGTCGACATTGGATCGTGTTTTGTCTTCAGGCACTTACCATTTTTGTAGGTGATTACACATTTTGGGAGGGATACATAGTCTCTCTCTCTTTCCCTCTTATGGGGGCATTTTTAATGTATATATGTGATGGATTGTGTACTTGGGGGCTATCATGGAGTCCTCCATCCTTCCTCACTTGATTATTTCTTTTCTCTCTTTTGGAGAGGAGTTTTGTTCCACTAGATTTTCTCCTTTTCTCCATTTGTGAGAGATTTCTTTTGTATTTATACATGGGTACTTGTTATGCCCTACATAACCATCCTATTTTCTTCTCAATCGAAATGGGTCCCCCTCTTTGCATTGGTGTCTTTTCCCCTGTTTGTTTCTCTTGTTTTTCTTTTCCCTTTGTGTTTTTGTTTTGGGTTTGAGTGTTGTCTTTTTCTTCCTTTTCTTTCTTTGTTTCTTTCCCTTTTTCGGGATCATATTTTGGATTGGAACTTGAACCTTGATCCTTTCTACAGTTCATGATCAATTTTTTGTTTTGAATCCGATCTTTGTGGTCTTCCCTTGCTTTGTTTTGTTTCATAATTGGATTTCAGACCAGAACCTAAACCTTAAGCCTTAGTAAAGTTCATGTTCTTGGTTCCAACCTAACTCTAATTCCCGCTTCCTTGCTTTCTTTTGTTTTATTTTGTTGTTCATTTCAGAATCGAGTTTTGGACTAGAACTGACACCTTGAACTTTTGTAAGGTTCATCTTCTTAGTTCTGACCTGATCCCGATTTTTGCATCCCTTTTTCTTGTGCCTTGTCGAGTTCGGATCTCAGATCAAAACTAGAACCTTTCTCTTTTTGGAAGGTTCATATTTTGACTTTTCTTTTGATCATAATTTATGCCTTACCTTATTTGTGATGGTTCATGTTCTGTATTTGGTTCTAAATCTAACTTCCAATCTACCTACATTAATGTTTGGTTTCTTCACACACATGGAATTGGTATATAATTGAATCGCCTCCATCTTTTTTCTCACAACTACATTTGGATTTTGAATGAGTAGAACAAGAGCAGAGTGATAGGTCAAGCGTCGATTCGATCTTGGAGAGTCTTTGATCGACCTTGGTTCTCATGAATTCACATTTTTGAGGTGAGGTAGGGTTTGAGGTTTCTTTCCTTAATTGTTTCATTTTCTTTCTCTTTCCCTTTTTGTTGTATGTTCATTGTTTTGTTTCTTTCTACTTGTTGTTTGTTTGTTTTTCTTGATTTGGTTTGTTTATCCTTTTTTTGTGTCCACATTTTTTCTTTTGTGTTTTTGTTTGGGTTTTGCTACATTTCACGTGTAGGTTTCCTCATTCTTTCCATGCCCTAGGTCACCTAGGTTTTTGTATGATCTGGCACTATTCAACCATTTAAAATTTGAAAAAACCTCAAACCCACACACACCTTTATAAAATCCAGCTTCCTCATTCTTCCCTATGTTCGATCCCCAAAATTGATTAAATTTACAAAGTCTAGGTTTGTCCTTTGGGAAAGTTCTAGTTCTCAAATTGATCTCAATCCCAATTCCTGAGAGTCTCATGAACTTGTGGAAAATATACTTCATAATCCATATGCTTGGTCCTGTTTCGATTCTAACTTCTGCCCATGTGGTGGGATCAAGTTTCAAAACAGAACCTGAACCCTGCTCGAATGATAGTCCATGTTCCAAGTGTCATTCTAATTCTAACTTCAACCCATGTTGCAAGATCGGGTTTTGAAACAAAACCTAAACCTTACACAAAGATAGGTTCTTGTTCCAAGTTCCTATCCAATTATGACTTCTACCATTTTGGCGAGATTGGACCTTAGAACGAAACTTGAACCTGATCACTTAATATTGTTCTTGTGCTAGGTTCCATCCTGATCTCGACTTCTGATAGGACTTTCTTTAGGGCTCATGTCCTCATTTCCACCCCAACTTCGATGTCTAACAATCTAGTAATGGGTTTAGTAATGTTTATGTTCCAAGTTCTATCCCGAACCCGACACCTGAAAATAACAAGGATATCTTATGAATGAGTACTCCTTTCAGAATATAGAAGCTTAGTGGGGAATGCATTTAATGCTTAACTTCATGTAAACTATCCTTTTTTCTAATAAATGTTATTATTGTAGGTTTTATTAAATTTCTAATTTAGAGGGAGATACTAGTGTCAAGGAGGTGCAAAAGGAACAAAAGGCTAAGAATTTAAAGACAAAACAAATCCCACTCACCATGAAGTACAAGTTCCAAGGTACTCTGATGGTATCAAAGTTTGGGTCAGAAGTTATGAAAGTGATTGACACAGTGCTTGGTCATATCAAACTTGAGAAATTTGTTAAGGATACCTTCTCAACAGATGCTAGCCCAAGGGCCCAAAATATTTCTAATTCAGGATTAGCACATGTGGCTTCATTCCCAATAGCAGTACAATGCCCAGAGTTCATATTAACTGCTGCAAACACATACAACCCCATTCAAAGGAAATGCATTGATCCCTGGGGAAATGATATTATTGATCTAACACTAGCAATGATGAGGCTAGTCTTCAACTTGCCTCCCTATGCCAACCTCAAAACCATGATTGAGGCTCAGGCATTAGAGGAATATGAAATAGATGTAGACACCCACAAAAGTTATATGAACAAGAAGTGGTTAAAAATGGAGAAGTCAATAACCAAACTTCCCCTAAGCCTAAAAGATCATATTTCACTTATGAAGTAGCGGATGTAATTAAATTGATATCTAGAGCCTTTGGGAAAGAGGATTCACATTCTTCTAAAACCTAGATGTTTCATTTTATTCGGATTCTCTTCGAGGGGAAGCAATACTTAGATTGGGGGAAGATGGTATCTGATGCCACTCACAACCAAATGACTAAGGTAAAGGACACCAAGGAATTCTATATGAGTTCCTATGTTATTTATTGTGCTACAAGGATGGGGAACTTCCCAAGTTTAAACACAATAGGGGTCCTCAGAGAAGCACCTGGCCAAAACAAGGTGTGGGAATTCAATGACCAATTGGAGCTAACGAAGGTAGAGAAGCACTTCAGGAGAGTTAATGATGCCTTCTTGTATGTTTTCATCAATCAACTAACAAGAGATATTGGTTTTAGGATGACCAAGGAAGCTATGTAATTTTTTGGAGAATGGGGGAATTGGTTCATCTAGTACCCCAAGATTACTTATATTAGATTGTTTGGTTTTGAGAAATCTCCCTTCAGATTGTCAAGGTGTTGCAGTGATAGAATGATCTTGATGGAATTCTCTCGTCAACTAGTAGAGGTGAACTCAAAGTTTGCAAGTAAACATAAGGAAAGTTGTCTCATGTTTCCTCTAGAGTTGGGATTTCACTCTTGTTCAACAACAATAGCAACCAAGTCAACAACAGAGGAGTTCCAAGGTCACAATTTGAAATTTCATGTAGTAAGGAAAGATTTTGATCTGAAAGAAAAGATGAATGGTTTGTATGCTTCCTTGTTTCCCAATCACAAGCCTCACATTGAGGATTTATGGGTTGATCTTCAAGATGATTTTGAAGTGAGAAAGAGGGGATATGAAATATTGACCATCCCTCATATTAGAGACTTCGATGTAAAAGAGGATGTACCAGAAAGGATGTCAGATGGTATTTGTGGACACAAAAAAAGTATTTATTTTTCTTTGCTTGATTTGGGAATAATTTATGATAAATTGGACTTAATGAGGTCTTGATTTAGTGTTTTGAGGTGTTTTACACGTCCAAATTAGGTCTTGGACCCTTGCAAATGCATTTATTGATGTCTTGTAAAGTTGTTGTAAAGTGTTATAAATTAATTTCAAAATTTTCTAGACTCTTATTAAGCATCTAAGTCTAATGGACCCATTTTCCCCTCAATTCAATGTTATAAAATATATTTAAATGCATTAAACTTGACTTTAATCTAGTGTTGTAATGTATTTTACACATTCACATTTGATGTTGTTCCTTTCTAGGCTATATGGACCTCATTTTAATGTTGTAAAGTGTATTTAATCACACGTTCACATTGAACTTTGTGTCCCTAGCCCTAATTGTTCTTTACATCATCATCAATAGGCCCCTATTGCCCCATATTGTGCATCCTGAGGCATAATTTGATGATATAACTTACAAAATCATCATATAATCTTGATTTCCTTACTTCCTAGCATTCTAGCTAGTAGAATAGCCCATGTGGGACCCATTCACCATTAGGGGTGAACCGGTCCCATCCAGGTGTGACCCATTCACCCTTGATGATGAATGAGTCCCATTTGAGCAATTTTGGGGGTTTAAGCAGGAAAAATTAGGTTTGATGTTTAATTTTTCTCCATATTAGCCTTAGGGATCAAATTAACAGGAAAATTAGGTTGATTTCCTATAAATAAAAGCTTCTAAACCCTAATTCATAAGAACTTCAACTCATTCATCATTTGTCTTCCACCTCAAGTCAAGCAAGCTAGGGTTTTAGTATGCTAAGTCATCAAGATAGCTTTCAAGGGCATTTAAGGGAAAATTCTTCATCTTTTGCTGCAAAATTCAAGATCTTTTATCATGGAAAGTCTCTAACTCCAATGTTTCATGCTTCATCATGTTATTTCTTCATTTTAGTTTAATTACCTAACAGGGGTTTGACCAAGGCAAACCCCCATGCCCTAACATCGAACATTTCTTTCTCTTTCCTTGTGTGTTTGCAAATTTAGGTACATTGAAGGTTTTGAAATCATTTAAGATAAGTTGTAAAGTTTTTGAAGACATCTCCTTGTTGATTAAGTCAAAATATCCAGGAAAAACCACCTACAATGCTAGAAATCAGAGTTTCAGAGGTGGACACCTGTTAGGAACCAAAGTGCAGATCAAGGGCTTCTATTCCACTTTTGGATTTTTATAAATTCAAAAGTGGATTGATTTTCCATTAGTGGTGAATGAGTCCCACTGCTAGGCCTGAAAAGGGTTTCCTACAGTTTTGGATACCCATTTATCTGAAACAGGCTCTGAAACAGTTTCCTAGATCTAGGATGAATTTTCCCATAATGGTGAATGAGTCCGAGTAGGCCAAATTTTTAGCATCAACAACATTTTAGAAGTCATTTCTAGTCTCCAACAAGTTCTCAGGTGCACACATTTAGTTTCATTCATTTATGTTATAGCTTACGTTTATTTCTAGGTCTTTTTTCATATCACAATGTGTCTTCAAACAACTTGCATTTCTTTAGTTTCCATTTAATAATCAATATCTTTCATTTGTTTTCTACATTTAGATCATATTAATGATTTTGAATGTAGACATTGCAATTTTGGCCCATCTTTCTCCTTTTAGGTGAAAAACCTTGGAAGTGTAAGAAAGCCTTAGGGTGCCAAAATCTTTGTCTCCATTTTGGTGAACCTGCTTTTTTAATAATTTGTTTTATGATTTGGATTCCATCATCATCCTAGATTTAGCTTGCATGAGGGTTTTGCGTTGGTTAATTTGCATTCTAAGGTTTCAAAACCTGCATTAGTGAAAAGCTCATTTAGCTTGCATTATTGCATATAATTTCATTGAGAATTTCTGAAATTTTGCATTTATATCTTAGGTCTGCATCATACAACATCAAAAACATCACAACCAATTGAAAATTTCTATATTTTTTTAAAAAACCTCTTGCTGGGACTCATTTTCCATTTTGGGCGAATCAGTCCCAGTTCAAATTTTTGACTGTCTATTACATCATCAGAAACCTCATTTTTGTGCTTCCTAAGCCTCCTAGTACCATATACTATAAGTTTGTAAAGTTTTAGGAACATTATTTTTATGCATCTAACTCAAAAACATCAATTTAGGGTAGTCATTTTTGAAATCATTTCCATTACAAGCATCATTAGATCAAAAAATGCTCACATTTCTGAAACTTTGCATAACATGGATAAAAGTACTTTTCAATTTTTCATACATAATGTTTCTATTCCTAAAACTCTTCATAAGATTGATAAAAGTGTTTTTCATTCTTGCATATACATTGTTTACATTCTTAAATCTTTGCATACATTGGATAAAAATGTTTTGCATCCTTGCATATACATTGTTTATATTGTTGAAACATTGCTTGACATGGTTACAAGTCCTTTTCATTTTTGTTCAAACAATGTTAGTGTCTTACATATTTAGACATGATAAGAAATATTTCATGCCCCCTCCCTATGAGCATGTTTTAGTGAAAGAGAATACAACTTTGGACATTCCCAATGATCATATTTGTTCTTTTCCTCATATCTCTCCTATTGGTGACAAAGATATTTTGGTAGAAGAACCAATTCATAAGAATTTTGAGAATCCTAGTTGTTTCTCTCCTTTTACCTCTCTTAGTGGACAAGACATTCATAACCAACATAGCATAACCATAGGTAATCATGACACTAACATTTTTCCTTCTCCTAGTATCTCTCCTAATTGTGAAGAAGATACTTTGTTGTTAGAAAACACAATCAATGACGGTCATGAGAATCTTAGTTGTCCCCATTCACCTAAAAAAACACTTATTAAGCAAGAAAATTCAACCATTGATCATTCCCCTACTTGCGATGCAATCATTTTAGAAGAACCAATCCATGAATGTCAAGAACATTTGACTCGTAGTTCTCCTAAAAAATCTCCTCCTAGGAAGAATATCATGGTGCTAGAAAATGACAACCATAGTAGTGTGTCTTCCTTTGATAATGATAAATATGTGCTTCTTGATTGCCCTTTATTAGAGATACATCACACCAGATTGTCGAGGTTATGAATATGCAAGTGTCCATTCGATCCCCCTTGATCAATGGACCTCCTACATATCCCGTGGGACATCTTAAGAATCCTCTAATTCTTTATACACCATCACACAAACCTCAAACTCAAAACAAACCCTAACTTATCCTTTACCCACCTCAAAATAATTTGTCACAGCAGCTAAGTCATAATATCGTTGCTCATACATATAACACTCAAAACAATCCATCACCACCACAACCAACCCCAACCTACTTACCTTTTCCCAAATCCATATTGCCTATTGCTCCTCGATTAGAGAGTGTGATCTTGTTGAACAAATTAAGAGAACTCTCACCAAAATATCCCTTTGGGACCTTCTTCAAAATTCACCAAACTATCATTTTATGCTCCAAACAACATTGCAACAAATAGTGGTTCCTCCTAGTACAAATGCAATTGATGTGACAACTTTTATAAAAGGAATGAATGCAGTTAATGTAGACATTACCTTTCATCAACATGAGCTCCCTCTATTAGAATTAAGGAAACAAAATGAAGCCTTTATGATAGTTTATCAATACACTACAATAGGCATCAAAAGAACCCTTGTTGACAATGGTTGTACCCTTAATGTGTGCAGTGTAAAGCCCCTAGATCGATTACGTGTGGATAAATAAAAAATTCAACCTGATTCTTTATCTATCAAAGGATTTTACAATGTAGAAAAATAACCGCTTGGTGTGATTACTTTTCCTATTATAGTTGGATAGGCTATATTGCAAACACTGATCCATGTCATGCCCCATAATCTTTCATATAATATTCTTTTAGGAAGACCATGGATTCATGAGATAAATGCAGTGCCTTCAACTCTTCATCATGTAATGAAGTATATCTACAACAACAAAGTGTACACACTCAAAGCTGACCCTAACCCTGATAGTTGTTTAAACATTGAGAAAAGCAAGGAAAATCCCTTGAAAACATTAACACCAACCACACAAGTGGAACTCGTCCAAAAAAAAGGAAAACAACAACATATTGAACAAGTCACGAAGCTATTATATGATGATTGGGGTTCCTTAGATTTCACACTAACACTCATGAACAAGATCATAAAAAAAGATTCAACTGAGGGAAACAAAAATGCAGTCATGTCAACACATAACTTGGAAGACCCTTCGAAAGCATCCACCTCAACTACTTTAGAAGAAGAAGAAAATTACACAACAAAGTTTGAGGAACTTAATTATGAACAACCACCTAATCCAAAAGTGATGAAAAATATTTATGGACGAGGTTGTGAGATTATGAAATAACTCAAATATAGTGGAAAAGGATGTGGTGCTAATGAATAAGGTATCCACAACCCTACAGATCATATCACACAACAAACAACTCATGGACTTGGTTATTGTACTTTGATAGAAATCACCAAGCCTTCACTCAACATCAACACTATTACAAAACATCCTTCAAAGCCAACCTTAACCCTAATGAATCATGAATTGCTTGACACTAGTCATCTTGATCATTCTCCTTTGCAAGCAATCAAACAAACAAATACACCTTTGCTTAATGTAAATGTTATCTCGCAAGACACTAATGATTTGAATTCATTAGATTTTACACCCTCCTATAAAGGAGAGATCAAAATCTCACAATCTACAGAATCTTGCATATGTATCACAACTAATACTAAGCAAGATTTATCTTTGAAACAAACTATAGAAACATCTTCTACCATTGATCAAGAAGGTATCTTGTTGAGACTTCTTCAAGATCACTTGATATCTCCTCCTCCCAAAAATTGAAAGAAATGCTATTACAAGACTTCATTTTGTGCATATCATAGAGTTCATGGTCATTCTACTAATGAATGTAAGGTTTTGAGTAGTAAAATCCAACATTTTAAGGAGTTTGGTGTTCTTCCTTATGTGGGGGAACCTACTCCTTCTAATTGATACTAATTTTCACTCTATTATGCATTTCATTAATCATTTTGGCTCACCCTTTTCTTGCACTTAGTGGGGGCAAGGGGTTATGTAGCCTTGTCATCATATGTCACTTATCATTGCCTCTTTTGACTAGTCATTAACCTTTCATGAAGATATAAGAGCAAGCTTGGGATGTGGATGACATGCCTTAAGTTGGCTCGCATGTGACATACTATCTTTTCCATGATGTGTCTTATTGAAAACATATGATTTGGAATAAGGCTTTCCAAGTAAGCTCTCATGTATTCTTCTTCTACTTTAAAGAAATTACTCATAGTAATGGTGTTAGCAACTGCTTTAAATTGGAGGCATACATCGACACTCACATTTCATTGTGCAATTTTCTTTTTCTTGTGATTTCCTCTCTTGGAAATGTTCGGTACAATGTTTCCCAAGATGAGACCTTGCACTTGTCCTCTCTTGGAAACAAGATGAGACCATTTGCACTTTTCCTTTCTTGGAGATATTAAGCATGATGTTCCCTAAGATGAGACCTTGCACGAACTAAGCAAAATCCCTTTGAACATTCCTTACACCATTTACAATGTCTATGAGTGTCAAGCATACGAAGTTTTGCTTGTCTCACAGAGCTCAAAGATCATTTTTGTGGCGCCTTATCAAATTTATTAGGAGGTATAACTTTGGTATGGTTGAGTGGGAAGCCCATTCTGAGGCATGACTTTTCCCCATAGCCACCTGCATGTGTGTGATTGCATACCATCCATGAGTGTATGTTTCTCACCTTTTGGGCTTTCTCACTCGGCAAAGCCAAGAATCCGTCTCCTCAGAGTGAGCATGCATTTTTGGACAAACAACCTAGATCTGATCCACAACGTGTTGGAAAAATGGTCGAAGCTTGATCCGCCTTTTTATTTTCGCTTTTCTCTTCCTTCTAGTTCTTTCCATTGTATGATCATGTATATTTTCTTGTTGCAAATCATTCACCTTGTGCCTGTCCTTTTGTGCTTTTGTTTATTTGAATTAGGATCTTGGATCCTAGGGGCTTGCACAACCTCCTTCAATATTTTTCATCGTAGACCATCTGCATTGGTATGATTGGACCCTTCTTGAATGTCTATTTTAGTGTGAGTTTGAAGCAAGTTCATCCTCTCACTAAAGTGGGGGCTAACTGTGGATACATAAAAAGTATCCCTTTTTCTTTGCTTGATTTGGGAATAATTGATGATAAATTTGACTTAATGAGGCCTTGATTTAGTGTTGTGAGGTGTTTTACACATCCACATTAGGTCTTGGACCCTTGCAAATGCATTTATTGATGTCTTGTAAAGTTGTTGTAGTGTTATAAATGACTTTCACACTTTTCTAGACTCTTATTAAGCATATAACTCTAATGGACCCATTTTCCCCTTAATTCAATGTTATAAAATATATTTAAATTCATTAAACTTGACTTTAATCTAGTGTTGTAATGTATTTTACACATTCACATTGGATGTTGTGCCTTTCTAGGCTATAAGGACCTCATTTTAATGTTGTAAAGTGTATGTACTCACACTTTCACATTGAAATTTGTGTCCCTATCCCTAATTTTTCTTTACATCATCATTAATATGCCCTTATTGCCCCATATTGTGCATCCCGAGGCACAACTTGATGAAATAACTAATAAAGTCATCATATAAACCTGATTTCCTTACTTCCCAACATTCCAGCTAGCAGAATGGCCCCTATAAGACCCATTCACAATTAGGGGTGAATCAATCCCATCCAAGTGGGACCCATTTTCCCTTGATGGCGAATGGGTCCCATTTGAGCCATTTTCGGGGTTTAAGCAGAAAAAATTAGGTTTTAAGTTTAATTTTTCTCCATGTCAGCCTTATGGATCAAATTAATAGGAAAATTAGGTGGATTACCAATAAAGACAAGCTTCTAAACCCTAATTCATAATAACTTCAACTCATTCATCATTTGTCTTCCACCTCAAGTCAAGCAAGCTATGGTTTTAGCATTCTAAGTCATAAAGATAGCTTTCAAGGACATTCAAGGGAAGATTCTTCATCTTTTGCTGCAAAAATTCAAGATATTTCATCATAGAAAGTCTCTAACTCCATTGTTTCATGCTTCATCATGTCATCTCTTCATTTTGGTTTAATTACCTAAAAGGGGTTTGACCAAGGCAAACCCCCATGCCCTAACATCCAACATTTCTTTCTCTTTCCTTGTGTGTTTGCAAATTTAGATACATTGAAGGTTTAGAAATCATTGAAGATAAGTTATAAATTTTTTGAAGATATCTCCTTGTTTATTAAGTCAAAATATCCACGAAAAGCCACCTATAGTTTCAGAAATAAGAGTTTTGGAGGTGGACACCTATTAGGAACCGAAGTGTAGATCGAGGGATTCTGTTTCCACTTCTGGATTTTCAAAAATTTAAAATTGGATTGATTCACCATTAGTGGAGAATGAGTCCCACTGCTAGGCCTGAAAAGGGTTTTCTACAGTTTTGGATACCCATTTATCTGAAACAGGCTCTGGAACAGTTTCCCAGATCTGGATTAATTTGCCCAAAATGGCAAATGAGTCCCAGTAGGCCAAATTTTCAGCATAAAAAAAATTTCAGAAGTCATTTCTAGTCTCTAGCAAGTTCTTAGGTGCACACATTTAGTTTCATTCATTTATGTTACAGTTTACTTTTATTTCTAGGTCTTTTTGCATATCACAATGTGTTTTCAAACAACTTGCATTTCTTTAGTTTCCATTTAATAATCAATATCTTTCATTTGTTTTCTTTATTTAGATCAGCTTATTTAGACATATTTCATCCATCCTTGCATTTATTTTGAATGTATACATTGCAATTTTTCCCCATCTTTCTCCTTTTAGGTGAAAAACTCTAGAAGTGTAAGAAAGCCTTAGGGTGCCAAAATATTTGTCTCCAGTGGTATTATTCTAGACACTCAATATGATGTTGATCAAGTATCAACAAAGGCCTTGGACCCCATCAATTCAATGGAGAAGGAGTATGATATAAATAAGATCTCACAAGTGGTCATAGACATGATTTTGAAATGAATTAATTTGTGCATTAATTAGCCCCAAGTGAGGACCACTCAGAAAAGGAAAGATTCACAAAGTGAGCCATAATCTTCCACTACACCAAAAGGGTATAGAAGGTTGAGGAGGAGGAAAACACAAGTGGTGGAAGAGAAGGATGAGGATTTTTTAATGAGTTAAATGAAAATATGCAAGAGGCCACAAAGACATTCATGGATGCATTAGGAGAAGTTTTCTCCAGGGTGAGTATAAATCCCCTTACCACGGTGTATCCTAGAGAGGAGACTGTGACAAAAGAAGCCCCTACTGCCCCTTCGTAGTCAAAGGAATTTTGTTTTAAGGGAGAGAAAGGCAAGGAACTTGTGGTAGATATCACTAATTCTCCTCTTCCATCAAATGTTGAAGAGACTCCTCTGAGAGAGGAAGAAAAGGAAGACTCTAGTGATGAGGAAATACATCTCGAGGAAGGTAATGATATTAGTTTGGACCATGTGTTCATAGAAGAGGAACAAATGGAGATTTTGGTAATGCAAAAAAGCTAGAAACTAAGCATGTGGCTCAACAAGAGAAGGAAGAACAAGAAAAGGTTGAGCAAGAGGAAGCACTGAGAAAAGAGAGAGAAGAGGCCGAGAAGGAATAGCTAGAGTAGAAGAAGACTGCCTCTGCACAGATGACTATATTAATTCAGTAGTCTCCACTACCTCCCAATAAAGCACCAGTGATTACTAAAAAAGTGAAAGGTCCACCAAGTTCTCCAACATGGTTGAAGTTGAATTTGGAGAAGAGACAACAAGTTGAGGCCCAACCAATAAGTTGGGATGAGATGAGAAAAGACCTAGAGAAGGTGAAGCCAAAGAAGTAGCCAAGGGCTATTCAATCCATAGGGATGATAGATGATGGGGATATGGTCACATAAGTTGCAACCTCAATGGTCGAAAAGGATGATAGTGAATTGTAGGCCTCAAATAACCAAGTGAGCACGATCAACTAGGGAAAACAAACCAAGAGCCAACAAATGACACTCATTGATATTGCTATAACTTCAGTGAAGTTATGAATGGTGAAAGAAAAATAAGAAAAATATGAGTTGAAGACTCAATTCAAACAAATTAAGAAATTTTTGAAGGAGAGTACTTCACCAATTTATGTGTAGCTAATTTCATCAGAGGTTCCTATGTTGATGAACTTCATGAAATGAAGAGGAAGGCTCAGTTTTTTGATAATTGGATCAATGTCCTTAAGAAAGAGGTAGAGGAACTTCTCAATGAAGGGTATAAACACTATGATGAAGCAATCACACTGGGGAAGTAGATAGAAGAATATCATTAGAAGTTATGGGAAGAGGAAGATAAATATAGAGAATATTTGAGGAAGTTGAAAATCATAAACAAATTTCTCAACGAAAAAATGATTGAATCAGGGATCTTGGGTGATGAAAGTCCTAAATATATCAATAAGGCCATCAATAAAGCTATTTTCGATCAAAAATTCTCATTGATCATAGAATAACTTTGCTCAAAGTTCAACATGAGGTGTGGGATCACACATTGGTATTTGAGCAGATTGTTGGATGTGTTACCACCAAGAAATTATCAAGCCACCAACTGAGTTAGGGGCTAAACTCTTTGCAAGAGGAAAAAGATGAATGGGATAGTCAGTTGGAGAAGTTGGGCCTTGATGGGACTCTTTTGGATGAGTTGATAATAATTAGATATAATACTAAGTAGGGTTCAAGGGACATTAGCCAAATGCGTGAGGCTACTAATGCAGCAGCACAGGATTTTGAGCGATCAAGTTACAAAGTGGAGTGGGTAGATGGACCTAATGAAGAGGTTTTGGAGCATATTTTCAATAGTTTTGAAGAATATATTAAATAGAGGAAGGCTTCCAAGTAAGCAAGAGAATATTCAATTTTTGAAATGGAATAAGGTCAACAAAATTCATCCTTTGTCAGGAACCCTATTTTATAGGGTGGGTACAGTAGTTAACTAGAGAGCATCTATAGTAAATTTGGAAAATAAATTACTTTCCCCGGCCATCAATTTTTTGCAGCAGTCTCCAATTCAAACCAGTCTTGCTGATTTTTCCTTTATTTTCATGTTGAGCGCCTTGATTTTTGGGTTGCATATAGTTATTTTTGGAGGGAAACTTACTTTGTAAATTCTCTATATATATGATGTTTCTTCTCATTGTAAAGGTCAGAAAATTGAAGTATGATTTGTTTCATGTGACTTGAACTCTTTTATTTAAGTTATTTATGTTATTCAGTAGTCATAGTTTTCAGTCTTAGATAGTGATTCTGAAGACTTAGTCTCCTTCGTACACCAGTGAAGCTTGCTAGAGTTGTAATCGTTTCTTATTTATTTTCATCAATAATAGAAGAAACCAGATTTGATACCATCTTTGGATTATCACTAGTGAATGGTATGTTTCTTTGTTTCCATTGATCTATATTTTTTGGGGGGAATAACAAAAATATATAAAAAAAATGAAATAGAAATGATAAATGTGATGATTATTGGATGTACATTGAATACTGCACTATGGATGAAAATAATTGTGTAAATGTTATGAATTATTTCATTCATTAGTTTATTTTAGATAAATAAAATGTCCCTTAATGAATTGTATGTATGGAATTTAAGATGAATATCTATTTGCATGTTTCTTTTCTTGTAAAATCTAAATCATCTTTTTCCATTTCTTTTAAAATTTGTTAGTTAGTTAGAGTTAGAATTAGTATATCCAATTTTTTACCTTAAACCAACAAGCCCCTTGAAAGTTATAGCCATGTTGACCACCAAGTAAAATAGTATCATTGTGAACCAACCACCGAGACCTTGGAGGATAGTTAGTTTTTTTAATTAGTTACTCTTTTTAGGAGAAGCTAGTTAGTCATACCTTGCTTATATGTTGGTGTGTCAATTTGGCCATCAACGGTACCTAAAATGGCCTTGTATCCAGGACCCATATTTGCATCTTTTTGCATTGTTTTCATAATAATCTTCTCCCTAATTTGTACTTAAGGGGGGTTTTGGTGTGAGTATAATGTCTTGTAGCTAGTATTTTAACTTACTAGGGACTTAGGGGACTTATTCACATGTTAAGTTTACTTAGGATATAAGATTATTTCTAGAAGTATTAGTTGGATTTTCTAGAACTTATCTAGCTTTTATGTTGATCCCTAGGTAGTTAGGTTGTTAGTTGTCACATGGCATAGGATTAAGACACATGTCACAATCATGTTCAATCCTATTCCTCACCTTTCCTATATAAGTAAGGTCATTGTACTCATATGTAATATACTTCATACCTCATCACTATTTTGATAGGTCTTAATATCAAGAAAGATCATATTCTTGCATACTCTCTTGCAGAAATTTTCATTGTTTTTACAAGTGGTCTTGGTTATTGAGTTGATCTTCAGCCCTTACATGTTTGGGAACCAATTTGACTCAAGTATTCCTTATGCAATGATAAGTGTACAAGTGTCATGGTTTTTTATAATTTATGACACATAAGCCAACCCTTACTTGATTCAATTTACACTCATTCCTAGGTATTGCTCTTGATTCCCAATTCACCCTTTTCTTGCCTAGATTTAGATCCACAATTTGTATGATTGATGTTGTCAATTTATTAATTTATGAGAATGAAACTAGAACTTTTAATTTTTAAATTTAAATTTGTGGTCAACCTAACCATTCCAACTAGTCATTGTGTTCCCACTCAAAGTGAAAACATTTCACTTTCCAGCTTTTGAGTTGTATTTAAGGGATAACCCTAATTTGTTTTAAGTACCTAGAATTTATCAAAGCATATTATAGCACTATCATTAAAGCACTCATAAAGTATTCATTGCCTCATTAACTATTGCCTCAACATCTATGTAATTCACCACATGACTACCTACTATTTAAAAATCCATTACAACCATATCCTAGGGGTTTGACCAAGGGAGAATACACCCTACCTAGAAAAATCATGTAACGTGTACATAAACACCACAAATTAGATAGGATAGATCACAAACATCTAGGTGAAATAAATATCAAATATCAAAATTTAGCAAAGATCAAATACATGTATATTTTTTCTACACCCTTAACCCAATAACTATATCAAGACATTTGTGGCCAACTTATGACCTATGTAATCAATTAATTAGTCTTATTTATGTATTCAAGTCAACCTAACTGATATAATCAGATAACCAAATTAGTTTGACCGATATCCAAGGTATAAGTAGGGTATATATAGGAGGTAGTGACTATTATTTAATCATGATATTGTGATTTAATTTCTTATTGGGTATATTTGGAGGTTTTCCCCCTCAAAGTGACTTATTATTCTCAAGCAATACCAATATTTTGTATTAAATTTTGTATTATATTCTTCTCTTGTGCAAGTTGTTTCATTATAAGTTGTATCATAGCATGATCTTGGAACTCAAAGGAAAATAATCAAAGAGATTCTTTTTGGATCAAGAGGTCAAATTGGAAAGTGTGTATCTCTCTCAAATTGAATATTTTCTTAGATTTTTTAACAAATTAAAGTATATTATGAAATTGCTACAATCCTAGTTTGAGGTCATATAGAGAATATTTAGAGGAATTATTAAAAAATTAGGTTTTCCACTAAATTCATTCTCAATGCTATAAATTAGCAATTTTCTTGGAGATTTTTTAAAAATTTGATATATAGGCCCAAGTGTATTACAATAAAATTTTCATATATTTTTTTAGTAAGTTTATAAAACTATTTTGGTGGCATCATGGAAGGGCTTCAAGAAGAAGAAAGGAAAGGAATCCCACTATAATAAGGAAGTATCTTGAGAAGGATGATCCAACTATGGAAGAGACTAATTCCATGGATGTTCAAGCATGTATAGATGTAGCAACCACCATGGTTAAGTTAGCTAAATAATAAGATATCAATGAAATATGGACCCAATTAGATTCTCACTTAACCTCTATAGATAATTGAAAAGTGAATTCACATCACAAGAGTTGGGAAGAATATTTCTCTTCTAAAATACACGATTCATTTGGGTTTGAATCAGATCTAAAGTTAGATTAGCACCCAAATAATTTCATGACTAGGCACTTCACACCAAAGATGTATGTGTAAAAATTTGATGGAACGGATCCAACCAATTGGATCTACCCAATGGAGTAGTTATTTGATCTTTATAATGTTCCATACCAAAAAAAAGGTAGCAATGGAATCCTTGTACTTGGAGCCAAACTGATTCATTTGGTATCATTGGCTATGTGAAGAGAAGAAAAAAGAGGGGATGTGGTGCCACATGATCTATTTTCAAGGGGAGCTCACTACATATTGTGGTATTAATCTTATGGATATATACTTCAAACAAATTACTATTTAAACAAACAAGTATGGTCAAGGATTATATTCATCAATTCTAAAGAAATTCTTCAAGAGTGGAGAATGTTGCAAAGAATTTTTTTTAAGTAATTACTCCTAGTGAATTCAAAGGACCATATCAAATATGAGATAGGCATATTCCTTCCAAATTATATGTCCCAAATAATGATTATAGCAAGGATGATAAAGGAAAAGTGTTTGGAAAATAGAAGGAAAGTTTTTTGTAAATATAAGAGATAGAATCACTCTTAAATACTCACTCCCTCTGTGTACTAGACTAACTCCACAACAAATTGAAGAGAAGATAAATAAATGGTTGTGTTTTAACTATAATAGTAAATATAGTCAACAATAAATATACTTAAAAGAAATAATTTTTGCATTTAGTGGTTGGGTGAGGAAGAAGAGGGGGAAACAATATTAGATGGTGAAAATAATACATATAAAGAATTAGGAGATACCAAACTAACCATTTCTTTTCATTGACTTTCAAGAATTAGCTCACTCCAAACTCTTTAGTGGTATAACCACGATAGGAGGGTCCTCAAAGAGAACAATCTAGACCATGCAACATGTAGTACCCCTCCATTTATGCTTATGTTTTTTGTTTGCATGTTTTCACACTGTTAGACTTTGGTACTTTGGTTTGGATATTTTGATCGCTGATTTTGAGCGACAGTGGATTCACTTTGTGATATGATGATACATTGTATGGTGATAATTGATTTCGGACATGCTTTGTGATAGCGTAGATATTTCCTTCAGATGTTATTGCTATATATATGTTTATGACAGATTAACTATTATTTAATTTGCAAGTCTGATGTGACGTGTATTGGTGTGGAGAACGGAATTGCATCACTCGCTTGCGAGTGCCCTGTGATGTCCGTGATTTTCTCCGCACGGTGTGCCTGTATTATGGATTATAAATATATACATGTTATTTGTTTGGTTGCAGGATTGCAGGTACATGACACTGACTCCACCTGGTTACTCAGGTCTAAGCGTGTCAAGATTCAACGGAAATGTTGATTGGGAGGTAGTAGCATGGTTCATCCTAGTCTAGTCTTAAACCCAGTCATAGTGCATCATCAGTTTTAGTTCGGAGTCATAGATGGTCTTGTTTGTCCCTGATTGGATCAATTGCTTGAAAGAGAAATTTTATCATTTTTATGATAGTTTGTTATGCTTTAATATACTGTTTATTTAAATTAATTTTTAAATGTTAAAGAAATAACTTTTACATTTTATTAATTAATTAATTAGTTTGTTTGGTTAATTAATTTGATCATTGAGATTAAATTCATTTAATTAAATAAATTAATTAATTAAATTAAAGTTGCTTTAAATGTGTGAATAAATCTTAATTTTAAAATTAATTATTATTTGGGAAATGGCATTATTAAGTGTTAAATAAATTTGCATTTTAAAAATTGTAAATTTTAAATAAATTAAAGGCATGCAAATCTTGAAATAGAGGAAAGAAAGAATTACCCGTAAGTGATTGGAAGATATTTTCTTCTCGACATGTGTGCCAGTTGAATTTATTGCTCTTGGTTGAGGATATTCTCAGATATGATCCGGGATTTGGGAAAATACAGGAAATTATTCTATTCTTCACAGGAAATGAATTAGTGCTCTGTTAAAAATTTTGTTTATGCTTTTGTATTGTTGGATATTGTTTCTGGAAGTTCTCTGGTTTGGCATATTGGGAATTAGTTGGCATATTGGGAATTGGTGTTCTGAAAAGGTTTTGGAAGCTACAAGCAACAGAGGCTTTCATCACCAGATAGATATCTAAAGCTAAGGAAAAACAGGTATTTCCCTTGTGATTTTTAATTTGTTGTTTTTGAAAAGAAAGTTGAGAAAAGAAAATTTCATTTTATTAAAATCCCTATGTTTCTCGGAAAAATTGTTCCTTGCATTCTTGTTTTGTAAGGATTTGTTGTTTTCAGAAAACTTCTGTAGCATATTCTCTATAGAAAATATTTGAGTTAAATTAGTGAAGGGAAATTATTTAAATGGGAAAATGAATTTGAAACCTCTGGAATAAATTAAATAATTTGGTTGGAAATGTTGTGTGTGTTTTCTTTTGGAACCCTGTAGAAATTTTACAATTTCCCCAATTTCCCCATTGAAACCCTGTTGAAAAAATTATGTCAAAATAACATTCTGTAGAAATTTCTAGAAATTTCCCATATGAGAATCCCTGTTGAATTTGTATATATATATATATATATATTATATGTATATATATATACTTTCATATATAAATTGAATTGTGAAGTTTTTATTTTGAAAATTTAATTGAAATCGCCGTACAGGCGAATTATCTCATATTTATTAATTTTTTGTTTAAAAATCACGAAATCGCCGTACAAGCGTGATAAGGGTTTCAAAATTTTTTAAAAATGGAATTGAAATTTCCGTAGGTTATATTTGCATTGAATCACAGTTGTTATTATTTTTTTTAAAGAATATTGTGTAGGGTAATGTAGCCGCAGGGGGCTACCCCCACAACCAACCCCTTTGGGAGCCGGCTGTGAGGGTAGTGTCGAGCGTTGCCTTCGCAGGTAGTGCCAGCGCGGCCAGCACAACCGCACCCCAATGGGGAGGTTCGGCAGTGACAACGGTGGCCCTAAAATTAGTCTTCAGCTGAATATTTGATTCGGCCCTAAATACACAGTTATGTACTGCGAACATTGATTCGCATTTACACGATTCTTACTTGATATTTTCGGATTTCGAATTTATTACGAACTTTTCTATAATTTGAATTATAATTATATATATATATAATATATATTATTTGTAAAAAAAAATAGTTTAATATTTAAATAATTTTTATTTAATACATGCATGTAATGCATGAAAATAATTGTTTTAAAAAAAATATAATTGATTGAGAAAGAAAATTTAGTTTTTATTTTTATATGAAATTGAGAAAGTTAAAAATTAGAATTAAATGATGTAATTTCCTTTATTGTATGAGAAAAGAATTACAATTAAGTTGCTATAATTTCTTGCTAATTCCTTTGAATGATTGGATTTAGTAAATCCGAACAGTAGACGTTTATTTTTTTTTCTTGATTTGCTTTAAATCCTGTTTCTTTATTGGGAAAATTGGGAATGTCTTAATTGTATAAGTCTTCCAGACAAGTTGGATAATGTGGGGGTTGTGATTGTTTAAGTTGAATTCTTGTGTTGGCTAAGGTTGTGTACATGGTATTTGCATGGTGTTTAGACACTTGATTTTATGAACATAGTCATTGATGTTCGTTATGAAAGTGTAGAATTATATGTTGTATGTTCGTACACCTTATTTTCCTTAGTCAGGGAAACTTAGAATTCCTTTGTTATGTTTAGGGGAGTGGCTTTGTGTGAGGGCCGACACACAAAGTGGTGTCAGGGTAACTTACAAAGAGTTAGTAGGTCAGTGATAACTAAACAGCACAGTAGTTAGAATTAAAATCTTTAATAAGATTATTATGCCTCGCTTATAGACTCTAGAGCTAGTTCAGTCTTGAGTATAAGTTGAGAAGGCCTGGAATGGAAAATCGATATCTTGTTACCTTAAAAGATATCTGATTCCACAATAGTATGCAAATGGGGCCAGGTTTCGTAAGAGGTTACCAGGGTAACCCATGTTGGGGGCCGGAACCTAGGAAGAAACACCAGGGTAACCTTTGCAATATTGTGATGACACTCCACCTAAAATAATAGTTTACCTTGTGTACTTAGCACATTTGATTGTCTTAATTATGGAAGCAATGTAACCATCAATTAGTTATGTACTTGTGTCTAGGGTGAATAGGTTATGTCTAGGTAACCATATTACTATCTCCTAGCATGGGGGGTGGACCTACGGGTACCGCATGGTTGGGTGGAACGTGCACCTTACTCCGTTGGGTCCCCAGTTTATGATCATGGCAACGAGAGATTCATGGATGGAGAGCTCGTACTTGGATACATATGTGTACTTTCTTTATTGCATTATTGGAAATCTTGTATTTATAACATCCCTCAATTGTTTATGAGGAGAACATTTGTAAAATGTAATTGTAACTATTATTGATCTACCTCATCAGATGAATGAGTATTGTAATATTATTTCAATGCAATGTAAGAATCATATTTGTACTTTATACTATCTTGAATGAATATTTAAATGATATGCAATGACTACCTTTAAGTTTATGTTAATTAAATATGTGCAATGCTAAATACGAAAGTCGTCTATGGAATCTCAAGTAGTGTAATGTCGCGTAACTTAGTGAATGTATGCAACTAATTAAGATAATATTTACACTTAAAAAAAAAATTATTTCACTTTTTTACACAATTGCAACATTCCTTAGGTTATAAGATGGGGCATTACACAACAAGAGTAACATAATGAAAGAAACACAAAATA
Organism: Sequoia sempervirens; assembly: GCA_007258455.2. Taxonomy (NCBI): domain Eukaryota; kingdom Viridiplantae; phylum Streptophyta; class Pinopsida; order Cupressales; family Cupressaceae; genus Sequoia; species Sequoia sempervirens. The sequence goes on from VDFB02270651.1 coordinate 60,459,252, forward strand.
TGGAGGAAAATACAGATGCAAATATTCTCATTGACAGAAATCTCAATTACAATTGGCCGACAACATCTGGGCTTATAGATTCGGCTCACAGGCCTGATATAACATGTTCAAACTATCATATTCCTATATGCTCCTTAATGCTAGCTGAAATCTTACATGTCAAACCTATCTTTCTCCAATCTTCCTTCCTAATGATCTATTACAATGATTTATATCACATCTTGAGATCTAGAATCATCTGCATTAGCCAAAAATTATTACAATCTCCAATGAAAGAAAATGTAACGTATGCATGAATAAGTCACCTCAAATTTGAATTACTCCTTGGTGAATGCATAGGATGAAGTGTGGACCTTTAATTAAGGTCGGGGACACTCCGTGGAACAATTCAAATCACACTGTTGAGATCCACAAGTTATGGGAAAGATCCACAAGTGATCAAACTAGTCGTTAGGCTTTAAAATTATTCTGATGTCAGTTCAAGAAACTGCCATCAAATCTGGAAGCGATAAATTGCCAGAAAAAGATCCAATCATGCTCAAATCTTGGAATAAGGAAAATGAAAATGTCCACGATGGAAATGTAGATCCATAAGGTCTGGTGAGAAAATGTGATGAATCCACCAACATGAACTGAGCAAGAACAAAACAAGAACAAAAACTGAAAGAAAATATTTTTGGTTGATGCAAGATTGCCAAGAACCAAGGATGCTCCTGCATTAGACATTTGGGGTTAATGAAAAGTGAGTCCCTCACTTTGTTGGGGCTAAAGGAAAACCAAGACGATCTACCTTAGCCTGAGAAATCCAAGAAGAATCCTCCACTAGTCTGCCTTTCCATTTCACAAGATGTTCTTTATATTGTCTTCCATGAGCCTTCCTCCCATCTCTGATATCCAAAATCTCTTCTATCTCATCTAATTGCTACTTAGGGAACTGATTCTCCAATTTTTCTTTACTGTCTTCACTGAATTTTGCTTCATGGTACTGATGTAGATCTGCAATGTTGAATATAGGCGATATACCCATGTCATCCGGTAACTCCACTTCATATGCATTTCCTGAATCAAATTTCTTCAAAATCCTTCAAGGTCCAAAATTCCTCATCTTTAGCTTATTGTATGTGCCAACTGGAAATATTTCCTTCCTCAAGTACACCATTACTTCATCTCCAACTTCAAACTCCTTGTCTCCTCTTTTCATCTGCTTTCTCCTTATACTTTTGATTCATATTTTTCAATTACTCCTTCACTTGAGTATGCAACTTCTTCATATGTTCTACAAATTCTTCTGCTTTTTCACTCCTTTTATCCTCCATACTAATGTATCTCAACTCTGATATACCTCTAGGGAAAACTCCAGTAACAATCTCAAAAGGTGTCTTTTCGATACTCCTATTCACTGAATTATTGTAAGCAAACTCTGCTTGTGCAAGGACTAAATCCCAACTTCTGGTCTTCTCTCCAACCAAGCATCTCAACAAATTCCCCAAACTCCTATTGACTACCTCTATCTATCCATCAGTCTGTGGGTGAAAAGTAGAACTGAACTTCAAATTTGTCTTTAACTTCTTCCAAAGTGTCCTCCAAAAGTAACCAACAAACTTTGCATCTCTATCTAAAAGAATACTCCAAGGTAATCCATGCAATCTAACCACTTCTCTGAAAAACAAGTCTACTACATGTACTACATATGTTGTCTTCTTACAAGGTATGAAATGTGCCATTTTAGAAAATCTATCCACCACCACAAATATAGAATCATTACCTCTTTGTGTCTTTGGCAAACCAAGTATGAAATCCATGCTAATATCCTCCCCAGGTCTCTCTAGAACTATCAAAGGCTTATACAATCCAATATTCTGACTACTCTATTTTTTAACTTGAAAAACTTTGCAACTCTGCACAAATCTCCTAACATCCTTATGAATCTGGGGCCAAAAATAATTCTCATTTACCAATGCTATTGTCTTATCAACCCCAAAGTGTCCTAACAATCCTCCACTATGTTTTTCTTTCACCAAGTTATCTCTCATTGAACTCATGGGTATACACAACTGATTTCCTCTAAATAACATATCCTCCTGAATGAAGTGATCCAACCACTGACTTCTATCCTCCAAAACTGGTTCTTTACAAGCTCTCTAAGGTTCTGCAAAATCTAGGTCTCCCTCATACAAGTTCTTCAACTCATTAAAGCCTAATACCTCCACTCTCATTTATGTCAGTAAATTCTTTCTCCTACTTAAGGCATCAACAACTCTATTTGACTTTCCACTCCTATGTTTAAAAACAAAAGTATAGCTTTGCAAGAATTCTACCCATCTCATGTGTCTTTGATTCAACTTACCTTGACTGTTCAAATATTGCAATGCTTGATGATCCATTTACAACAAAAACTTCTTAGGAAACAAATAATGTCTCCACTTCTTCAAGGCTTGAAATATGGGATAGAACTCTTGATCATACACTGAATATCTTCTCCTAGCATCATTCAACTTCTGACTAAAATAAGCTACAGGCCTCCCTTCTTGACTCAACACTGCTCTAATTGCATTTCCACTTGCATCACAGTCTACTTGAAATACCTTACTAAAATCTGGTAAAGACAACATAGGCTACTCAGTCACCTTCTATTTCAACAACTCAAAACTTTGATCTTCTCCGGAAGTCCAATTAAAATCCTTCTTATCTTCTCTCATTGTTTCTATCATAGGACTACAAATAGAACTGAAATTCCTAATGAACTTCTTATAGAAACTAGCCAATCCATGAAATGGTCTTACCTCTCCAATGCTATCCAGTGTAGGCCACTCAACAATTGCTCTTACCTTCTCAGGGTCCATCTTACATTCATCCACTGATATCACAAATCCTAGATATACCAATTCATCCTTCATGAAACTACACTTCTTAATGTTTATCAACAATTTCTCTTCTCTCAACCTCTGCAAAACTTGTCTTACATGCCACAAATGTTCTTCTTTACTCTTACTGAAAATCGAGATGCCATCCAAGTAAACAATAAAAAATTTACCCAATAATTTCTTCAATACCTCATTCATCGGCCTCATGAAATTACTCAGTGCATTTGCTTGTCCAAAAGGCATCACCAACCACTCATACAATCCTTCATTTTTCTTGAATGTTGTCTTCCAGTTATCCCCTTCTCTAATTCTGATCTGATGATATGCACTCTTCAAATCTATCTTTGTAAAGTATCTAGCTCCACTCAAACAATCCATAATGTCATCCATCTGGGGAAAAGGAAATCTATACTTCACCATGATCTTGTTTATGGCTCTGGATTTTGTACACATCCTTCATTCTCCATCCTTCTTAGGTGCTAACACAACAAGTATTGCATAGGGACTTAAAATTTCTCCGATCAAACCCTTTCTCAACAATTCTTCCACTTGTCTATTCAACTCCTCATTCTCTGCAGGTGTCATCTGGTGTGCTACTTTATTAGGAAAACTAGCTCTAGGAATCAGATCCATGCAATGACTAATACTCCTTACAAGCGGAAATCCATCAGGTACATTATCTGAAATGATCTCCTCGTACTCTTTCAGCAACTCCTTTATCTATTCCATTTGTTCTTCTGCATGCTTCAAGTCTTCGGCCTTCTTAGGAACCAAGGAATAGCACATACTCTCATGTCTCAATCCATCCAGGAATCTCCTTCTATCAACCAAACAAATTCTAGCACTCGTACAAACCTCAACTTTAGGAACATCTTCCAATGGAAACAAAGTCTAATTCATTCCATTAGCAACAATAGTATATGTATTATTTTTTCCATCATGAATAGCATGTCTATCATACTGCCAAGGTCTTCCCAACAAAACATGGCATACATCCATAGGCATGATATCACACAAAACTTCATCATGATAATTTCCTATCTTCAATTTCACCAAACATTGCTCACTTACCAATATCTTATGCTCATCTTGAATCCAAGCTATCTGATAGGGCTTGTGTTTTTCAATCTTTCCAACTTCAATTTGGTCACCATCTCTTCAGAAACCAGGTTCTCTATGCTTCCACTATCAACAATAACCTTGCAACATTTACCAGCCACCTTGCATCTGGTCCAAAACAAATTCTTTCTTTGCAATGGCTCCTTCTCCAACTCACTTTGACACAATACTCTTCTATTCACCAGCACTTCTCCTTCTTCCAGTTTATTAGATGATCCTGCACGATCTTCCTCAACAAGGGCTATTCTTTTATTGTTTTCTATCTTCCTACTTTTTTCTCCCTGATTACATTCAAATTCTCTATGTCCTTCTCCACCACACTTATAACAAGTTCCCTTGAATACTCTTTTCTCTTGTCCTGTATCATCTCTTCTATAACCTTCATTCTAGTAACCACCATATCCTCCTCTTCTGTAAGAGTTTCCATCACCTCTATGGTATGAATTGTCATTCTTACTAACCTCCTTATCCTTATTTTGATATAGAAAAGATCCTCTTCCTCCTCCAGTAAAAGTCCTTCCTCTTTAAAATCTTCCACCTCTTCCTCTTTTTCTTTGCTCATGTCTTTTATTCAACTTCTCTTCTGCTTTTAGGGCACATTGATATGATTCTTCCACACTCTACAACTTAATCAAACTAATCTCATCCTGTATAGACAACCTCAAGCCATTCACATATCTGGCTACTTGCTTGATCTCATCCTCTAAATTTCTAGATCTGATATTCAACTTATAGAACTCTTCAGTATACTTTGTCACACTTGACTCCTACTTTAAATTTTGCAACTTTTGAAAAAAAACTAATCTGATAATCTATAGGCATAAACTTTGTCTTCAACTTATTCACCATTTGATCCCATGACTTATCTCTTCTTTTCCTATCTGTCTACAAATGTTCCCACCAAAGGGATGCATGTCCTTTCAACTTTGTACAAGAAAATTTCACCTTCTTATCTTCAATGGTACCTTCAAAATCAAAATACTTTTCCATCTATGTTATCCAAGCAAGCAATTCTTCTAAATCCAACTTACCATTATAATCCGGTGGATTGAAATGTGGCCTAGTATTTTCTCTAGTTAGGGCTCTTATGGACCTCTCTTCTCCCTGATCCAAACCAGGTTGATCTTCTCTTTCCCTTTCTTCCTATATGTCTACCTCTTCATCACTCACATCATCAACTAGTCGACCTCTTCTTTGGGTCATTTCAACTGCATCTAATCTGGCAGCAATTGCTTTGAACATCTCCATTAAAGTTGGGTTTGCATTTCCACATGCTCCATTTCCTCTAACATTTCTTCTTCATACCAACTTTACACAAGTCCTTTGCAGCTGCAGGTTGGATCCACAGTTCGCCACCCCACAACAAATCTTCAATAGGACTCCACAAATTCTGGCAATCTCACATGGATCGAACCTTGATTTGATACCAATTTGGTGCAGCCATGGTAGGAGGGTCCTCAAAGAGAAAAATCTGGACCATGCAACAAGAGTAACACAAGGAAAGCAACATAGAATATGCAGGAAAATGTAGATGCAAATATTCTCATTGATAGAAATCTCAATTACAATAAGCCGGAAACATCTAGGCTTACAGATTCGGCTCACAGGCTTGATATAACATGTTCAAAATATCATATTCCTATATGCTCCTTAATGCAAGCTAAAATATTACATGTCAAACCTATCTTTCTCCAATCTACCTTCCTAATGATCTATTACAATGATTTATATCGCATCTTGAGATATAGAATCATCTGTGTTAGTCAAAAATTATTACAATCTCCAATGAAAGAAAATATAATATATGCATGAATAGGTCAGCCTCAAATTTGAATTACTCCTTGGTGAATGCATAGGATGAAGTTTGTACCTATAATTAAGGTCAAGGACACTCCACGAAATAATTCAAATCACACTATCGAGATCCGCAAGTTACGAGAAAGATCCATAAGCGATCGAACTAGCCGTTAGGCTTGAAAATTATTCTGGTGTCGGTTCAAGAAATTGCCATCAAATCTAAAAGCGATAACTTGCCATAAAAAGATCCAAATGTGCTCAAATCTTGGAATAAGGAAAATGAACATGTCCATGATGGAAATGTAGATCCACAAGGTTTGGTGAGAAAATGTGATGAATCCACCAACATGAATTGAGCAAGAATAGAACAAGAACAAAAACTGAAAGAAAATATTTTTGGTTGATGCAATATTTCCAAGAACCAAGGATGCTCTTGCATCAATAAGGTAGTGGGTTTCTTGAAGATAAATGGAGTAACGATGTTGATAGACTTAGGAAGAATTCACAACCTCATCAACAAGAAGTTAGTTACTTATCTAAGTTTATTTACATATATAGCTCCAAAATTTTAGGTCTTGATTGCAAATGGGGGTAATCATAGTTGTTCAAGGAAATCCATGGAATTAAATTATCCATGGGATATTATCATATTTATTACCCAATATTTTCTATCTCCATAGTTTTAGAAAATATTATTTTAGGAGTGCACTAGTCAATTGATATGAACTCTCAAGAGCTATTCATTTATTTCACTCAAAAGGAAGCTAGAAGTAAGATGGTTGTGTGCAAATTCTTCATAGATGATGAACTATCACAAAATTCAAAAGGTGATTAACAAAGGGGTAGATGGATTTTTCGCCCAACAATTTTCATTAGAATCATATCAATCAAACGATTCTACATCACTAGATCTATAAGAAATTGTAGATAAGAATTCAGTAGAGATGCCACAAGACTAAATTTTAAAAGGGATCAAATCATACCATTCAACTAGTACCAAGGATCCAACCACCCAACATTAGGCCCTAAAAGTACCCCTATGCACAAAAATTAAGATCAAGAAGATGGTTTAGTAGATTCTATAGGTAAGGTTAGAAAGCATAGCTAGATTTCCTACTCCTCTCCCATGGTTATGGTACATAATAAGTATGACACTCGATCCATGTGTCCAAACTATAAATATCTTAACAAGTACAATATCAAGCATAATTTTACTATTCCAATCATTCATGATTTACTAGATGAGCTAAATGGAGCTATTTTTTTTTATAAAACTTTATATTTGATTAGGTTATCACAAAATTTGAATTAAAGAAGAACATATTCTTAAGAAATCATTTAAGTCTCATGAGGTTCATTATGAGTTTCTAGTGATTCCATTTGGTATTATGAATGCTCCTTCTATATTTCAAATTTTGATGACTTCTATCTTTAATTTACTTTTCGAAGTTTGTATTAGTGTTCTTTAATGATATATTTAAATTTATATAAATAAATGGGAAGACCATTATACCATGTAGATTAAGCATTAAAAGTTCTCAAACAACACCAACTTTATGTTAAACCTTTCAATTATTCTTTTGGTCTCAAAGAGGTGGAATACTTGGGTCACATAGTGGAGTAAAGGTTTATCCCAATAAAATCAAGGATAATATGGATTATCCTATTTCTAAAATTATTAATAACTTCAAGGGTTTCTTGGGACTCACTAGATACTATAGATTTTTTTTGAATAATTACGGCCACATAGCAGCACCCCTCACAACTTTGTTGAAGAATATTTTTTTTCAATGGAACGAGTTAGCTAATAAATAATTGAGAGATTAAAGGTAGTTATATGCATCATTTCAGTTCTATTCACTCCAAACCTCACCAATTATTTTATTATAGAGTGTGATGCATAAGGAAATGGTACTAGATAAATTATTATGTAGGAATCCAGTCTCATTACTTTTGAAAATTTTCAATTGAAGGGTAAGAATCAACTCAAAATAATTTATGAGAAGGAAACACTATCTATTACTTTTGTAATGAAGTAGTGGATATCATACATAATGGTTAGACACTTCAAAGTTAAAACCTATCATGATAGCCTAAAATATATTTTGGAGCAATGGTTATCCTCTAAAGAGCAACAAAAATGGGTCACTAATATGTTGGGTTATGATTTTGACATCATCTATGAGAAATAGAAGGATAATATCATGTTTGATGCACTATACAAGATGAGAGGGATGAGGCATTATTATGTATCATTTTAATATTACAATTGTATTGGAATATTGTAGAAACCAAAGTAGAGTGGAAAAATGATGTTGCTACAAGGAATCTCATTCAAAAATATAAAACTATACCAATATTTTTAAATATTTGTTTTAGAAGGGAGAATTTTTATGACAAAAAGAGATATTATACCTATATAATAATTCCAAACTCAAATATAACATTCTCAAGGAGCTACATGGCTCTCTAGTTGAGATTCATTCACAAGTTTTGAAGATGTATCATCAAATAAAATAAGATTTATTTTGAGAAATTTTTAAATGTGATGTTCAAAAATTTGTGGAAATTTTTTTGGTATGTAAAATAAATAAAGGGGAGACAATTAAGACATTTGGTCTTATATAGCCCTTAGTTATTCCTAGCTACTAGTGGGAAGAGGTATTCATGGATTTCATTACAAGCCTTCCAAGATCTTAAAGGTAAGAGTGTCATCATGGTAGTAGTGAACCACCTCAAAAAATATGCCCACTTTATTACATTATCCTATCCTTGTACTAAAAGTACAATGAAAAAATGTTTTATGGAGAATATACACAAGTTGCATGCTACCCTAAGGGTTATTGTCAATGATCATGATCCTATCTTTACAAGTAACTTTTAGAAAAAAAATATTCTCTTGTTGAGGTATTCAATTGGATAATTTGTATTCATAGCATCCTCATTCAAATAGAAAAATGAGGTTTTAAATTTAAGTTCTTGGAAGGGTATCTATGTTGTTTCATTTTAGATAAGTAGGATCAATGGGTGGGTTGGATACCACTAGTAGAATTGTGGAATAACACTTCCACATTTATTAAAAAATATCCCTATTTATGGAAATATGGATTCCAACTTCCATCCATCACATCATCATTGAATATGCCACCAATATTTCAAGCTATAGAAGAGCACATGATACATCAACAATAATTTCTTTCATGACTTAGTGATAATTTATCCATGACACAAAATCAAATGAACAATGGGATAACCAACAACATAAAGAAGTTTTAAATAGGTGATTGGTATTATCATAATAAAATATCCATGAATAAAATAAAATAATAAGTTACAAAAAAAATATTATGGTCCATACTAGATTCTATAAAAGATTGGTAATGGAGCCTACAAGCTTGAGTTACCTTCAAAACCAAATATACATCTAGTTTTATGTTTCATGTTTAATTAAGGTAGTTAGTCTACAAGTCCCAACACAAGAATTATTACTAGAGCTATATGAAGAAGGAAGATTCATATTGGATCTTGAGTTGGTTCTCCCCACACACAAAAGGAAGTTGAGGACTAGGATAATCACATGGTATCTCATTTAGTGAAAGAATTTTTTAGTTGAAGATGTCTTGTGGAAAGATAGATATTTTGTGCAGAAGCATCCATAATTGATTAGTATTTAGGATAATTCTTATCTAAATAGGGTGGGAATGTTATTCCCCTGACTCAATAATTATCTTGATACATATGTAATTAATTTCAAACTTATGTAATCATTTAATTAGTCTTATTTATGTAGTCAAGTTGGCTTGGGTGATATAATTAGGTATCCAATTCATCTTAGGTGTCATTCAAGGAATAAGTAGGGTCTATATAGCAGGAATTGTGTGTTATTTGATCAGGATATTATGAATTATGTTCTTACTGTAGATATTTGGATTCTTCCCCTTGAAGTGGATTATTATTGTTGGATTCAAATATTTAACCCTTGTAGTTCATTAGATCCTACAAAAATGACATTCCTTCTACAAGATATTTATAAAAAGCCAAAAGCTAATGATTTATTCATAAAATATGTGAAAAAAATAAAAATAATACAATTACAAGAACTAAAGGGGTGAGACGGTAAGGCATTTGAGGATTTTAACCACCTTGTATGTGTGTAGGACGTGTTCTTGATGTGTCATGTGCATAGGATAAGTGCGAATAAGGTATCATATGCACATGCTTGAGGTGTTTCAAAAGGTGAGTATGTGTGTCTCATCCACATTAGGTGAGATAAATTTTTAAAAGGCCCTAAATTAGGAATTAACTAGTATGAATAGACTTTAACTAGAAAAAGGATAAAAGATAGCTAGTTTGACATGTCCCTATTTATGCTAGTATTATTTCTCATAAATTTGTAGTATATTTCCTATTATATTCTTCTTTGATCCAAGTTATTTTATTATAATTTTAGTTCCATGGACTTGGGTCGAATCTTATTTATGCATATTAGTTATATGATCAAGAAAGTGACTCCCAGTGGAAAATAGTGAATTACAAGTGCTAAATCATTCATCTAACTAGTTGTAGTTTTCTACACATTGATAAATAATCTACAACCATGTATCACATCATGTCTATATAAATTTTTTATACAAGTAGCTTTTATTTATTTACTTTTTTTTTCCATTTATGTTAGTGATAAACTTACCCCTTCTAGTTTAGTTCATAGGGTATATTCTCCCCTTCCACATCTTCTCTTGTGATTGTCACCCTTTCTCCACTAATATTACATCTACTTTTCATATTCCTAGTACCATCTCTTCCTCTCAACTTATTATTATTATATCTTTATTTGTTCCTTTTAATATTGTTTCTCGTGTTCTCTAAACCCTTGACACCCTCTATACTCCATATCTTATTTCTCGTGTTCCAACTACCACTATGCCTATTTCCATCCTTAATTGAATTATAAAAAAATTGGATAGAGCAAGGACAAAAATTCATACATTTAATAATACACAAACTAAGAATGATTATAGTGATGTGAAAATACCCCAATAGATTTTGAGATTTTTACATATCTTTTATTAGTGTGTGTTTTGGCACCTCATTTTGAGATGTATAATAGAAAATGACACCCTTATATGCATTTAAATTCATTCAAAGCTACATGTGTATAATTTTTCTATGAAGATAAAGTATTAGAAAATACATTTCCACACATTGTGAAATATTTTCATACAATAGTTATTTTCATTTCCTGATGGATTTATTCTCTCATTCTCTAAATTGGCCAAAACATTTGTTATCATTTACATGTGAACATGGGATTGAAAATTTATTATTTATAATCTATTAAATTGTGCCCAAGGACCTAATGAGTGAATTGAATTAACTATTTTATTTGATTTTTGTCATCAAGTGTTCCAATTGAAACATCATTTTTCTAATGATGAACTACAAACTCATATTTTTCCAAGGATTATTGCCACCTATAGTTTGTATCTTCATATCTATGTTTCCTTCATGGAATTATATTTTTATGCAAATAATATAGAGGTTAAGTTAAATTCTTCTAATGGTTTGAAATATATTCCCTCTCACATACCTCCCATGGTTTCTTACCCCATCAAACTTTCAAAATGAAAATAATTTTCAAAGGGGTAATGTAATGACAATAATGAAACCAAATATATTTCAAATCATACATAAATACCACTTCCAATGTCATTTATCTTAAATCTCAAACACTTGAAAATTCACAATAAGGAGTGAACCTCTAGATAATCTTCTTAAAAATATATTGATAAAATTTAATCGCTCTTCCTCCCATCTATCTATCATATCCATCTAGAGGATTCACAAAATGATATAATTAGCATTTTTTTTAAATTATCATAGAATTAATGATCTTCACACATATATTTGTATGGATCTAAAGAAAAAATTACAAAATATGATAGATAAAAATAATATACCAATTAATGGTGCTAATGATGTGTGAAACCATTTAACTATTCCACCTCAATAAAATTTATAGATATATGCAAATCCATTTCATTCACACACTTAATTTAACAATTTGGGTTTCCAATGAGTTTCAAAACATATTCATACTAGAATAATGCATATACATATGGATATAGATGTTATTGTCCAATATCATGTCAATTATTCTTCACTTTTGAAAATTAATAGTGGGAATGGCTCATGGCAGAGCCCCTTCTCCTCTATTACTCTTGTTATTACATTTGTAATAATGATATATCATATGATAATTTTTATATCCTAATTTATGTCAATTGTAGTATTTATGGCAAGTTTGCTAATGATATTTTTATTAATCCTATAAACTAGTTTAATATGTGTATATGATTTTTTATGTCTTTGTAACATGTAGAATGACAATGAAAACTTTGGAACCTCTCTCTTTCTCTTCTACACATTGAATATTTCAAAGAAACCCCACTCATTACAAGATAGCATGTGTGTGTATATATTATACTCATTGAATATTTCTATTTTGAAGGTTTCCAAGACAAAGCACTCATTACATGAAAGCATGTACCAAAGTGACATCCATATCCTTATCCATATCATTTTTATGAATGTATGAATTAAATTTAATTTCATGTTCGCTATTTGATTTTTCTCTAACATGCAACCTCATAATCATTTGCATATAATGTAGGAGCATGTAGGGGTGCTAGCAATCTTGCATCACCAAAAATATTGCTTTTTTATTTTTTGTTTATTTTCTATAAGGGGTTAGGGGTTAGGAGAATAAATATTTTAATTTTCAACTTTGTAAAATTCCATTGTGACAAAATTGTAAATATAAATTTGGTTGAATTATGTTTGAGTAAATGTTTCTAAGGCATAAATGGGGAAATATTCCTTTTGGGCATCTGATGAGAGCCACAACTCGAGACTCAGAAAAGCACACAATAGAGGCAAAAAAATAGAATTATTATTTATTTATTGGAAATATGTTCTCATTATAGATAAATTACATTCCAGAGGATCAAACCCCCATAGGCTACAATATATGCAACTTTTACTGTTTCTAAAAAGAAATTCCCCTTTTTCCAATATAATTCTCTCTCCCCCCCAAATCTCCCTCCGAATTTCCAAAATGAGTCCTAAATAGCCTTTTTCTGGATTGGATACAAAAATACAATTTGAATTTTGAATGGAGGTGGTTGGGTGTCGAAATTTAAAATTTGAAATTCAAAAATTGAGTCCCAATTCGAAAATTGGCGATTTTCCAAAACTTGACCAACTTCCGAAAGCCATAACTTTTGATTCAGAACTCTGTTTGGTGCATCGTTTGAAGCATTGGAAAGGTATTTGGGCTGTACGGGACCGTTTAGTGCCTCAAACCTGGCTCAGAAGAATTTTCAAGGCCATTTTTGGAAACTGAAACTTGAATATATTTCAAACCGGGAATGATCTTGGCCTAATTCTTTCACCAAAGTGTGTTTTTTTGTCCTAAAGCTTCCCATAAATTTTTTTCCTCCTCACGCCTTCAAATTCATACCTACTAAAAATAGAAGTTTGATTAGAAAAAGAAGAAAAGTGGTTTTGAAAGTTGGGAATTCTTATTCGATGAAAAGGGTATCTAGAAATGTAAAAACATCTACCAAAAATCTAACAAAAAGGGAAAATATTTTTAGGTGATGCAGGATTACCCTTCCACCATTGGATGCTCCTACATCAGCATCCCATTTCTTGGTGGGGACTACTTGGGGTGCATGTTTTTGCATGTTTTGGAAGAATGAAGAAGAAACCATTTGATGTATTTTCATTGATGCCAACATTGATTGTTGACAGTTTTGTCTTATATGGTAAATAGTTTTGATGAAACCTCAATCTGGTAATTTGGTCTAGATTTTCTCGTGTTATAAGATCGGCTTATGTGGTTATAGTATGTTATTTAGGACTACTAAATACATCTATGATCAATATTTCAATGATTTTGGTTGATCAAGCTAAAAGTTATAAGTAACAGAAGATCAACATACAGTTTGTGGCTTATACAGTGCAAGATGGTATGAGTTATTTGGTTTTCATTCCTCTAGTGCTTGGAATCAAACTTAGAAATTTTGGGGGATAGTTTATAGGTGTTAGTACTACATATATTCCAGATGGAATGTGCTTATATGATCATATGGATGATTGATGTTTGTTAGATTGGCTTATTTTTTGAATAGGTCTAATTCTTGTCCAACCTAATACTTGAAATTGTGCTATGAAGATTAATATGTATTGTGGATCTTAATGGGATCTATTTTAGATCCATGTCAACCTAAATCAAGTTTTGCACATATATTTTGAGTGCAAAGAATATTTTTTTCGTATGAAGCCGACAAAACTATTTTGAATTAAAATAGGGCTAAATCTAATTAGGATGACCTAATTGATGTATGCAGATGTAATAGGGTATATATGTGGAACATTTTTTAGTTTCATAAGGTGTTGAAAATGTAATGTGATGTGTGCAAAATCTAATATTGTGTGAAATTTTGAATTTGTATGTGTGATATTAGAATAAGGGCAGAATTGCTATGTATGTTGAGTGATTGCTAAGCAAAGCAGTATTTTGTATTTACAGCTTCATTGGAACTGAATTTAGCACAAAGTTCATCCTACATTAGTTCACATTTGGGCTATGGAGCCACTTTTGTTTTGTATCTATTTATGGTTGTGAGCCTTATAAGGACAGTGAGTACTAGCAGTGATCCCTTGTAATATCTTATAACCAATTATAATATATTGTGAGCTAATCCTCATCATGGTTTTTCCCTTTTTGGGTTTTCCACATAAAAATCTTGTTGTTCATGTGTTATGCGTGTTGTGATCTCTTTCATGTTTACATTCATAGTTGTAGTTAGATATGTTTTTATTATTGGTTGGATTATGACTAAATGGTTTAAGAGAATATAGATTCACCCCCCTCTCTCAGTATTCTGGGTGTTCAACAATTGGTATCAGAGCCTAGTTCCCTTTGAAAAGCCTAACATGTTGAGGAAGATCTTGGATTTTGAACACATGGCTGACAAAGTGTCCTATTCCTCTAGAAGAAATTTATGTAATTGAATATGAAGAAGATGACTACATGTTTGAAAAAGAAGAACTTAAGGCTACTCTTGAAGATCTTGACAGAGTTGAAATTGAGAAAAAAAAGTCTGAAGGAAAGCCTAGGGGAAGCAAATGAATGCATCCAAAAGATGAGAGAATAAATCAAGAAGTTTAGAGAAAGACATAGAGAATTTAATGAATAGTTGAAAAAGGAAAATGAAGATATCACCAGACTGAAAATGCAAGTGGAAGAAAAGAAGAGAATTGAGGATTGTCTGAATGCTAAGATACAAAGAAATAACAATGAATGTACAAAGCTTGAACAAGAATTGGTAACCCTAAGATTAGATCTAGAGAAAGCAAGAGCTCATGAGGAAAAATTCAAGACAAGTACTACAATGCTTGATGAACTAATTACAATTCAAAACCTTCTAAGGATAAAGGTGGTTTGGGACTTGAAGAAGGATAAAGTTCAAAGAAAAATCAGACACTTAACAAGGCTGGCAATCAAAAGCAGACTCAAGATAATGGTAGGCAGTTCAAGAATCAAAGAAGCAATATTGGAATACCTCCTATCAGATAACTAAATACTCAAAGTTACTCATCTTTCAATGGTTTTTTTTTTCATGCAATATATTTGGACACAAAGCTATAGAATGTAGAAGTAGAATGAATCAAAATGTTGGATCCTTTTTTAGACAATGTTTTGCATGCAAGAAATTTAGACATAGAGCTACTAAGTGTAGAATTCAGATGATGAATAGATTCAATACTGGTAGAATGTTTCAATCTTTAATGGCTATTGTTATACACACAATGTATTTGGACATAAGGTTAACCAATGCAGATTGAGAATGAATAGAAGTTAGAAAAATGTTGTATGCTACAATTACAAAAAACCTAGACACATTTCAAGATTTTGCAAAAGCAAGAATGGAAGGAAAACTAATCTAGAACAAAGGAATAAACCTGTGAAGAAAGTTGATCCTATTGAAGTTAAGGAAATGGAGAAGATCTGGAAAAAGAAAGAGGAAACTGAGAACAAGGATGAATCAAATGCATTTGTACCTCCATTTGGTGCAAATAATTCTTTTGAAAACTAAGCCCATGTCAATACTTAGGGGGAGCAATAACAGAGAAATCTAAAAACCCCCTAGAAATATGAGGTTTCAAGTAGTGAAACAAAGATATATGGTGTAAGATGATATGATTAAGCTTCTGGAAAAGAAATTGGTAGAAAATATGCAAATTTGAAGAATTGCAAAGCATTTTAGGGTTTATAGTGTTTCAATGAAGTATTTACCATCTTTTTGGGAATTTGAAGCATTAAATGCAAAATTATGGTAGATTGGTAATGTATAAAGTGAAATACTTAGTTGTTTCTAATACATTTTGCAAATAAAAAAGAAAGTAGAGTGAATTAAGAATTGATTGAAGGTGATTTGAAGTGAATTGTTTCAAACCCTAGTTCTCGTTAAGCGTGAAAAGGTAATTTACAGCTATATGTGCTTTGTGGGTTTGTATTAGAAGTGATTTTACAATAATTTGAAGGTAAAATGGAGGTTATAATGGCTAAACTAACCGTAGTTGAGATCACAAAAATACCTAGACCAAAGTTTAAGAGGTTTTCATGGAAAATTTTCAACAATGACCCCAATGGTGCATTTTTGAAGATCCAAATTAAGGTTTTACCCATTGAGGACATAAGAATCTATATACATGGAAAATTGGAAGAGTATGATCACCAAGTACTTAAGAATCAATTGTTTAATGAGATAACTAGATATGAATTTTTGGTAAAACCAGAGTATATAAACCTAGTGCGAAAGAAGATAGAAATTTGAAACTGGTCTCCTAACTTTAGTAGTGATTTGGATGCAAAGTACATGTGAGGATAGCCCTGAGCAGAATGCATGAAAAATTTATGTGAACTGATATGATTGGATTAATCTCCAAGGATGTAATTAATAATGTGACTAGATTATGTGATACCAAACCCGTACTGATGTTAAAGTCAATAAAGAATGATGTGGTTATGTAGCTAACTGGTGCCAAATTTGACAGGAGAGCATTAACAACAAAATCAATCACCAATCTTGCACTGAAATATGCATTTATCATGATTGGCCATTAAATCTACTTCGCCAACAAAGAGAACTCAGTATCTACAACTGTAATATATGTTGCTCATGATATGGTAGTAAATGGGAAAGATTATGATTTGTGTGAGTTGCTCCGGCAGAAACTTTTGGAGAACTTGAATCAAACCAAAATGAAGAAATATGCTTCAAGTTCGGAACACTAATTGTATTCTTTCTATTCTACTTTTTGAGAGAGCTACTTGAAAGTAAAAACATTGTGTGGGATAGAAGCAAACCGGTGGCACACCAAATTTTTGATTATTTACACATTGGAGATTGTAATTCCTAGGTTGATGCATTGACTACATTTTTCACAACATTCCAAAGGAACATGTATGAAAAAGAAATAATTCCTAAGAGTTTATTGAATTATACAAATGATATAACATTTCTTGTATCTATTGATGAATGCATAATAGAGGCAGTTAAACCCAAAACAATATGGATTGAGCGTCTGGGATATGAAATTTTTGAGAATGAAGCTAAGAGATACATTGAATTACTGTTAAATAGTCCTAAGGATCCCTCTCTTCCTAGACATGGCACATATGAGGAGAAATCAACTAAAGTATACCTAGAAACCTCATCACCTGCTAGAACAAAAAGAGTGAACAAAAAAGTTGAACAAATCTTTGGAATGCATGGCCTTTTGAAAGAAGAATTTGATAGATTAAGGGAAATTGCAATAGAGAGGAAATCCAAAGAAACTGGTGAGTCCTTCAAACCACGTAGATCAAGAAGATCAGCTTCCACCTCTGCCTTTGCATTGTCAAAACCTACTTCCATAGCTATAATTAAAGGGAAGAAGATGGAGCCTAGTGCTCTGATGACAGTTGATGTGTTTGTACCCTCTAGACCCAACACCCAGACCACAAAGAGGAAAAATGTACCTTCAGTAGCACCTCCTACTATGTTTGAAACAAGAATGAAATAGAAGGAATCTAGAGGATGAAATTTAAGTGATGTTGTGGAAGATGAGATTGAACTTGGTTTAGAAGAAGAACAATTGAAAAGAAAAACAAGAAGTAGTGTTTCCACCAGTGGTGAAGGTGCCTCACAAGAGGATAGCATTGAATTAAAAAAGGCTAAGGTCAATATTGTGGATTCCTGTGAAGAAGAGGAGATAGAAAAGGAGAAAGAAGCTTGATAAGAAAGAGGAGAAGAAAATGGATGAAGGCACATAAAATCATGAGAGAAGAAGTTCAAGACTCGTTTGATAAGAGCTCGTTCACCTATAAAGTTGAAATATTTGGTTAACAATATGTTGGAGCATGATGGTTTATTAGAAGCCACTGTCAAATTGTATGATGAAGTTGATGAAGAAGATAAGAAAACATTTATAGATGTCATTATTCAATATATGATCATTTTTTATGCAAACATGGACAACATGAAGAAGAGGGTGACTAATGTTGTATGGAAAGCCTTGGTAAAAAGAAGACATGAAGCTGTTAAAGCTGAAAAGAAGATCAAAATCGATGCTTTAAATGAGATTGGATCCTCTTTATCTGAGGGTGATAAGGCCACCCTATTGGAAGTGTACACTAAGTAGTTCAACGTAAAGCAAAGAGTTACCATTCTTATGGAAAGAGAAAAGGACAACACAAAAAAGTTGAAACAAGAAAAATTGATACAATGAAATATATGGCACAAAAATTTGGGATGATTGAGTTGGTTCATCATTCGATAGAACTCAAGTAAAGGAGCTTGATAAAGATAAAGCTATTGATGCAGAGGAAAATATTCCTCCCATATCTAATTTATTTTTTTTCAAGAAGTTTTAGAAGAAGTAAATGATTATTCTATAGAAGAGACTCCACACTTAGACGTTTTAGGGAATATGGTTGATGATATACATGCTCCTTCGGAGACATCTGCTCCTCTAGAAGACACTAGGAATACAACCGGTGAAAATAATGAAGATTAGAATAAGAATGACGCCAATGATAATGTTGAAGATCACCATGACAAACAAAATGAGGATAGTAGAAATGAAGGTGAAGAAAATAAAAATGGAGAAGAAGAAGGTAAAGATAAAGAGAATAATGATAAGAAAGATGATGAAGGCAAAAAGGAGGATGAAAACAAAGATAATCAAAAGGAAAACACTTTTGGAAAAGAAGAAGAAGAAGAAGAGAAAGAAGAGAACCAAGAAGAGACTGAAGTTGAAAGAAATGAAGAAGAATCCCAAAAGAACATGGAGTGATTAAAGTCATCCAAAGAATCCTCCAGCAATAATCTCAAGGGTCTTCTGACAAGACAAATAAGGATTCAACTGGCCATTCCACCCTAGTTGATTCAGCTCCCGTCACAACAAGGCTATGTAGATCTAAATAAGATCTCACCT
Source organism: Sequoia sempervirens (assembly GCA_007258455.2). Classification (NCBI taxonomy): domain Eukaryota; kingdom Viridiplantae; phylum Streptophyta; class Pinopsida; order Cupressales; family Cupressaceae; genus Sequoia; species Sequoia sempervirens. Next base: position 60,478,580 of record VDFB02270651.1, read on the forward strand.
ATTCAAAGGATGAAGCTCAGAGATACTTTTATTGCCTCTAGGAGAAAGGAAATTATAGAAACTCATCAAAAGGGGACCGAGCTAATCAATGATTTCATCAAGGCTTTACAGGATGCTACCCCCAATACCACTGTTGATGATTCTCTAACACTTGTTGAGAATTTGAATTTTATAGTTAATTCACTTAGGGAATATACCTCTAATCTAAAGGAGAAGACTACAAAAGAAGTAGAATCAAGGATTGTAGAGAAAATATTGCTTGAACTACATGATACATGTACAACTGCACATAACAAGTTGATGAAAATATTGAAAGATGTGAAGGAATGTGAAGATGCGGCTCAAATATTATTCTTGTACTGCATGAGGTGGCCAGATGCCACTCAAAGCATTAAAGACTTAATGGAATCAATAGATTCACAATTAGCTAATACCTCTAGAGCTTATGACATTGCAAAAAAAAGAAGCTATGCCTCTTGGACTGCCATTTCAGACTTGCAAAACATGTTTTTCACTTTGCAAAGATAGAAAGAGGATGTTATAAGGTGGTTTGGACAGCTTGGAGACTTGGTGAAGACCAAGCACATTTCGATGTCAAGTACCCTTGCGGATGCAGAAAATATTGAAAAGATAAACCCTAATCTAACCACTCCAAAAAAGAGAGAGGACAGTTTAGTGGAGTTGGAATCAATGTATAAGGAACTTGCTACAGCTAAGAAGAGTTGGGATGAAGGGAAATATGCTTGGGAAGCCATTCTCAAGGAGTTAGAAGGTGCTTCCACCTCTGGATAAACATTCTTTATGCTTTTCCTTTCATTGTTTCAGTTGCTTTCAGTATTTCATTATTGAACATATGATTGAATGTAATTATTGGGATAACTCCCTAAGGGGGAGCAAGTCATTTCATTTCAGTTATCTTTCTGTACATGTGTCTCACCGACACACCCTTTGTCCTTGATGTCAAAGGGGGAGAATTTTTGAGAAACTAGAAAATATTTTGGTGCTAGAGTTGTTAAGAAATTGTGTGAAGGAGAAGGTTTGTTGAGTAACAGAGTTTTTGGGAGAAGTTTTGATGTATGTTTGAAAGGGGGAGTTCACACAAGTTTTTGAAGACAGTTTTGAAGTTGAATTTTTGGAGATCCATTTTTGGTACATGTTTCCATCAATGAAAAAGGGGGAGATTTTGGAAGAATGAAGAAGAAACCCTTTGATGTATTGTTATTGATGCCAACATTTATTATTGAAAATTTTGTTTGATCTGATAAATAGTTTTGGTGACACCTTGATCTGGTAATTTGGTCCAGATTTTCTCGTGTTATAAGATCGGATTATGTGGTTACAGTATGTTATTTTGGACTACTAAATACATCTATGATCAATATTTCAATGATTTTGGTTGATCAAGTTGAAAGTCACAAGTAACAGAATATCGACATACAATTTGTGGCTTATATAGTGTAAGATGGTATGAGTTATCTGGTCTGCATTCCTCCGGTGCTTGGAATCAAACTTAGAAATTTTGGGAAATGGTTTATAGGTCTCAATACTACATACATTCTAGATGGAATGTGTTTATATGATCATATGGATGATTGACATTGGTTAGATTAGCTTTTTTTATTAGGTCTAATTCTTGGCCGACCTAATACTTGAAATTGTGTTACGAAGATTAATATGTATTGTCGATGTTAAGGGGATCTATTTTAGATTTGTACCAACCTAAATTAATTTTTGCACATTTCTTTTAGTGTGAAGAATTTTTATTTCAAGTATGAAGCAGTCAAAGCTATTTTGAATTAAAATAGGGCTACATCTAAGTAGGTCGACCTAATTGATGTATGCAGATGTAATAGGGTATATATGTGGAATATTTTTTAGTTTCATAAGGTGTTGAAAATGTAATGTGATGTGTACGAAATTTGATACTATGCAAACTTGCGAATTTGTATGTGTGAGATTAGAATAAGGGTAGAATTTTTTTATCTATTGAGCGACTACTAAGCAAAGTAGTATTTTGTATTCACTTCATTGGAACTAAATTCAGCACAAGGAAGGTGCATCCTACATCAGTTCACATTTTGGCTATGTAGCCACTTTTGAATTTTGTTGCATGACCATATTTGGAGCTATCAAAGCTGTCGGGAATCAATGAAGGTGTCATAGTTGGCCATGATCATTGGATAAGAGCTAGGCACCCATATGTGGGTCATATTTGTATTTAAGTATTTTATATTGAATATTTATTCTCCTCAAAGTTGGGTGTGGGATTTCAAAGTGGTAATGTTGGTTGTTTTTGAAACCAATAATGGTTTTCTTCTCATACATTCTCTATATATTGATGCTTGTTCATTTGGAGAAGTTGTGGTTGCATACCTTAATGCTGCTAAAATGAAGCTAGAATGTTGAAGACATTTTTAGGAGGTTCAATGAAGAGCAAAGTTGTTCAAGAAGGAAGATTTTTCCAACTAAGTGTTGGAAGAGGAGAAAGAAGAATTAATTACAAGTACCAAATTGAGAGATATGGGAAGAAGAACATTCTCATAAAAGAGGACAAAGAAGAGAAGATCAAAAGGAAAAAGTATTGTAGCCCTTTGGAAAAAGTCAAAAAGATAAAGCAAGAAGAGAGGAGATTTTGAGGTAATTGTAATTATCTTTCTAATGAAATTTTGAATGCAAGAAAGAAAGAATATGCAACAAAGTGTCATGCATGTGGCACAAAAGAAGAAAAAGAGGATGAATCTGAAGAAATTGATGAGCCTAAATCTGAGAGAAGTATATTGGAAGACATGAAGGATGAAATTATAGAGGTTGCAACAACAGAAAAAGAGTTGAGTGCAATGGAGAACATTGAAGAAGACACTAAAGTTGAAACAATAAAAGAGGAGGTAAAACTTACATTTTGTGAGTTAATTGGTGATTTTGATTTTCTTATGAATTTTGTGAATGGAATGGGTGAATATGAGGAAACTGGAAGTTTTGTTGCAGCAGTAAGGAAGAGAGGAATATCTTATTTTGATGAGGTTAGAACCAAATTTGATTTGTGTGAATGTAGAGATGGATATAGTTGTTACAACAATGAATCAATTTGAGAAGGTAAAAATTGAGAAACAAGAGGTGAAGTTAAAAGAGGTGTTTGATAAACAGACTTGTATGAATAAAAATTTGTTGTAGGATGGAAAGGATGAATATTTTGATTGTGTTATTGGCATTGAAATGGATGAAGAGAAGGATTTGTATCGTGTTTCAGAGTTAAGTGCAGGTGCAAATTAGTGGAGGTGGACAAACTGTGGTAGGTTGAATCCCACAAGATTAGAGAAGGATGTGAATTACACTAGGAGGAGGTGGTAGTTTTATGGTGGAATTGATTCCACATGTTCAGGAGGTTTAGTGAAGAGCAGATTTTTCAGAGAAGGAAGCTTTTTCGAGTTAAGTGTTGGAAGAGAAGAAAGAAGAATTAATTAAAAGTACCAAATTGAGAGATATGAGAAGAAGAACATTCTCATAAAAGAGGACAACGAAGAAAAGATCAAAAGGATAAATCAAGAAGAGAGGAGAGTTGGAGGTAATTGTAATTATCTTTCTAATGATATTTTGAATGCAAGAAAGAAAGAATATGAAACAAAGTGTCATGCATGTGGCACAAAAGAAGAAAAAGAGGATGAATATGAAGAAATCGATGAGCCTGAATCTAAGGGATGTATATTGGAAGACATGAAGGATGAAATTATAGAGGTTTCAATAGCAAAAAAAGTGTTGAGTGCAATGGAGAACATTGAAGAAGACATTAAAGTTGAAACAATAAAAGAGGAGGTAAAACTTGCATTTTGTGAGGTAATTGGTGATTTTGATTTGCTTATGAATCTTGTGAATGGAATGGGTGAATATGAGGAAGCTGAATGTTTTGTTGCAGCAATAAGGAAGAGAGGAATATCTTATTTTGATGAGGTTAGAACCAAATCTGATTTGTGTTTTAATGATACGACGAGTGATAGTGAAGAAAGAATTGCAGCAGTGAAATTTGTAGTAGAAGGTAATGAGATAAAATTATATTTTAATATATGTTTTGATGAGGATAAGAATGTAGAGATGGATGTAGTTGTTGCAATAATGAATAAAACTTTTAGAAGGTCAAAATTGAGAAACAAGAGGTGAAGTTAAAAGAGGTGTTTGATAAAGAGACTTGTATGAATGAAATTTTGTTGCGGGATGGAAAGGATGAATATTTTGATTGTGTTATTGACATTGAAATGGATGCAAAGAAGGATTTGTATGGTGTTTCAGAGTTAAGTGCAAGTGAAAATTAGTGGAGGTGGATAGACTATGGTGGGTTGAATTTGACAAGATTAGAGGAAGATGTGAATTATAGTAGGAGGAGGTGGTCAGTTTATGGTGGAATTGATTCCACATGTTCAGGAGGTTCAGTGAAGAGCACTAGATTTGTTAGAGAAGGAAGCTTGTACCAACTAAGTGTTGGAAGAGGAGAAAGAAGAATTAATTACAAGTACTAAATTTAGTGATGGAGTTTGCTAAGGATTTCTTGCAATCTAAAAGGGTGGTATTACCACTCAACTCCATTTTTTGAATCCATATTCACAAAAAAATTCCTACCACGGATGTTTGATGTAGGAGCATCTATGGGTGCTAGCAATCTTGCATCACCAAAAATATTTCTTTTTAATGTTTTTTTATTTTATATAAGGGCTTAGGGGTTAGGAGAACAAATATTTTAATTTTCAACTTTGTAAAATTCCCTTGTGACAAAATTGTAAATGTAAATTTGGTGGAATTATGTTCTAGTAAATGTTTCTAAGGTATAAATGGGGAAATATTCCTTTTGGGAATCCAATTTCTTGATGGGGACCACTTGGGGTGCATGTTCTTGCATGTTCAATTGTATTCCTTCCATGCATTTGTATGTTTGTGCCACAAGCTTTACATGTTGTTGCATGACCGTATTTGGAGCCGTCTGAGCCTCCAGAAATCAATGAAGGTGTCATAGTTGGCCAAGATCATTGGTCAAGAACTAGGCACCCATATGTGGGTCATATTTGTAGTTAAGTATTTTATGTTTTATATTTTATTCTCCTCAAAGTTGGGTGTGGGATTTCAAGGTGGTAATTTTGGTTGTTTTGGAAACCAATAATTATTTTCTCCTCACACATTCTCGATATATTATGCTTGTTCATTTGGAGAAGGAGGCTTTTGGAGAAGTTGTGGTTGCATACCCAGATGCTGCTAGAATTAAGCTAGAATGTTGAAGACATTATGTTGCAAATTTTTGTATGTATGAATCCTAGATTTTAAGGAAGCATATAGTCTTCAATTTGATGTAATCATTTTATGATTTAATCAAATGGAATGTTGTTGATTTTCTTTCTTAAAATCTGAAATTTAAAAGCATATTTCAGCCACCTTGTAAGTCTCTTTGTGTGTGTTTGATTTCAGTTTTGAAGGGAGAGTATCCCTCTTCATTAGCATACAAGCCAAAATGGTGGTAAACATAATGGTTAAAATTATTTTCCTTCTACATTTTTTTTTTATCTTGATTTGAATTTGATACTCCTTATGTGATGACAATTATACAAGTGGCATGATTTTTAAAATAGATGGAACATAACTAGAGCCTTATATAGTTCTATATGCACTCATTCCTAAGGACTATTCATTATCCTCAATTCATCATTTTCCTACCCAAGCTCATATCTAAACATTATGGGATTGACCCCAAGTCAATACCATAATTTATGTAAATAACCAAACACATTTAATCTTAAAATTCAAACTTGGGGCTATCTTAATCCTTATAACAAGCTATTGTATACCAACTTGAAACATAAAACATTCCATTGTCCACCTTTAGAGTTGTATTTAAGAGATAACCCTAACTCATCTAAAGCTACATATAAATTATTAGATAGTATTATCACATTACCTTTTGAGCACTCATTGATCATTCATTACTAGATTATATGCTTGCAGCATCAGCTAGGTAATTATCTATATTACTACATATTGTTTTAATATTTTATAAAAATCTATTAAATAAGTGTAGAGGAGGGAGACCGACTACTCAGGAATACAAGTCATGGTAGAGTCTAGAACAATAGGCTTCCCTAATCTACCTTAATCTAACCGAATTTTTTAGGAGAGTGTAAGGTTTTAAGGTTGAGAAGGGAGAGCAACCCAGTTGATGTTATCCTTCTACAAGCCTGAATGTTTCAGGAAGTTAGGTGAACAAATTTTTGGAGTCCATACTACAATTCAAGTAGCCTACTATCGAAGGACCACATCATAGGACACAAAATCCAACATGGCATGCTAGCATGTCAGTGGTGCACTAGCGTACGTACAGACAAAAGGTGCAAGGTATAGTCTAAAATACCAAAAAACCTACTAACAACCTAACTGGTAGAGTTTTAATGTAGTAGCATAAATGGAAAGTAACAAGATGACAGAATAGCAAGAAGAATACTTTAACTTAATCTAATCTACGAATTAAAAAAGAAGGATGAGGAAAGCACAACTTCCTACCCACGAGTTGATATCTTCAAGATCTTCACCTAAAGGAGAACCTAGACATAGAAGATAGGAAAATGTCAGGGTTTTGTTTAGAGGACTACCTCAGTTAGTCCCCGCTTTGGTGTTTTCACCTCCATGAACAGCCAGATAGCAATGATTGAAGAATTGTGATAAAGAAAGCTATGGAAATGGAAATACTACACAATACGTAAAAAAAAATATGCTATGATATCAAATATGTTAATGTAAATTGAATAGTAAATGAAAGGATATCACCTTCTCAACCAAGCTCTCTCAAGGTAAATGGAGGGAGGAGTAAGCGTGCAAGCCTTAAAAGACCAAAATTACCACAACAACAAAGAGAGTGAACCAACAAAACACTAACTTGTAGCTTCAATGGAGGTGGTGGAGCTTGAAGGGGCTAAAAGTGAGTGTATAAGTATGTAGATGGTGAGAATGATCAAGGGGAATCTAAAGAAGATGAGTTGAAAGGAGGAGATAGTAATTTGAAAGAAAAATGGAGGCAAAGGAGTCATTTGAAGTCAATTCAAAGGGTAGGAGATGTTACACTTCACATCCAATGGTGGAGTGTAACACCTCTACAGATTCCATAGGTGGGAATCATGTCAGGATGGAAACGTTCCACGTAGATGTTCACACGCAGCACTAGCATCCTTAATAGAATATCCCCCACTAACACATAAAATAGCTGCCAAGTGGATAGGGAAAGGTGGTAGAAATATTAGTTGCATTATTAGACTCAATTTTCTAAGGTAGGAGGTAGCATAAATGAGGAATTTTCCTAGGTGTGAAAATTCACGCCATTAAATTTCCCCACTTTAGCAAGCATAAGTGTAAGAAAATGCATGGTAAAGTAGAGAGAAAGCTAAGGAATGTATACCTGAATTTTCAAGGAAGCAGATCATAATTTGGTGAACTCAAGCACAAGAAAGAGATGGCTCTACAAGTACTCAGTCCTCTGGAGATTTGAAAAAAATCATTGCAAGTGCTCGGTCCTACAAAATTGGTTCCATGGGTGCTCGGTTCTACAAAATGTGAAAAAAAGGTTCTACAAGTGCTCGGTCCTACAAAGGAGGTACCACAAGTGCTTGGTTTTGAGGGAGGACAGATGTGAAAGGTTGTGCAAAGTCTCATTGACCCTCACAAGTGCTTGATCCTACAAGGAAACATGTTAATTTATAGAAAAACATGTTAGGAAAGAAAAAAGTCATGCCGACAAATAGACAGTCATATCTTAGAAAAAGCTATTGAAGGAGAAGCTTTCAAAGGGGTCCCTTGAGAACCCTTCAAAAGAAAGAGGGGTCCACTCAAGGGACACTCCATTTCAAGAGAAATGATTTTTTTTGCAAACGATCCTATCATCAAGGAATCATTTTGAAAGATTCTTTCATCAAGGAATCCGAAAAAAAGAATGGCCTCCTTGAAGGTGAATTCTTAAGTATTTTTTCTACAAATTCAATTTCAAAAGAAAATCTTGCTAAGGGTATCCTTTTTAAAGGATGTGATTTTTGAAAAAAATGTAAGGATTTTTAGCAAGGGATTCATTGGCTACCAAATAAACCTTATTGAAAATAGGAGAGGTATGGGCCCCCCTTAGGATGGTGCATGTGAATCGAAGGAGCACGTGGCATCCTAAGGAAAGGACGATCATGTAGAGATGTTGTGGCCCATGATACATGATGAGATGTGGACGTGGAAATGTTTTTTCACATGCGAGGGACAACACATAGGAATCACAACATCAAGAAGCAAGAAAAGAAGAGAGAAAGATTTAGAAAAAGGAAAAGCAAAGATGAAGAAATTAGAATACAGGGGGATTTGATAATTCGGGGTCAGAATTGCTCATAGATATAGATAGATAGATATAATATAATATGTGTATGAATTTTCATCAATCCCCTACTATATTAGATCATGAAGAAAGGTACGTGAGAAAAAAATGAAATAAAAAATTTGGTCAACATGGAAGGGAGACCTAAATGCCCCCAACACTTTGCATCATCCCCAATTGTCAAAAATAAAGGCACAATGAACATATAGAAGAAGTTTATGAAAAAATACACTCATGTATCCAAGCACCTATGAGGGTGAAAATGGTCCTCCAAGAAAACATAAAATAATCATGGGGGAAACACAACACACACACAAATCTAATCTATAAATAAAGAAGAGGTGCTCTCCTAGTCCTCATCAACCAGGATGGTGTCGTTCTCCCAATATAGATCATTATAGGGAGAGGGTGGATGAGCCTGCAAGGGAAGGATAGCAAGGGAAGCACCCTCTGACTCTCCTACAACAAGAGCTAAGGAAGAGGGCCCCTTGAGGTCTTCTTCGCTCAACTCCTATGAGATAAATGTCATTGATCTTGCAAAGATCACCAAAAAAGCTAGGACATCATTAACCAAGTTGAACATGCACTTGATAGGAGTGCCATGTGTCACCAGGTGAGCAAAGAAGGAGGCACTCAATATCCACTACCAACCTCACTAAAAGAGTGAGGGGTACTGACAAACTCAAGGGACATGGAGGCTACCTCGATCACTAGGATGGCACAAGACAAAGTAGAACCCTCTCTCGAAGAAGGCGATCCATTCTTTTGACCCCCATTAGAATTAGGGTCATCCTCCAACTTATTCTTCATCATAGGATATGAGATCCCCATAAAAGAAGAAAAAGGCAAGGAGGAAGAGGAAAAAACTATAGTGGATACCACCGAGATATTGAGCATATCCACGGGCTTTGGAAAAGGTGGAATGTCTAGAAGGGACATCACGAGAGGAGGCTCAACCGAGAGAGTGATGAACACTTGCACTCTTTTAGGGTGAGGATCATCTATGCTCGTGGGGGGGTCAAAAGCAAGATTGAGGCAATGGGAACCAAAACAAAAGGGGTAGAAGAGGGAGGCACAATAGGAGATGTCAAAATAGGAGTTGTTGGCTCCTCTTCTAGCTTTTGTAAGGTAGCTTGCTCAGTATCTAGATCCTTTCTCTAATGCTTACACTCATGTGCAAGGCAGTTTCTTTAGTTCTAAGAGTTGGAAGTTGCGGCTTGAGGAGGAGTAGAAGGCTCCTATTTTACCATGGGAGTGTCCATCACAACCGTTGTTAGCAGAGGGAGTGACTCCTAGATAGATACAAGAGGAAGATATGTAGGAATAGAGGTAACAATCGATGGAGAAGTAGACTCAAGCACCTCAGTGGTGGGACTCTTCCCATTCACGGGAATGTACAAATGAGAGGGTTCTCTATTCACATTCATTGTCAAGTCCTACGATGTAAAGGTTATAGCAGGTGAGCCATTCATAGGCTATGCACAAGGAATGGGAAGATGCATATAAGTGGCCATCTTTATGTACTCCAAAAAGGACTTCGTTAGGATTCCCCAAAGGTTTGATAATTAGACAAAGATCTATTCTAGAATTCATTTCACAATGTCTAGGGATCCTTCTAACTACACTGTTAGGAGTCGTTGGTTGGGTTGCAAGGCTATGCACCCTACAACACACACACCTACAACACACCTAGAACACAAGAGAAGATTCCTTCAACACTACAAAACAAAACCAAAATAGTTCATGTCAAGTTCACCAAAATGTAGAGAAGGGGGACCAACTGCTCAAGACTCCAGGTCACGAGAGAGTCTAGAACAATAGGCTGCCCTAATCTACCTCAAGCTAACGGAATGTTTCAGGAGAGTTTAAGGTTTTAAGGTTGAGAAGGGAGAGAAACCTAGTAGTTTTTGTCCTTCTACAAGCCTGAATGTTTTAAGAAGTTAGGTGAGTAGATTTTCGGTGTCTGAACTGCAACTCAAGCAACTTCCTGTTGAAGGACCATAGCATAGGACATAGAGTTTAGCACGCTGTGTTGGAATCTAAATGGTGTGTTGGCATCCATATGGACAAAAAGTGCAAGGTACAGTCTAAAATACCAAAAAACCTACTAACAACCTAACTAGTATAGTTTTATTGTAGTAGTGGAAATGGAAAGTATCAAGATGACATAATAGCAACAAGAATACTTTAATTTAATCTAATCTATGAATTGAAAAAGAAGGGTGAGGAAAGTGCAACTTCCCACCCATGATTTGATATCTTCAAGATCTTCACCTCAAGGAGAACCTACACACAAAAGATGGGAAAATGTTGGGGTTGTGTTTAGAGGATTGCCTTAGTTAATCCCCCACTTTGGTGTTTCCACCTCCATGAATAGCCAGATACCAATGATTGAAGAAATATGATAAAAAAGCTATGGAAATGGAAATAATATGCAATACATAAACAAAAATATGCTACGATATCAAATACGATAATGCAAAGTGAATAGTAAATAGAAGGATATCACCTTCTCAACTAAGTTATCTTTAGGAAAATGGAGGAAGGAGAGAGTATGCAAGCCTTGAAAGACCAATGTTTCTGTAACAATGAAGAGAGTGAACCAACAAAACACCAAATTGCGGCTTTAATGGAGGTGGTGGATCTTGAAGGGGCTGAAAGTGAGTGTACAAGTGTGTAGATGGTGAGAATGATCAAGAGGAATCTGAAGAAGATGAGTTAAATGGAGGAGATAGCAATTTGAAATCAAAATGGAGGCAAAGGATCCTTTCAAAGTTGACTCAAAGGGTAGGAGATGTTACACTTCATGTCCAATGGAGGAGTGTAACTCCTCTGCATATTCCATAGGTAGGAATCTTGTCAGGACAGTAGTGCACCGCGTAGACATCTGCACGTTGTGCTAGCATCCCCAATAGAATAACTATCATTGACACATAAAAAAGCTACCAAGTGGATAGGGAAAGGTGGTGGAAATATGAATTGCATTATTGGACTCAATTTTCTAAGGTAGGAGGTAGCATAAATGTGGAATTTTCCTAGGGGTGCAAAGTCACACCATTACAATAAGTATCAAAGGGATTTGACCAAGGGAATATGCATCCTACCTAGAAACCTCCTCAAGGTGTTCTTAAATACAACTATTCATCTATAAAAAATTATGATAATTTGGGTAAATTCAAAATAAAGTATCTAAGTTTAGTAAAAACTAGATTTATGCATAAAAGTTTAGATCCATAGAATTGGGTCAGATCCACAATTTCAATAGATCAATTCTATAGTCATGGAAGTGACCCTTAGTTAATAACACTAATTTTATAGGTTCCAAATTGTTTTTATGAATAGTCTTTATTTTCAAACACATTGATGAATCATCTACAACCATTTTTCATAGCATATTTGCACCAAATTTCTAGCTATTTACCCTTTTATCTATTCATTTTACCTCTATAATTATTTCACTGCTTCACTATAAATGACTTTAGGATAATTATCCTTTTATTATTGTTCAATTATTTAACCCTCTATGTTTTTATTTAAAAAGGACTTCATACCCTTTGTGTGTGTTAGTGAATCCTGGTTAATTATCCTTTAGTTATTGCCTAGTTATTTTAACCTTTATGGTTTTATGTAAAAGGGATTTCATTTTGTGTGTATGTGGGTGTGAAAAAAATTATCAAAGTAGTTTACATGACCTAACTTTCTCTTATGAATGTAAAGTAATTTTTTAAGTAGAAGCAACTTACTTGTACTAATTTTATCTTCTATTTATATGAGATGTATCTTAATAATATCGGAATAATGTAGAATGATAAAATCTACACTAGATATTCTTGTCATTTTAAACAACTAAAAATTAGAATTGATGCAAAAATAAATCAACACTTTACAAAAATGGTGATAGAGATACTTTTAGTATGTTATATAAAATAAAACTTCACCCAAAAATAGCATCAAGATTCATGAATGAATATTATCTTTAAAAAAAAGTAAATCAACTTGACTCGGTAGAGATACTATAGAGAGTTTACAAGGTGAAAGTAAAGTATAGAAATCCCTCAAGACATAAAAACACTTTTTACATTCTTACTCATTTCTCTAAGTTTTAATCCTTACAATATTTAATATTGCAAGGCTCGTCTCTTATTTTAATGGTCCAAAAATTTCCCTAAATGGTATTTAATATTTTATTTTATAACCTCTTGTGAACATACACCAGAATAGTAAGATGGGGGTGAATCAATATTCTATCATATCTCAAACCTTCCAGAACAAGAGAAACTTCAAACTCTACCACATAAGAAAGAACATGAAAGATAGAAATAATGCACAACACAACATAACATGTGATGTACATGGAAAACCCCAAAGGGGAAAAACCATAGTGAGAAATGTTGCTAGGATCTATTGTCCTAATATAGCCTCACAAATGAATAACAAGTACAAATTTGATTTTGGGCTACAAACCAAGGAAGCAACCACTCCTTGACTTTGTTTTAGGGGCTAAAACCAATGAAGCTACTACTTCTTGAAAAGAGGTTTTAGGGTCACTCCCAAGGAAGCTACAACTCCCTAATTTGAGTACAATATTAGGAATGATTATAGAATGACAGTTCTTCCATTGTTTGAAACTGACAATTAGGATCAATCCTTTTGATGATTTTAATTTTGATTTTTCACTTCTCTTTTTGATGATTGCAATTTTTCTCTGTCACTTCTATAAATATCTTCTATGCAACTTGTTGGCTCACTGCTTTTAGCCTTCAAGAAGTTTTTCCTTTGGTTCACTACCTCTAGAAAAAAATTAAGCACCTTCATCACTTCCCTTGTGTCACAAAATATGTTCAAGATGAAATTGGACATGAACTTACACTTCTACTCTTTCTCTTTTAGTCACTTATGCAATTTTTATCATTTCACACTCATCATGACCTAGATCAACTAGGTTTATAATTTATACATGATATTACATTGATTAAAATTCACATGTCAGCCTACAACAAAAAATATTACATTTGCAAGTCAGCCAAAGATAAAATAGATAATATGGAACATGTAAAGGGAAAGACCCAAAGACTACATGCAACACTAGGAAGAGGAACACACCTTGAAGATTACAACACATGTTAACCTGGTCCTAAACACTCTTCATAAGTCTTCAATGATCATCATCTACATCCTTCACAAATTTGAATTAGGTCTACCTTAAGCAAGAACACATGAAAATTGTAGCACATTGACCTTCACAACATTGGTGATACACATGAATCATAAATAATTACTTGAACTTCTCCTAGATGAGTTAGCATGACCCATTCAACACCTTCAAACATTCCTTTGACTCTGCTCACACTTGAGCTTGTGGCACATAACACCAATATACCTAGTTCAACCAAGCAAAAGCATAACCTAGCAGAACATCCATTCTAGACAACAACCAATTTTTAGAGAAGTCAAACAACACCTTGCAGAGCAACAACAAACATCAAATGATATTCAAGAATATTCTAATACATCCCTTTCACAACTTTATGCAACAAGTTGGCATAAGCCAACATACATTGAAACCAGTCACTAAACAACACATTCCTACACTCTAACATCAAAATTTCTCTGCAAAGGACTAATGACATCAGACTTTAGATATAACACCTTTAGAACATGTTAAACTTATATTTTGAAAAGCATAACCATATCTATAAATGTGGAGGAATGTAAAACCAAAACTTTTACCTTTGAAAACACCAACATAGGATCAACACAATCTTCAAACTGCCACTCACAAAAACATCTTTCCAAAACCCAAATAAACTAAAATTTGGATCACACATGCCCTAACACATCATGAAGCTATCTTCCAAACTGTAGGATCTAAGCATCACCAGTGGAGAAATGGAGATAATTTATCAAAGACTCTGGAAACCAAACAACCAGACTACAACTCTCTTTTGACATCAATGACAACCAAAATGCAACAATCTCCCCCTTTTTCATTGATGGAAAAACCATCCTCACACCACTTTGGTGCACAGTCTCTCTCCCCATTTGACATCAAAGGCAAAGGGTAAAAGGACTTTCTCTCCCCCTTTCAAGAACAATTTGTCCTCTTCAAGATCTCCCCCTTTGATGTACATTCTCTCCTTATTGAAATAACTTACAGGATCCCCCTATTAGCAACAACCACTACCTACTCTTGTGACTTGAACAAATGGACATTAGTCATAATAGAGATAAATAATTAAAGAAATAACCATAAATCTGAAATTCAATATCTAAATGCAATCCAAATCAATCAATAGAAAACAAGCAACACAAATGAAATTAGAACTAATTAAACAATACATTTACCTTCACTGTGTTGTCATGAATTACTTCCATTGTACTCCTTTACTTTCTTTGCTCTTAGAATATAGTATGCACTTCTTTCACCTTAAGTGCAAGTGTGTGAAATAATAGCAATGATGCAAAATGGAAAAGTTCATGGTTAGCCATCAAAGAGATATGAGGGTTGCTTTTATAGAATGATTGTTTTGAACAGATGATCCACATTAAGAGGTGAAAGATCAAGATCAAGGGTTGAGGATTGTTGAGAGTAATTGATTGCCTAGTTAATTGATTGCAACTAGTTGTAGGATTCCAAATAACTGGTTGCATGGAGAATTGATTTAAGTTTTAACTAACATGTTGATAATTAGTTAACTAAATTGATTGATTCAAAGACTCGAAGTGAGTGGGAGTAAAGTGAATTGATTGATCAATGAAGTGGAATTGATTATCCAGTCAAATAGAAGAGAATCTTAGTTATGAAAGAGGGAATTATGCATGGCATAATAATTAATTTAAATTAATTAATTATTTGAGGAACATTCAAGTGACGATTAATTAATAAATAAAATGTTTATCTATTAATAATGGATGGATAATGTTGATATGAAAAAGGGGAACTAAATAATTAATTTAATTATTTAATCTAGAATTGGGAAAGTGTTCAATTAAATAATTAATAAAAATTATTTAATTGAGGAAGGTGTTGTATATTAATTAAACAATTAATAATAATCATTTAATTAAAATGGAGGAATAAGTGTGATTAACGGCATAATTAAATAAATAAGGTTTATTTAATTAGCTAGGAAGAATAATGGTAATTAGGACATAATTAAAATAAATAGGATGTATTTAATTAAGAGAAAGGGTGAATTAGAATGAATTAATTAAATTTGGACAATGATTTTGGCACCACAAGACTCTCTAACACTTCTAGGGTTTTTCACCTAAAAGGAGAGGGGTAGGCCAAAATGGGCAATGTATACACTCAAGATTAATGTAAGGATGAATGAAATATTCCTAAATAGGATGATCTAAATGCAAAGGAATGATAAAATAGATTGATTTTAATGCAAAACCTAAGAAATGCAAAGTGTTGGAAAACACAGTGTTATATGCAAACATATAATAATTAACCTAGAAATGTAAACAAAATTGAACAGAAGGTTACAAAATAGAATGTGTGCACCTAGAGGTTGAAAAATATGGCATGAAGATCTAGGATCCTAATAAAATTGTTGCAGAAGCCGACTGGGACACTTGTGCCAATTTGGGCGACTTAGTCCCAGATTTGGAAAAACTAGTCTGGACCCCATTTCGGCCAAATGGGTATCCAAGTCTACAAAAACCTCTAAAAAATAGGTTCAGTGGGACTAAGTCGTTAACCACTATTGGTGATTTATTTCACTTCTGAATTTCTAAATATTTGAAAGTGGAAACGGAAGCCCTTAGTCTACACTTTGATTCTCTATAGGTGTTCGCTTCTGAAACTCTGATTTTTAGGCCTGAAAGTGACTTGTAGTTGATATTTTAGCTTTGCAAGCAAGGAGAGGTCTTCAACCTAATCTTCAAAGATCTTCAAACCCTCAAAATTCCTAAATCTGCAAACACACAATGAAAGAGAAAGAAATGTTGAATGTTAGGGCATGGGGGTTTGCCTTGGTCAAACCCCTTTTTAGGTAATTAAAAAAAATGAGGAAACAATATAATGAATCATGAAACAATGGAGTTAGTACCTTTCCATGAATATTGATCTTGAATTTTTGCAACAATAGATGAAGATTCTGCCCTTGAATGTCTGAAAAATGTTATCTTGATGACTTAGAATGCTTGAGAACAATAATGAAGATGAATGATGAAAGAAAGAGGAGTGAATGAATTAGGTCAAATGAGAGGGAAAACCCTATATTTATACACAATTACGTGCTAATTCCCTAAAATACCTCATCACAGGCTAACCTTAGGTCTTAAGGAATAAAAAACCGAAATAAATTTAAATTTATTTTGATTTTTAAGCCAAATGGGACTAAGTCGCCACCAATGGCGACTTAGTCCACTTAGGCATTTTTAAGTGGATTTCAAGAATTGTGATAATTTAAATAATTTTTATCAAGTTCTTCTTCAACAAGACACTTAAGTAAGGAATGTAAGTGTATAAAGGGGCCATTTAAAGCATAAGAAAGGTGTAAATATTGATGGCAATCCTAGGAAAGTGTGAAATTTTGTTACAAGACTTTACAACACTTTGAAATAGGTCTTGGTAAGGTTATTTAGGTGAATTATGATATTATGGTCTTAGAAAAGTGTGAAGATGTGTTACAACACCTTTACAAGGCATCAATAAATACATTTTATTCAATTTTGAAGGGCCCAAGACCTAATGTGGATGTGTAAAACACCTCACAACACTAAATCAAGGCCTCATTAAGTCCAATTTGTCATCAATTATTCCCATATCAAGAAAAGTATACAATTTTTGGTGACACATTAAATAACATAAAGTTAATTAATAGTAGAATATAATATTTGATAATAATTAAATAATAAGGTATTATTTAATCATTAGGGGAAAGGGGTGAAAATTAGTAAAAAGGTGTTACTCGCAGACTAGGACAATTTTGGGTATCTAAATTTTTCCCCTCTTTGATATAATGTGCTTTACTAGTGTTGTGTCAAAGAAAATACAAAAATTTAGGTTTAGGAGTTGCCCTAGTGACGGCAGGATAGCATGGTGCCCCCTTGGAAAAATTTGCAAATTTTTGAAAAAATTCAAAAAAAAAGGGAAATTGTTTTAACAGGCTAATTTGATTGTGGGAAACGTGTTGGTAGCAAAATATTTTGATTTTATGGTACTTGGGGTGTCCATTTTTTTGTTTGAAGGTCAAATTTGATGCATCCAATTATAAAGGGGGGTCCACTTTGCCACTTAAGGTCTATAAATAGGCCCAAATGGGTCCAAAATCCTCATTTGTGCATTTTGTTTTTAGGATTTTGAGTGCTCTGGAGTGAGATTTTGTTAAGGAGCAGTGGAGCTATGGCACCAATTCTAGTCGATTCACACCAAGGATATTACGTACAAACCTTACGATGGCCCGAGGGATTGGGTGTGGTATGTAACCCTTTACCACTTCAATTTTTTTCCATTTTTCAGTAGATTTTAGGGGTCAAAATTGGCCAAATAGATGCGGTGCAATTTTTACATTGCATTTGTCATTGCATTCACTGCATCTGTCAGTGGGTGCACCACATTTTTGTGGTGTGCCACAATTATTTTCTCGAACCACATGTATAGGTTTCTCACAAGTGTAATGTATGTACGAAAATGTGCTAGTATTACTAGGATAGGTACTACAGTTGATGACTGAGCATGATATGGCCATTATCAGGGAACAAAGAGTAAAGGAGTGATACCTCTGAATTATTGAGATAGTCAATGGATCTATAGAAAACTTAGCTTAGATGTTGTATCACTCTAGCAGAGAGGTCCATTATTACCATGATTTATATGAGAGTGGAATTCCAATAGCCAAGAGGGCACATGTCTTTACCTAGATTCATAGTCAGAGTCAATCCCACTCATGTCAATTATAGAGAACTGGGGGAATTTCATAACCGTGGAGGTCACCTTATGATCAACCACCTCTTATACCCCACAAGGACACTACAAGACCATGCAGATCCAGAAAAAGGCAAGATATGTTGTCATCCGAGCATGAGGAAAGGAGCAGCTTAGGCTAGCTTGATTTTTTGTATATATGGACATATGTATTTTTTATCAAGCCTGCAAGCTCCACATTTTTTACAGTCACTCAATTTTTTACTATGACACATTATTTGGATATATATATATATGAGACATCATTTTTGGGGGAAATTACATGATATGTTATGTGTTATATGCATGTTTCTATCTGATGGATTCTTATAGATTTATGATGTTATGTTTATGCTCAAGTATGGATAGATGCACATTATATTAATTTATGCATATATGACATGATGTATGGATATTTAATGTTTATGATCTATGATGTGATTTATGATGCTTATATGATCTATATGCATGATGAAATTATTTTTTTAGGACATGTTATGCTATATTTGATATGATGTTATATGGATGATGATTCTAAAATATGATGCCATGCTATCTATCTTTTGTATTCCCTTATGCAGTATTTATGATCTATATGCATATGATATATGATGTCCTAACATGATTATGGATGCACGATGTTGCAGCTCATAAATTTTTTTTTTTGTTTCATAGCACACCACTGAGATGACTGTAGGGATCATTAGAAGAAATGTTATTTCAAAGAAATATTTAGTGAGGAGTGAAGAATAGTTATATGGATCATTCATCCAAATTGACATTGATGTAATGATTGATATTATTTGAGCTTTCAGTAATGCATGTTTTTATCATCATAGAGCATTTTATTATGTGACAAGCTAATGTATTCACACCTAAGCATGAATTGAAAAGGAATATTTTGTTTCTTTTTTCCTAAAGATATGGATATATGGACAAGTGGATAGTGTTCACCAAGTTGAGAAAAACCTTGGTGATGTTATTATCTGTTTATAAAAGATTCAAACACATCAAACAAGGAGTGCCCTAATTCATACTAGTAACAAAAGAACCTTGTTTGGAATATGTGAGGAAAAATCCATAGAGCATGTTAATCCTGATGCAAGAAAGTGTTATCTGACCTTGGAATTGTGTAGGATGTTTTGATTGTTCCAAATGAAACTTCGATCAAACACAAAGAGGTTAGTTTCCCCCATTCATGTTACCAAGACAAGCCACAAACAAAAATCAATAAAAAGAAACATCATAATCCATCATCACTACTCTAATCACTTGTGGATATTATCGAGTAGCTTAGGAACATGGCATAAGATAACTTAGATAAGATAAGACTTAACTAGACCAAAATATTCTAGAGCTATTTAGATCTTGGTGTACATTGATAAGTGTTTGATATGATTTCAAAAGATCGTGTCTATTTGAAGGAGTTAAACATTTCGTACAAGATGCTTGGTTGGTTTCGATAATGCAACATCCTAGAAGACAAATTATTTTTGATAAGATAGGTAACATTGGTAGATACATAGAAAATTGAACAACCTAGTTGAAGGCTAGTTTGGTAGTTTCATCTGTTATTTCATGATTTGTTAAGCTCAGTTTTTTGTAGGATGATTTGTTTGTGTCTAACATGTCAATTTTCAACAAAGAATAGTTTATTATAAATTTGGATTGTAATGAAAAGTTTATTATGATGGACCCTAGGGGGACTGACCTATGCCTTGGGGTCTCATCAATGATGGCCTTGCCTACATGAGACATGCAGAGACAATGTATTTCGACTAACCTTGATAAGTGATAGTTTATTCTAGAATGTGGACTATGATGGATTGAAAATTTATTGTGATGGACCCTAAGGGACTAACCTATGCCTCAGGGTCTCATAAGTTATTTTCCTATCCTATGTACATGTGAAGAGGCAACATAGTTCGACACCATGGATTGACATTGCTTTTTACTTTTTTGACATTTTATGGCTATTCTGGATTTTCAATGAATGTTTGACTATTTTTGGATTTTGTGATATTTTGATGATTTTTTATTTTTGGAATCTTTTGATGCTTTTATATTTTCAAAATGTTTTGATGTTTTTGTAATTTTATGATATTGTCCTTAGATACCATGTGTAATATGCTTTTGAAACCCTGGGTCGAGGATTTCCCCCAGTCTAGAATAAGACTAGTTATTATGAAAAAGGGATGAATATGATAAGTGGTTGACACTAAATGTTAATCATTCTTATGCCATGAGAAGGGGTGAGAGAGCTTTTATTATGAATGAGCATGTTCTCGGGTTATTATGGATGGAATCTAATAGAGTAGCGATAGATGGTAGAGTGGTAGACGACAATGCATGGTGCCTATTTGCCACATTTTCACCATGGTACTTATCCAAAGCACCACCAAAATGGTTTTCACTATAGGAAAAATTATTTCTCTTTCTTTTTCTCTTTTCTATTTTTCCATTTTTTTATTTTTTTTATTTTATGGGATCTCCAGAGGTCATGTGTGGTATTTTTGAAGGTGCATGCTATTGATTGGATTAGGTAGTGATTCACCCTCAAGAGTAGCTAGTTGATAAGCACTAGATCTATAGGTTTTCATAATGATATAAGGAACCAATAAGTAGGCCCAAACTTGTCTGGTTTTTCTCTTTCATGTTGGTTCTTAGGATTCTATTTTAAGACTAAATTATTGATGTCAAAATTTTAGACTTTGAATCTTTTGTTGTAACTACATCTAAGATGATTCTTATATGCCTGCAAGTGGACTCACACAGTTTTTATTCTTTCGTCTAACAATTCTAGCTCGTATAACCTAGAGATTCAGTAATCTTCATCCTTGATGAATTGCTACATGGAAACTCTCAAGGATAGGATCTCGACCTCAATCGGTAGGATAGCTTCAAAATTGAAGACAAGGGAATATGGCGTAGCACCAATATGAGTACGAATGCTTGTACGGTAATCCCATAAGGCTGGATTTAGTTATATGTGCTAGTCTCGACCACCATCATTGATAGTCTTTTTCAAGATCTTTACAATGGTTTTATTTGATGCCTCTGCTTGACCATTACCCCAGGGATAATTCAGAGTGGTAAAGTGATGTTGGATATGGTACTTTTCTCATAATTCATGAACATCTTAGGTTTTGAAGGGGCATCCATTATCTGTAACTATAGACAAGGGTACGACATATTGGCATATGATGTAGTCTACTATAAATTTTGATATTTATTTATTGATGATGTATGTCATCAGAATGGCTTCAATCCATTTAGTAAAGTATTTTGTTGCAGTAATTATGAATTTATGGTCATTTACAGGTGTAGGGTGGATCTTTCTGATGAGTTCGAGTCCCCATTAAGAGAAGGGAAAAGATGATGTAACTGGATAAAGTACCTATGTTGGTGTGTGTACTAGATTTCCATAGATCTGATATTGTTTGTATTTCTCCACAAAGTGGTAGGAGTCATGTTCCATTGTCAACCACTAGTATCCTATCTGCATAATCTTCTTTGCTAGGTAGGATGACTAGAGTGAGCTCTGTATATACTTTCATATACCTCTTGTAAAGTCATTTTCAATTCTTCCATGTTGAGACATCTAAGAAGGGTACTATCTAAACTATGAAAATATAGGGTATTGGCGATGATAACATATTTAGCAACTCATTGAGTAAAGTTTTTTCTTTTGTTATTTGACAAGTCAGGTGGGAGGATTTGACCATAAAGGTAATCATATATTTCTTTGTACCTAAGGGAGTCAAGACCAACAGTCTCACACACGAGCTTGGATTTGGGGACATTTGATGCAAGGATTAAAAGTTGTTTCACTAAGAACTCACACTAATGCACATTGTTTGGAATTTCCAAGAGAGATCCAATGGGGGCCATTGCATCAACTGCTTTATTTTGAACCCTTGGAATCTATGTAAACAAGATGATGTCAAAGTATTCCTTAAGAATATTCACCATTTTCTTGTATGGTACTAGTTTGTTGTCCTTTGTCTCATACTCATCATTGACTTGTCAAACCACTAATTGTGAATCACCATAGACATACAAGTTTTTAATCTTCCATCTTATAGCTTCCCTTAGACTTGTTATTAAGGCTTTATATTCAGCAATTTTGTTTGTGTATGAGAATGTGATCATGTATGACTTAGGGATAGTGTCCCCTTGTGGTGTGATAAACAAGACACAATCTCTTGAACTGTTATGTGTGTAGGATCCGTCAAAGTACATCTTCCATGTTGTAGATGTATCCAATGTGAAGATTGCTTCATCAAGGAAATTTGATATGAGAGGTTGAAATTCCTATGTAGGAGTATCCTCTAACTAATTGAAAATGACCTATCCCTTGATTTCTTTTCTTTCCACGTACTCTATGTCAAACTTGCTAAGGAGCATTATCCATTTTGCTAATTTTCCTATTAGTGTCGCTTTACTAAGTAAATAATTCAAAGGATCTATCTTGGAAATCAGCTTAGTTTATAGGTTTAGCATGTAATTCCTTATTTTCTTATTTCAAAGACAACATCAAGACATGCCCACTCAATAGGAGAATAGTTTATTTCATATCCTACAAGGGTATGACTGCTATAATATATTAATTTTTCTTTTCCATCTTCATCATTTTGTTGCAAAATAGCTCCTAGTATAGATGATATGGTTGATACATATAAGATGAGTGGTTTCTCCTCAACGAGTAGCATCAATACTAGTGGCGGCAGTAGGTAGTCTTTGATTTTTTGGAAATCCTACTAACAAGAATTGGTCCATTTGAATAGAACATCCTTGTGAAGGATATATTGAAATGGGTGGAACTTGTCTACCAACTGTGCTATAAACCTATAGATTAATTGTAGTTTACCCTATAGACTCTTTAGTTGTGTTAGATTGGAAGGTGGTAGCATATCTATGATGGCTTTCACCTTTGTAGGATCAACCTTTATGCCTCTATGTGAAATAACGTATCCAAGAAGCTTCCTAGAAATTACTCCAAAGAAACACTTTTCTGGTTTTAACCTAACCTTGTATTGTTCCAATCTAGTAAAGATTATGTCAAGCACTAGCAACTAATCTTCCCTTGTGAGGGATTTTACCAGTAGGTCATCAACATATTCCTCCATCAGTTTGTGCATCATATCATGGAAGATTGTATTCATCACCCTCTGATAGGTAGCTCCAGCATTTTTAAGGTTGAAGGACATGATATTCCAATAATAAGTACCCAATGGACAATTAAAGGCTATCTTATGCTAATCCTTAGGTGCAATCTTGATTTGTTTATAGCTAAAGAATCCATCCATCAATGATAGCGTAAAATATCATGTTGTGAGATCTACAATCATGTCAATGTTGGGTAAAAAGAAATCATCTTTTGGAAAATCCTTGTTCAGATCTCTAAAGTTGGTGCAAATGTGTATGTTTCCAGTCAGCTTGGTGATTGGTACCAAATTCAAAATCCATTCTACATAATCTATGGGTCTTATGAACCTAACATCCAACAATTTCTTTAGTTCCATTTTGACTAATAAGACAATTTGTAGGTGCATCTTCCTCAACTTTTTCTTGAAATTTTTAGCATTAGGAAGAAGAGGTAAGTGATGGAGGACTAGTTCAAGGCATATCCCAAGAATTTCCACATAAGACCATACGAAGTTTATTTTCCTTTTAAAGTAAAAGTCAGTGAAACTCAACCTCTCTGTATCTATCATGGACGCTACAAAGTGTATGATTTTTGGATTCTCTTGTGTGTTGATGTTGACCTCTTCTTACTTCTCAACTAACATTGGAGATTTATCTTGATTCTGGTTCAACCTTCCATCCTTGGGTGCCTCAGAGAGGTTTTAACCTTTGGATATGTCCTTTTTCTTGCCTTTTTCCATGTCTAAAGATTCCTTTCGATTTTCACCTAGAGACTTGTTTTTCTTTATTTTTTTCATATTACAATTGTATGGTAGGACCGACTCATCATAGCATGTAGTAGTGTTGAGTTCTATAGTGAAACCAGCTTTGTGATCCCCACTAGGTATACCTTCTCTAAGTCCCATGCACTCAACAATTGCTTCATCATTTTTGAATATTTCCAAGCTCAGTGGACCTTGTTGGTCCCAATCGATTGATTGGGGGTGAACTAAGGGCATGTTGTCATCATTATTATTAAATCTTAAGGATGAAACATAAAGGGTACAAATAGAGGAATCGTCGGGGTACCAAAAGGTATCTATCTAGGCTTGGGCTTTGGTAGTTTAATTGATAGGGAATTTAGGTTTGGTACCTTTCCTAGAATTCTTGACAATTTCATAAGTGTTAACGACTATCTTCAAGGATACTTTAGTACTAGGATCTTTCACTTTTAGTGGTTTATATCCTAGCCCTTTGTTTCTCGGTAATTTTCTCATTAGTATAGGTTTGGCCATACCATATTTCTATAGTCTAAGGCCACTGTGATTATTGTATCCTTTTTGTTGAATCATTATGTCAAAACCTTTGACATATTTTTCCAAATGTAATTCAACATGTATCTCATCCTCTTCATCGATACATTATTTCCCTAGCTCATGCCACTTGGTGAAGGTTGTAGGTGGGTGATATTTAATTGTTACCTTGCGATCCTTCTTGATATGATGCAGTTTACCATAATGTTTAGGTGCATTTAGTAGCTTTCCCATGTAGAATAGGCCTTCAATGTTGTACTCTCCACATCCATTGTCTTTGACTTGGACCTTGTTTTTAGGGAATTTTTAAAGCAAAGCTAAAGCTTTCCATGATAAAGAAGCAGGGTTAGTATAGTGTGATGAAGAGGGGGTAGGTGAGACTTATCTATGGCTAGGTACATGATGTTTAGGGGTACCTCTTAGGTTAGTGTAGTATTGGAATGGGTTGGGATCACCAAAATTAGTAATCTCTGCACCATTGTAAGGAAACTTCAAATATTGGTGATATGTTGAAGGGACATCCTTCATGGCATGAATCCATGGGTGTCTAAGAGAAAGGTTAAAGGGAAAGTTCAATCCAGAACCTAACACACTATGTCTTGTACAACAAGACCCATGTTGATTGGGATAATGATGACACGCTTGGAAGAATGTTTTGTATCATCATATCCTCATATCACAATCCTCTTCGACTTGTCTCTACAAGCCTCGAATAATCCCATGGTAGTCACCAATTTTTAAGTGCATATGTTCAATCCAATTCCACCATCTATTAGAACTCATATGATTTTTTATTTGTTAATGTATACTTCGAGGTGCAAATGTTTATTGTGACTTGGTTTCTCTGAAGTACAATCATGCTTATTGAATGTTACATGATGAGTGGTAGCTAAAAACGCTACCATGGCCTCAAACTGATTCACATTTAGGTTTGTGGGAACAAATGAATTCTGCAATGCTTTATCTAGAATAGCCTTATGCTCAAGAGAGGTGCATAGCAACTTGATAATTGAGATCTGAGCAAGGGTTTTTCCTAGATGATTAAGTAAGTGATACTCATGTGTCAATTTTTAAATTTAGAGGGGATCCTTACAGATTCACCTTCAATTTTCTAGTGGTAACCACACATTCAAGATTTTTATTACTGATAGTGGTAGTGGATATGTTGAAATCTGATGATCAAATATGGTTTATCGTGTACTTATAGGAAACACTAGTATAATTTGGTGTGTCTTTACCATCTTTTCTAGAACTTGAGGCTTTTCCTGACCCATGAGTTTGTAAAGGATCCTTAAAGATTGTATGATGAGAGTTAGTGGTTTTGTTTTGGTCATCAATTTGACTATCACCCTACTCTATGTGATTTTGAATGATGTTCTTTAATTTAAAGCAGGAAGATGTTTTATGTCCTTTGGTTCTATGCTATTTATAGAAATCATTGTCATTCCACCAAGTTTTTTTAAATAGTATTGGCTCATAATGTTTGATTTTAGGTAGTTGGATGACATTAGTTTGTAGAAATTTCTTTAAAACTTCCTCAATTGGCTCCCCTAAGGGTGTGTATTTTTGTCTTGGTTGGGGATCCTTGGAGGACCACGCGATGTTGTGTCCTAAGCCACATTAGTGGTTGGATCTTGCTTTTGTGGAGGTTCAATGTTATTTGTCTTTGTGGGTCCTTTCAAACTGAACATGGGATGAGCTTTATTTACAACCTTAGCATTTATGATGTCATCATTCATCACATTTTTTTCATGACCAAATTTTCTCTTGTCATTGGAATTATTGTGAGAATAATTGTTATCATCTTTAAATATTTTTATAATCCCCTTATAAATGAGGGCTTTCTCAATGGAGAGTCCTTTCTCTATAACCTCAAACATGTTTGAGCAATAGATCTATAAGTGGAAAATCACCTCCTTGTTGAGGTTCTCTACAAAAATATAGACCAACTATTTTTCTGGTATGTGGCAAGCGCACTTATTGGCTAGGCTTCTCCATCTTTGCAAGAATAAAGTGAATGTCTCACCATCCTTTTGTTTCTTAGCACACAAGTTGATTATGTTTATGTCATTTGATATATTATAGGAGTACGCTATGAAGTTATCCATTAGTTCACTCCAAGTGCATATTCTTGGAGGTAAGTGTGCAAACCATTCGAGGGCTTTGCCTCCCAGACTTTGTGGAAAATTTCTCATGAGGTATGTATGTTCATGAGCCACATCTAAGGAGGTTGTATGAAACTCTCATATATGATCAATGGGGTCTCCCTTTCCCTTATATTTGTCAAATTTAGGAAGGAGGAAATTCATGGGAAAGGGTTGCATGTAAATACTCCTATCGAAAGGGTAAGGACATAGGTGTTGACAATGGTTTTACTCACAATAAACAAATCGAATAAAATCTCCATAGACAAGACCGCAAAGAGCCTATCCTTCTTGAAATATATGGAACAAAGACAACCTAAGGGGAAATTCTATATTCACAAAGCAAAAATTGGCTTTTGTTCAATCCCAAGTCTTCAATAACTAGGTCATGGTTGCACTAGGGTCACTCTTGGGAAATGATGTGATAATTGTTGTTAATCTCAAAGGGACTACGGTTATTTCTAGCTTTACAAAGAATTACAAACATTTCACATAAAACTTCATTTCATCATCAAATAACATCATGAAATCGAAAGATTCAACATAATATTTCATGAATAATCACAAAATCTTGCTATCACTTAAGTAGATTTAGCATTAAGCATTCAAAAAATTCATGGAAAATAAAATATTTTCAACAAAACTATTTCCATTCATTTATATTTTTTGTAACATTTTCAAAAATATTAAACATTTATTCTAAACCAAAATATAAAAATACTAAAAAATAAAAGTTTCTCTTAGTTATTCTCCATGGATGCCCCAAAGAATTAATTGAAACAGAGAAAACCACTTTATATTTCACAGATTGCTTCACAGCTACGTATAAAATAGTGCAAGCTTTTAAAGAGAGAGGGTTTCGTTTATGGACACCGAATAGGTTCTATATGCACCCTTAAACAACGTAGCATACAGTCTTGTTCAGCCAAACTTACAAAACCAGCTAAAAAAGATACTTAGATAGGTAGCTATCAATAAAGCTCTGATATCAATTAATGTCTACGTGCATACAAAGTTTTATGTCGGAATGGTTTAGAAAATAGGAAAAAAGAACAAAACTTAAAAGAAGTTTTCTCTCCTCCAACATCCACAAATTTCAAGCTTAAAATAAAAATGTGGGAGGAGATGGCCTTTAATAGAAACAAGGCACTCAGAAGTCCAACTTAAAATTTTATCCAGAGAATTAGAAACATCAAATAAAAATGTGTCACATGGCATGTCCCAATTGTCATCAAGAACATTCTAGAATAAGTCAAAGCTTTGACTTTGTCCGCAGCAACACTTTTCTTCATACTTCAGCATGAACACTTTATCTCCATCAAGGCTATCAGCTTCCTCTCAAAACACCGGAATGAGAAACACCTACTGGGACCGAGATCAACCTACAAATTTAAAATTAAAACAACAAATGAACTTCATTATATTTCTAGTATCCGGTATCTGGTTCTTTCCATATTCGCTTATGACTCGGGCTTTGGGATTTTTCCTTATTTCTTTAATTTATATTCTTGGAAAGCCTTTAATACTTGATGTATATGTTCTTTTGAAATTCTTCATATTTCTCTCCAAGTGAGTTTGAGCCTGGTATATTCTTCAGTTGCTTGAAGTATGGTGTCATTTTTTTGTGCTTTGTCTGCTTCATTTACCACTACACCAGGATTCTTTTCATTTTCAATTATGTCTCTTACAAACTATGTAGCTTATTCTTCTGGAATTTCAGTTTCAATTTCATTTTCAGCATGGCTTTTATCTGATTCTTCAAAGACCTGCGAGTATTCATCAAAAAATTTCTCATTCCCAAAAGAAGGCTGGGAATCAAGAGTATCTTCAACAACTCTTTCATCAATAGGATTTTGCTCTGCATCTTCCCCTGAAGTATGCTAGGGTTCCCTGCCTTTGAGGTGAGCATTCCTTGAATAAATTCTTCTTCTTCAATATTTATAGGGTTAGAGCTCATATCCTGAATTTCTTCTACCACTGCGAGTACCATGGGATTGTCTTTAGACTTCTTCTCTTGTACTTTCTCCCACATAGCACCCCATTTATCTACTTGTTCCTTAATTTTGGCTTCATCTTCCTCAGAAATTTCCTCTAGAGCTACAAGAGTCCCACCCAGTGCTTGCTTCATAATAGCCATATTAACAGAAGGGGGAGAAGTAAATAATGTTGCAACTCTTTGAGATGCAGACCTGGTTTACATACCAACACTCCCTATTGCCCATGTTCCTTATCGATAGTTACTCTTATTCTAGGTATAGTTGTAGAAGAAGATCCATCTTTAGATCTTGCTTTTGATTTATCTTTACCTGTATCTGCATCTTTTTGTTTATCGGATGGTTTTATGGGAACTTCCTGTCTTATTGCTTTAGGGGTTCTTTCTTCAATTCTAACACCTAGAGTAGCCTTGCTAGTCTTTCTTTTCTTCTTTGTAGGCTCTCCACTTTCAAAAGCAATTTCATCTCTTTGTTTTTGTCTTTTATCTTCTGAGAAGATGGGTTCAATTCCTCTTTCTCTTAAACTTTTGCAAAAATCATTAATCTAGTGTTGAGTATACCTTAGAACTAGCCTAGTAAAGTCATCAATTAATGTTGTGTCTTCATCATCAACACCTGGGTCTGGAATGGGTTCATCATATACCCTATCATCATTGTAGAACTGGTTCAACACCTTCCATCATCTTCTTCCAATTGGTCTTGGATGTCATAAAGCTTGAGCATCCGAGCAAATCTTAAAGTCATTCTTTGATACTTTCTTCTTCTCACCATGTGCTCATCTTCATAGTTAAGCCAATAATCTTCTAAATGAGGCACATGAGCATGATAACCAGCTATATTTTTCTCAATATTTCCTTCAATATCATAGTACACTCTCTAGAGTGGAAATTCTTCAAAATGATAGGTCCTCAACTCTTCTTCACATAAATTAGTTACTCTAATTGCACTGCACTTATAATTTCCTATTATGATGGGATATTTAAAAGAGGCCTTTTTGCAAGCATGGCTGTAAAGAGCTTGAGATGGTTTTAATTGTCTCACTAATTCTAATAAAATAATTTTATCTATAGGATACCTGGGCAGCATAAATGGGTGTCCATTAAATCCCTACACTCTAATGTAGGAGTAAGTTGGAAACTGTATGTACTAGCCTCCCATAGGCCGAATGGCACTTTGTGCTTCCAAGGATAGTCTCTTGGATTTATCACCTTCAATTGTTCTCACTAGTTTCATGGAGAAAAAATCATTAACTTTTTTGTAATCATATTTATACCTGTGAACAGTGATTTGGGGTAAATGTGCATATATCAGACTATTGTCGACTTGCCTGCCTAGAGTACTGATCTGTTTTAACCCTTGTTTATTGGCTCTCATAGCACATGAGTAAATAACATATGATGACATGTAGAAACACCTAGTTTTGGGGAATGTAGTAATTTGTTCATGCAATTTTTTGCTTATCAATTTTCCCCAATGCAACTCCACAAGACCCTCTATCATGTGGGATATTATCACAAACATCTAGGGTTTCAATTTGCTTGCATCTCTCAAACCAACTACTCTACTCAGCAGAGTTATAATGTCTTGCATTTCTTGTTTAAACATTGACCTCTAAATTACCTTGGTCTATGGTATAATTGGTTGTTGGCACCACTGGGTGTTCATAATTTCTCTATTACGCTCCTCAATGCTCTGATATGTCTTGGCGTTGGCTTTCAGGTCGACATTGAACATCTATATGTAGGAGGGGAGACCAAATGTACACATGATTCCTTTCTATGACAAGTCTTCATAAATTCTTCCCTCTTTCTCAACAATCCTTTTGGTTGGGTTGTAATAATTTATGCATTGCATAACTAATTTAGGAGCTTCCATTGCTGGTGGAAACCCTTGTGTAGGAAGTAACTCATTTGATACAACATTTTTGGTACATTGGGTAGCATTTTCTTGCAACAGTCGTGAATGGATTTCAATGTTGGAAGACCATCCCATGTGGGTATCTGTAACCACTACATTAATGGGTACTGCTTGTGAATTGCAGTACTTGAATTCATCTTCTGCTCTTGCATCAAAAGTGCTCATTTAAGATATAATGTGCTATGCAATTTTTAGAATATTTGTCTTGTGTGCGAGTTAGGGTTAAATTCAACCAAACTTACATTTCATAACATTTTCAATCCATTTTTGATTAAATTTAACAACTCAAAGAAAATTTAACATTTCAATTTCAAAATGAGAAAATACCATTATCAAGATTTTCTAGTTTGAGAAACTCTTAGCAAAATATCAGTTATTCGGAACATACCTGGTTCTAGTTGAAAATGGTGATTCTTTAGAATGCAACTTCAAAACCCTTGTTAGTTGCAACTTAGCTTCTCAAAATTTTACCTCTCTTTGCATACCAATGTTGTTTCGTTAATTCAATGTCTTCAGCAATTTTGCAATATGACACGAACTGGAGTGTTGTAAAAGCAATTACATGTTTGAAGTAGTGCCAAGTACATAGGTATTTTTCCACCTTCATTAATTACCTATTATTTTGCATTAATTCCTAGAATAAAGGTGCAATCATTAAGGATTATGGTTCAAATCACAAACATCTAGATTTATGTATTGGCTCGCTATTTGAGAAGAAAGACGATGTGGTGATTATACATGGAAATTAGATGTTGTGCCAATTCTTTACAAGGTATATGTCACTAAAGATATACGATTGATGATCACCAGGGTTGCAGATTTTACTACTGCTTTCAAAAGGATCAAACAACACCGAGATCCGGGAAATACTTTCTAGAGAAAGAGAAAATCATAACAAGAAAAAGATCGAAAACCAAAATAGAAAAATAAACTTGATGAAATTTCAAAGCACGCTTTCCAATTTCTAACTTTTACATCAAAGAAACAATAAAACACCATACTCTGGTAAAAGAGGGGATTACTGAGATTATAAATTTTGATCAATGAAATACTAGCAGAGCTTAAAAAAAAAATTGAAGATACAAACTCCTTTGGCTCAACGTAGGATTCCAGGACTCCAATTTCCAGTAACAAACTAGACATTAAGAGCATAGCAAAACACCAAAACCGGGAGAACAAAAGGTTATAATACAAAGAGGCCAAATGAAAATGAGAGAGGAAAAACTAGCAACCGGAAGAGCATCAAAACAATGCTAAAGCGAGCAAAAACAACAAAACAAAAAGGGCAAAGGAAAAAAAAAACAAAGGGGGTCCACATTTTTCCAAGGGGAAAAATGGGATGTGTTGTGAGACCACACAACAATAGGTCCTCCACCAAGTAGGTTTTTTCTACTTCGAGTTATGTGCATGTTGGTCATCTATTGTTGTAGCATCTATAACTTTTGAGCCATCAGATCCATGGGTGATGGTGTTGTCAGAGCTATGTTGGGTTAAATATATTATGGGGAACCCTATGAAGGATTCTTGAAAGGATTTGTGTTATGTTGTGGATTGAAAGTGTGCCCATGTAAGTTTTGACTTGTTGCACCGTAATGGTGTTGTTGCATGGGTGGGATGTGTTGTTGATATTGTGGCATGAATGTGGGATTTGGTTGAATTATGGTGGTGGTGGCTCGTTAAAACCAGCTGTGAATGATGAACCAAGATTGGTTGGTTATTGTTGAGGGGTTTGATTAAACCCAACTATGAATGTAGAACCATGGTTGGTTGGTTGTTGTTGTCGGGGTTGATTGAACCAAAATGTGGATGTCAAACCAAGACTAGTTGGTTATTGTTTTGGGGGTTGATTAAACCTAAATGTGGATATATAACCAATATTGGTTAGTTGTTGTTGGGGTGGAGTGTTTTGACTTGCTCTAAAAAAGGATCTAGTCCTCGTCAAAGGTGTGTTTATTTTCTATGAAGTGAATGTCATACCCACCTATGGTCCTAAATACAAAGGATTTTTCTTTTGTATTTTATTTGGTGTGTTCAGATGGGTTGATTTTTGAGTTGCAATCATAGTGTGGGTTGGTGTTGTAGTTGTAGAAGTGGAGGAAAATAGATTTTCTATTGGTTTGGATAATGTAGGTGGTGGTGGAATATTCATATTTGATGCAAAATGTGTTGTTTGAGTAGCCAACATGTCTATGTTCAATTGTGATGATGGTGGTGATGTAGTAGGTTCCAAAGGTGGAGGTCGATTTATGGCACCTAATCCTAGTGACACCATGTTTGGAGTATCCCTATGATGGTTGATATATTGAATTCATGTGGAAACCTAGCTCCATTTTGTGCAAGTTGCATGAAGTACTTGTTAGGTTTTGTTGACACTAATTCATCTATGATTCTCAAGATCCTAGGATCTTGTGATGCATTTTCAATCTCTTCAAATGTTAGCCCTTGTTCTACGTCATGCAAAGTGTAATTATCAAATGGGGGGATATTTTGAGATTGTGAATTTATGTGGTCACTACTTTTTGCACCAAATTGCATGCCACTCATTGGGTTGTACATATGATCAAAGGTGAAATCCATCTCTTTGCATTTTACTTGAGAATGTGTGACAACCATAAGGGATTGTGTTTTTGACTTTTGGTCTTTTCTAAATTTTGGATTATTCCCCCTCTTTTCTCAGCCAAGTCTAATATAGCATTAGAGTCACCCCAAAAAACCTTATACTCATTTGAGATCTGAGAAGAAATCATGGACAACTAATCCCATAACTTTTTTCTTACTTGATGAACAAGGACCATAAATATTAAACAACCACATTGACTAAGAAGAAGACAGATAAGATATAATTACCCACATCCAATAACTTGAAGAACAAACCAACTCTACACCCACCTTTTTAGGGTTCCATAGCACAACCAAACCCCCAAAATTTCCTTTGGCTAGCACATTTAGAAATTTCCAATTCAACCAAGGACCAAAAATAGAATTCGCAAATTGCTCAAACAAATTAGTTTCATGCAGAAGAACAATATCTGAATGAGTACTTTCAATTTTATGCTTAATTAAGTTTCTCTTGTTAGGGGAATTTAATCCCCTAACATTTCAAGATAGAATCTCCATGCTTTTCAAGGAGATTATTCATCTCTCCTTGATATGAGGCTCATTTATAGGGGGTTTTGAGACCCCACAACCACCTCCAACTAATTATTTTTGTTAGACAAGGAAATAACCTCATCTTTGAACAATGCCCTCTTATTGTTGGACCTTAAACAAAAATCTAGTGTGGTTTGAATCCTAGCTATAATTTCCATTTGAAATTTTGATTGTTTGGTTTCCTATCCCATTTTGATTTGGGGGTTATGGATTTTACTTTTGTAGACTCAGACTGAGAGATTGGAAGAGAGTCAAATTTATATTCTAATACATCCTTGGAAATTTCATCTATAATTTCTTCTACTATATCATTCTCAACTATTTCTATTATCTCATTAACCATATTAATCAGTTTTTCCTTAAGAACAATGGATTCCAAAGAATTACTGGAGGGGTAGATTTGACCACCTCTAGAACCAAGGGAAATGAACAAGTGTGTGATGTTTAGTTTTTGTTTTTGCAGGGTGTGTGAAGTGCATGGAAGAAGTTGTAGGTCATGAGTAGTAACAGGTTGTGTTAATGTAGGTTAAGCGTTGGGTGCACATAGCACTATGCATGAAAAACAGATCAGTGGATATCGATTAAATTTGTTGTTGCACATTGCAACTATTGTTGCAAGTTATTATAAAAGTTATTTTCTAGGAATTAATTAATAATATATTGGACTATTGTTTGTGGACATAGCCCGAGAATTGGATGAATCACATTAAAACTTGTTGTCTCATTCAAATCTGTGAATTTTTTTTCATTCCTCTATTTTATGCTTCTATTTTGTTTAACTTAATCTACATATAATTGGTAATTTTTCCCTCTATTTACTACCTTTAATTCCTTATAGGATGAAGAGGTGTTCTCTTCAGAGGAGCAAGCAAAGATGGAATTCTCAAGGTTTGGGTTCAACCCAAAGTGGGAAACCCTAGCAATATGGGCCCTTGCTCCAAATACCAATAAGCCTCAAGTCGAAGAGGCAATACAAGATATTAGAGAGGGGTTGATAGTAAAAAAGAGTCAAATACTTCTACCCCACAAGTCACTTCATTGGTGGTAGACACTGCAAAATTTAGTGAGGCAACAACAAGGAAACTACAAGGTGAGTATGATAAATTTTTGAAGGTCATGTGTTAACTCAATGCTAAGTATAATAAATTTAACATGCAAGAAACTCAAGCAGCACCTCCTCCAACCAATACAAAGGAAACAAGCTCTTCATCATCAAGGCTTGTAAGTAATTTGATGAAGGAAAATGAGGAACTTGCTGAAAAGGTTAAAGAGATGTAAGAGTGAGTAAAGAATGCTCAAATCAGTCAACATGATGAAATAAGTCATGTTCTATCTAATGTCTTGTGGTATAGGGTATCTAGAATTTTGGGGTTTTGGAAAAATCCCATACTACTTACTCAAACCTAAAAGATGCTTATGCCTGAGTGGCTAATAATCAAGATCAGGTGGCAAGAATCATAAATAAATGGATCCCTAGGATTTCAAATTTGGAAGGAATATATTAGGGATCAAGGTTTGAAAATGATGCACCTAGCAACATTTTTCCCACATGGAACATGGAAAAATTAGTGGTAGAAGTAAAATCATACATGGATAAAGTGGAACTACATATAAGGACCAAATTCAAGAATTTTCAAAATATTTAAATAAAGATTATGAAAATGGAGAGCTTAAAACCTATGATGAGTGGAAAGAAGGCTTCAGAGCATTATCTCCCATTCTCTTGGTCTTCATTTGTAATGGCAACAGGGTTGACAACAATCTACTCAATAATTCAAAAGATAAGTTAATTGCTACAAAGCATGGTTTAGAAACCTTTTGTAAGAAAACCATGTTGACCTAATGCTTGAATTTCAGTGGCCATCAAAGAGGGAATATGTATAATGGGATGAAAAGTGCAACAAGCTAACAAGTATTTAAATTTATATCTTGTCATTAGAGATAAATCAAAATATCTAATTCATATAATGGCATGGCATTCAGAGCTTCCAATTGTCTACATATATCTTGATATTTTAAGCACCATTTTGAAGGGCACACAATCTACTGAGAGGGGGGTGAATTAGCAAATAAAAATAATTTTGTAAGCCTTTAAAATATTATATAGATTTATAGATTCTTAACATGAAAATAATTGAACCATACAAGCTAGTAATTAAAGTGTAACACAAGATAACACATAACACTAGATATATGTGGAAACCTAGGACAATGAGAAACACTCACAAGAAAGAATATAATAAGTGAATTTTACAATGTGATGTAGACACCAACCTACCAAAGACACCAATCCCTAAATGAATCTATAAGCACCAACCTACTGGATACAACAATCCCCACCAGAAAGAGACACTAATCCCCTACCGAAACAAAACAATAGGTAGAACATCAGTCCTACTAGAATATAGAAATAATGGAGGATTTGAAATTTAACTTTGATATGCATCAAAGACACAACTGACACTCTCTCAAACTGAGAATGACCCTTTGATACTGGTGCTCCCTCTTTTCTTCACACTTTTGTCACATACCTTTCATTCATGACACACTTATACACCACCCTTACAATGCATCTAAACATTTGAAATATATACATGACATTACATTAACACTCTTCCATTGCAGCCAAGGATTCGCACAAACCCAAATGACATAGAGTGGACCTAAATTCAAATTACATGAAATATGTAATAAAACAGTCCAAACACAAAATTCTTACCACCAAAAGAACTTGACGCCTTGCACCACCACAAGAAACTTAAATAGGTCCTATCCTCAATCCACACACATGATTTGAATTTCACATGCTACTAGTTGTTATTGCACATGCCTAGAACTTTGAATAGCTTGAACAAACTTCTAACACTTCAAACTCCTTATACACTAAGTTGTACCACCAAAAACTCAGGAAACTGATAGAACTAGTGTAGACATGCTCTCCTTCCAAACTACAGAGCTATATTGCATTTCTAAGAGAAATACCAAGCATATTTAGAAATATGTTTGTCCAAAAGATATCCTTCTAGACCACCACACTCATGTTGATTAAATACCCGACATGGTATAATAAATACATCAACTATCTAAAGGCATTCATGCCACAACAAAACTTCCTTCATGATATCTAAATCAATTAGACAATCTACACACTAACAAACAACATGCTTTTGCAACCTTAAGATGAATGAAAATTATAGTAATCCTATGATCTTCTTTATCTTTGACAACCTTCACATCTGATAGCCTTGACACCCTTTGATAACCACTATCAGCAACAATAACTTGCTAACATTAGTTTGACATCAATGATAACCTATACTTAACAATCTCCCCCTTTTTCATTGATGGAAAACAACAAAATACTGGGGTCACCAAACACTCCTAAAAGAATAAATCTGAATGATTTCTTGGTTGTAGCATTTACTCCCCCTATGAAAGATATGACATTATAAGATTACTTGATTTAACATTTCCTCAATTTGGTATTTTCATTCCACTTTCTCCCCCTTTGAAATCAATGGAAAAGGATCAACAATCCTTCTCCCCAAAAATGGTACACTGCAACATCCAGAAACCTATTTCTCAGATAGACTCCCCCTAATTCCATGCATCGGTACTTCTGAAAACACTTTGCAAGAGCACCAACCCTTCTTTTAGCAGGGAGACCAAACTCACCCTTAGCCTATACTTTCTTCTTGAATCAAGAGGAGGGAGAAATGACTCCCAAATTCTATCAGAGAAACACAAATGTCTCCTTAGGAAGTGGCTTTGTGAATATATCTACAACTTGCTCCCATATTTCCACATATTTTAATTGTACTTCTTTCTCTACAACCTTCTCTCTCAAGAAATGATATTTGATTGCAATGTGTTTTGTTCATGAGTACATCACTAGATTCTTTGAAATGTTTATTGCACTTGTGTTATCACAAAGAATAATGATAGGATCTTCAAACTCAATTTTCATTTCCTTCAAGCTCTAGTTCATCCAAAACACTTGAGTGTAGCATAATGTTGCAGCAATTTTTTATGCTCATGTTGTAGATAAAGAAATTGATTCCTACTTCTTACACAACCAAGACACCAAACTATCTCCAAGGAAGAATGCACCGCCACTTGTGCTCTTCTAGTCACCCACACATACTACCCAATTTGTATCTTTATATGCAGTAAGTGAAATTTTCACTCTTTGGATACCATAGACCAAATTCTACAGTAGCCTTCAAATAGTTGAATATCCTATTCACCGCCTTTACATAAGTCCCTTTAGGTGCTACCTAAAATCTAGAAACCATTACAACTGCCTACATAATATTCGATTTGGATGTTGTCACATATAGCAAATTGTTAATCATAGACCGGTATAGATTTTGAAATGTTGGAGCAGAGTCATCATCCTTGCTCAACTTACATTTGGTAACCATAGATGTTGCAACAAGTTTCCAATCTTCTGTCTTGAACTTGATTAACATATCCTTTATGTATTTGTGTTGTGAAATTAAAATCCCATTTTTTGATTGAACAATTTGCAACCCCAAGAAGAAAGATAATTCTCTTAACATAGACATCTCAAATTCATTTTGCATAGCCTTCTAAAATTATTTGCACATTTCTTCACTGCTACCTCCAAAAATGATGTCATCGACATAAACCACAACTATCAGTATTTTTTCTCCTATTTTTATGTACATATTACTATCTACACAACCTCTCTGGAATCCTTGTTGTTGCAAGTATCCATCCAACCTTGAATACCAAGCTCTAGGATCTTGCTTGAGTCCATACAAATCCTTCTTCAATTTGCACACATAATCCAGATTGTTAGTACACTGAAAACCTTCTAGTTGTTCAATACACACTTCTTCAAGTTGTCCATTCAAGAATATTGACTTCACATTCATCTAATACACTTTGAAATTATTGAATGCTAAGAGAGCTAAGAACATCCTGATTTCCTCCAATCTAGCCACTAGAGAAAATGTTTCCTCAAAGTCTATTCCTTCAACTTGAGTGTACCCTTTACCCACAATTCTTTCTTTGTTCCAGATCACTTCACCTCCTTCATTCAGCTTGTTTTTGAATACCCACTTTGTTCCAATCACATTCTTATCTTTAAGTCTTGGGACAAGTTCCCAAGTCTCATTCTTCATGATCTGATTTAGTTCTTCCTCCATAGCTTCTATCCATCCTTGTTATTTTCTTGCATCTTTGTATGTCTTAGGATATATTTTTGATAGTAAAGCAAAATGGACTTGTTCATTTGATCTTTCCAGCCTCTTATGAGTTAGAACCCCACTATCTTTATCACCTATGATCTAATCTACAGAGTGATTTTTCTAAACATACTTAGCTAGAGTTTTTGGAATAACTTCTTCTGAGCTTTCAATGTTGCCATGAATTGATTCTTCTTCATCTTCTACTTCCAAAATATTATTATTTTGAATAGTTTCATCAATCTTCACATTTGCACTTTCAACTATCATCTTCAATCTTTTGTTGTAACACCTGTAAGATTTGCTTCTTAAAGAGTAACCAATAAAAATTCCTTCATCTAATCTTGAATAAAACTTACCTAAATTCTCTTCATCTCTCTTGATGTAGCACTTGCTTCCAAATATTTTGAGGTTCTTTACTGATGTTGGTCTTCCTTTCCATAGCTCATATGGAGTCTTCTTTCTCTTATGCATGATCTGAACTCTGTTTAGAATATACACAGTTGTCTATGTATCTTCTCTCTAGTATATATATGGTAGATTTTCTTGGCATAGCATAGTCCTTTCCATCTCTTGTGTAGTTTGGTTCTTTCTTTCTGCAACTCCGTTTTGCTTTAGAGTTCTAGGGGTAGAGAACTGCCCCTGAATTCCACACTCTTCACAAAATTTGTCATACTTCTCAACTATAAATTCTCCACCTCTATCTAATCTCATAACTTTGATTTTCCTTCCAATTTCATTCTCCACCATAGCCTTAAATTCTTTGAACTTCTCAAAATATTATAACTTCTCTTTTAGATATTTAATCCAATTCATCCTCGTATTATCATCAAATACATGTCTCCTTATGAAAACTTAGTCCTCATTGGTCTGCATAGATCTATATGTACCAAATCTAATGGTTTTGATGTGGAATACTCCTTAGTAGGAAATTTTCATCTTGTCTACTTCCCTTCATGACATGGCTTGCAGTTGATTGATTGAGGTTTCCTAATTCTTGGAAAATCTCAAACAAGCCCTTTTGAACTAATCTTGACA
Source organism: Sequoia sempervirens (assembly GCA_007258455.2). NCBI lineage: Eukaryota > Viridiplantae > Streptophyta > Pinopsida > Cupressales > Cupressaceae > Sequoia > Sequoia sempervirens. Next base: position 60,518,766 of record VDFB02270651.1, read on the forward strand.
ATATCATCAAAATTTATGTGTCCTAACCTTTTGTACCAAATCCAAATTTCATCCTTTTGTGCAAAGAGACAACTTTTTCCATTCAACTCACTGAGGTGATAAATATCGCTATTTATCCTGCTTCCTTCTGCAATCAACTCACCAATACTTGATTCTCTAATTTCACAACCATCGGCACTAAACGATAACTTGTATCCTTTATCACACATCTAGTATCACTCCAAAAAATATGTTTTAAACCTTCAAAATACAAAACATCATGTGTCTTTGTTTTACCACCATCAAGACTTAAAGTACCCTTACCAAAAATTTTGACAATTCAATTGTTTCCAAGGGTAATGGAACCACCTTCAAATTTCTTGAAATTCATGAACTTGCTTTTATCTCCAATCATATGACTAGAGCAACCACTATCAATAATCCAAAAGTTCTTTTCCTTCTAAGCATGTAAAGAAATTTGAGCAATCATAGACTTTTCAAACTTCTTTTCTTCAGGGACCATCTTCCACACCTTCTTTGAAACATCACTTCTTCCTTTTTTCCAATAGTGGGGAACTAATTAAATTACTTATGTGGTTCCTTGCAATGTGTCCAAAATTTTTACACTTGAAACAAATGACATTAAAGTTGAACAGAGGTGCAAATGCATTATTACTAACAAAATTGTTTCTTCTTACTAGAATTCTTCTACAATCCACACCCTTATTTCCATAATCATGGCAATTAAAACAATAACCAAAAAAATAAAAAAATTGATCTGTTATTGAATCCTTGTCTTCTGAATCTTCTTCTTTTGTTCTACACTTGAATAAATCTATCATTCTAAGTCATACTTACATCACTTGTCATTTTCTTTTATGACCTTGAACTTTCAGAACCCGACACTTCTAAACTTTCCTTAGTAGCCTTCTCTAACTATTATGTCACCTTTTTCTTCTGATCATAAAAACCTTCTCTAGTTTTTCCATGTGAAGCTTTTTGACCTTCCAATATCTGATCTAGGGTTTTAGTACTATTACTAAACTTCAACTACGGCTGCTGATTTACTTTCTCAAGATCTTTTCTGGCTACAACATTTTTTTCTTCAGGCTTCTCATAATCTTTGTCTCTTGATTGTAATCTCTTTGTTAAAACTTATTCAACTATTTTTGCTTCTTCTGCTTGAGTATTCAGATCAACAATCAACTTTTCAACAACCTTAAAATATTTTGATATTCTTTATTTAGCTCTCGCTTCTATATTTTTTTCATTCAGCTTCTTGATTTCTTTTTCAGCCCATAACAATTTCTCCATAAGATTTACTTCATCATTTTCTATGGAACCCATTTCAGCATCTCCTTCAGTAGTTTTAGAAGCCATGAACATATTTTTTCCATTTTCTTCTTTGGATGCATCATCATCTTCATCTTCAGTGGAATAATCTTCTTCCTCATTAGTATAGAAACTCTTCTGATTTCTCTAGCCTTTGAATCTTCTTTGAAAAATATTTATTTTCATTCTTTTGTTTAACATTGTTAGTATTCTTATGGGGACACTTAGCCATAAAATATCCAACATCTCCACAATTAAAACATTTGAAAGGTAATTTACATTTGTACTTATCAGAACCTCTTTGCAAATTTCTAACAATTTTTTCTTCTTCTGGATCTAATCCATAATTAGAATCTTGATCAACCTACTTCAAAGATACTTGTTGTCAATCAAGATTGCACCCTTAGCAAAGATAAACTCTACTATCTTGTTGAAACATGGAAACACTCTCAGATTGTGGGTAATCTATGGTGAGAGTGAATCTCCAAAGCGGGTTGGTTCCCCTAGCAAATCACCTAATCTAAAATACTTTCTGAAGAAAGGGTTAGGAGGAAAATTGAAAATTAAATCCTAAAACCTAAAGATGATTCACGAGAAATTTTAAAGATTTTGATAACTTTTCTCACAACAAGTTCTCAAAACTTCAACTCTCATAGTCTCACCATAAAACATATAACCCAATAGTGATTTGTATGAAGGCTCACAAGATTGAACACAAAATACAACCTAAATTATATGAAACTCTTGCACACAAGTTCGCAATAATAAGACATAAAAGGACTTTGTATTTTGAATCACAATAAACATCAAATTATCATTGCAAATATGAGACAAGAAAATGAGAAGGAAAGCTTTGTTGTTTGTTAAAACTGAAGGAGTATCAAGCTCAAAATTTGAGTATAAAAGTGTTTACAAACTCTTTGAAATGATTAGGAGAGCAAGAAACAATAATCTGAACTCTAACTGAGAAAAAACTAAGTTTTCCTCCAATATATAATTGCAAATTACCTCCAAGAGTGAAAGGGAAAAATATGAATCAACTGCTCCTTAAAATAGCAACTCCAGTGTGATTTCCGAGCAAAGGAAAAAAACCTCCAAAATAGAGCCCCAACTTCCTCCAAACTAAATGAAAATGATGGAAACTTTCCTCCCAAAAGGGTCGACCCAGAAAAGACTAAAAAAAATCAAGTCTAAATTGACTCAAAATAGAAATGGAAACCTCAGTTTGCTTATTTTTTCCAGTTTTCACAAAAAAGACTCAAAATGAAAAAAAGAAAGCTTTTATGAGAACTCTTTGCACTTGCTCCTATTTACTGCATTTAATTGACACTTATTAAAGCAATTTATAAAAACATTTCTTTTAATAAGGCCTTACAATAACTTTTTGTAGTTTTTAGTTTTGCAAAATAGAAAGAAGATTGACTTAGGACTCATGAAAAGTTCTTGAAAATTATGAACTAGGTCGGTGATAAATTTAAAGGGTCTTTTTGTCTCATTTCTTTCTAATTTCTTTCCAAAAATCACAAAAACCTAGATCATAGTTTTTGAGATATTATTGAAACACGTGACTGCTCATTGTCATGAATTTTCTTGTGAACTTCAGAGCAATCTTCAATCTTTTCATGTTGTCCACTTCACATCTCTCTTGATGCCTCTGGAAACTTGTCACGTGATGATTTTAATCTTCCCCTTGTTCTCTTACTTGATTGTCTCTCAAGCTCTGATGCATTTATCTTCAATTTGAGTTTTCATGCTTTAAGGAACTTGGCCTAACATCACTTTTAACCTTCGCCTTGACTATCCTTAATTCAGTGATCATGGCAAAGATTCATATCTTTACTTATAAGGACTATCAAACACCATTTGATTAAGAAAATGATGCTAAAATTCAAGATTGCTACCATATGTTGATTGATTGTATTGTCCTATGATAGTGACTTTGATGACTCCCCTACACATTGTGATTCCATTGAACCAATATGATGATTTTACACTCTTATCCCTCTTAAAAACTAAGAGGGAAACATGTTAAGCTCAACCCTTATGGGAGCCCATTTTACTCAACATGTTATGATGTTAGACAAGATCAACTATGTAATGATAAATGAACTTGTACCTACACAATAAACAAATAAGTTAGCAGTAGCAGCTTTAGTGTGCTAAAAGGTAGAGTGGAAATGGATAAACTTGTTTGTCGTCTGGGCAGCAGCATCCTGGTCTTCAATTCCTGCCTTGGTGAGGTCTTCATCAAAGACCGAATATAGCTTGGTGAGTACATCTTTTGCTTCTGGAACCCTTTCCAAGATAAACCGCGAGAATCGCTCAATTGTACCATGAGCCTTCTGGCTCAGTCTTGATGCTTTGGTGATGAACTGGAGCATGAGCTGCAGTGCTGGGAAAAAAGTTTTAATCATTTCCCAATGAGAAATATACAACTGTCTAACCAATGGAATAAGATCCAGCTGTGCAAGGGAGGATAGGAGCGAGATTTTAAGAGAAGTGATCTCCTCATCCTTTGAGTTAATGACCTCGACCAATTCTGCACTTTTTCTTTTCAGACGCCAGTTGCTCCCTAGAGCTACTCATTTCTTTATGCCAGTTTTCCTCGGCCCGAGAGTGGCTTTCCAAATACATGTCAAGAGAGGACTTTGTCTACTGAAGTTCTTTTTCTAATTGGGTCTTTTGGCCCTCAAACTTGGCATCTTTCTCTTGTAACTTTTTCTCATATTGAGCTTGTTGATGCTCTAAAGCCTCATTCTTTTGTGTCATCCCTTGATCATATTCAATGCAACGCAGCTCCAATTCCTCATTCTTTAGCTGCAAATTCTGCTTCACCTCCAAATTCTTAGTACATAGCTCATCAACCATAGTAGGGTCGATAGTCTGAACCCTCGCAAGCTCTCCCTAAAGTCTATTCCTTTCATTCTCAGCTGTCAGCACCCTTTCTGTCAACCGTGCAACATCTACTTCCAGAGATTTCTCATTTTTCTCCAAAAAACTAGCCTTTTCCTTTACTAATTTAAGCTGCTCATCTCTTTTCTTCAGCTGGCAACCAGTTTTAAGGAAGTCAGAGGTGACCACCCATTGTGTTTCCTCCATAAGCTCAACCTTATCCTGTGGTCGGGCCACCTTCATGTCAAACCCTACTGCATATATTTCATAGTCTTCTAGACGCATCTCTGCCTGTGGCTTGGTTACCGTTGGTACATGGTTGCAAACTTTAGCTCTTGTTGGGTCTCATCATAGAGAGTTTGTATTTTTGGCTCAGCAGGTGTACTATCATCCTTTGCCTTGCTCTTTTGCATTCTATTTGTATGTGCTTCCTTTCTAGAATCAATCTGCACCATGAATTGGGTTGGAAACGAGACTAGCCCACCTGCAAAAGGAGCACCAAAAGGTAGAGCATATGGATAGGTAATTTTGATAGGCCCAAACATTTTCTTTTTCTAGAGAGTGACAGTTTGCGGGGAGAAGGGGGCCACATTCCAAAGCTTGGTTTAAAAACCAGCAAAAGGGCTTGCCACTTGCCACGGCTCAATTGGTGAATTGGTGGAAGGACTCATAGGCTGGAACGGTGAAGGAGTTGTCATCATGGAGTCAGCATGTTGTGAGGGAAGAGGAGGATTTGTAGCGATAGTGGAAGTAGGGATGCCAGCAGAGGGTACACCTTTAGAAAGCAAGGCAAGAAGGGCTTGAGCGGCAGTAGTTGGCATAAGGGTTCGTGGAGGAGTAAAGGCAGGTGAAGTAACTTGTGAGAACTGGGTGAAACCTCCTGCATGCGTTGGATCAAAGGTGGGAAATGGAGAGCTAGAACTCATGGTGGGGATTTCCACAGAGACAGTGGGGAATACCAAGGACTAAGAAGCAAGAGAAGAAGGAGCAAAATTTACTTGCTAACTGGTTGATGGCAGCCCTTGACTCACTAGCAACTCCTCCCCTTCTTCGGGCTCCTAGCTAGCTGCAAGAACCTGTCTTCCGACAAGTTCTTGCAAACTCTCTCCAATAATGGCATTTGTCCACTGTCGCTTTGCGGGTGAGGTTTCCCTAGCCTCAACAGTTACTGTCGACTACTATTGTGACACTCTAGTTACATTAGCGGCCCAAGTGAGTGTATGTGAAGCCCTTGATACATTAAACTGCACATTTGTGGCTACAGAGATGGGCTATCCAGAGCTTTTCTCTTGTGGTGCAGAGGATGCAGAAGTCGTCATTTCTTCTTCTTCTTATTCTTCAGACCCACTTTATGGGTCATTGTCTTTATTAATGGTAGATTCAAAGCTGGATGCTCCTCATCCCACCATTTTTCAAATTCTTTGTCCTCCAAACTTTCATAAGGAGCATTCAATTGTCTTATCTCTTGGTGATATTTCTAGAAAGATTCTATCTTCTCATTAGTCCATTCGTCATCCTTCTGCAACTTGTTGTATATGGTGTGTTCCATCTAGACACTATCCTTAGCCTCTGCCATAGCAAAGTAAAACTTGTGCCATGGCTCTCTATTACCCTGTGTAGGAACATGCGCTAGTTCAACAAAAATTTCATCATTTTCCACTCACGGGTTGCGCCTCTTTTCCCAGTAGGGTCTAGAAGCATGAGTAACCTTCATGTGTGGCTACGGTAGGTCATTGAAAGCATTGTATTCCCATTTATCACATACCAAAACCAACCCTAAATGAGTCATTTTATCTTGCAATAGCTGATGCGATTGCTTCTTTAGCAGAGTTGTCATTTTGAAATTCTTCGGACAAGTGAAGAATCCTTTCCTCTTGACACTTTGGCTATTGCAGAAGGTATAATAAATGATACACACCTGTCAATACATTTCAAGCATGAGCACCCTATTTGTGACACAAGCAGGAGTAGAAAAGGTTGATCGGTGAAGCCCCACACCCAGAGAATCATGAAATCCACTCTGAAGAACTAGTCACAAGCAGGAGTGAAACTTTGCATATATTCGGTCTAATCTATGTTGAGATGGACTATGTCACCTCCTCCTTGTAAATCTTGCAAGACCAAAGTTATAAAATAATCCAAAAATGTATAGTAATCATATGTCATGGAAAGAAAGGGTGTCCGTGTGGATACTGGCTTCCTCTTCTGCTTCTCATCAAAAATTGACAATTCAAAATATCTACTGAAGAAATCAGGGTTTTGATGCAGGAATATGTGAACCAAGAATTAGAGAAATCTAAACTTTCCCTCCACTGGGTAATTTTCTATTTGTCGCATCATTTCCTCCACTAGGAATTCAGTGAAATCATACCATAAGATATTGTGTTGTTTGCAGAATTGGAAATCCAGCCCTAGTTTAAATGCTTCCACCATCTCGCCGAAGTCTCGGCCGCACACAAACGTTGGCATTGACAAGGCATCCTGCATGTCTTCAAAAAATGAATTGTGCGGCAACGGGATACTCGGCAGCTTAGCGCCTGGGATTCCCTTCTTACCAATTTCCTCCATCAGGAAATCTAAGTTCTTTTTCATCGCCCTCCATGTATTTTCTCCTTTAGTAGGAGAGAAAGACTCAATTCAATCCTTTCTGGAACCTAGGTCTAGGATACATAGCATGTGCCAAATGTCTTGTGGGTTGATGTGAACACTTAAGGTTCGGCCCTCGATGTAGTGGGTGCTCAGGTTATAACATTGAATGGTGGCATCAACTATTTCTGGGCAATAATGTACCAGTGGGACCATGTATTGTGGAAGCCCACTGTACCATACCTTTTTTGTTGTTGATATGGTTTCTCAAGATACCTTCATCCTTGCACTTGCTGCTTCTCTTAAAGACTTAGGGTTTTTTGCAAAGCGTGGGTCATGAATATTATCCCATTTCTCCTCAACCCTTTTTTTGGTTTCTGCAATCTTTGGGCCTATCCAGCTGTATTGTATTTGTCTTCATCTTTTCTGGTATACCAGGCATAGCATATGATAAATCTTCATAGACATACACAACTGTTGATGACCGTATAGCACTAAGCAAGTGTTGGCCAATCTCCTCCTGAATTTGTTGTGATGAACTCTCCAACATTTTTTCTTCAGATGAAAGCTTTTGCAAGTTTTGGATTCTTCATAATTTTTACTCAGCTCTAGATATGCTAAAAACTTCTCTTCACTTAGCTTGGCGTATTTCAAAAGACATTAAGCATTAAAAGCTTTTTCATGAAAAATTTTAGCTATCTTTTCTCAAGGTGGTAGAGGAAAGTAGGATTTTGCATTTAATCTAGCATGTACCACTAATTCCTTGGTTCGTGCAAAAATGAATTACTTACCATTTCGAAGTGGCAAGAATTCATTATTGCATTTGGCAACCGTGTGATACACTATGATTTCCTTGGAACTTGAGCCGGCAATTTTCCTTCTAACCTTGCATTAGCATGTGTTGGAAATTAATATCCCAGATGCAATGATTAAGCCAAAGCAAATGACCACTGCCTGAAAAGATATGAATCTTGCCTTGGGTTTTGGGAAGCGCCTGTGAGGTGACACAATAGCCTATGGATCATGCAGCTTACTGCCGATGAGCACCACCATTTTAAAGCTAATTAATTAGCTCTTATTTACTTAGCACGCATTGAGTCATACTTTTATAGATGCAACCAATTAGGAAATGCGAGCAAACACAGGAATGCCTTTCAAATTGGTACTTGGTTATCATCATGTTTTCTCAAAACAAATTAGCATGCTTTTTCTTATTTTTTCTATAAATAGGCCTCTAAATAGTGAGCAAATCACACTTAGCATTTGAGCAATTTTTTAGCAAAAGGCCATTGGCAGAGTATATAGCTTCAATAAGCAATTTTTCTCATAGGCTAGGTGGTAGGCAAGTCTCAGTAGTAGTTAGAAGGTAGTAGCATTGTGTCATTACCATGGAAACTCCTATTAGGCTAGTTTCTTACAAGTCGCAAAGAACTTTCCTCGAAGAGATTTCAACTAGGAACTTGAAAAGGATGACTAAAAACACTCCCTGGCTTTAATAGCCATGAAATGGGTTCTGGGTAGGGACTGCATAGAGTATGAGGACAAATACCGCATAAACACTGACATTTTCTTGCACTTTGTTTCATCAATGTTGGATATTGGAATCCCTCGGCATCTAATTCTAAAGTTAGTCAAGGAATTTCTTTTGAAAAAGTACATGAATGGTCTAGGTGAGGTAGTCGCTCACACTGCATGTGGGGTAGGCCTACTAATAGCTAGTGACCTTTGGAGCTATATCAAGGAAGAAGCGGTCATTGCATGGCTTCCATTTCTTAGTGGATTTCGCCTCTAGACACACGATGAGCACCAGCAAAGGGTTACCCAGGCTTTGCACTTTTTGTTCTGCATCTACAACGTAGTGCCATTCTACAACATTGATTGGTACACTAACTTCAAGAACCTAGTGTTCCCTCTACCAATGGCGGTTGCTTCAAATGATTTTGCTTATGTTGATGAAGACGTGGTAGGCACTATTTTTAATGCGTCGATTGATGTTTCCCATGCTCTTGGATGAAATGCCTCCTTGCCTCTTTGTTTTTTGTTATTAAGAAACACCACCCATTTCCAGTTTTTGTATATATGCCTAAAAAAGGCCATAGATATAACATATATGAAAAGAATAGCATGTATAACCATATACTTTTTAATTATGGCTCTATTAGCCAATTTTTTGCCATGTAAAAATGAAAGAATATATATAATGACATATACCTTTATAAAATCCATGGCTCTCTCTTCTTTTTGCATATCTATTGTATGGCTTCTTTTTCATAAGCATATTTGCTTATTTCCTTTGCATATGGGTGTATTTTCCTGATTATCTTTGTAAATCAATTTTACTACTCTACTCTCTGCAATGATAGGTTGTTTTCCGCTGAAACACAAATCAATTTCTAAAAAGACGGACCAACACAAAGGGAATGAAAATAAAAACATATTAACATATGTACAATAATACAATTTACCACTTAATAGAACAGCTTAAGATGAATCTCGTTGACCAGAATTCCCAAGGCTTCCTATTCTGTGCTTTCTAACTTGAAAGTGTTATGCTCTTTGCACTGAATGATTTTAAATGGACCTTCCCATAGTCTATCAAATTTTCCATGCTGACCTGGTTTAGCAGCCCTTTCATTATATTTCAGCACTAAGTCTCTACACTTTAGGCCTTGGTTGGAAGCCCTCTTGTCAAACCATCGCTTGACCACCTACTAGCGGTTTGTCATGGCTATTAGGGAATTCTCCCTTTTTTCTTGTACTTCTAATAGTTCAGCAAGCCAAACCTCCATGGTGCCATTTTTCTCTATCTGGAAGGATTTCAATAGTTGAAGCACTGGAATCTCCATAGATATAGGCAACAGTGCCTATTTCCCATATACCAACTCATAAGGCGAAGTCTTAAGGACTTGCTTAGGAGTTATGCGATTTTCCCAAAGCGTTGCTCAGAGGTTTTTCTGCCATTCTCTTTGGTTTTCTGAACCAATTCTTTTAAGGAGTTTGAACAGGTTCTTGTTCATTGACTCCTCTAGGTTGTTTCCCTACGAATAATAATTCGATGATGTTTTAAGGAATATTTCATTTGTTAATGCAAATTGACATACCTTTGAGCCTGAGAAAGCTCTGGCATTATCAAAAATGATAGTCTTCAAAGGGTTGAACCTTGTCACCATCTCTTTGAGGAAATCCACTATTTATGCCTCTGTTGTGTTTTTAAGCGGAGCGACCTCTATCCATCTCATGAAGTAATTTGTAGCTGTCAAAATCCACTTGTGTCCGGCACTGGAAGTGGAATTGATCATCCTAATGAAGTCCAAGCCCCATTTTGCAAATGGTTCATCCGCCACTATAGGCTTGAGAGGCATTGCAAAATTATTTCTTCTACCTGTGAAAAACTGACATTATTTGCAAGATTTCACCAAGGAGTGAGAGTCGTTGAAAAGTGTGGGCCAATAGTAACCTGCACACATGATTTTGATGGCAATGGTCTTAGAAAAGAAGTGTTCGCCCATAGTGTTGTTGTGGAAAGTGTTGAGGATTCTCTTCGCTTGCTTTGAAGTAACGCATCACAGGAGAAGGCCATTGAAATTCCTTTTGAAAAGGACCCCTTCCACTAGTGCACATCCACAATTCTGCAATCGATAGTATCTCCTCTTTTGGGAGGAAAGACCTGGCAGATACTTTCTTGTTTGCATAAACCTCACTCTATTTTTTAGCTAGCAACCCTCGGACGGACCCTGGCTGATTCATCAAAACAAGCTTCGATTGCTCTTCCTCAATGGGTATCTCTTTGTCATGCGCCATGTATTCATACAGTCCTCTTCCATGGATGGTTTTAGTGGGTCTGACCTCAATGTCATAGTCAAGGATCTTGGTCATCCAATTATCTCTTTTTTCTATGATTTCTCCCTCCATAATATATTCACGCACACTGGAATGCGCGACATAGACAATCACTTTGTTGCAAGAAATTAGATGGGAGAATTTTTTAAGTCCCTTTACTATTGCAAAGGCTTTCCTTTCGATGAAATTATAATTTGTCTCATATTCATTCAGGGTTCAGGAATAAAATGCCACCAGATGTTCTCCTTTTCCTTCATCATCCTTTTGAGTTAAGACAGTAGCAATACTGGACTTGCTACTGAATACATACATTATGAAGTCCTTAGATAAGTTTGGGTTAACCAATACTAGAGCTAAGGAAATAGCATCCTTAACTTTTTCAAAGGCTTCTTTGGCTTCCTTTATCCACTTAAATGCTTGATCCTTTTTAAGCATCAGGATGATTGGATTAATTATTCCCGCGAAGTCAAAAATAAACTTGCTAACAAAATTTACTTTTCTGAGGAAATATTGGACGCCTTTCTTGTTAACCGGAAGGGGAAGTTCCTTAATGGCTTTCACCCAGTCAAGTTCAATTGAAACTCCTTCTTTGGACACTACCTGTCCTAATGGATTTCCTTTCGACACTCTGAATACACATTTTTTTGGATTCAGGGAAACCCCGAAATCCTGGAATTTTTGAAAAACCATTTCTAAGTGATCAAAATGATCATTCTTAGACTTAGAAAACACAGTAAGATCATCTAAATAAATTAGGATAATCTTATTGATCAGCTTCTAAAAGCAATTTCCATTGCTCATTGGAATGTTGCCCCTGTATTGGATAAACCAAAAGGAATTTTAGCATATGTGAATGTTTCCCACTTTGTAGTGAACGTAGTCTTGTGTTGATCCTCTTCTTTAACTCGGATCTAATTATAATCGAAGAAGCCATCAAGCAGAGAAAATATCTTTGATCCTGCTATTGTTTGTAGGATTGTCTCCATAGAAGGTAGGGGATAATGATCCTTCAGGGATGCTTTGTTCAGGTCTCAGAAGTCTACACATAAGTAGATATCTCCATTCTTCTTTCAAAATAGGACCAGATTGGATGCCCAAGTGCTATGCTTGATCGAGAAGACAATCCATGACTCGATTAGCTTTGTTAGCTCTTACGCCATTAGTGCTTCAATTTTGGGGTTTACTAGCCTCTGCATTTGTCAGACTGGTTTTGCACCTTCTGTCAGCTTGATCATGTGTTGGATGATGTCAGGATCATATCCCTTCAAGTCATCATAGGACCAGGCCACTACTCCTTTATATTTCTCATAGAATTTGATGAGCCTTTCTTTATCACGATGTGGGACATCTTTCCCAACTCGAAGGTTTCTGTTGTTTGAGACCCGAAGGTCTATATAGTCACTTTCATCTGCCACAAACTTCCATCTATCATTTATTGCATCATCACAATCAAAAAGGATTTCAAGAGTAACCAATCCTTTCTGAATCTTGTTATATTTGAGCTGCATCATTTTTCCTTCATAAGCCTTAGCAATCTTTGGTTGTAACTAATCAAAAAATTCTCCTGACTGTTGGATGAATAAGGCAATGTGTTCATCACTTTCAAATACTTGCCAACTTTGATTGTTACCAGGAATTGTCGGTTAGACTATCACTCGTACAAAGTGCTTGTTGTATATAAGGTCAAAAGCAGGATCGAACTTGGATCTGATTGCTACCATGCGATCCACCTCACCATTTTGGTCTCAGGAAATAGTCTGAATGTTGAAGGCTTCAAAACCCTCAATCAAGTCCCAGACCTAATGCCAATAGGATCTCATGTGGACATTCCTTGCCATAGAAATTCCCCAGACTTGGTTGACCACTAATTTGGAATCTCTAAACACCATTAATTACTTAATGCCCATTCGCTCCACAAGGCCTAAACCCTGAACTAATCCTTCATATTCGGGTTCATTGTTCGAACAAGTGAACTGGAAGCAGAAAGACCTTAGTTTTTTTTCATTTTGTGGGGATATCAAACAATTCCCCACTCTAGCACCTACTTTGCATCTTGCCCTATCAAAGTACATCATCCATAGCTCAGGTGCTTGGCCACTTTTGAACTCTTTGGAAACCTCCGGGAGCACTTGATCTTCATCATAGATTACATAGGTGCATAATCCTATAACATGGTAATTTCCAAAAGAGTCATTGTCCATGTGTTCACTTAATAGAGCATCCTCTTGATCATTCTGGTCTCCAGTCACCTTTACTTCCTCTAGTAATTCAATGCAATACATTTCTTGCTTGGTGATAGAGGTATGCGCAGCTTCAAAATTGATCATGGCCTCATCCGCTACATGCTTAGAATGTAACGCTTATGATTTTATCTTCATTTTTTCACTGTGCTTGGTTCTAAGAACTAGATGTGACCAATCCAAGGACAGGTATCCACCCACCCTTGAAGTAAATTTTTAAGATAGACAAAGGTTGAACATGGGAGGAACATCTATGATCATGGTGTCTTGCAGCATAGTGATACTAGGGCAAGAAAATAGAGTTAAAGGAAGTTCCTTGATCATACCTATGGTTTTAACTGTGTTTCCATCAAGCTGCATTACTCCCCTTTTCATAGGTTCATAGCTGAGTCCTAAAGCTTCAGCTATTTGTTTGGGAAAAACTGTGGTGCTAGCACCAGAATCAATCATAGCATTGTGCAATAACTTCTTTCGTATAATGAGAGTTAAGAAGAAGGGTTGGGCTTTGACTTATCTCTGACTTTATCAAGGGCTTTTGTTGTGTTTTTTATAAGGACTTTAGTAGGAGATATTTGATCAACAACCTTTGCATTGGCTAACTACTATTTTGGCATTACACTGATCTCTGCTTGAAGAGCCTTATGCAATAGTGTCTTCTACTCCGGGATAGCTAGAATGTTCCATAGAGACACGTTACAAGATGATTTCTTCAATTGTTCCACCACATTAAAAAGTGGAAAACTTGATAGTTTATGCTCCTTTTCTCTCATTATGGTAATTTCCTTCTGCAACTGATATTGTGGTGGCACAGTGGAAGTGCCAGGTATCTGATCGGAAGCACTTTTAGGTTGTGGACTAGATAGTTGCGGGGCAACTGATTCGCCAGTAAATCTCCTCTTTGAGTGAGTATTATAGTCATATTACACTTGCGACATTTTGGATATGAATGTATCATTAGCAAACACCGTTTCTTCTTCTACCATCCATGAGAAGAGCGCATGATCAGGAGTGATGTCAGATTCTTGTTCTGGGGACATTCCTTGTATTTGCACAGTAAGAACCACGCTCTCCATTTGTGGTGAGGCATATACATAACCTCTGTGGTTTGAATTCGTGCCTTGGCTATGTTGTTTCACCACCTTTTGTTGTAATTTTCCACACGAATAGTTTCGAGGCATGTTTGCATCACTGCAAGGAAAGCACCATGGATTGATATCATCAATGAGGTTATTTTGTCTTGCGGTCAATTCCCTACTCGAGCTTGGTGAAACGCTCGTCAGTGGAGTAGGTATCGACACTATTTGGTTGGCTGTCAGAGTTGGTGGATTAGTGTAGGAACCGCCTTGGTACTGATTCTAATGATATGAAGACCGGCTGCCTTGATAATTCTGGTAGGCAAGCTTTGGGGGCGTTGATTGGTTCCACTTGAGGGTGGTTATATAATTTTCCATAGTCTACAGCATTTCTTTGAGATCACTCATTTCATCCTTGGGAGAACTAGATGTAGAGGCAACATTTTGTGGCACTGTCGCATATGTGTGCATTGACTGGGGAGGTACGGGCACACTCATCGACACAACTTCCTATGCGGGCATCGATATTTCAAGAAATATTGGCATGATGAGCCAAGGAGGAAATTTCCCGCAATCTATCAAATGATTCTCGAATTTAACGGAGACACTATAAGCATCTGGAAGAGTAGCTCCTCCCAAAGACTTGATCATCATAGAAATGTCAAAGTTGATGGACTTCAGATAAAATATGAATGCCAACTCAGGAGTCGAGTGTATAGCAATAGGGATCCTCTACCAGTTTGTGTGGAATCGGGCATTGAAGTCCATCATAGCCTCTTGAGGAGATCATTTTATGACAGATAGTTGATGGCACAGCAAGAAGCAATCTTCATCATTTGAAAACCTCTCATAGAACGGATCTCCAAGCTCATCCTAAGTACGGATAGTGCTAGCTGGCAATGTTTGGTACCAATACAGGGCTTTTCCCTTGAAGGATGCAGCAAGGAGCCTTAGTGCTACATTATGTGTAGTGATCCCATGCACCAGACTCACATCTACCACATCTTGTAGATGTTCTACAGGTGTTCTCAAGCCATCTTCGATAAAATTGGGTATATCTTTCATAGCTGAGATCGAGATAGTAGCCTAGATAGCGGGTGCTACTAGAGCTACAAGGCGACTTCTAGCATCCCATGCCACGTGATTTTTGTTGGAAACTGGAAACATGGTTAGAGGAATGGGTGGAGGGAGTGAAATAGTTACCAACTAACTTGTGGCTTGCATTGTTCCTAGTGGCAGTACTAACAAACTAGGGTTCTTTGTGGTTTGGGATCTAGTTACAGACCGATGACTCATACACCTTTCTTAAGCGCAAATTCATTTAAGCTCAAGTCCCATCAGGCATGCCAAAAAAAGAAACTGTTGATGCCAATAGTTGACAAGCTAATAGTACTTAAGGAAAACTCAATTAATGGGGGACCTTTTTGCACTAAACTAAGTGACCTCCAGATTTTTAAATAATTTGGCTTCTTCTATAATAGGTTTTTAGAAAGGGAAAAGGAAACAGATATATAAAATAAAATCTAATATAAGGAAATGCATCGAGACTTAATGATAGACATGATAAATCATAGATCTAAGGGCCTGAATGGTATTTGCAATATTCCAGAAAGGCAGAAACTGAAGATTAAAGTATAGATAATCCATTCATTGACATAAAATAACATTGCATACATTCCTACTTTCAAGAAGAGTCATAAGACATGATCTAGATCAGCAAACTTGCATTCAATATATATAGTTCTCAAATGAAATATCTAGACAATAGCAGCATAGTTTAAAGTTTAATCCAATAGCATAAAAGAACAGAAAGGTCGAACAATTGGCAAAGTCTGAAATTATTTTACAATAAAAACAAAACAGTAATAAAGGCCTAGTGTCTTTTCCTAAAATTAGTGTTCCTTCAAAATCCAGACCCTTCCCTCAAAACAAAGAGAAGTATATATAATTGAAAACTCCCACCACCTCGGAGAGTAGTAACAGAAAAGATTTGAAAATATTTTTCAATGATGCAGAATCGAAGATTCCCTTTGGCCGTTGCAACAGAAAGACTTCAAGCCAAAGAATTTGGTTGCTTTGGTCCAAGTACATCCTCTACAAATGATGGCAGTGGTCCAGTAGAGCCTTGCACAGACAAGTGTCACCCTTTGAGGTAGGCAGTTAAAAACACATGGCCAAATTTGTAGCTTGTGGTTCACTTCATCCCCGGCGCTGAAGTAGTGTGCACAAAAGAGACGCGTGGTAGCATTTCGCTTCCTGCATATGCTATTCCATCCTCTCATTGAAAGATTGCATAGAGCAGACACGCAGCAAAAGTGCATCATAGATGTTGATCATGGGGCCTACCAAATTTCTTTGGGAATGAGAGCTATGTGGCACTCGAGTGGGGCCTGATGAGGAAGCAAAAAGGAATGATCAAAATGGCATGTAGCTACGACACATGGAATCATAGCAGGGATTCTTGAGATGTGAAGGAAAGGAAACCTTTGGGGAGTGCAGAGCAGACATGTGGAGGGGGCAGTAGACTTTGAAAAAAAGGCCAAGTGGCTTATTTGTGATGCGTGAACCAATACTTAGAGCAAAAATATACCCGAAGGGAGCTTCTTGAATATGTATTCACAATAACCATTGTTAGCAACGATGACCTACTGACATCAGTTTGACATCAATGACAACCTATTCTCAAAACTTTTTTGTCTTTTATGAAGCAGTTGCTTATTTTGGTCTGATCCTAGGATAATATTATCAAATGAAAGTGTGACATTTTTCCATGGCCTAAGCTTGTTGCTCCCTTGTTTCTATAAAAGAAAATTTAGGGTCATTTTCAAAGGATCTCAGATTTTTGTAAGAAGAGAGTCTATGTTTTAAGTTTGTATTAGTCTAATTTAAATTTTCCATGGAAGAACTATCAATGTAACTATAATTTATATAACAGTATTAGTTCTATACATGTGCATATTGTGGTAATTCCTCAATCAATTGTCTCCAAAATTGTATACCTCATTTTAATTATGAATACAAATTTATCAAGGATCATTTGATTTATTTCTATTCATCTTCGCACATTTGATGCAAATGAATGTTTCTTTTATAATTTCTATTCAAGGGATATATTAAATTGTTGTATAAGAAATTTTGATGGTTTTGAATATATACAAAGATTATTAAGAAGAATTTATTGTAAATTATGGGAGATATCAATATAAGGAATTGATATGCAAGCTTTCATGGGATTAGGTTGAAATTTATTATTCAGTATCAGTTGCATTTTATTTGATTTTTTGGCCTAGGTTTAAGGAACAAGCCTGAATGTATATTTTGGTTGCATATCCATGAGATCACCATATCTAAAGATAAAATTTCACTTACTATTATTTGTTATTTCTTAACATCATTTCATGTTCTCGGATTTAGAATGCATAAAACCTCCAAGAATCTAATCCATCAAGTCTGTTATATCTGTGATTCTTAGTCACCTTGAGAGAACATATCCACTTTAAAGCAATATCCTATTAATAATTGTATGAAATCCTATCAGAAAACCTTGTCAAAAACCCCTTGCACTTTTTTATGTTTGCTTATTGATCGCTAGCTCTAGTATCCCAATCATTTAAGTGTTTTTTAATGGATTTTGTTCCATTTTCCAACTGGCCCCCTTTTATCACTTATTAATTTTTTATCCTAGGACACTAAATTTAAAAAAAAAATTAAAACACATGTTTATATCATTAGTTACTCAACTGTTCAATGAAATTTTGATGGATAGTTGTGGTTGAATTCTAGATAAAATACATGGAGCATTAGACTTGTGAACTCAAACATCTAGAATCACCCTATAATCTATAAGATCAATGGTTGAGAATTTATTTTAGATGGAACATTGGAATGATGCCACCTCTCACAGAAAGTGATCAATTAATTCAAGTTGAAAAAGTGTAGGACAACTGTTGAATTTAATTTGAAGTGTCATTATAGAATTGTAATGTATTAATTGTGTAGTCTAAAGGTAACACGTTTCATTCACTTTAATATTCAAGAAAAAGAAACAAAATAATAAGTGAACTTGCTATTGCTAAGTGATTCTATTTTTAAGTGAGAGGGTTAGGTCACATGGAGATTGATCATTGCAGTGCACTAGGGAGATTCTCAGTTCCAACACAACTAGTTTGCACCTGTCAATGTCTCTATATTCATATTTTCAAGAATCAAATTATGGGAAAGTGAAAGATAGAAATCCTACATTTTATCATTTATTAAATTTTCAATATTGGGGTTTAGAGTTGAGAACTTGATATTTCACACTATACAAGTATGTCTACCACCAATACCACATCAACTGTGGGGAAATGCAAAGAAAAATCAAATAGAAAAATAGATTATGTCAAACTGCTTAAAACCATCGATTTCATGTATGAATACCATGAATTTATAATCTTATAATCTATGGTAGACTTACCTCAGAGCTTATATTTTTATGTGATAATGAGGTTGCAACACAGATTAAAACTATCAATAGTAAAACAATACCAATTAATAGTGTTATTGCACCATGGGTAGTTGAATTGGGGTGTATGATGTTACATGAGGTTTTCCCTTGCACATAATTTATTATGGTCTACACCCACAATTATGATGATAAAAAAGTAATTGTTAATAAAGATAGCAAAGAAGAAATTGTTCCAAGAATGGAGATGCTTTCATTGATGTCAACTAGTTAACTAGTTATCAATTGGTTGTTGTTGTCATTGATGTCATGGATGCAGGTTATTAGCTATATATGTTGAGGATATTGAGAAAATTTTAATGAAAAAAGGTTGCAGGTATTCAGTGGTTGCTCTGGGTTTTTCTCCAAGATTTTCTCCTATGATTGGGTGGTTCAAATATGTTGATCATGGTTGTTGGAAGTTGCTATATCCAAATTTTGGGGTTCTAGATCATTGTATAGTGCGAGTTATTTTCACTAGTTGTGAACTATTTTTTTCAGTGTATCTAGTTGAGGTACAAGAGAAATGTCATGGGTACAAATTTCTTCTTGTTTGATTTTTATGTCTTGCGATACTAGAGATAAACCGATATGATCATGTTGAAGATAATTTTTTCATCTGGGAAAATTGGATTGTGCTAAAGTCATGTGTGCTTTATTTTTTGGTGTTTTACACTATTTTGGTCGACCTTGTGTTAAACACTACTTGTGAAATTCATGAAGCATTTTGGGACTTATTTAGGTCCTCATTAAGCATGTGTTTGGGTCTCCCTCATTCTAATTCCATCATAGAATTCTTTAGCACCGACCTAATTTGAATTTGTAAAATTAAATGGTGTGTGTGTGGCCGACTTTGGATATGTTTCAAAATTGAATATGGTATAAATAAATTATGAGATATTGGGGAAAGATATACCAATAACTAGATGTGAGATAGATGCGATATAAAGTGCGTGGTTGAGCATATCAGTGTGAAATCTAATTGTGAGTTTCTAGAAGCAGTGAGTTGAAGGTGTACTCTATCATTCAAGCATGTCTGCAAGTGTGTGAGTGAATTGTGGTGAAAATATTTGTTGCATTGAGATTGTTTTCTCTTTGTAACAATTCTCTTCTATCTTCTTTGTATCTATGTGGTAGTGATCCCTTTGGGTGGTTAACCCTTGTTGGACAGTGAGTCATAATCTAGACAATGAGTCTTGTTTTGGTAGTGATCTTTGTATTTGGTTTTGATATTCTCTATATTGTGAGCTAATCCTCACCGTGGTTTTTCCCTTGTTAGGTTTTCCACATAAATCTGGTGTTGTTGTGTTTATGGTTTTTGCTTCTTTCAATTTTTGCATTTGCACTTAATGATTAATCATATTAGTAGAGTAAAGGATTTGTGAATATTAATTAAATTAATCTCTGGTGAATGTTGTAAAAGAAAATTTTGCTACAACTGATTCACCCCCCCTCTCAATTGTCTTTTTCAACAATTGGTATCAAAGAAAATATAGATATATGATTGGAGGATTTTTGTATTTAACTGCTACTTTACTGGATATCATGCATGCAATTTGTCTTGTGGCTAGATTTCAAGAAGATCCTAAAGAAACACATGTTGTTGTTAAGAGGATATTTAGATATTTGAATGGCACTCTAGATTATGGCTTGTGGTATCCTAGGGATACTAAATTTAAACTTAGTGCTTATATAGATGCAGATTGGGCATGTTGTGTTGATGACAGAAAAAGTACAAGTGGTGGTGCATTCTTTCTTGGTTGTAGGTCGGTATCATGGTTGAGTAAAAAGTAAGATTGAGTTTCTTTATCTACTGTTGAAGCTGAGTATATGTCGTTGCATCTTGTTGTACACAAGTTTTATGAATGAAATAGAAATTGAAAGACATGAAAATAATGAATGATGATCCCATTTCTATCTTTTGTGATAATACAAGTACAATATGTTGATCATGGTTGTTGGAAGTTGTTATATCCATATTTAGGGGTTATGGATCAATGTACGGTGTGAGTTATGTTCACTAGTTATGAACTATGTTTTTAAGTGTACCTGGCTGAGGTTCAAGAGAAATGGGTTTGGATTTCTTCTTGTTCAATTTTTATGTCTTCTGATTCTGGAGATAAACTAATATGATCATATTGAAGATAATTTTGTCATCAAGGAGAATTGGATCATGCTAAGGTTGTGTGTGCTTAATTGTTCTATGTGTTTTACACTAGTTTGGTCAGCCTTGTGTTAAACATACTTGTGAAATTCATGAATCATGTTGGGACTTATTTAGGTCCTCATTAATCATGTGTTTGGGTCACCCTCATTCTAATTCTATCATAGAATGCTTTGGTGCTAACCTAATTTGAATTTGTAAAATTAAATGATGTGTGTGTGGTCGACTTTGGATATGTTTCAAAATTGAATATGGTATAAATACATAATGAGATATTGATGAAAGATATACAAATAAATAGATGCGAGATATATGCAATATAAAGTGTGTGGTTGATCATATCAGTGTGAAATCCAATTGCGAATTTTTGGAAGTAGTGAGTTGAAGGTGTACTATATCATTCACACATGTCTGCAAGTGTGTGAGCAAATTGTGGTGGAAATATTTGTTGCATTGTGATTTTTTTCTCTTTGTAACAATTCTCTTCTATCTTCTTTGTATCTATTTGGGAGTGATCCTTCTGGGTGGTTAACCCTTGTTGGACAATGAGTCCTTATCTGAACAATGAGTCTTGTTTTGGTAGTGAGCCTTTTTGGCAATGAGCCTTTGTATTCGGTTTTGATATTTTCTATATTGTGAGCTATTCCTCACTATGGTTTTTCCCTTATTGGATTTTCCACATAAATTTGGTGTTGTTGTGTGTATGGTTTTTTCTTCTTTTAGTTCTTGTATTTGCACTTATGATTAATCATATTAGCAGAGTAAAGGATTTGTGAATGGTACTCTGATGAATGTTGTAAAATAAAATTTGGCTACAATTGATTCACCCCCCCTCTCAATTGTCTTGTTCAACAATTGGTATCATAGAAAATATAGATCTATGATTGGAGAATTGTTGTATTTAACTGCTACTTTACCGGATATCATGCATGTAGTTTGTCTTATGGCTAGATCTCAAGAAGTTCCTGCAGAAACACATGTTGTTGTTAAGAGGATATTCACATATTTGAATGGCACTCTAGATTATGGCTTGTGGTATCTTAGGGACACTAAATTTACACTTGGTTCTTATATAGATGGAGATTGGGTAGGTTTTGTTGATGACAGAAAAATTGCAAGTGGTGGTGCATTCTTTCTTCGTTGCAGGTTGGTATCGTGGTTGAGTAAAAATCAAGATTCAGTTTCTTTATCTATTGTTGAAGCTGAGTATATGCTACTGCATCTTGTTGTACACAAGTTTTATGAATGAAAAAAACATTGAAAGATATCAGAATAATGGGTACAACAAGATTTTAAGTGTACCTGGCTAAGGTTCAAGAGAAATTTCATGGGTTCAGATTTCTTCTTGTGCGAGTTTTATGTCTTGCAGTTCTAGAGATAAACTAATATGACATTTTGAAGATAATTTTTTTGTCACAAAGAATTGGATCGTGCTAAGGTTGTGTATGCTTATACAATGCGAGTTATGTTCACCAATTGTGAACTATGGTTTTAAGTGTACCTAGCTGAGGTTCAGGAGAAATGTTGTGGGTCTGGATTTCTTCTTGTTTGAGTTTTATGTCTTGCAGTTCTGGAGATAACCTAATAGGAAATTTTGAAGATAATTTTGTCGTCAAGGAGAATTGGATCATGCTAAGGTTGTGTGTGCTTAATTGTTCTATGTTTTTTAAACTAGTTTGGTTGACCTTGTGTTAAACACTACTTGTGAAATTCATGAAGCGTGTTGGGACTTATTTAGGTCCTCATTAAGTGTGTGTTTGGTGTAAGGAAGCTAAGGTAGCGGAACAACTTCCTACACTAATCTTGAGAGGAATAATGAAAAAAATTTACAGATCTTTAATAGTTACAAAATATTAGATAGAAATAAACAAAAATATCATGCATACCACAACACAATGATTTACATGGGGAAAACCCTTTCAAAAGAAAAACCCCACACTCTAAAAGCTTCCCAATATATTATTCAATAATTAGAAAGATTACAATATACTTGCAAAGCAAGCTTCTCACAGGAGTATCACCACTCAAAGATCCAGAGGCAACACAACCGCTATCAGACTCTTAGAATACATCACAATACATAGTCATAATATAATACCCTCATAAAATAGGGTTTCCTTCTAGGGAAATTCAAGCTAATAAAATATCGACTATCAGATATGAGAAATAATGATAAACGGTCTAGATTTACAATAATAAAACATAAATAAAATTTTCCTTTCGGGGGTAATTCCCCCAAGCCCTTGCTAGGGTGCACTTCCCCTGAACCCCAGCTGAGGAGATCATCCCCCTGAACCCCTAGTGGGGGGGATCCCCCCCACACCCCCCTATCATCATCAATAGAACAGTACCTCATGTAATTGCAAGGTTGAGACATATTTTCTCAACAAATGTCCCACTTGTTGAACACCTTGCAAGGACAACAGAAGGGTGTCATCATCATCTCTTAATCACTAGGGTCCAAAAGGCCCATAGCCTTTGAACACCATCTAAACTTCTTTATGCTCACAAGCTTAGTTAAAGAATCAACAACATTCATCAAAGTCTCTATCTTAACCAGCTTGACCTTGCCATCTTCAACCATATCTCTAACAAAATGATATTGTACATCAATGTGCTTGGTCCTGGCTAGACATATCATACTCTGATTGTCGCAATAAATTGTCACTGCACCTTGTTCTATTCTGCTATCTAAACATGGTCTCTTAAGACAAATATCTTTTTTACAAGCATGAGTAGCTACCATATACTCTACTACAGTAGTGGACAAAGCAACCACAGCCTATCACTTACTCATCCAACTAATTGCACCACCAAGTAAATCAAACACATACTTACTAGTGGATCTTCTGCTATCAACATCACCTACCCAATCTAAATCCACATAACCATGAAAATCAAGGGAAATCTCATCTTCAGTCATATTACTATGATAACATAAGGAAAATTTGAAGTACCACACAAATATCTAAAGACCCTTTCAACTGCATCCCAATGAACTCTACCAGGATTAGACATATATCTAGAAAGAACTCCCACTGCTTTGGAAATTTTTGGTCTAGTATACACCATAGCATACATCAAAAATCCAATTGCACTCACTTTTCTCATGTCTTCCATCTCCGAAGGGGATGTTGGACAATCTGAAATAGATAACTTTGTTCTAGGTGAAACAGGAACACACAATCCTCTTCAATCATGCATATCAAACCTCTATAAAATTGAATTGGCATACTTACTTTGGCCAAGCCATAGCTTTTTATTCATTCTATCTCTTCTAGTTTCCATCCCAAGAATGTTTTTAGTTGCACCAAGATCTTTCATTTCAAACTTAGCAGCAAGTTGAGATTTCAATTCTAAAATCATACCTTTCCCTTTACCAATGAATAACATAGCATCAACATATAATGCAGTAGATAGGAAACAATCACCATTAGTTTTATAATAAACACAATGATCTGATTTAGAATGCTCAAATCCTAAACTCAACACATGTATCAAATTTTTGGTACCACATCCTAGGACTCTATTTTAAACCATACAAAGGTTTCTTCAATTTGCAAACCAATTTACTTTTACCTTTCACCACATAGATATCTGGTTGTGTCATATAAATATCCTCCTCCAAGTCACCATGAAGGAAAGAAGTTTTCACATCCATTTTCTCAACCCCTAAATCATAAGTAGTGATAATAGAAATCAAATATCTAATGGATGTCATTTTTTCAATAGGATAAAATATCTCACCATAATCAACACCCTCAACTTGAGAGTAACCTTTTGCAACCAACCTTGCTTTGTACTTCTCAATACTTTCATCTGAACCAATCTTTTCCTTGAACACCCATTTGCAACCAACAGGTTTTCTTCCTTTAAGAAATGGTACAAGATCCCATGTATCATTCTTTTCCAAATCTGCCATTTCTTCATCCATAGCAACCTTCCAAGATTCTGCATCATTCATACCTAATGCCTCTTCTACCAATCTAGGTTCATCCATGTTAGTATTCAAAGAAAAATTACATCTCCAATCATCGGGTGAATACCTTTCAGGTGTTTTCTATGCCTTGTAGACCTATGAACAAGCTGATTTGGAGGTTCTTCCTCCTCTTATGAAGATTCAAGAGTTGGATTAGCTCTCAACTTCTTGTTTATCCTTGGGCCTCAATTCAACTTTCTCAGGTGTAGAAGGAAATTGAATCACATCTTCCTATTTACTTTGTTTTGGTTGTAATGTAACAGAAGAAGGCTTAGTTTCTCTAAAAATAACACTTCTATGTATTACCTTCTGTGTAATAGGATCCCAAAGCTTGTATCCTTTCACACCATAGCTATATCCAATGAAGATACATTTCACAGCCTTATTCTCCAACTTTGTTTGCTTCTCCTTTGGTACATGTGCATGTGTTTCACAACCAAACACTCTAAGATGTCTTAATGAAGGCTTGTGGCCCGACCATGCCTCTATAGGTGTCTTATCAACAAGATCTGATGTAGGAGACATCTCAATCAAGTAAGAAGCAGTGGCAACAACTTCAGCCCAAAACCTTTGTTCTAGACTAGAACCACTCAACATACTCCTAGCCTTCTCCATCAATGTCCTATTCATTCTTTCTATAACTCCATTCTACTAAGGAGAATACGGATTTGTCTTCTATCTATGTGTGTACCTTAGAATTTTACCCTACTCTAATGTGCAAAATAACTAAAAATGCAAATGATAAAAGACTAAGGACACTTCAAGATTAGCCTAAAGAGTGATAAAACAAGAAGGAAAATAGATGAAACGAGATGCAAATGATTATACCTTCCTTGTTGTTGAAGACTCCTTGGTTGGCCCTTGATTTTGATGGATTTGTGTGCTCCTTAGATGGCTTCTTGAGTGGCTAAATGCAAGATCAAGTTATGTGAAATGATTAAAATGGATGGCTAGATGATAGTAAATGATTGAGAATGCAAATTGGCAGCATAAGGTTGCTCAAATCCAAAGTGTTGAAAATGCCCTTGAGGAGGGGGTATTTATAGAAGAATTTGAATTCTCTAGAGAATTCAACGGTTGAGATGCATCCAACAAGGTCAAGATGAAGGGCTATGGTGGGTTGAGAACCCACAAGCCCTCACATCTTGACATGTGGATGGTGAAGTGGCCAAGAGAAGATGAGGTGTAAGTGAGGTGTCAAAAAGGTACATGAGGTGGAGGAAGGACAAGCAAGCATCTTGGGGAGTGAGAAGATTTCCTCAAAAAGGGATTCCTTGTCCCCAAGTGGGAGTGAAAGGGACATTTGAGGAATTTTGGAATTCCTCAAAAATCTACATGGGAAAAGGAGAGGTGGTTGAAAATATAAATGTGAATTAAAAATTCACATTCTTAGGAGAATCTAAAGGATAAAAGGTGAGCTCCAAAAAGGTGGGACTTGGTCACATGTGGAAGATGTGACAAGTCCAAGGTTCTAGAAGGCTTGGAAAGACAAAATGTGAATTAAAAATTCACATGGGAAAGGAGGGTCAATGTCCAAAAAGGAAAAATGAAAATTGACCAAAAAGTGGTGCTAAAAATGGCTAATGACCTTGGTTAAGGTTGTGCAAATATTGGATTAGACTAATTAATGGAAGATTAGAGGCAAGTGGCAAATGTAGGAGGATGTGACATAATCTTTGATTAAGAGGATGCACATCATAATCATGAATTAATTAAATTAATTCAGATTAGGGCAAGATCATGGAGGATGTGACAAGGAGAGAGAAAATGAAGAATTTTAAATTGATTTTAAATCAAAAGGGGAAAAATGACTAAATTAAATAAATTGGTGTATTTATTTAATTTAGAGAGGAAGAAGGTGAAAGATAAAGCATTTAATGATTAAATTAAATACTTTATAGATATGAGATAAAAGGTGCAATATTAATTTAATAAATTAATATTTAATATGGTAGACGAAAAGGGAGTAAATTTAATCATATGGGAGTGATTAAATTTAGATGTCTACACTATGAACACCACAATCTTTACAGAATCTATCAAAATCATTAGAGAAAAATTCACCACCATTATCAGTCCTCAAACATTTTATTTTCTTTTCAGTCTGCAACTTGACCATTGCTTTAAATTCTTTAAATTGACTGAAAACTTCAAATTTACTCTTTAAAAAGTATACCCATGTCCTTCTACTGTAATCATCAATAAATGAAATATAATATGTGGATTTACTAATTGAAAAAACATCTACAAGACCAAACACATCAAAATGAATAAGATCCAATACACCACAAGATTTATGAGAACTCGAGTAAAATTGAATGTGGTTTTTTTTCCATAAATATAATGCTCACAAAAGTCAAATTCAAGATTATAATCAGACCAACCTTCAACAAGGTTTTTATTTTTCAAAGTCCTTAGACCCTTTTCTCCAATGTGGCCAAGTCTTTAGTACCATAACATAGTTTTCTTTGTAGGTAACTTTGTTTTAGAAGAAAGAGCACCCTTGGGTACCCCAAATCCATGACCATCTACTGAAGATGAAACCCTCAGTTCTTCCATGGACTTGCTTTCCATATAAGTACTATTACACTCAACAGTGCATGCACAAAGCTTATAAAATGTGCCATATTTGACACCTCTAGCAATCACCATAGCAGCTTTGACCATCTTGCATCCTGCATCAGAAAATACTACCTGCACACCTGTATCTATTAGTTTGCTCACAAATAAAAAAATTTGTGCTAAACCAAGGATATGCAACACACCATTAATCCTTCTTATTCTACCATCAGGAAACCTGATTTTAACTTTACCATGGCCAACAATGTCTAAATGAGAATCATCACCCAAGTACACCTTACCTCCATCAAATTCTTCATATTCAGAAAACCAATCTCTATTAAAGGTCATACGGAAAGATGCACCTAAGTTAATTAACCATGCATCATTACCTACATGAGTTCCCAAAGTTGTAATGAATGCATCACCATCTTCCTTCTCAGACTCAGAATCATAATCAAATTTCTTCTTTTCTTCTTTGCAGTCCTTACGAACATGTTCAGGCTTACCACAGTTCCAGTAAATAACTTTAGACTTTCCAAGAGACTTAGATATCTCCTTGGACCTGGATTTTTCATGCTTCTCATTCTTCTTTCCTTTTTCCTTAGGTCTTCCACGAACATTCAGGGCCTCCTTGGCACTAATGGATTCCTTCCTTCTAATCTCTTTAGAAGGAAAAGAACCCACCACATCCTTAGTCTTCAGTATAACAGAATTACTCACAATAGCCATAACAAGAGAGTCCCATGAATCTAGCAAAGAACAAAGCAAGATCTAACATTTCTCTTCCTCATCCATTTTGACACCAACTGATGCCAACTGAGCCACCAGCATATTGAATGTTTCCAAGTGGTCTGTAATTCGTCCACCCTCTTCCATTCTCAAGGAATACAATTTCTTCCTCAATAAAATCTTGTTCACTAAATATTCGGCTTGATACATCTCACCAAGCTTCTTCCATAGTTTTTGTGAAGAGGTCTCTTCATGGATATTGATTAAAATGGAGTTTACCAAGCACAATCTAATTACACCCTTGGCTTTATGGTCCATAACATCATATTGAGAAACCTGAGTAGGATCTATAGGCCTTGAAACATTCTCATCAACGACATCCCAAAGATCTTGATCTATCAATAGATCCTCCATCTTCAGCTTCCACATTTCAAAATTATTTCCAAAAAATTTATCCACCTCTATTCTCCCTAATGAACTTGCCATCTGAAAATTCTTGCAACAAGATCACAAAGTGTTTTCTACACAAGCTTCCACTCAAATCTAGATTAGTTCAAAAAACCCAACAACCCACAACTGAAACCAAAGGTGATCAAGCTTTGATACCACTTGTAAAGAAGCTAAGGTAGCAGAACAACTTCCTACACTAATCTTGAGAGGAGAATAATGCAAAAAAATTATAGATCTTTAACAACTATAGAAACTTAGATAGAAATAAACACAAATATCATGCATACCACAACATGATGATTTATATGGGGAATACCCTTTCGGGATAAAAACCACACACTCAAAAAGCCACCCAATATATTATTTAGCAATCAGAAAGATTACAATATACTTGCAAAGCAAGCTTCTCATAGGAGTATCACCACTCAAAGATCCAAAGGCACCATAGCCACTAGCAGAATCTCAAAATACATCACAATACATAGTCATAAGACAATGCCTAAAATATGGTTTCCTTCTAGGGCAAGTCAAGCTAATAAAGTATCGATCGTCTAATATGAGACATAATGGGGGGGATCCCCCTCATGCCCCCCCCCCCCGTCATTGTCGACTGAACAGTACCTTATGTAATTTCAAGGTTGAGACACATTTTCTCAACATTTTGGTTTCCCTCATTCTAATTGCATCGTAGAATGTTTTGGTGTCGACCTAATTTGAATTTGTAAAATCAAATGATGTGTGTGTGGCCAACTTTGGATATGTTTCAAAATTGAAAATGGTATAAATATAGGATGAGATATTGGTGAAAGATATACAAAGAAATAGATGTGAGATAGACGTGAAATAAAGTGTGTGGTTGAGTAGATCAATGCGAAATCTAATTGCGAGTTTCTGAAAGCAGTGAGCTGAAGGTGTACTTTATCATTCAAGCATGTCTACAAGTGTGTGAGAAAATTATGGTGGAAATCTCTATTGTATTGAGAATTTTTTCTCTCTGTAACAATTATCTTCTATCTTCTTTGTATCTGTGTGGTAGTGAGCCCTCCGGGTGGTTAACCTTTGTTGGACAGTGATTCCTAATCTGGACAGTGAGTCATGTTAAAGCAGTGAGCCTTTGTATTCAGTTTTGATATTCTCTATATTGTGATCTAATCCTCACAATGGTTTTTCCCTTATTTGGTTTTCCACGTAAATCTGGTGTTGTGTGTATGGTTTTTTCTTCTTTTAGTTTCTGCATTTGCACTTAATGATTAATCATATTAGCAGAGTAAAGGATTTGTGAATGGTAATTGAATTAATCTCTAGTGAATATTATAAAAGAAAATTTGGCTACAATTGATTCACCCCCCCTCTCAGTTGTCTTTTTCAACAGAAATGTTACCCATTACTACAGAAGAATTTATAAATGTGTTAGGGTTTACATTCAAATATTTTAAAACATCCATATTAACCTAGAAAACCTTGCTAGTAATTATGAAGCAGTCGATCAAGGGGATAAAAAATATTTTTTAAATAAAATAATTGTGGATAGTAACTTATTCAAAGATAATCATAAGCCTCCATATAAATTGGAAAATTTTAAACCATGGGTTCAGGATATTATTTCCATGCTATCATTTTGCCTCAAATTGGATAGCGATCAAGAGTGGGTGCAAGCCTTCTTGAAATGGTATATAATATCCATTATGTTAGTCAACCTGTTAAATATAAATTTCTTGAGAATATTATAGAATCCATGCATAAACAATTTTTAATGATTAGAGGTTCCACTAAGACATTTAGGTTCACAACCTACTTGTGTTATTTATTTCTATTCAAATTTAATGGGATATTTGTGGACAGAAAGGTTCAAATTTAGCCCTATATGAATGTCGAGGCAAAAAAATCGCTCCAGTATTTGATTGGACCACTAAGATAAGGATGCATGATAGTCAAAGGAACTATATCATTTTGTAGACTACTTTTGGCTCCATTGTATCAAGCAATTACAAATACTCCAATGCCTATATTGCCTATGTCTTGTAGATATTACATTCAACTAGGATCAGAAATATAATTGTTTGACTAGTACTTCATGGAAGAATATATTGTACTAAGATTTTATGGATTAGGAGTAGAACCATAGAAACTTCCAATACACTTGACAGAGAGGTTTTTTACATTGGAATCTGTATGAAAGATGGAGAGTACAGATCAACTTTACTTTGTCAGACAACAAAAGAAGGGCATATTTCCTTCTTTACCTTTTTCATGTGGAGGGTTCACATTCAAGAGAAAATCATTCACTTTGGTATATGAACTTTTCAACAACAAAATAAATTGATGTTTTCTCTCACTGGTAGTATGACCCATGTGACTTCATTACAACAAGGCTTGTGGAAAATAAGAACATTGCAAGTATAATTCAACATGAAAGTAAACCCTTGCTTTAAATATTAAAAAACAAGAATTCTTGGGATGAGGTCAAAAAATTAATGGAAGAAACTATTGTTGAGAAATATATTTCTTTTGAACAATTGTTAGCACAAATAATGGTATTGGACCAACAAAGAGAAGTAGAGAAGAAAATTAGGAGGTACAATAATTTTTATGCAAAAGGTGATTGACCATCTACTTCAATAAGAATACTAGATTATCTAAGAAAGGCTTGTATAGAAGAAAATGGACACAGTCAAAAATTACTGCCTTTTGGTCTATGAGGAAGGATCTAGGTGAACCAAAAACTAGTGCAAAATTTGAAGAGACCCAAGAAGATTATGAGTTTATAAATTTGTGGGATAAAGAGCGTCCCTCTAAAGTTCAACAAACTAATGATGAATCTAATGATGATAGGGAAGAACAAAGTTTAGAATATTCTACCTAAGTCAAATTTGGTTTAAGTGAGACCACAAAACAAACATATACTTTAGGAGCAACCACAGCCAAAAAAATGGGTTATGGAGGTGGTGGTTTGGGGTCCAAAGGACAAGGAATTTTGGTGCCAATAGAGGTAGGCCATAGAAAACCTAGTGACTTGCAAGGCATTAGAGCTTATAAAAAATCCAAGGGAATACAAGGACAGGTGAAACAATTCATTTTGTTAAAACTTCAATTCCTCATGTTCAGATAGAATCACAACCAGGATATGATGGAGAATCTAGTGCAACTGGCAATACCACTAGTGGCGATGGTATGGGTAGTAGTACTAGTAGTGGTCAACATGTAATACAACAAAAAATTACACACAAGAGGCCAATATTATAAGATACTACACAGACACCCATTGATCAAGGCATATCAAAGAAGCAAAGGATTATGACAGATCCAAGTCCAACTACCAGTACCACTACCTTCATTTCCACCTCAAATGAGTTATTTCCATGCACTCCTAGTCCTCCAATTATTAGTGTGACTACAAAATGTTGCAATAATGATGGCATTGTCATTGATTTCAATAGGAATTCTACTGACTCTTATTATCATTGGTGTCAACTGTTGGATGAAGATGTTGAGGATATTGAGAAAATTATAAAAAGAGGAAAACAAGTTGTGCATGTGTAATTGAGACTTGAGGAAGTGTTGTAAATACATGGAACTATTCATTTGTTGCAGAGTTTGAAGATGAGTTGGAATGAGCTGAGATGATGGTTCTAGTACTTTTTTTCCAAGTGCTTTTGAGAAAATTAATAAACAGGGTAAACTGTGTTGTGCAAATGATTATAGTGTGCTCTGTATTGTGCTTCACATTATTTTTGTGTTGATGTTATGCCTATGCAGATCTTACAGGTTATTCAAGGATGACAAAGGTTGCTATATTCGGATTTTGAGTTTTTGGATCATTGTACAGTGCGATATATTTTCACCAATGTGTGAATTAGTTGTTCATTGATGTTTTTTGTCATCTAGGAGAAATGTATTTGCTTCGTGTTTCTCTGTTGTTTGGATTCAGCTTGTATAGATTTGGGAAGTTGCTTATAATTTCTTTATCTTTTTGTGTTCAAAGTTTTACTTGAATTGGTGTAGTACAATATGAGTTTCACTTATCAGTATGCAAACAAGGTTATCAGTTATCTTGAGTTAAATTATTTGTTGATGAAAAGCTTGGTTGATGTATTTGATGAATCTTAATTAGTTCATGGATTTTTCTAGATTGAGTTCAAGTAAATTATGATGTTTGAAACTTTTAGCTTGATTTAAGGAAGTGTGTACTTAATGTTTATGGTGTTTTGTATAGGTGTTGGCCGACCTTGTGTTTAACACTACATGTGAGGATTTTGGAAGCATGTTGAAGTGTGTTGGGATCTATTTGGGTCCTAATTGAGGATTTTTGTAGGTCGCCTTTTGTTCCTATCCATTGTGGGAATGTTTGGGTGCTGCCCTATTTCAAATTTGAATGTATAATGGCTAGTGGCCGAAATTGGAGAAAGTTTGTGTTAGAACTTGATATAAATATGTATGGTGTTGATGTAAGAGGTGACAAAAGATTAAGAAGCAAGATAGATGCAACATTGTTGTGAGTGAAGTGTAGTGAGATGTGATATTGAGCAAAGCAGTGTGAATTTCATGTTAGGGTTCTGAATGTAGTGAGCTAAAGGCATCTGAAATATTTCATGTGTGACTACGAAAGTGTGTGAGAAATTTTGGTGGAATCCTTCTTGCATTGAGAAGTGTTTCTCTATCTAACATTCTAATTCTATCTTCTTGTATTCTTTCTATGCCAATGAGCCCTGGTTGTGAGTCTTTTGGATAGTGTGTCCTATTCTGGAAGTGAGTCTCTTTGTATTGGTTTTGCTATTACTTATATTGTGAGCTAATCCTCACTGTCATTTTTCCCTCATTGGTTTTTCCACATAAATCCAGTGTTCTTATGTGTGTTTGGTGTTGTTATTTCAATTTATGTTATTTACATTTCATGTTTAATCAATTTAACATAATATGTGTATATTGAATGCTTGGGGATCTATTTACTATTGAGGGTTTTGAAGGCTTAATTTGCTACAACAGATTCACCCCCTCTCAGTTGTCTTGTTCATTTCAACAATTGGTATCAAAGAAAGGTTCCTTGAACAAGAGCTTAACTGCTTGAGGTAGATCCAGGATGGTGAATAAGATTCCTTTGGAATACCCTAGATTTGATGGCACAGATTATGCATTTTGGAAAACAAAGATGGAAGGATATTTGTGTGCTTAGGGATATGAAATTGAGAAGGCTTTTCAAACTCCATACGCTCCACCTCTTAATGGTCTAAGTACAAGTGCAGAGGTCAATGCACATGAGATCAATGCTAGAGCAAGGTACATTATTACAAATAGTCTTTTAAAAAGTAAATTAGTTAAAGTTATGAGTTTGAAAATTTCTAAAGAAGTTTTGGATAAGTTAGAAAGTATTTATGAAGGAGATTCAAAGGTCAAGCAAGAAAAGTTGTGGAAATTGAAGGCACAATTTGAAATGATGCAAATTTCTAAGGATAAAATAGTTAAAGGATACATTCAAAGAATTGATGAACTGGTGAGTGATATGAGAGGTTTTGGTGCATCGGTTAAAGAATCTAAAGTGGTGAAGAAAATCATCAAATCTCTTCTGGATTGCTACAGTGAAAAGGTATCTTCTATTGAGGATACAGTTGATTTTGATAAATATTCCAAAGATCAATTGATTGGTACTCTGACTACATTTGAAATGAGAAAATTGAAGAACTTGGAACAAAAGTGGAGATTACTTTCAAGGCAATAAAATCATAGAAGTTTGAAGAAATAGGTGAAGAAGATCTTGATGATCTAGAAGCTAAATTTGTAAGGAAGATGAAAAAGGGAACCAGTAAGTATCAAGGTAAATTACCTTTCAAATATTTTAGTTGTGGTGAGATAGGTCATTATGCTTCTAGATGTCCAAAGAGAGTTGTAAAAAATAAGAACAAAGGAAATAAAGGGAAGATAATTAAGAAAGATTACTATGTGAGAGAAGATGCTGGTATTTTTTATGATGAATCTGATTATGGAGGTTTTGATGATAATGAATGTCTATTTTTGTCTATAAAAGAAGAATCTGGTTTTGCTAACCCTGAAGGTTGTGTGAAGGAAAGTATTTCGGAGAAAAAGGATAAGATTGAAGGTACTTTGGTATCTATTTTTCATGTCAAAGAAGATAAGAATTACTAGTTTGTTGACAGTGGTTGTTCAAATCATATGATTGGAGACAAAAGTAAGTTTGTTAAACTTGAAAAATATGATGGAGGATTAGTTAAATTTGGAGATGATTAAAGAGCTAAGATTTGTGGAATAGGCTCAATTAGTTTTCATGCAAGCATAATACTGACAATGTTTACTCTGTTAAGGGCTTAAGACATAATCTCTTGAGTGTTGGACAAATGTGTAGCAAAGGATATAATATTGTATTTAAGGATGAAGCATGTGAGATCCAAAAAGGGTTTGGAACTGTGATTGTTGCAGGTAAGAGAACAAAAGGGAACATCTATCAGCTTAAGGGTGTTGATGGTCATTGCTTTATGTCACAGATTGATGATAGTTGGTTATGGCACTCGAGATGTGTCACATGAATTTTGATAATTTGACAAGAAATAGCTTGGTTCATACTATGAGAGATTTACCTAATATCATAAAACCTATCAATTTTGTTTGCGAGAGTTGTCAATTTGGAAAACAAGGAGTAGCTTTAAGGGAAAAGAACAATCTGCTACCAAATAGCTAGAATTAGTGCATACAGATCTTTGTGGTCCTACAAGGGTGAGAAGTCTACAAGGTGACAAGTACTTTATGCTTTTGATTGATGATTATTCTAGAATGACATGGGTTACTTTACTTAGAGAGAAATTTGATGCATTGGACAAATTTAAGGCATTTAAAGCTTTGGTTGAGAATGAAATGGATTTGAAAATAAAGTGTTTGAGGTTTGACAGAGGTGGTGAATTTACCTCCAATGAGTTTAACATGTTTTGTGAAGTTCATGGAATAAAGAGGCATTTTTCTGCCCCTAGAACTCCTCAGTAGAATGAAGTTGTTGAAAGGAAAAATAGAACTATTCAGGAAGCTGCAAGGACTATGATGAAAGAGGAAAATCTACCAGAAGTATTCTAGAGAGAATCTATTCATATTGTTGTTTACATACTTAACGGAGATCAAGCTAGAGCTAATAGCACAAAGACTCCTTATGAGCTATGGTATGGAAATATTCCTACTATGAAGTACTTTAGAGTGTTTGAAATGTTATATCAAAAGAGATGAAGAAAACTTAGGAATGTTTGACGCAAGGTCTAATGAAGGTATCTTCCTTGCATATTCTATTAAAATCAAAGCTTACAGATGTTACAACAAAAGGTTGAGAAAGATAGTTGAAAGTGCAAATGTTAAAGTTGATGAAAACTTGTAGAATTCTATTGTTGTAGATGGGTATGTGTCAGATAAACCTAATTATAGAAGAGTATAAGGAATAATTGATGAAAAAGATGCACAAAATGAAGAGGAAGAACCTTTAGAGAAGACCCCTAAAACCCGTAAGTATGTGCAAAGGAATCATTTTGAAGATCAGATTATTGGAGATAAGAGGAAAGGTATACTAACAAGAAGCAAAGCTGCTAAAATTGAGGTAAATTTCTATTTACTTTCCAAATTTGAACCTAAATCAGTGAGTGAAGCATGTAAGGATGAACATTGGATAAATGAAATGGAAGAACTTATGCAGATAGAGAAAAATCAGACTTGGGAATTGGTCCCTAGAATGACAAACAAGAACATAATTGGAACTAAATGGGTGTTCAGGAACAAGTTGAATGAGAATGGAGAAGTAGTAAGAAACAAAGCAAGAATTGTGTGTAAGGGTTACTCAAAAATAGAAGGCATATATTTTGAGGAGACTTTTGCTCTTGTGGCTAGGATGGAAGCAATCAAAATGTTTTTGGCATTTTCGGTACATAAGTATTTTAAGGTCTATCATATGGATGTGAAATTTTCTTTTTTGAATGGAGAATTGGAAGAAGAGGTTTATATGGAACATCTAGAAGGTTTTTAGTTATCATATCAACCAAAAATGGTATGTAAGTTGAAGAAGGAACTATATGGTTTGAATCAAGCTCCCATAGATTGGTATGTAAGATTGGACAAGTACTTGATACAACAAGGGCTCCACAGATAGTAATATTTACTTTAAAATTAAGGAAGAAAAGATCTTGATAGTAGTTGTATATTTGGATGACATTGTCTTTGGTGGAAATGAGGCTATGTGCAAGAAATTTTCTGAAGACATGTAGAAATAATTTGAGATGTCAATGTTTGGGGAGATGAATTTCTTTCTTGGGCTATAGATCAATCAAACTGATAAAGGGATTTTCATTTCATAGTCTAAATATGTCAAAGAAATGTTGAAGAATTTTGGCTCCAAACTAGTATGTACTCCTATGGTGACTAGTTGTAAATTGAGGAAAGATGATGATTCACCTAAGGTTGATCAGAGCAAGTATAGACCTATGATTGGTGGATTGTTATATTTAGCTGCTACTAGATTGAATATTATGCATGCAATTTTTCTTGTTGCTATATTTCAAGATCCTAAAGAAACACATGTTGCAGCTGTGAAGAGAATATTCAAATATTTAAGAGGCACATCGGATTATGGCTTGTGGTATCCTAAGGATATTTTTTTCACATTAAATGCTTATATAGATGCAAATTGGGATGGTTGTGTTGATGATAGGAAAAGTACAAGTGGTGGTGCATTCTTTCTTGGATATAGGTTGGTATCATGGCTAAGTAAGAAACAAGATTTAGTTTCTTTATCCACTGTAGAGGCTAAGTATATTGCAGTAGCATCATGTTGTACATAGGTATTATGGATGAGGAAAACCTTGAAGGATATCAGAGTTGTATTTGATGAACCTATATCTATCTTACATTATAATACAAGTGCAATAAAAATTTCAAATAATCCAGTGATGCATTCAAGTACAAAGCATATATCTATTAGATATCAATATTTGAGAGAGAAGGTTATGGATAATGAAGTGAAGCTTAAGTATGTTCCTACAAAGGATCATATTGTTGACATATTTACTAAGGCTCTTCCTAAGGATACTTTTGAGTATCTTCAGAAGAAGTTAGGGGTTATTTCCCCTCCTTTCTTGAACTAGATGCATATAGAGGTGCATGAGTCCAGTGGATCTATGGATCTATCTATTTTCTGGACTAGTGGTTGGTGGCTACCTCTCAGGTGGGTATATAGTATCATGTGTTGTCATTGTAATTGCTGATTTAGTTGGGTGTACTCATAAGGGGTAATATTCAGAGAAGCTAATTTTGGTTCAGTTTCAAAGAGGGAGAATAATGCTAAACATTTTATCCTTTGCCATTGATTTCAAAGGCGGAGAGAAAGAAATGTGAAAAAAGAGAACTTATCTACTCAGGGGGAGAAGGTCATCTGAAGAAAAAGAGAATGAGCATTCAAAATTGTTATGTGGTCTTTGGTGGATTTTTAGATTTTACGTTGCCATCAATGCAAAAGGGGGAGATTTTTGCAAGAATGATGGTGTTGAAATTGATGTCAACATGAAGTCTATTGACTGGTGTTGTAATTGATATCAGTTGTTGGATGAAGATGTTGAGGATATTGAGAAAATTGTAAAAAGAGGAAAAAACATTGTGCATGTGTAGTTGATACTTGAGGAAGTGTTGTAAGTACATTGAGCTATTCTTTTGCTACAAAGTCTCAAGATGAGTTGGAATGAGCTGAGATGATGGTTTTGGTACTTGGTTTCCATGTGCTTTTGAGAAAATTTAATAAACAGTGTAAGTTGTGTTGTGCAAATGATCATAGTGTGCTTTGTATTGTGTTCCATGTTATTTCTGTGTGGATGCTATGCCTGTGCAGATCTTACAAGTTATTTAGGGGTGAAAAAGGTTGCAATATTAAAAATTTGGGTTTGTGGATAGTTGTACAATGCAAGATATTTTCACCAGTGTATGAATCAGTTGTTTAGTAATGTTTTATGTGGTCTGGGAGAAATTTATTTGATCCATGTTTCTCCATTGTTTGGATTCAGGTTGCACAAATTTGGGAATTTTCTTATAATGTCTTTATCTTTCTGTGTTCAAATTTTTACTTGAATTGATGCAATATAGTATGAGTTTCACTTACCAGCATGCAAACAAGGGTTATCAGTTATCCTGAGTTAAAATATTTGTTGATGTGAAGCTTGGTTGATGTATTTGATGAATCTTAAGTAGTTTGTGGATTTTTCTGGATTGAGTTCAAGTAAATTATGTTGTCTGGAACTTTTGGCTTGATCTAAGGAAGAGTGTACTTAATGTTTATGGTGTTTTGCACGAGTTTTGGCCAACCTTGTGTTTAAAACTACATGCGAGGATTTTGGAAGCGTGTTGAAGTGTGTTGGGATCTATTTGGGTCCTAATTGAGGATTTTTGTACGTAACCTTTTATTCCTATCAACTGTGGGAATGTTTGGCTGCTAACCTATTTCAAATTTGATAGTATAACGGCTAGTGGTCGACATTGGAGAAATTTTGTGTTAGAACTTAATATAAATATGTATGGTGTTGATATAAGAGGTGATGAAAGAGTAAGAAGAAAGATAGATGCGAGATTATTGTGATTGAAGTGTAATGAGATGTGAAATTGAGTAGAGCAGTGTGAATTTCATTTTAGGGTTCCAAAGGCAGTGAGCTGAAGGCATCCAAAATCTTTCATGTGTGACTGTGAAAGTGTGCGAGCAATTGTGGTGGACTCCTTGTTGCATTGAGAAGTGTTTCTCTATGTAACATTTTTCTTCTATCTTCTTTTATTCTTTTTTTGTGGCAATGAGCCCTGGCTATGAGCCTCTTTGTACCAATTTTTTTATTACTTATATTGTGAGCTAATCCTCACCTTGGATTTTCCCTCATTGGGTTTTCCACGTAAATCTAGTGTTCTTATGTGTGTGTGGTGTTGTGATTTCAGTTTATGTTATCTACATTTCATGTTTAATCAATCTAACAGAATAAGAGTATATTGAATTCTTGGGGATTTTTTTACTATTAAGCATTTTAAAAGTTTAATTTGTTACAACTGATTCACCCCCCCTCTTAGTTGTCTTGTTCATTTCAACACAACAACAATGGCTAATCCTTAGCTTCGTTCTTAGGTAATTAGTGGTGTTCCCATCACTACAAGTACTGATACTCCACCATTTAAGCATTCCATTATGTCTGTGGCCCTAGGTTTTGATTACAATGTCAAGTTTAAAAGGAAATCATAAATGTATAAATAACAAAGGAAGGAAATGATACATAATACATCTACTATAATTTTAGAGCTTGCAACAACTAGGGTATTACCCACATTTGACCCAAATATAGAAACCATGGATTATATGTTTATTGTTCCCAATGTTCAAAATAAACCAAAGAATCAGATGGATCGCTTTGAATTTTAGGTGAGTAGTATCAAAGTGTATTTTTCTAGATACAATTTTTTTGACAAAATTAATGTATCAAAAAATAATAATAAATTGGTGTACACATCATTGCTAAATCAAGAGAGAAAAAATAAGTTGTAGATTCAAATACAAAAATTACAGGAAAACCTAGAAAATGAGAAAGCAAAGAGGAAAGCAGCAAATAGCAAGAGCAATGAATTAGAAAAAATAATTAAAAAAAAATCCTCTACATCTACAAGAAAAGAGAATGACCAAAGAAAGGTGCAAATAAAATTGAATGAATTGAAGCAAATATTACATGAGAGCATAAAGAAATATGATGATGAAAAAGCCACTTTAGAAAAATTAAAACAAAACCTGGCAAAAGCAAAACATTGAGAACAAAAATTGGAGGAATAGAGAAAAACCAATGAAATATTGGTGGTAGATTTGAGGGAAGCACAAACTCAAATAAAGTCTTGTTAGAATAAGTTAACTATAGTTTGTAGAGAAACAATGAGGTATATGAAACAAAATATCTGGGAGGAAATAATGCAAAGGATTGATCATTTGTGTGAATTATTTCAATTGATTGATTCTTTGATAGTACATAATAGGAAGCTCAAGAAATACGTATTTGACAACAGAAATGTGATTTCAAGAGAGAAAATTGCAAATCAAAATTTGTAAACAATCTAAAAATCCAGTGACAATGAATTGAAATCAAAAGGAATTCATGACCAAATTGATGCCTCAATGAAGGTGTCATCTATCATTCAAAAGTGTTTGAGAATACATGAAACAAAGGAGTTTCTAGATCAAGCTGCAAAAAAGATGAAGAAGCTAGATAAAAAGGTAAGGAACTTGATAGATCTTGGTTTACCCTCATCTTTTAACACAATAGAGCAATTCATTGGAAAGGATGCTTTTAGAAATAAGATGGAGGATACAAGGAAGGTTGATTTGGACAAGTTTCCTCATAACCCAGATGAGGCAAACTATTTGGATTTCATCAAACCATTGATAACCTTGAATGCAACTTTGATTGAAACATTCAAGTCAAGTTCCAATTTCCATCATGAATTGTTAAAAAAAATTCAATTCAGACACTATCAGTTACAAAAAATGGCACTTCAATCAAATGAATAGTGGATCACGCTACAAAAGTTGATAAAATGATTTGATAGTATGAGTTTCTAACTCAGCTCTATGCAGAGTTGTCTTTGAGAAATATTTTGCATTGCCTCTATGTATTTTGTCATTTGAAAATCAATACAAAACTCAAATTTATTAATGTGTTCAAATTATTTGTATTATTTATTTTCTCAATTCAAAAAAAGCTCTAGTTTCTACTACTAGATATATAATAAATGATTGCTAATGTTGTATATGCTACTATTGTTAATATTTTATTAAGCATTGAGTTGAATGATAAATCATTGAGTACATGTAAAACTTATCATTGTGACAATTAAAATATGAAAATATAAATAATATGTTAATTAATAAATAGAAATTGAAAATTGTGTTTAATAACTAATTAACCAATTTGAAAACAATGTTTAAAATATAGATTCTACATTGGAATAGTGGAAAATAGTAGTGCATTAATTTATTCAATATGATTCATAATTTTATGGAATACAATATAAAATATCATCAACTACAGTTTGGAATTTGAATCTATGATTCATGAAATGTAGTATAAAATTTAAATGCCTAGAAACTGTTAAATCCATGGACAACAGTTAAAATTTAGATTCTAAATTGGAAATTTATAACAGTGGAAAACAGTCGTACGTTAATTTATTCAATTTGATTAAAAATTTCATGGAATACAATATAAAACATTCTCAACAATAATTTGGAATATGATTCATGAAATGCAGTATAAATACCTAAAAACTACTAAATCCCTTGCATTTGTCAATTTTCCTCTTGGTCCTCACTCTAACGATGAGATTGAGAGTCTTCTTGACTCTAATTTTGGTCTTCATTTTTCCTCACTACATCAAATTCAACATTCATTGTGTTATTCTCATTTGTGTCACTGCCACTAACGTTTGAAGTGTTACACAACCCTCTTCTTTCACATATGGATTTATAGATTGTGAGTGACCTTTTAAAAGGAAAACTTCAAATATTGTACCTATGTGTATACATCCTCAAGAAAATTTACACATTCTTGTCTAGTTTTTTTCTTATCTTTTATTTCAAAAAACCCAATACACTAAAAACTCTCTCATCCTCCATTGACTCCAATATCATTGTTTGACATAAATCAACAAGTTGGAAATATTTTAATAATGAATCATGTAATATTTCACTCTAACCAAAGGTTTCCCAAACCCTTGTTATTAATCTCATTTGCATGAGATTCTTCATGGAGTCAAACTGTTTAATCATAGCTATTGCAAAATGGGCAGCTTGTTTTCTAAGATTAGTTGTATTTATAATTCCTTCTATTTTCCATTGTATTCTAAACTTTTCAAAAAATGTTTGTCCAAGGTAATTACTTTCATATTATTGGTCGTTTCTATCATTGATGTCAACACTAATTTTTGGTTGTGTTTGGTGTCAACACTTGATGAAGATTGTTATATGTTTTTCAGTGGTTGATAAGCTTGTTCTTAGTGGCTAATGACAATACTTGATGAATTTTTTGCAATTGATATTGTTGTCAGCACTTGAGAAGTAAGAGAGATTGTTGGCATTTGATGTCAAGTACTTGGTGAGAGATTGTTTCTTAGCATTGGTTATCATTATTGATAGCATTCAATTTGTCCAACATTGATGTATAGTGTTGTTGAAGTTCATGGTTGGATGCCATGCCTTGTTTGATGATAATCAAAGAAGTATTGAGTATAGTTGTTGGCAGCAGAGTTGATTCCATAATGATATATTAAGATAAGGATTAGAAGTGTTGTTGATAGTGGAGAGATGTTGTTGAAGGGTTCAGTATGTATTATACTCTCTCCTAATGTTTGTGATGAAGCATGTGCTTTTGGAAGAAAGTTCTAGCCTCCACAAGTTGGTTAAGTGTTCCTAGTTCAAGAAGCTACATTGAATTTTGTTTCGGATAACGCTTTGCATTCCTCTATTGTTGAAGATATGGTCTTGAGGTTTTGGATTCAAAGTTAATGTTATGTCGATGTTGTACTCCTATCTTCTCAGGTCACCAATGTTGTCGATGAGGTTTATGTAAAATGCAGAAGGTTGGCAATGTTGTTGGTTGTTTGGACTAGTCTGGGAAATTCTCTACATTTCTCTGCATTGATGTCTCTGCTCTTCCAACTTGTTGAATGTGTTATCAATGTTTGTGTAGTGTCTTAGTTCCAATTTCATGTTTTGAAGTGATTTGTAGATTGATCTATTAATGTTATATCTTTTGATTATGTTCTATATGCTTCCTGACTGAAGTATTATGTTCCTACTTGTTTTGTGGTGATTTTTTGTGGCATGATAGCATGCAATAAGTGGTTGAAAGTGTTGTTGGATGTTCATGGAACATCCCCATGTGATATGTATGGTTTTGATTAGCCTTTTTGGTGATGAAATGTGTCTTGAGTTGGATTTTTGGGTTATTTGTAGATATCTAGCTGATGGGGCTTGTTTTCTTACTTACATCATATGCTTGGGGGTCTATGCCTATTGGTGTAAATAAAGTCTTGTACCTAGTTAATTCATTACTAGGGGACTTAAGGGACTTATTTACATGTTAGGTTTACTTAGGTCCTAAGAAGGAATCTTTCTAGAAGGTGTTAATTGTCATTGGATCTTATCTTATCTTTTGACTTTTAACACATGTGTCCTAGGTAATTATGATATGTTGTCACATGACAAAGGATTAAGACACTTGTCATAATCCTATTTAATCCTATGTCTCACCTTGGCTATATAAGCAAGTGGTCTCATATGTAAATTAATTCATTCTTGGATAATCAATTCCATTACAATCTTGAGCATTGTATATTGATCTCTCTTGTGTTTTCATGAAGTGCCTAGATCTTGGGTAGCTATAATCTTTAGCCAAATCT
The DNA here is from genome assembly GCA_007258455.2 of Sequoia sempervirens. NCBI lineage: Eukaryota > Viridiplantae > Streptophyta > Pinopsida > Cupressales > Cupressaceae > Sequoia > Sequoia sempervirens. The sequence continues at coordinate 60,562,510 of VDFB02270651.1, forward strand.
TGCATGGTGTAGAGTTATTTTATACCAACTCTTACATGGTATCAGAGCTTGTGGGATTACTTCTTGCTATTCTTTATTGAGAGATCTAGGTTGAAAATCTTTGTGGATCTTAAAAATTTGAGTATGCTCTTCTCTTGCATCGAATGATGACCTAGAGAATCAGAAAAGATTAAAAGAAATATTAGAGTTGAGGGTTTCATCTTTGTGTATTTCTATCATAGGTTCAAATCAAAGCTTGTTTGGTGCACATATAAGCTCACCATTGAGATCAAAGGGTTTGAGAAAGTCAGATTTTCCTTTTGTTTTGTCTAAATCAAACATATGAGGCCAAATCTACGAGGGTTTGAAGTTGAAGTGTGATTGCCAAATCCATAAGGTAGCTACAATTTTGGAGCACTTTGGGTCAAAACTGACCCTACCATCACATCTAGGAGGCCCAAAAACCCTAAAATCAACTATCAATTTGTCAAAATCTGAGTTGAGATCCACTAAAGCAAAAAAAATTACCTAGAGAGTCATATGGCCCCCCAAGTCACCATTAATGCATGGTACAATCGTCATAAAAAAAATTGACTATTTTGGCAAGAAAAAAATCTACAGGTTATTATAATTGTTTCAGGTTTTTTATTAAATTTTTTCCTGAAATATTTGTTGTAAAAATTAAATTTTTAAAGCTTAAATAAGAAAATAAATAAGGGTACTCTACAGTACCTGCATAGCAAGTACCGTAGACCTACAACAATACTGTGGGGTTGTAAGGGCATTGTGTGGTGTCCTACCATAATCAACCATGACACCCCACACACTCCACCAATAACTAAACTAAAAAGAGGCCAAAAATACATAAATTGGAAAAAATTTGGAATATTTCGCTAACTAGAGAATAAACCGATTGGTACATTCAAATTTTCAAAGATTCCATCAACATATTCCCACCACGGAATATTTTTTCATAGATTCCTTCGACCAATTTGATCCACACCAACTAGTGGCAGCCAATCGGCCATCAAATTTAATTGAATGGTTTTCTAACGTTAGCTTCACATCGGCGTGATGTCGGTAGATTTAAAAAATTGCCCCCCTCACTAATGAAGTTTTTGATTTCACAGTTCAACTTTGGAGGACCATAACTTGTTCATACGACCTCCTTTTCTCGAGAATTCATTTTTGATTTGGGTAGAATTTTACGCTCTTTGCAATAGTGGAATCGGATTTTGATTTTAGTGCATAGTTTTTCCATATATTGTAGATTCTCACAGGTGTTGTTGAGTAGTTCTTATTTTCAGAACTTCCATTTTTTTGTGATTTCTTTTTTGAACGTGCATATTTTTTTGTGTAATTTCTAGTGGTGTAATCAGTTTGATCTTATATATTGTAAAAAATTACTTTGAGCTTGTGGCAATCTATAAGCACTAAGATCAAGTCCACTTCATTGTTTTTTGGAAAGTAGCACCTGTAATCGCAATAAGTATAAAGTGCCACAAATCATATTTTCTTGGGGGGTTTCTTGATTGAGTAAGTTCGGGGGGTCATCTTGCAATGGTTGATTGCTTTCTTTTTTCTTGATTTGTGTTCTTGCAATGGGGAAATCTCAAATTGAACTCCTAACTCCACATAATTATGCTACAAGGAGAAAATTAGTATGCAATTATCTCATGATGAAAGGTCTAATAGGCTATCTAAAGGAAACCATTCCTTAACCTACTAATGCTAAAGAATTAGTAAAATGGGAGCTTGATTGTGAGAAAACACTTGGATGCATATGTTCATTAGTCTGATTTGATTTACAATTTCATGTTGAATCATGTAAAACACCTAAAGAGGCTTGGGAAGCTTTTAAAAATTTGTATGGTAAAACAAATAATATTAGGGGATATCAAATTGATAATGATTTGATAAAATCTTGATCCTAAAAATTTTGACCACATCCAAGACTACATCTCCAAAGTTAAGCAACTAAGAACATAGCTAAAAGATTGCAACATTCATAAAAAAGGATTTACAATTGATTCTGAATGTATTATCCAAGCTTGGTCCTAAAGTATTCAGTATTTTTTTCTAGCTTCCATACCCATCGACTTTCTATGGGAGCTATTGGAAGAATGAAGAAGGAGACCTTCAGTCTGTTATCTTTATTGTCATTGATGCCAACATTGTTTTATGTCTGAATATCTGCTCATCTAATAAACTATGTTCGTGCTACTTCAATCTCGTAATCTGGTCCAGAATCTCTCTGAAGTGTATGTTGTCTCATACAATTTTGATATGTTTTTCAAATATCTTAGATGTAGTTGTGTTAGGGGTATCAGTGATTTCAGTTGAACAGATTGAAAGATTTAATTGTCAAAAGTTCGGCTTATAGTTTTGTTGTGTTTCTCTTTTGGCCAACTTAAGGTGCACATTTCATGAAGGATTACTTTTAGGTCTGGTTTGACCTAAATTGTGTCTTGCACTTTTAATTTTGAGTGCCAAAGAAGTTTTTCTTTGTGGCCGACAAGATATTTTGAATTATGTATGCTTACATCCAATTAGGCTGACCTAATTGATGTATGAACCATGTGTATAATTGAATATCCTTGAATTGAATATATATATATATAATATATATATAATTGATAGATGGATATATGTGTAATTGTGACATATAGAGAAAAAATAAGGTGTGATAGTGCAAATGTATGTGACAGGATGATGTTGTGAAGTAAGTGATAGTTGTTGATAGTTGTTTCTACAATCCAATGCAGAACTTTTTCTTGAGCTTAATTTGAACTATACTCAACACTCTGAAGGTGCATTTCTTTTAGTTCACACTTCTGGCAGTGAGCCATATATTTTGTACTCTAGCGGTAAGCCATATCTTTTGTACTATGACTATGAGCCTTTCAAGTACAATGAGTCCTGGTGGTGTGTCGTGTAATATCTTGTAACCGGTTATAATATATTATGAGTTAATCCTCACCGTGGTTTTTCCTACTTTGGGTTTTGCACGTAAAAATATTGGTGTCTATGCTTTTTGTGATGTTATGTTCATTTCCATGCTCTTACTTATTGTTGTAGCAAGATACATTGTAATAATTGGATGGTTAGTAATCAATTTATTTAGTAGAATACCGATTCACATCCCCCTCTTAGTATTCTATATGTTCAATAGGAGCATCATATGTTTATCCTAAGTTTGATGACTTTGAAAAATTCCTAATCCAAGAGGAGGCTAAGTTAAATAATATATGTCTAATCAATTCTTCCAAGTCACAAGCATTATCGACTAGTGAGTCAAAGGTTTGAAAGAATCAAGGAATTTTGATAAGAAGTAAAAGAAGAGAAAAATGAGCCACGTAAAGAATCAAAATCCTCTCCCTCAAAAGGGGAAACATCTAAGAAGGAGAAGCCTACTTATGCATATTACAAGAAATCAAGGCATGATGAACACCAATATTATTCAAAATAAATTGATGAGTTAAATAATCTTCTTAAGAAGCATCACATCAATGAGTCTTCATCATCAAAGGGTTCATCATCTTCTTCCTCATCAAAGACTAATAGACATAAGGGGAAAGCACTTTTTGTAGTTGCATATTCTAAGTCAGAGAGGTGGATACTTGATTCATGAGCCTCACATCACATGGATTCATCAAAGAGTATGTTTTATTCATTTGAGACTTGTTCATCACCACACATCATGATCGATAACAACACATATATGTGTGTTTGTGGGAATGGATCCATTGACATGCATGATGGAGCATTCAATAATGTTATTTGTGTGCCTTCATTGTCAACCAATATCCTTTCTATCTATTAGATCATACATGGTTGAGTAGGCAAGAGTATTGAGTTCACACCAGATTCTATCATAATCCAAGATTTGTAGAGCAGAGATATAGTTGCAGTTGGGGAGGTTGATCACCAATCTCGAGTCTATAGCTTCTCACATTTTTCTCTTGATGATTTGATGGATGTTCACATTTAGGCATATTGTGTGGACACTTTTGAGGAGATTCAGTATGGTCATTTGGATCTTGGTATTGTCTCATCTACTGAGGATCTAGTGACATGTGTTGATATTCCATCTCCTTCATCTACTGTTGTACTTGAGGATTCTTTTGATTTAGTGTAGTAGAACATTCATCGTCTTCCAAAGATGGATACTTAGTATGAGTACTTGAAAGACATTGGCAATTTTTTTTGTGAGTCCCACATTTCAGATTTGGGAGACATCATTGATTGCATTCATTTTCTCTTTGATGGAGATGACCCTTCTTCAATTGTTATGAGGGAACACTCTGACCCTCTTGTTCATTCTCTACATGATCATCATTTGCAATTTGATGTGACTATGGATTCTTTTGGATAGGATTTGGAGGAGGCTTCTTTTTCTTCAAAGGAGGTATTCTTGTCTTTAGATTGTGCTCTACTTCTAGGATTTTTTGGATTGTCTTCTTTGTCAATGTGGCCTAGAATTCCTATTTGGAGTGTGAGAGCTTTTGGCATCGACATGGAGACACTTGAGAATTCTTCAAAGACATCACACATCCTACATACCATCTTGGTTTTATTTCTTCCTAAGGGAAGGAATGTTTTTCAACTCCTTTGGATCATCTTCATCATTCAATGTCAAGCTTTTACCATCATTGTAGGAGACTCAACATTGATTGGGGGTTGTGTGGTCTCTCTTGTACTTCTCTCTTATGGGGGGACTTTTTCCTCACATGGGTTTTTTTCCTTCTCATTCTTCATTGAGAATATTTTTTTTATCTCTCTTTTGGGGAGGAATTTTGTCCCACTAGGTTTTCTCCTTTTCTCCATTTGTGAGAGATTGCATTTTGATTTGTACATGGGTACCTAACATGGCCTCATAGTCAGGACCCATCTTTGTGTCATTTTCATAATAATCAACTACTCCCTAAGTTGCACTTAAGGGGGGTGTTGGTGTAAATAAAGTCTTGTGCCTAGTTAATTCATTACTAGGGAACTTAGGGGACTTATTTATATGTTAAGTTTACTTAGGTCCTAGGAAGGATCTTTCTAGAAGGTGTTAGTTATCATTAGATCTTATCTTATCTTTTGACTTTTAACACGTGTCCTAGGTAGTTATGATATGTTGTCACATGACATAGGATTAAGACACTTGTCATATTCCTATGTCTAACCTTGGATATATAACAAGGTGGTCTCATATGTAAATTAATTCATTCTTGGATAATCAATTCTATTGCAATCTTTAGCATTGCATATTGATCTCTCTTGTGCTTTCATGAAGTGCCTAGATCTTGGGTGGCTATAATCTTCAGCCAAATCTTGCATGGTGTAGATTTATTTTATACCAACTCTTACAGTGCCAGCATTTGAATATGTGTTAAGTTAGATTTGGGTCCTGACCTATCTTGGTTAGAACCGCTTTGAGAAAATTCAATTAAAATTATGTTTTTGGGTTGACTGGTTATGCACTTCAAGGTTTCATCTACACATTTCCTTGATGTAGATTGATGTACACTAGCATGTGAATTATTTTTTATCGCATTGGAAGAATTAATATGTTTATTTTTTGTCCTCTCTACCTCAAGATAGGACCACATTATGCTTTAGTCATCGACTTGTTGAATTCATTGTTTATCTTCTTCTTGGCTGACCTAATTGAAGTTTTGAAGTGTTGTGGTGGATATTGTAGACACCTAAATTTGGACACTTACATTTGTCCAAATTTGTCCCTTTTTTTCTAAATATCCTCTTACTTGCATTAATTAAGTAATATTACTATTATTTAATTAATACCCCTAAAGTCCTCTAAATCCCTAAGGTATTAAAATACCTTATCCTTTATTCCCCTTTTCCTCAAAGGAATTAAATAAATAATACATTTATTTAATTACTCACATGTCACATCCTCCATCACTTTTTCTTAACCCTAATCCACCTCTAATCCCATCATTAGGGATGTGCACATGTCTAATCCATGATTAGGATGTGTCACATCCTCCAAATTTTGCAATTTGGCTTCTAATCTTCATTAGCCACTAACTGTCTTCTAATCATTGATTAGTTAGTCCAATCAGCATCTTGGTCAACTCTCACATCCCCCAAGGAATTTTTAATTCCTTTTTGTCTTCCTCATGTGAATTTAAAATTCACTTTTAGTCCTCCAAAATTCTCCTCCTCCCCATGTGATCATTGAAAGGTCACATTAGTCAAATGGGTCAGGAACCTTCTATTATAAGCACCTTGTCTTATCCAAGGTACTTCTCAGCTTCCTTTTTGGGAACCTTGTCTTATCCTTAAGGTACCCCCAATCATGTGAATTTAAAATTCACTTTTATTCCTCCAAGGCTATCATCTTCCCCATGTGGATCATTGAGAGGTCACATCAGTCATATCCCAAGGTACTTGCAAGAACCTCCACATCATATGTCATTTTCTACCTCATGTGTCCTCTTGACACTTCATCCTCCACATGGAAAGATGTAAGGGCTTGTGATTCCTCAACTCACCATAGCCCTTCATCTTGTCCATGTTGAAAAAATCTCAACCGTTCAATCCTCTAGAGAATTCTCCCCTAAATATAGAGGATTTCTCTTTCATTCTAACATTAGGCATTCACACACTCTTGCATTCTAGCTCTCAAACACTTGCATTTTTTAATCTCCATTATTGCATGCTTTGAAGCTTTGGTTTCTTGCACTTGCACTCATCCATACCACTACCCACATCGTTCATTGCATCCCTCATATCATTTAGAACATTTTGAATCCATTTTCATCCACCTTTCCATCAAAGGAGCACGCAAAACATCAAAGATCCAAGGGCCAACCAAGGAGCAACTTGAACAAGGTAAAATCTGATTGCTTATCTCTATTTTGTTTAAGTTTAATGTAGCCCTATCTTGAGGTGTTAGTGTCTTTTTATTTCTTTTTGCATTCTATTTTTCATGATTTAGAATAGGTTAGGAACACTGATCACATTTCTAGCACGCCCGGTGGGACCCACAAACGGGTCCCTTTCTTTTACGTTTTTTGTTGTTTCACGTTTTGCAGGTTCAGGTTGCAAAGAGGCGACTTCGACCAAGACAGAGGCGACCCCGCCCATAGTTGGGTGAACCTGACCTTCAGAGGGGTGAACCTGCCCTAACTTGGGAAAACCTACCCTCAATAGGGGCGAACCTACCCTATAGGGTCGCCCATCTATGCATCTAATAGTTTCCACTTGTATTTTTCTGGATGGCGAACCTACCCTACAAAGGGATGAACCTGCCCCAGATAGGGGCAAACCTGCCCAGACAGAGTTGTTTGTGAGGTAAAACAATCATTTAAGCTTCATTTCAACTTCTTTTTTTCATCATTTTGAGGTACTAACCCCCTAACGTTGTCTGTTGGTGAGTGTGTGCATTTTTTTCCTAACATTTGTGTAGCTACTCTCACGCTTGTCGAAGAACAGAGATTGAACTACTAACACTTTTCTTGCAAAATGATCATTTTAGCATTATTAGTGTGCTTTGTTTATCATTTTTTCTTATTAATTTAGGCACATAGATCTAATTAAGGGGGATTCAACTTACTAATTTTCATGTTTGCAAGTTCTTTGTGTCACCCAAAGGGCACTATCTCATTCAAGCTTTCCCCTTGCACTTCATGTGAGCCTGGGGAGTAGCCGAGAATAGTTAGTGTTCTCTTCTTAGCAGGAATTGCTTGGGGATTTCATCACCCCAAGGGATGATCTCAACCATGCATACCAATGAGGTATACAAAGGGGGGAGAGTGAAAGTTGTACCTCAATCCAAACACATCATGTCTGGCGGAGCGTCGAAGCTAGGATGATACCTAGATAGACATGAAGAGTTGGTCCAAGCCTTCAGTACCTCGCTGGGGTTCCCAACTCACGCCTGTGATGGGATAGTGTTCATGGTTGTGCCTCATGTACTGAGTGTATATCGAGGACTCCCTAGTTGCCTTGTTCAGCCTAGTTAAAGGACTGTGTTGGCCATACCCTTCATACTAATCGTAGGATCATGCTATCTGAACTGTCTTTTTTTGTTGTGAAACTAGTGAATTCCTATTCTTTCAAGTCAACCTTATCTTCTGCTTATTGTTTGTTGTGTTTTTGGTCCTTTCCATAGTTGTTTTCACTTAAGTCAAGTCTAGGTCTATTACAGAGGGGAAAACCTGCCCCTTGTCTCAGTCATTTTTTAGCCTATTTTTATCAAAATTGTCTAACTTTTCACTGAATAGGTGAACCTAGCCTAGAGAGGGGCGAACCTGCCCTCAACAGGGGTGACCCTACCCTGAACAGGGGCGACTATGCCCTCTATCAGTCAAACAGCCATCAGAACAGCCAGTTTCCTAGTTTGGGCGAACCTGCCCTAACTTGGGTGACCCTACCCCATACTTGGGTGAACCTGCCCTATACTTGGGTGAACTTTCCCTTACTTGAGCAAACCTACCCCCTAAACAGCCATTTTCACATTTCGTTCAGTCATTCCAAGCACCCATTTGCTCATTCTAAACACTTGTTCCTTAGTTTGATCCTCCATCTCCTTTTTTTGAGCATCTGTCTCTTAATTCTGAGCATTTGTACCCTATTCTAAACATCCATCCCCTCAATCTGAGCATCCTTCTCCTTCATCCGAGCACCCGTTTACCTATTTTAAGCATTTTTTTCTCACCAATCTTTCACCAAATAGGTGGCATTGACATCAACTTGGGTAAACCTGCCCCTGAAGTTGGGTGAACCTGCCCTTAAGTTGGGCGAACCTACCCTAACTTGGGAAAACATGCCCTAACCTGGGTGAACCTACCCCTCAAACAGTTAATTCCATCCCTCATTCAGTCCTTCTAAGCATCTGCTTCCCCATTTTGAACATCCTTCTCCTCATTTTAAGCATTCATCTCCTCATTCTGAGCATCCTTTCATCCATTCCAAGCCTCTGTTTCATCATTCTGAGAGTCAGTCTTCCCTTCCAAGCAATCATTCATTCATTCTGAGCATTCATCTCCTCGTTCTAAGAGTCTATCTCCCTTTTCGAGCATTCATTCTTCTTGTTATGAGCATCCTTTCATCAATTCCAAGAGTCATTCTCCCATTCTGAGCAATCGTTTCCTCATTTCGAGTGTTTTTTTACTCATTCCGACCAATCATTCATTCATTTTGAGCTTTCATCTCCTCGTTCTAAGCATCCTTTCATCCATTCAGAGCATCTGCCTCCTCTTTCAAAGAGTTTGATCCCCTTCAGAGCAACCATTTCCTTGTTTCAAGTTATCATTTACTCATTCTAACCAATCATTCATCCATTCCAATCATTCATTTACTCATTTCGAGTATTCATTCATCCATTTCGAGCATCTATCTCCTCGTTCCAAGAGTCAATCATTCATTATGATCATCTGTTTACTCATTTTGAGTATCTGTTCATCTATTTCAAGCATTCATTTACTCATTCTGACCAATCATTCATCCATTTCAAGCATTCATTTCCTCATTTCGAACACTCATTCATTCATTCTGAGCTTTTGTCTCCTTGTTCCGAGAGTCGTTCATCTCTTATGATCTATCGTTTACTCATTCTGAGTAGTCATTCATCCATTCTGATCATCCATTCACTCATTATGAATAAACATTCATCTATTCCAAGCTTCCATCTCCTCATTCCAAGAGTCATTCATCTTTTATGAGCTATCATTTACAAGTTCCAAGTAGTCATTCATCCATTTCGATCATTTGTTCACTCATTCCGAGTAATTGTTCACCCATTTTGAGCTCTCATCTCCTCGTTTCAAGAGTTAGTTTCCCCTTCCAAGCATCCATTCATTCATTCCTATCAATCATTTGCTCATTCCAAGCATTTGTTCGTCCATTCCGATCATCTGTTTCCTCGATCCGATCATCCGTCTCCCTAATCCAATCATCCATCTCCCCGATCCGATCGTCCATCTACCCATTTTGAGAGTCTGCTTCCCTATTCAAAGGATCTGAAAGCAAATAGGAAACCTTTCCCAGTAGATAGGCGACCCTTCCCTCAAATAGGCAAACCTGACCTTCCATAGGTGAACCTAACCTTCAATGGGAAAACCTAATCTTGCATGGGTGAACCTGACCTTGCATGGGCGAACCTAACCTTGAATGGGTGAACCTGACCTTCATTGGGTGAACCTGACCTTCAATGGGCAAACCTGACCTTGCATGGGTGAACCTAACCTTCAATGGGCGAACCTGACCTTCAATGGGTGAACCTGACCTTCAATGGAAGAACCTAACCTTAAATGGGTGAACCTGGCCTTCAATGGGAAAACCTAACCTTGCATGGGTGAACCTGACCTTGAATGGGCAAACCTCACCTTCCATAGGCGAACCTCACCTTCATCTAGTCATTTGCATCTTCCGTTCATCTGTAATCTACATTTCGATCCATTTGTGTTCTCCAAAGGTCATAATTTCATCAACCAAATCACATAGGTGCATCTTAGAACATCATTAAATTCCATTACCATCATCAAATCATCCATCCCAATCACCTAGACTTCGTTTTAGGGATTTTGATTTTTATGCAGAAACTTTGAAGGCCATAACTTTTGACTCGAGTGTCTGTTTGGGCTGAAATTTTATAGGTGGTTGTGTTATGAGATGGCATGTAGATTCCTAACTAGTGGGTTGGCTCTTATTTTGGCACATTTTTGGGGCTTCAAACTTTCATCTTGACCCTCAAAATCGCAATTTAGTGTTTTTTTTTCCAATTTTGAAAAATCATTTTCATTAATAACTCAGAATGCATGTCTCAGATTTAGGATGTTAGTTGGAAATTCATCCTATCTTATTTTTTGGAAGTTTTTGGGAAAAAAATGGACTCTCAAAGATATGCATGTGCAGTTACCTAAAATGGCAAAATTTGATAATTTTTGAAAACTGCCAAATCTGGAAAAATATGATTGTCAGCACCTTACATCATCTAGTTAAACCCCTAAACTAGGTTTAAAATAACTCCCATCACATCCTCCAATCATCCTAATCTAATCTGCAATCCAATCTGAGCTTTAATCCAATCTCAATCTAAGCTTGACCTAAATCCCGACTTAAGCTTTAGTCCATTTCCATCCAAAATCTTTTGATCCATCATATTTATCTTCCACTTGTTTATTTCCATATTTTCCATCTGTATCCATCTAATTCGACATCATGAATCCTTATCTTCCATCAATAGTAGTCAAGGGAAACCCTAATTATGTTGACGACAATAACGAGAGTCTTGTTGATCAAGAAGTATATGACATAGATCCCCTTAATGCTATCATTTCTAGTAAGATTTCCCCAACCGCTTTCCACAATCCAATTACCCCTCCAACCTACCTCATTACATCTTCATCCACACCTAATAACACTCCTTATGCTACCTTTGACAAGGGATACCCATTATCTTCCTCGTCTACATATTCGTCATATCCTTCATCTACACCTTTCTCTTATCCAACACCCACATCCTTTTATCCTAATCTACCATCCCAATCTTCTCATACTAATTTTTCATCCCAATACTCCTATTACAATCCCCCATCAATGTCCCCCTATCTTAATCCTCCATACCAGTCTACCCATCCTAATCCTACATTCACACCTTCTTACCTTAATCCTACATCCCCATCAACCTATACTAATCCAACATCCATGTCTTCCCATCCTAATCCACCATCCCAATACCCTTACTACAATCCACCAGTCATATCCTCTTCTCCTAATCCACCGTCCATGTCCCCCTATCCTAATTCACCATTCCAATATCCCTACCTTAACCCTCCATCTACTTCCAGTCCTACATCCAATCCCATTCCTCCATCTACTCCCAGTCCTACACTCAATCCCATTCCTCCATCTAATCCTAGTCCACCAATCCATAGTCCTAATCCTCCACTAATACAAAATCTTTCATCCACTCCTACTATGCCATCTAAGTCTAGAGTATAAACAATTCTCACTCTAGAAGTTCTCCAAGGACTCATGACAAAGAAGACATCCCCAACTCCACATCATGAAGTCATGGAACCATGCCATCCCAATCCCTCATCCACGGTCATTAGTGATGAGACCCTTCTCCATCAAACACCTATCATTGTTGTTACCACCCTTATCACCACTCAAACCATTGAAACCATCACACCCACTGAATCCATTGAACACCCATCTCCTACTCTGAGAATCGTCAAACCCGTCGAAGATAACCAAGCCCCATCACCATCTTCTACTCCTAGATCCACCCAATCCAATGAAGAAACTCAAATCCAATACACTCCTCCCACTCCTAGTATCACTGACATTCATTCCCATGAACTTCATGAATCTTCCATCCTTCCATCTCCCCCACTTGAAGAGTCTATCCAATCCTCCATTGTTATGCCTCCCACACATGATGAGTCATGCCAAGAGCTTGATCCAAAGCATACCAACATATCCCCTCCTCCACATGAAGATCTCACCATCCTGTCTAGTCCATCTCAAGATCATATTCCTCCATCCATTCCATCCCATGATCCCCTTAACACTCAAGATCTGATCGCTCCATCTCGGGAGCCCTTATCACCTACTGCCACAAATCTAGATCCTATCATGTCCCCTAATCCCTCTCTTGATCCCTTACCACTCACCCGTCTCGATCAAGATGTTGCTATCTCATCATCTCCATCACATGATCCTCCATCATCACCTAAACCTACTATCCCCTCACCACTTTTATATCCCCTTAGTACTCTCACATTCTTCCATGGTGGTCTCCTTGCAGAAGAAAAACAAAGCATATATACCACCCATCCTCCTCCACCTAATAATGGACTCGCATCATTCTTCTAGAATAACACAAATCCTATCATGGATCAAATGCTCAAGAACATGAACTATCAAGGAAAAGGTTTAGGCCTTCATGAGCAAGGTATTTTAGAGCCCATCCAGGTCAAAGAACACTCCTATACGCGAAGGTCTCGGATGTACTGCTCACAAATCGCAATCCAAAAATGTTGGTACAACCTCCACAAACCCTCAAAAATCCTCTTCTAAATGAATAAGAGGATCCTCCCATCACTCCACCAAATCATTTGTTGCCATCCCCCCTCCTTCATCGTATCGCCTCCAAACAACCATCCATATTCCTCCTTCATCTGCTCCATCCATTTTGGGTCCTTACATCCCTCCATCCACCATCTCCCATCCTTCATCTACTCCATCCATTTTTGGTCCTTATTTCCCTCCACCCACTACGTCTATTTTGGGCCCTTATATCCCAAAATCACCTCCTCCATCTCACACTATTCATCCTTTCATCCATCCATCACCTATCCATGTCACCTGCCATAAACATCCCACTCTCATGTCCCCTAATCAAGATCAACAAAGGTGCATACCGACACATCCTTCATCCACGTATCATCCCCAAAATCCTACCTCCATCACTCCATTCATGTTCCCTCCACATCATCCATCTCCTCACACCCATCCCCCTACTAGTAAAAGCACTTTGGATGCCAAAGTAAAAATGCATAAATATAAACAGCCACATGGATCTAAAGATCCTCATGTCCCCTCTAAAAGACATGTTGAAGAAAAGAAAAATCAAATCCAAAATCCAAATCCAACTCATCGGCCACAAAGGCCCACCAAAAAAAAGATCAAAACCATGTGGATCCCAAAGAAAAAATATGCAATATCTTCAAATGAAAAATCTATAATAACATCCAAAGTTGCTAGTCCAAAAGCTAATCATTCTCATCCACCATCTCCTAAATCTATTTTAGGTCTTTATGTCCCAAAATTCACTATCTCATCTCCTCCATTATCCATGCATTCTCCATCCATTAATCCTCCTATCCTTTCATGTCCACCACCATATGTGCCAATGTTGGTCTTGAACTCATTACCCCATCATTCGATCCATACACTTTCCAACATCCCATCCATTATCCCACATATCTCCCCCATCAAATCCCTTTAATCCATTCTCTTGCATAATCCATTTATCCTCATAAGGTTGTACCAACATCCAACAGTCATTTTGCATGTGGGCTCTTATTACCGCATATGGAACTTGATGCTTGAGTCCATCTACCTCTTCTCACATATCCTCTAAATCCACTTATCCACATCCCTATCCTTATCCACCTCCATCCACATACTATCCAAAAGATCCAAAAAATCCAAAAAATCCAAAAAGTCAAAAAAGTAAAAAATTGTCAAAATAAAATAAAATCAAGAAATAGTAAAGAGAAATAATTCTTCCAATGGTGAAAACTTGGCAAACAAGCACCTTGGATAAGTACCATGATGAAAACCTAGCAAATAGACATCATGTGTAAATCCCCCATCCATCTTACTTCCACAATTGGGGGCAACTACATCCCTTGCACCCATCTCCTCCATCCCACCTATCTTAAACATCTTGCCTATGATATCCCATTTATCCCAATCCCTCCATCCTCCTTGTGATCTTGATATAGATAGGGGTAAACATATAAACATGTTGTGTACACCTATTGGCATACATTCCCATCATCCATACACTCTATTAATCCTTATTCACATCCATCTATCTTCCTTTTCCACCCATCATGCTACCATCAATCTTCCTTCCTTATCCATGCATCCTATCCATACCCATATCACTCCTTTATTTTCCGTCCTATCTTCCATCCCTCCTATATTTAGAGTGGTGGAATCTCCTTCCTTTGTGACATAAGTCCTTGGATACATCATTCATCTAAACAAACCCTTCCATCTCCCCATCCTTATATCCCTATCCATCCAAACAATCCTTTCCATCTCCCCATCCTTATCTTACCATCCATCAAATAGACAATCCATTCCTTTCCATCTCCCCATCTTTCTCTTCCTCTCCATCCCTCATAACAATCCCTTCCATCTCCCCATCCTTATCTTCTTATCCATCCAAAAAATCCCTTCCATCTTCCCATCCTTATCTTCCTATCCATCCCTCATAGCATCCCTTTCATCTCCCCATCCTTGTCTTCCTATCCATCCATCATAGCATCCCTTCCATCCCCCATCCTTATCTCCCTATACATTTATCTCTATCCTCATCCCATATCATAATCCCTTGTCATTGGTATCTGGCTATAGGCTTCCCCCCATGCAACGCAATGCCATCTCTCTCACTATCATAAATCCCACCTTTTTCACACATCTTTCCAATCTCCTCTCACTTTTCATCACTTATCTATCCATCATATCACCATCCCAATTCATCTTTTGATGATTTGGATAGCTCTCCCATCCTTGAGCTACACCTAATCACCATCATCCTATCCAATCCATCAGGTCAGTATTGTCTCATCGTATCAGTCCCATCATTTTATCCCCTTATCCTAGTCATCTCATCATCCTTCATCTACGGTCGTTTGTCGGTCTTTTGTCGAACTACGTTGCCCCTGCACTTTCACGTAGGAAATTTCAATCATTTTATCTACCCCTAGGGCATTTGTCAGTCCAGTATTATCATCCATCGAGGTCTCCATTGTCCTCTTTCTGCTTTTATCCATGGGTCAGTCAGTCTCACTCGTGATCATGAGATCTCACTCGTATCATGAGATCTACTCAGTTTTGAATATCCTGCATCATATCAATCTTTTAGTTTAGTATTCATCTATGGTCTCAACAGGATGTATCCTTCCTAATAGACCCCATCAATCCCATCCATCACCTTGATCCTATGGCAAAGGATGTTTGAAATTGATTGTGATCTTTTGATGCTTTTGGCTTTTGTTTATCATTTGAGCTCCCTATCATCACTTGTCATGGTCGCCTTGATCCATCACATCATGGTGTGCTTTGACTAGTCAACATAGGGGTGTATCTTGATCTTTTCTTTATTGTTGTCTTCTTGGTTGTCCCACGTAGTACCCACCAAGATCCTTGAGGTCTTGTGTTACACTGGGGCATCCTTCTGTGCTTGTGGTTATCCCAATGCCTGGCCCGACCAAGGTCTTCGCAACTTTGGGGTGTTGGGATAGCCTTCTAGTCTGTTGTGTTTGTTTCATGCATTAGACACTAATCCACCTTGGTTACATATACCCTGGTACCTAGTGTCTTATGCTATAGCAAAAATCAGTGCTCTAAAAATGGAAAATCGCATTTCATTTTCCATTTCATTACATTTAATGTATCCTCCATCTCTTCTCATCCATCTTTTCATCAATACTCATCATTTCATCCTCTTTTCAATCTTCTTATAATAATATAGATTGGTTATTCTAAATGTCCTCATCATATCACCATCTTTTCAATCTTCTTAGAATAATATAGATGGGTTATTCTAAGAATCTTTTCACCCATATCACATCTCCATCCAATCCTCATCCAAACAAATCTAGCACAAATCATCTAATTCCATCCTCGGTCTTGTTCTTAGCATTGCTACAAGCCTTGATCCAATAATCATCATCATCATTATAATTGTGATGTATCCTTCCCTATCCTTTCATGTTGTTTTGGGATGTATCCTTCCCTCATCAACAACACTTTCATCATCATTATCAGGATATTGTTCCCTATCCTTTGGTGTTGTTTTGGGAAGTATCCTTCCCTCATCAACAACACTTTCATCATCATCATCGAGATTTATCCTTCCCTATCCTCGTGTTGTTTTAAGATATATCATTCCCTCATCGACAACACTCCATCCATCATCAACCCATTTTTGGCTTGTAGCTTGATTGGGGCAACATCACCTTTGTCCTTAAATCTATTTGTGCTTCACCATCTTCTATCGCTTATCGTCCTCTATTATCCATCACTTTGCATCATCTCCCTCATCTCCTCTTGCATCATCTCATCCATTTCGAGAGAACACCCATGTTCTCTTGAACTCGCATGCCCTCTCGAGGGGGCATCCTCAATCCCTAATATTCATCTTCATTCCCATCATCTTTCTTCCTAGTCACTCCTTTGATGACTGGGCCATCTTTTCCAATCTAATCATCTTCTTCTTGGTCTTATTTTTTAATCTTCTTTGAAATGATGCTACTTCGTAGCACCATCTCAAAGAGGGGAAAAATGTAGACACCTAAATTTGGACACTTACATTTGTTCAAATTTATCCCTTTTCATCTAAATATCCTCTTATTTGTATTAATTAAGTAATATTACTATTATTTAATTAATACCCCTAAAGTCCTCTACATCCCTAAGATATTAAAATACCTTATCCTTTATTCCCCTTTTCCTCAAAGGAATTAAATAAATAATACATTTATTTAATTACTCACATGTCACATCCTCCATCACTTTTTATTAACCCTAATCCACCTCCTAATCCCATCATTAGGGATGTGCACATGTCTAATCCATGATTAGGATGTTTCACATCCTCCAACTTTCGCAAGTTCGCTTCTAATCTTCATTAGCCACTATCTTCAAATCATTGATCAGTTAGTCCAATCAGCATCTTGGTCAACTCTCTCATCCCCCAAGGAATTTTTAATTCCTTTTTGTCTTCCCCATGTGAATTTAAAATTAAATTTTGGTCCTCAAAAGTTTTCCTCCTCCCCATGTGATCATTGAAAGGTCACATTAGTCACATGGGTCAGGAACCTTCTATTATAAGCACCTTGTCTTATCCAAGGTACTTCTCAGCTTCCTTTTTGGGAACCTTGTCGTATCCTTAAGGTATCCCCAATAATGTGAATTTAAAATTCACTTTTATTCCTCCAAGGCTATCATCTTCCCCATGTGGATCATTGAGAGGTCACATTAGTCACATCCCAAGGTACTTGCAATTACCTCCACATCATATTTCCTTTTCCACCTCATGTATCCTCTTGACACTTTATCCTCCACATGGCAAGATGTGAGGGATTGTGAGTCCTCAACTCACCACAACCCTTCATCTTTCCCATGTTGGAAAAATCTCAACCGTTCAATCCCCTAGAGAATTCTCCCCTAAATATAGAGGATTTCTCTTTCATTCTAACATTAGGCATTCACACACTCTTGCATTCTAGCTCTCAAGCACTTGCATTTTTGAATCTCCATTATTGCATGCTTTGAAGCTTTGGTTTCTTGAACTTGCACTCATCCATACCACTACCCACATAGTTAATTGCATCCCTCATATCATTTAGAACATTTTGAATCCATTTTCATCCACCTTGCCATCAAAGAAGCACACAAAACATCAAAGATCCAAGGGAAATCCAAGGAGCAACTTGAACAAGGTAAAATCTACTTGCTTATTTCTATTTTGTTTAAGTTTAATGTAGCCCTATATTGAGGTGTTAGTGTCTTTTCCTTTCTTTTTGCATTATTTTTTGCATGATTTAGAATAGGTTAGGAACACTGATCACAGATATATATGCAAGTCCTTTTTCGATGCAACATTTTGGAGAAGTGTAAAAGTGTGTGAACAAGAAAGTGTGGATTGTATTTCAAGATCTTGTAGAAGAAGTGCAAATGTGTGAAAGATAGAATTAGATGTACTATAATGCCTCAGTCAATAGAGTGTTATGTTGACAAACATTGTAATCTTTCTCTAAATATTTATATCTTGCTCGAAGATAGTGAATCTCATCATGCCCTTGTATCTTGCACCTAAAGTTTTGTTTTCTTTAGTTCTACAAGTCCTTTGTATCTTGTGCTAAGGTTTTGTGCCTTGGTCTGCAAGTCCCTTTTGGCAGTGATCCTTTATATTGTGAGTTAACTCTCACCATATTTTTTCCCTCATTGGGTTTTCCATGTAAATCTGGTGTCATCTTGTGGATGTGTAGAAATAATAACATGGGTAGATCATTTATGCCTCAAAGAAACAATACTATCTTATTTCATGGATAATGATATGCTTGCAAATATTATGGTCACAAGGTTGATGAGTGCAGATATAAGATAAAGAGAAATATTTTTTCTCCATAGCATAACATTGTGTGCTACAAATGCAATAGGATGGAACACAAGGCAAACCATTACAGTAGTGATTTTGTGAAGCCGCCTATTCAAAATCAAAAAAGGGATGAAACACTCAATCAACAAAGGAATTTAAATGAAAAGGTCTAAATGGAAGACCATGAGAGGAAGGATTATTATACACTTGTGCACTCTACACAAGATTAGATAAGATAAACTAAGACAAAGCATTATCTCAGGGGGATATTTCACTTGTAGGACCTTTTAGCCCCCTAAAAAGGATGTTGTTGAAGACTTTAGCATGAAAGAAGAATTGAATCAGATCAGTTTATGTACAAGTCTATTGTGTATGAATGAACCCTTTTTAAAGGTTCACATGCAAGTAGAAGGTGTGTGGAGGTTGGTACACTTGTTCTAATTAATGTCATTCTAGTTTGGTGTACCACACATAAGGATAATTTTTAGAAAGGTAAGTTTTAGAAGTTTGCCAAGGCATTCACAGTGCATACTCTTTGGTAGATTCATGCTATTTTGGTTTGCACCTCTCTGCAAAAAAATGTCCTATCTTGTGGTCTGGAAGATAAGTTGGTCAAGATGTGAAAGTGTTGTATCTAGGTTCTCAAGTCTTTACACCTTCTGATGTAACAGCTATAAGTAATAGTGTGTATGTGCCCTAGAAGAGTAAAATGATGATGAAGGCTTGTTGGAATGCTTTTCATTCCTTAGGAAGGAGTATTTTGGTCATACACTTGTAGATATATTTTTTTTGTGTTAAATGCATGCTACTTTGTTGTATCAAATTTTTTGGGGGTCTATAAGTACAATTTAAAATGGCAGTGTGCTATAGATAGTTTTGGATGCCTATCTAATCTTCAAAACATATGTTTTGGTACTTGTGTCAATTGGTGTATGTACAAGTTCAGCTATATGAGCCTATACAGACATTTTACATGTCTTAGTGTGTTTCAGGATTGATTTTTGGTTGCCAATTTTCAAGACAATCCTAAGAAATATTATGAAAAAGTTGTGAAAAGAATATTCAGATGTTTGAAGGGAACTCTGGATTATGGCTAGTGGTATAAAAAGGATAATAAATTTTCTCTCAGTGCCTATACTGATGTTGATTGGGAAAGTTGTGTCAATGGCTGAGAAGTACAAGTGGAAGTGCATTATTTTTGGGAGATAGATTGGTCTCTTGGTTCAATAAAAAGAAAGATTTTGTGTCTTTATCCACAACAGAGATTAGATATATTGTTGTTGCATCTTGTTGCACTTAGGTGCTTTGGATGAAGTAGACCTTGAAGGATGTGAAAGTGGTTTATGATGAGCATATTCCAATATTGTTTGACAATACTAATACTATTAATATTTCCAATAATTTGGTAATACATTCAAGGACTAAACACATCTCTATCTAGTATCACTTTCTGAGAGAGAAGGTTGCAAAGTAGGAATTTAGAATGGAGTATGTGCCTACCAAGGACTATATTACAGATATCTTCATAAAGGAACTTTCAAAGGATACTTTTGAGTATCTCCAACAAAAGCTAGGGGTTATTACCTCTCCTTGTTCTAACTACATGCATAAATGGTGCATCTTTTCAGGGGGAAATTAATGCATTATATTTTTCTCCTAGATTGATTTATGCACCACTCAATGGGAGTTTGGTGCAGATGTGTAGATTTTGTGAATGTATGAAGAAGAAGTGTTATTGGTCAAAGGGAGTATGTGTTGTTGTTTCATTTGAATATCTTTTTCCCTTTGTCCTGAAGTCAGAGAATATGTTGCTTCCCTCTACATACAGGTGTTTGTTTCCCTTTGTCCTTGACATCAAAGGGGGAGAGTGAGAAGGTGTGTTGCCATCAATGCTAAAGGGGGAGATTATTGGCAGTTATTGTTATTGATATCAACACTGATTATTGGTTGTATTTGGTGTCAATACTTGATGAAGATTGTTATATGTTTGGAAATAGTTGATGACCTTTTTATCAGTGGTTGATGACAACACTTGATGAATTGTTTATGGTTGGAATTGTTGTCAGCACTTGAGAAGTAAGGGATATTGTTGGAAATTGATGTCAAATACTTGGAGAGAGATTGTTGTAGTGTTTGTTGTTTAGAATTGGTTTTCATTGTTGATAGCATTCATTTTGGGCCAACATTAATGTGTGGTGTTTTTACTAAAGTTCATCGTTGGATGTCATGCCTTGTCTAATGATAATCAAAGAAGTATTGAGTGTAGTTGTTGTCAACAGAGTTGGTTCCATAGTGATATATTGAGATGAGGATTAGAAGTATTGTTGATAGTGGAGAGATGTTGTTGAAGGTCTAAAATATGTCTTATGCTCTCTCTTGATGTTCCTGATGAAGCATGTGATTCTAGAAGAATGTTCTAGCCTCTGCAAGTTGTTTAGGTGCTCCTAGTTCTGGAAGCTATATTGAAGTTTGTTTGGGAGAATGTTCTGCATTCGTCCATTGTTAAAGATATGGCCTTGCAGTTTGGGATTCAAATTTAGTATTTTTTGGATGTTGCATTGCTATCTTTTTAGGTCACCAACGTTGCCAAGAAGGTTTCTATGAAATGTAGAAGGTTGGAAGTGTTGTTGGTTATCTGGACTAGTTTGGGAACTGCTCCACATTTCTTTGCATTGATGTCTCTACTCTTGCAGCTTGGTGAATGTGTTCTCAATGTCTATGTAGTGCCTCAGATCCAATTTCATGTGTTGAAGTGATCCACAAATTGATCTGTTAATGTTATATCTTCTGAAATTATGTTATATGCTTCTTGAATGAAGTATTTTGTTCCTTCTTGGTTTGTGATGGTTGTTTGTGGCATGAGAGAATGAAATAAGTCATTAAAAGTGTTATTGGATGTTCATAGAACATCCCCATATGATATGAACAGTGTCGATTGGCCTCTTTGGTGTTGCATTGTGTTTTGAGTTGGCTTTTTGGGTTATTTATAGATATCTAGATGACATGGCTTGTTTTCTTGGTCACATCATATGCTTGGGGGTCTACGCTATCATTTGAAGATTTGTTAAGTTATATTTGGGTCCTAACCTATCTTGGTTATAGTCTCTTTAAGAAAATTCAATTGAAAGTATGTTTTTGGGTCGACTAGGTATGTACTTCAAAGTTTCATCTACATGTTTCCTTGATGCCAACTTAGATTGATGTGTATCAACATGTGAATTGTTTTAGATCACATTGGAAGATGTAATAAGTTTGTTTTTGGTCATCTTTATCCTCGAGATAGGATCACATTATGCTTTGGTGGTCGACTTGTTGAATTCATTGTTTATCTTCTTCCTAGATGACCTAATTGAAGTTTTAAAGTGTTGCAATGGATATAAATGCAAGATCTTTCCAGATGCAACAATGTGGAGAAGTGTACAAGTGTGCAAACAAAAAAATGTGGATTGTATTTGAAGATCTTGTAGAAGAAGTGTGAATGTGTGAAATATAGAATCATATGTGTTATAACACCTTAGTCAACAGAGTGTTATGTTGACAAACATTGTAATCTTTCTCTAAATCTTTGCATCCTACTCTGAGATAGTGAATCTCATCAGGTCCTTGTATCTTGCACCTATAGTTGTGTTTTCTTTAGTTTTGCAAGTCCTTTGTATCTTACACTAAGCTTGTGTTCCTTGGTCTACAAGCTCCTTTTGGTAGTGATCCTTTATATTGTGAGTTAACTCTCACAGTGGTTTTTCCCTCATTGGTTTTCCACATAAATCTGGTGTCATCTTGTGCATGTGTGTTCTTATCTCTTTTATCATTGTTTCTGATCTGATTAGAGTTAGAATTGTTATATCTTTGATTATTGAATTGATGAAGCTTTATACTACTATATACTTCTCTGCTATATTATTTTGTTTAAGGGTTTTGATTTGGTTAAGTGCTAAAAAATTTTAATTCCATAAGGGCTTACGTTTTTCAGTAGACTAATTCACCCCCATCTCAATCTTCGAGTGTGTTCAATGCATATGAAATAAGTTTGGTTGACAGTAGCTTGGGACCCAAAATTGAGGATACATAGCAGACATGGTTTCAAGTATTTAATCTTGAGGGAATCATTCTATAATCTCTGAGGAAAGAGATATTGCAATAAATTTTTAAAAACCACTTACAAATTTAACAATTTTGTTAAAATCTTCCTTTGTAATAGGTACTTCTTGGTAGAGTGTTTGACCATCGTAGAATAGTGTATTGGTATTCCATGTACAAAGACACATAACTCCTCACTTGTACTAAACTGCAAAAAAAATAGGATTGTTCAAATCTATAATTAACTGCCAACTTATAAATTCTGGACTTTGAAATGGATAATTTGATAGATATAGATTATCAAGGGTGATGCATTTCATTCTTTGTAGTTTAATATATTCATTAATGTATATATTTCTTTCTTGGAATTTTTCACAAGATTATTTATTTCATCTAGCAAGAGGAGAATACTAGATAAATCTAAAAGTGTCTCTATATCATTTAACCTATATTAGAGGTTAGGAGCTTTGTCTACTGTGTGGTGATATTCGTACATAACTCCAACCAAGGATTGATATTCTAAAAATAATTGCACTGGTTCATGGAAGGATATCCATCTGGTATCAACATCCTTAAGAATATTTTTTCCTCCTATTATTCCCTCAAAAAAAATTTAAAATTCCACAAACCATTTGGAACTTCAGTAGAAGTATGAGTAGAGCTCACATCCTAGATTTTCAACTTTTGATACTAAAGGAAACTTTCTTACAATTTTAAATGCTAAATTCATTTGGTGGGTCATGTAGTGAATAGAAATCATGTATGGTGAACAAGTAGTTCATAAATTTATGCAAAAACTATTCCTCTGGCCTTGCATTACTGAAGCTCCATCAGCTCCTACACACTAACTTTTTGGCAATTATGAATTCATCCATACCTATAATTTCATTCAAATATTTCTTGACTAGTCCAAATAGATTTTGCAATGTCAAACTCACCTTAATGTGTTGTTAAACACGAAGTATATGAGGTTGGCTGAAGCATTGTCTTGTGTATAGTATACACATCCATACATACCCAAGAATTATTATCTACTGCAATAACTTCATTCTAATAGTATAATGCAATGAAGGATGACTCTTTATTTATCCTTTTTCCTCATAAATTAACTTGATTTTTCCCACATCTATGGAACAAGTTTCAATATTCCTATGAGGCATTGTCAATGCCTTCATTAATATTTGGTGCAAGAGTTGATAATGTATTCCATCTTGATCTAATGGATCAAAAACATTACCAAAGTATGACTTTATGGTAACTATGTGTTTTGGGAATTTTTGTGGTCCCCCTACACCACTTTGAGGATTATTACTCTTGTTGTTGCTCAACATCTTGATCTCTCATGAAATAAAAGCTATCAAAAAATGTCTTCTTGTTTAAGAAGGAGACATATAATATAGATCCCATTCCCTACTCAATATCATCTTTAAGATTGAAGCAATAATGGAAATGAGATAAACAATCTTATAACACTATGAAGAAATGATCACTTACCTTTAGGTTTTCACTAACTCGCTATTCGTTATTGCATAATGATCGTTCCTCTCAAAATATGTAAAAATAAATCAGACTTTTGATTGTATTTATATAAATCCATATTTGATGAATTCTGCGGGGATTTTTAAATGGTATAGTAAAAATTCGGTGAACCTTGTGTGATTATACAACGATACATTTAAATGTTGGGAAAATTAAACCTCGATAAAACACAATTGCAATTATGGCTCCTGCCATGTTATTGGAAAAATGGGCTTTAAATTGGTGGTAAAAAAGCATTGGAAATGCATATCTTTTAATGGAAAAATTATTAATTACATATGCCTCATAAAATAAATTGATGAAAAATTAAAATGTATTGCATTTGATAATTTGTTAAATTTGAGCGATTTGGCCACCTCATTGGTTGCAATATATTCCCTAATTTTGAATTGGCGAAGATTCACCACTAAATAATCCTTGTTGAACTATCAACCACTGTTGCTGAAAATCTAGTAATTGAACCTATGATTGATACAATTTTCCTCCCTTGTGGCATAATTGTTATGTACTTCAATGCAATTGCTCTATCATTAGGGTACTTACTATTACTAGACCTCTTAGTCTTACCAAATAGACCTACAAACATAGACCAGATTAGAATAATAGAGGTGAACTTGAGATTTGATCATATCCCATTTCACTTTCATTCATATTCCTTCAATCACACCTATACTTAGGCTTAGAATGATTTTATCGTCATCCATATAATCATCCACACATAGGGATCAAACCCATTACTATTTGTTTAGCTTGGAAGTTTGCCTTCTCCAAGTTGAAGAATTAAACTAGCCTATCTATGCGTAGATTAGCTTACAAGATTTGGCTAATTCTAATTTAGACAATTCCACCCCTTTTATCCATTGAATTTAAACTCAAATGTCTAGTTCACAATTCAAACATCATTATCAAACCCCCAATCATAAAGTTTAATATCTAGATACACTTTGGTATTTTCCTAATCATCATCTGAAATGACCAAATATCCACATGAATCAAATCTTATACATTACTTATATTCCCATTGAAACAAGGTCACAGGCTAAGAAGAAAACAAAGCATCAAGATCCCAACAAGACACTTATACATAGGGAACTATTTCAAGGAGCACAAAGAGAGGTACCCATGTTTGTTTCAAATAGATTTGAAACTCCACCCATATTGAGTCCTAATCATAGTCCAAACATTAGTGGATTCAAAGAAATAACACTTGAGGAGTTGGCAGAGGCACACCAAGAGCCAACACCATGGGATTAGTATATGTCCTACTTGTCACAGATGAGATTGATATTTCCTACTACTTGCATAGAAAGGTGTTAAATTACCCACAATATTTGACATCACCCTCATAAAATAAATCCCTAATAACACTCCATCATCAACCTTGGGGGAAACAAGTTCTAATAATATCATACCAAAACCACATGACACTATCATACCCCCTATATACACCTAAAAACGGTCATCACGTTCAGTTAATTAAATACAACCTATTTAATTAATACTTCAACTACATACAAATAAGGTCTTACTTTATTTATATTGTTCACTTTCCTTTTAATTCTCCAAAATCACATTCTTCTAAATAATTAAATAAACAAAATAATACCCTAAACGTGTTTATTTAATTAACCTTCCTTAATCCTGATTAAGAATTAGAGCACATTTCTACAAATTTTTGTGTGTCACCTCATAAAGGTCACATGAAAATAAATAAGCGTAATTATTAATCAAAATTATCCTCACACACTTCCACCAACGAGAAAAATCACATGGATTTATTCCCCCACACTTCCAACAAATTTGGAGCACATGGGTCTTTGTTTCACACACTTGGGAATCCCATAACATTTGGCATGTTTCCAATTGGTCAAAGGATTCTCTCCACACACATAGCATGTTGTCCTTGGTCAAGGGGACAACATCATGATTCCTTTCATCTCCACCGTCTATTATTTCTCCTTCAAATCTAGACTGTTGATAGGTGCCACCTCACAAAATGCTTGAGAAACCCTATAAATACACCCTCTTGCCTTAGTATTTATCATCCACAATTTGAGTAAAGTTACTATGCAATTTTATCTTAGGAGCTTGGAGCTTTCATGGAGTCTTATACTTAGTTTCCATATCATGTGTTACTTTGCATTCTCATCTTATATTAATTAATTGCTTCATAGTTACATTTTATCATCCCCATTGCATCATAGTTACATTTTAGGTTAGTTTGCTAGTTCTTAGTTCTTCATTTGGCCGTATTTGCATAATCATGGATAGTTCTTAGCTTTTTAGTTTCATATCATAGAAATCTCACTCATCTCCACTTGTTCATTAGAATTTCCACATTAATCAACATCAGTTTTACTTCATGATTTATCATTGTATCCTAATCATTTCCATCGTTTCATTTCATTTAGAAGCATACCACCATTCCAGCACACATTTGCACATAGTTTCATCTTAGCTGTATCCAGCATCAAATCTCATTTTCTAGGTAGTCATTTTAAGATTGTGCCCATAGAAATCTAAGGGCCAAATGGTTTAATAAATCCCTAGAAATAGAGGACAATGATACGTATTTGAAAGATTTGATTGTATTACGAATAGAGTAGTTTTACTTGCTTCAAAATTTGAATGTAAACTATCTCATTAAGATTTGTGTTGACATTAGAATACTCTCCACATTCAACACACGCGCAAAATGGCGCCCACCATGGGGCTTTTGCCTCACTTGTTGCTAACTTTTTTACAAATTTCATGATCGTAGTTCAAATTGAAGACTTGGGAGCCTTTTGCACCTATTTTGAGGCAATTTTGGGTTGTTTCTGGAGTTTTGGCACCTCTTGTCTTGTTTTGGAACCTCTTGCTTGAGTTTTTGTGACTCTTGCAAGTTGTTTTGAGACTGTTTTCACCTTTCCAGGACCATTTTGGGCCACTTTTAGAGTTTTGGCGCCTCTTGCACCTGTTTTGGCACCTCTTGCTTGAGTTTTGGTGCCTCTTGCAAGTTGTTCTAAGACTATTTTTACCTATTCTGGGACCATTTTGGGCCACTTTTAGAGTTTTGGTGCCTCTTGCACCTGTTTTGGGCAACTTGTTCTACGACTATTTTCACCTGTTCTAGGACCCTTCTACACTGTTTCTAGAGTTTTGGTGCCTCTTGCACCTGTTTTGGCACCTCTTGCAGCTATATTGTCACCTCTTGCAAATTGTTTCAGGGAGTTTTGGCTTGTCTAACTCTATTTTTGAGATTTTTGTCTTTGTTTTGGTGCCTCTTGTCTCTGTTTTGGCACCTCTTTCCTCTTTTTTGGCACTTCTTGTAGTTTGTCACCAAATCAGAAACTCACATTCTGTGTTGTGCATTTGTAAGTTTTCCTAGAATTGTTGTCAAAGACTCAAAACATAAACTACTAACACATTGCAGGGGGTTGGATGTTATTCACTTGTTTTCATTTTGGTTAAGATAGGAATGTAGCTTAATTAAAAGGTTAACAAATATCATGTTTCCTTTTGGTTAAGTTAGGAACATAGCTTAATTAATAGGTTAATGAACACCATGTCTTTTGTATGTGATGGATGGTAGGCATATGCTCTCCCCTTAACTGGGTGATCCAAAAATCTAGACCCATTCTTGTTTATGTGTGAGTGTAAGTGGAGTATATGGCATGAGTTCTCTCTTTATTCATGTGAAATAAAGATCAATTGAACTATGGGTATACTTGTTTGCTTTTGTTTACCCTAGAGGACCTGCCTTGTGGGAAAAAGTAATCACCCAAGGGAATGACCCAACTGGTAACACGCTAAAGAAAAACGACTTCCAATTGGGATATAAATGTGGATACTTAAGGAAATTTCAAGTATCACGTGGGTGGATCCGATGAGATGGATCGAAAGGGACTCTCACCGCATGGGTCACTCCCTATGAACGGAATGTCTGAATTAAAACCCCTGTTGTAGATTTGCCAAAATCCTTTCACAGTTTTTAGTAGAGGTGATTGGTTCACCATGGGAGTTTCATGGGGACTGGAAGCTTGGTTGGCCTGAGAAGAGAGCCCCTATAAGGGAGGGTCGTGCAGCCAAGCTGCTGAATTCATCCACTAAAGATAGTGTGGTTGGGGTAAAACCTGTGTGGAATCTAAAAGAATACAATCTTACACAGCCTTAGGAGTGTATATTCTACTTGATGTGTCTTCAAAAAGAAACTCAAACAAAACACCATCAAAAACATTACTTTTTGAAAGTGAAAATCTTGATTCAGAACTACATTCATTGAGGTAGACAAGTCAATAACTTAGGTCCATCCATCTTCAGAAAATCAGTCCTTTCAGCAGTGTTCAACCTTTCCTTAGGAAAAACAGAGTCATAATATGTGGTTTACATGATGATTTCATGAAAGGTCAAGATTAGAAAACCAAATATCAAACCTCTCAGTCCAAAACAACATCAAAAATGTTTGTCTATGCTCTATGACTTTAGAGAAAGGTTAACCTTCAATTTTTACAAGAGAGCTTGCAAAAATAATCTAGAATTATACATGATGTACTATTGTCAAAATCCAAGACTTTTCCAACATTTTGAGTACCTTAATTACACCTCCTGAATCAAAACTCTGAGTCCAAGATCGTTCCTTAGATACCTTAGAAGTCTAAACGTGTCGAAACGGACCTATACAAGTGGAACTTTTCAAACTAAACCTAGATCTAAACATTTAAAGGTGCCTAAATCATTAATATCCATTACATATTTTCTTGTACAACCTAGTTTCATCTTCAGGATTTGTCATCCTTTAATCACGAAACTATGTCATGTAATCAAATAAACTTAGTCTAATCAGTAGAATTTTTCATTCACTTAGTAAAACTATTTCAAACTTAGATCAAAGCTTAGATAAATCAAAATCCAAACGAGATCACAAAAGAGGAGACTCAAGGACAAGGAACTTGGAACACCCAACTTTGAAACGGAAAACATCCAAAGTCCATCGTATTGAATTGATCCCTAATGGCTAATAAATCCCTATTCTTGGACTCAACAACACTCAAGGGAAAGAAATAATGAGGATATCCGACAAGCGGAATAAGACCCCAACTTCCATAATTTTTTGGAAAATATTTTTGAAAGAGATGGGGAAAAATACCTACTAATGTTAGCCAATCAAGGAGTCAAACTTCCCCCTGATTTTGATATCAACATCTTAAAAACACCTCCCCAAAAGCCTAAAAAGGAAACAGAACAAATGGTTACTTTAACTCACCAAATGAAGAACCTTCAACAACAAGTTCTAGATATGCAAAGGGGAACTTTGAAATGATACTTGATCGAGGACATTTGTCCTTATCCCTTTAATCAATCCATCAAAATGATTCCTTTCCCTAAATGTAGTGAATTTCCAAAGTATGATAAATAGAATGGTACAACTGATCCATTAGATCACGTAAGGGAATTCTGAACTATGAGTCTAGAATTTATGCATGAGGAAACTTATTTGATGAGACTATTTCCCCGAAGTCTAGGAGGGACATGCCTTGAATGATTTTCAAAGATTACACCCTCCATCAACACATTTGAAGAGTTGGTCAATAGATTTCTCACTCAATACTCTTACAATATCCAACATGATATCACCATGAAAGACCTTTGCAACTTGAAACAGAAAAAGGGTGAGTCCTTCCTCATTTTCTTGCAAAATTGGAGGAGATTGTTTGCAAGATATTCTCGTCCCGTACCCAAAAAGGAAAATATAGATATTTTCATTGACAGCCTAAACGATGAGATGAGTTATGGAATGGAATTACAATGTCCCCCTACCTTCAAAATATTGATTGAAAACAGAATTAAAATTGAAGAAGCCTTATTCAAAAGAGGGATCATTAAAGTATACAATGAAAAAAATTCATCCACTTCCTCTAACAACTACAATGGTGGGGACAAACCTAAATTTTGACAACGAAAAAAGAACGTGGGTAACAATGAGGTCATAGCTGACAATCAAAATAAAAAACCAGTATTCAACCTAACAGCAGCTGCCACCAAGACTAATCAAACCAACAATCCTCCCAACACTTCAAATGCTAGCCAAAACAACAATCAAACTAATCTGGGGACTAAAACAACACCATTTCCAAAACCTTCCAATCGACAGAAATTCACACCATTGGGACAATCCTTAGATTCTGCCTTGAAGGAACTTACTAAGGCTAAGCTTATCACAGTGCTAGAAGCATGAAATTGGGATCCGCAAGTCAAGCCCTTTTGGTGGAATGATGCCCATTATTGTGATTATCATCAAAACAAGGGTCATATGATGAAAGATTGTTGGCAATTAAAACACACAATCCAAGATTTCATTGATAACAAAAAGGTACACATTGAAGGACCCCAAACAAACAGTGATCAAGGAGTCTTCAAGAAACATTTACCCAATTATGAAAAGGGAGAGTCCTCTACATCGAATAACAAAGGAAAGAATATAAACTATGTTTATGATTCTACCATTCACTGTATTGAGATGGTTGAGAATTCTATCCAAGACAGTGAAATCAGAAGCCAAGGGAAGGATGCCACTACTGAAACCCAACACAATGATGACACCATCTCACATCAAATCAATGACCTTGTACCTAGAAATCTGAGCACTAACATTGACACGAATGACAATCGAATTAACGTTATCAAAATCACAAATGATCAAGACAATACACATATCAATGCGATTACAAGAGGACAAGCCAAGGTAACATTGAAAGGAGCTACCCCTTCCACGTCCAACATGGCTATTTTTCCTGTAACTCAATATAAGATCGTTGATCAGTTACAGAAGATACCCACTCAAATATCCATATTGGAACTTCTCAAGATTTCACTGGCACACAAAGAAATCTTGGAACAAGCTTTAGTTTCCACCATAGTACCAAACAATCTAGAAGTATGTACATTTCAAGATATGGTGGGACATTTGACTGCACCTCATTGCTTATCATTCTCTAAACATGATGATGCATCCACCACCCATTCACATAATGCTACTCTCCACATCGAAGTCCTAATCCATAAACATTGCATCAAACATGTCCTTATAGATGGAGGAGTAGGCCTAAATATCTGCACTCTCAAGCTTGTTCGTGCATTAGGATATTCTGAAAATGCTATTGATCCTAGAAGGAAAATCACCATAAAAGCATATGATGATGAAGAAAGATCCTCCCAAGGATTGATCATCTTACCCATTCAAGTGGGACCAATCATCAAAGACATAGTGTGTCAGGTGTTAGACAAGGAATTGACATATAACATACTCTTGGGATGACCATGGATTCATGAAATGGAAGTGGTACCATCAACCTATCATCAATGCCTAAAATTTCCTTTCAATGGACAAGAGGTCACCATTGCTGCAAATTCCAACAATCCCCAATATTGCAAAGCACTTAGAACAAGTCAAGATACCTTTGTACCACATAATAGAGAAGTCATCAACTTTGATCCATCAAACAAAGAAAGTCCAGTGGGTTCTTCGTCAAGACAGTATGAGGAAAAGGCTCAATCAAAAGACAAAGGGGTCGTTGACTCTATTTCATGCAACAATGGAAATCAGCTTGATGCCTTATCAAAACAGTTGGAAAAGATCCAAATAAAAGACAAGGCATGGGGGAATATTCATTTGAGAAATATTCATACTTATCACAACTTTCATCTTCTCCCAAGTCAGATGGACAACCATCCACCTTAAGACAACAATCTTTACAACCCATCACGCTCTTTGATGGAAAGTTTATAAAAGCAAGCACTCAAGCAGAGGAATTAGAAGATAGGAATGTTCTGAACTGGTTATACAAAGATGAAGAACCTTCACAGGTATCAGTGTCTAATATATGCACAGATAAGTATGGAAAAGGTCAGATAATCTTGAAAAAAATGGGATATGAGGGAAATGTTCCTTTGGGTAAAAGAAAAGAAGGCATCAGTGAACCAATACAGCTCATCACAATGAATCCCAAAGACAAAACAAGACTAGGATACATGGAAGACTCAAAAGAGGAAGGTACTCAAAGATTTGTTGAAAGAATCTTATAGCTACAGGCTAGTGAGGATCATGAAATAGATTCCAATGAATATGAATGGGACTCCCTCTCTAAGGAATCTTTCCATGAAAAAGAGATCGATGTAATCCAAAAGTATACACCAATATGTATGAAAGGACAAAGTTCTAGTTCTAGACCCCTTGAATATGGATCGTAATATGTCGTTGACTCAAGTGAAGACAATCGTTCTTCGAGCGAGATAGACACATTGGAAAAGAGTAACATACTAGACCTCATTGGACAATTTGATAACATGGCTATCTTGATGCTTACACCTTATGACCTTGGCCAATCTAATGATTCCTTGTCCTTAATGCATCCTAAACTAATTGATTGGGATCAAAATGAGCCGCTTGACATACCCACCTTTTCAAATGATGATGCCCTCATGAACTTCCTATGTTCTGATAATCTTGACACATGTTCTACCATTGAATCTCATAATGAAGCTTCTGACAAAGGGAGTGTCAAACCTTTGAGTTACAAAATGAAAAATATAAGAAATGAGTCTAATAGTGAAAACCATCTAATGGCACTATTAAATCTGGAAAAAGTAAAAACAAAGAGTGTATCTTAAGGTGAAAACCTCCCTAAGGCACCAAGAGATGTAAGGTTTGACACTGAACACTATTAGGAGAGATCTTCAGTACTAATTTAACCTACACAATCCATCAATGTTGGTTTAGTCAAAATAGTGAAGACCCTGCGTTTAGCAGAATCCATGACAGAAGAGGAAAAACCTCATTTCACCAAATTCTTTGAGGAGAGACAAATCAAATTTGCTTGGTCATATGTTGATATGTCAGGAATAGATCCATAACTCATTATGCATCATTTATCATTACCACCTGGCGTAAAATCGGTAAAGCAAAAAATGAGAAAGATGCATCCCCATATCGCCCTTCTGGTGAAAGCTGATTTGAAAAAGCTATTAGATGCAGGATTTATAAGATCTATTGACTATGTCGATTGGATATCAAACATTGTTTCGGTATCCAAACCAGATAAGAACATCAGGATATGCATAGACTTCGGGGATCTTAACAAAGCCTATCCAAAATATGATTTTCCTCTACCAAACATTGATTTGATTGTAGACTTGACTATTGGGCACAAAATGTTATCACTTATGGATGGATTTTCAGGATACAACCAAATAAAGATAGCACCTAAAGATCAAGATAAAATGTCCTTCACATGTCCTTGGGGCACCTTTTGCTAGAATGTGATGCCTTTTGGGTTGAAAAATGTTGGAGCTACATATCAGAGAGCAATGACTGCCATCTTCCATGACATGATGCATACTTTTATGGAAGACTATGTAGATGATCTATTGGAAAAATCCTACACTAGAGAAGGACACTTAGAGATTACAGACAAAATCTTCACAAGATTGGAGAAATTCAAGGTGAGGTTAAATGCCAAGAAATGTGTGTTCGGTGTAACATCAACTAGAATTTTGGGATACATTGTCTCAGCTAAGGCATTGAGTTGGATCTTGCAAAGGTCAAAGCCATCATGGAAATGCCTCCTCCTAAAAACATCAGTCAACTCAGATCATTACAAGGAAGGTTCCAGTCCATAAAAAGATTCATTGCACAACTAGCTAATAAAACTCATCCTTTCAACCACTTATTACACAAGAATGTCTCTTTCAAGTGGGATGACAAATGTGAAGTTCCTTCAGTAAACTAAAGTAGTACCTAATGACACTACCTGTGTTGATACCACTAGTCAAGGGAAAACCATTATTACTATATATTGCAACAATCGAGATATCTTTGGGAGCCTTATTAGCACAGGAAGATTCTACAAGAAAGGAGAGAGCAATCTATTATATCAGCAGAACCTTAAATGGTTATGAGATCAATTACACCTTTATTGAGAAAGCCTGCTTAGGGGTTGTATTTGCTACACAACAATTGAGGCACTACATGCTGACTCACACCATCAAACTCATTGCCAAAATTGACACATTAAATTACTTACTTAGAAAAGTTGCTTTAACAGGAAGGTTAGCCAAGTGGGTCATGATATTGAGTGAGTTTGACATCCAATACGTGGACAGGAAAGCAATTAAAGGTTAGGCCATAGTAGATCAGCTAGTTGAAGCACCATTGTCAGATAACAATCCAATGAACATTGAATTCCCTGATAATGATATCCTAACCATATCCACACAACAGTGGTTGCTATACTTTGATGGCTCTTATACACAACATGGATCAAGCACAAGAATCTTGTTTGTCTCGCTGCAAGGATACACAATTCCTAAATCCTACAGATTAATGTTCCCCTACACCAACAACACAGCTGAATATGAAGTATTGATCATTAGAATCAAGATAGTTGTTGAATGGAAAATCATGGAATTGCTAGTCTATGGTGACTCACGACTAGTCATCAACCAAGTCAATGATGATTATCAAACAAAGGATGACAAGTTGCTGCCCTACAAGAGGATGGTGGATGATTTCAAAAATTACTTTGTTGAGATCAAGTTTGCACAATTTCCTAGAATAGAAAACAAAGTTGCAAATGCAATGGCCACCATTGCTTCTCTCTTGCAGATACTTGAACAACGAAGATGTTATGAATTCATGGTAGAACAAGTGTCCAACCCAGCCTATGAAGATCCAAAATCCCAATTGATATGCCATATTGTCGACCCTCAAATTTCCCTCTATGGAGAGATCCATACCTACTTGCAAGACAATACCCTTCCAATTAACTTATCTCAAAACCAAAAATGAAACTTCATTCGACAAGCGGCTTGCCACACCCTAATAGCCAATGTGCTTTATGGATGAGGTTTGGATGGTACTCTTCTTCAGTGTCTAGAACGTAACGAAGCTGAAACTGCTTTACAAGAGGTTCACGGAGGTATATGTGGCACACATTCAAGTGGCTTAACCTTAGCTAAGAAATTATTACGATTGGTGTATTACTGGCCGAACATGGAGAAAGAGTCATTTCAATATGTCAAAAGCTGTTCCAAATGTCAAATTCATGGAAACTTGATACATGCACTAGCACAAGAGTTGCATCCTTTCATAGCTACATGGCCTTTTTGTCAGTGGGGATTGGACCTTGTAGATAAGATTCCCCCCTCTTCCTCCAATGGACATAAGTTTATAATCACAGCCATAAAATACTTCACCAAGTGGATTGAAGTTGTTCCTCTAATCACCATCACTGGGAAACAAATCTCATCATTCATCCTGAATTATCTCATCTGTTGGTATGGTGTTCCTCAATCTATCATTATAGATAATGGCCGACCCTTTAAGAATCAAGATGTTCAAGAGCTCTGTGAAAGATTCCATATCCAACATCAGTTTTCTACACCTTACTATCCCCAAGGGAATGGCCAAGCAGAGGCCTCAAACAAGACTATCCTGAAGATTTTGAAGAAAACCGTTTGGCCCTCATCACAACACCATCACCTCATTCCAACATTTCATTTTAACATCCCCACATTCACCAATTTATCTCTCGAGGGGACATATATCCATCATACCTAAAATTCAAAAGTCTGGGGCATGGTTTAGGGCATCGAAAATATTGCATCGTCTAGGGCATCGAAATCTTTTCTGAGCATCGACATTAAAATTTTCTTTGAAGCAACGTGTAAACACATTACTTCAAAGAGGGGAAAAATGTATACACCTAAAAATGGTCATCACATTCAGTTAATTAAGTACAACCTATTTAATTAATACTTCAACTACATATAAATAAGGTCTTAATTTATTTATATTGTTCACTTTCCTTTTAATTCTCCAAAATCACATTCTTCTAAATAATTAAATAAACAAAATATGGTTAATTAAATAAACACCCCCCACATGACATTAACATGATATCCCAAAAAAAATCCACCATACCCCTCACCAACAACCCTAACACCATACCACCTTCCACAAAATCACAAAACAACATTACCATTACACCCATTAATAATCCAATCATCCAACCTCAAATGAACTCTTCCACCCTACCTACCAATAATTCAAACCCATCTCAACAAATAGCATCCACCATCTCACATATATTTATACCAGCCAATTTGACACATATATTAGTGTCTCTTGTGTATACTCAAGCTCCAACATATACCCTATAAATAACCAAACCACTCTATAACACAATGCCTAATAACTCTATCATTCCCAACTCATCTCAACCATCCTACACTATGCAAACATACTCACTTGGTTCTCATACAAACATAAATACTACAACCAATCCATTATTCCAAAACTAAACTTCTACTCAAGTTACCCCATCACTTATATCTAACACCCACACTTACATATCACAACTTCAACATACTATCATCCCTAACTCGCATCAAAAAATATATCAAACATCATGAATTCACAACATTATCTCCATAACCACCACACAATTCAATCCAATCAAATCAGTCCCTCACAATACTCATCTTATGCCCTCATAAACCCCCAACAATAGTTCATCCCTCAAGCTAACTCCAACTTCACCGCTCAAACTTACATCCCACAAAATCCTTCATACATCCACCAAAATTCATCATCAATGAACTTTCCCCAAGGTTACTCATCTACACATCCTGCATCTGTCTATGATCCTAATAACATGCAAACTCCCACACAAACAAATGACTTGGCATTTCAAATACAAAATTTGTAACAACATATTTCAAACATGAATATGGGGCGAACAAAGAAAAGCTACACTCTAGAAGATATATGCCCTTATCCATTTGATAGGGTGATACCTATGCCTCCTTTTCCAAATAAATTTGAAATTCCCAAGTTTGATAAATACAAAGGAAAAGGAGACCCCCAAAGGCACATCAAATAATTCAATGTTTCTTATTTGGAAGTATTCCATAATGATACCTATATTATGTTTCTCTTCCCAAGGATCTTATGTTGGTGTAATTAATTATTTAATTACACTTTAGCATAAGTTTACTTAGGCATATTTTATTTCCTAAGTTAATTCTTATCTTCATCTTATTGAGTTGTCTTTTTGCTCAAGATAAGATTAGGGTCTTGCTTTATTGCATCATTGCCTTTTTGAAGGCTTTTGTATTATTTGTAAAACAATTACATTCAATAATCAATTATGCTGATTTTTCCTTGCACAAACTTGCTCTGAGGGTTTACAGAACATCTCTTATTTTTGTTCTGAATATATGTTGCATGTGATAGGTAATTGCTTGCAGGTGATTCTTGGGGACTGTGAAGTTGGTTTTTCAACTTCTACATGGTATCAGAGCTCCAGACCTGTTGCTGCATGTTCGTGATCTGAATATATTCTCTCACAGCGTCTTTTTTTGTGCAAGGGTTTCAAGTCAGGTTGATTTTTGGTAGATCTGGGGGTAGCCTATTTTTCTATGCATTTTTGGGCCGAACGGACATCGCCATTGCAATCAAAGGGTCCAAAAACCCCAGAAACACCTTTTTTTCATTCATTTAGGTGAAAGTTGAAAAAAAGGCCAAAAAAATTAGCCAAAGAGGTTGTACGGCCTCCCCAGCTCGCTTCCCGAGGCAAAAAAAAAAATTAAAAATGCATTTTTTTTATTAAGTTTTTGCGCCTCCTATTGAAAAGGGAGCACCACCCCTGCGCAACCAAGCAGCCACCACTTTGAGTGGCAGCCACTGACCAGCAGCCAGCTCAGCCTCACCGCCCGCCAGGTGGCCGGTCACCGGCCCGCCACCGAAAAGCCACCGCTCCGCCGATCTGTGCGTCCAGCCCCCGAGGGCTTATAGCCACTAGCACCCGGTCCTTTGGTGACCAGCGACTCCATTTTTTTAAAACAAACTCCCTGCATAATCAGTCATATTGCGAACCGAGGGCTGAAGGTGGAGGAGCTACATTTTTTCCCCTAGTTAGTGCTGAAAGTGCCTTTTTACAAGGCCTTTTTTCATTTTCTCATAACTTGAGCAAACAGTGGCTTTTTTTCAAAACGAGATATCATCGGAAATTTGATTCAACAACAGATCTGATGGTGGAGGTTTGATTTCCTAATTTTTTCATTTTGGTTCCTTTTTCGCCTGTCAAAGCCAAAAGTTGTTGTTTTCACTCCGGGAGGCGTAACTTTTGCATCCTGGCCCTGTTTTTCGAAAACAAATAGGCGTTGGAAAGTTGGTTCAATCCTCTTCTCAGATATCAGACCTAATTTTTTTAGTTTTTTTCTCTAGGTATCTAATTTTTTTTTTAGAACTCAACCTTTACTTTCAGAGTTATTTTCTTGGGAAACATGCAATCAAGAGTTTTTTTAGATCAAAGAGGAATACTTTTTTTATTTGAGAGTATATACTGTTGTTTTTATGTCATGGATTTACATAATATTGCACCCCTTACTCCATTCAACTATTTTGGTTGGAAAAAAAAAATGGAGATTCACTTGAAACACAAAGGGTTGTATAGGGTAACCATGGGTATAGAAGTTGAACCTACAGGTGCTACTGAAAAGAGAAAATGGTTTAATAGGTGTGATGAAGCTTATGGTACATTATGTTTGTCTCTTTCATCTGACCTTCTTTTTCACATTGAGTCTTGCACCACACCCAATGAGATTTGGACTACTTTAAAGTCTTTGTTTGGGAAACAGGATGCTATGAGAGGGTTTCAGTTAGAAAATGAGCTTATTGGCTTAA
Source organism: Sequoia sempervirens (assembly GCA_007258455.2). NCBI lineage: Eukaryota > Viridiplantae > Streptophyta > Pinopsida > Cupressales > Cupressaceae > Sequoia > Sequoia sempervirens. The sequence continues at coordinate 60,601,698 of VDFB02270651.1, forward strand.
ATCCTAGGGATTTTGACAGCATCCAGGAGTTTTTCACCAAAAAAGTCTCTTAGATTACAGTTGTCACAATGTGGTGTTCAGAAAGAAGACTCTTAGTTGATATTGTCCATTCTTTCTAAGCTTGGACCAGATTATTCAGTTTTTGTATCTACCTTTTATGCCACTAGGGATGCACTTGGTACGAGATTCACTATGCCATCTCTTGATGACTTTGCTTCATCTCTCACTCAAGAGAAAGCTAAGTTAGCTAGCATTGGCATGGTGAAACCTTCTTCCTCATCACAGGTACTTATTGCATCATAGGAGCCCAGAGATCAGAAGGCTTCTATAGGAAAAGGCAAGAAACAGAAACAAAAGGATTCTAAACCTCATGAGCAGCAAAACGAGTCATCGGATTCATCCTTCTCTTCTAAGGGGAAATCATCCAAGAAGGAGAAGGGTCCATGTGCATATTGCAAGAGGGAAGGACATGTAGAACATAATTGCTACAAGCAAGGACATTGATGAGCTGAAACATCTTCTTCAGAAACATCAGATTAATTTTCCTTCTAGGATGTCTACATCATCTTCTTCTCCTCATTCTTCTTCTTCAGAATATCATATCGCAGGCACAACTGGTTTACATACTTCATCAGATATGAAGGGACATGATCTTTGTGCTTCTTCAGGTATTGGATCAGGGAGATGGCTTCTAGATTCAGGAACATCTCATCATATGGCATCTTCGCAGTCTATGTTCACTTCCTTTGAGCCTTGCACTATGTCTTCCATTTTGATGGGAAACAAGACTTACATGAGTGTTACAGGGAAGGGGTCTATTAGTTTTGGGGACCACTCCTTTCAGGATGTCTTGTGTGTCCCTCACTTGACAAACAACCTTCTTTCCATTTATCAGATCACACATGGAGGAACTGGGAGATATGTGGAGTTCACACCTGATTCGGTTATCATCAGATACTTGGAGAGTAGAGCAGTTATTGCTACTGGGATAGTGGATCACTCATCTCGATTGTATTCCTTCACTGATTTTGCTACTGTGGTGCTTCTGTTTCTACGGTTGTTCCTCACACTTCTAGTGTGCATCATCATTCAGAGGAGAGATTTGGCTTCTTGAACATTGGAGTTCTCACTTCGGATCCTATTCTCGAGCCTTCCATTCCATCTCCTCCGCCTCATGTTGCTTCTTTTGTTTCAGTGCAGCAGGATCCAGTTGATCATACATCTTTGGAGGTTTCTATTGAGTCTTCACCTACTTTGACTTCTTCATTTGTTGAGGAAACACCTGCTTCTGTGGAGACATCTTGGGCTACACCTTCTTCACCTTCAGAGATTGCTTTTATTCGGCCTCTTCCCTCTCACTTCTTTCAGGAGATGCAGTTTCTTCACTTCTTTTGGAGTTACTTCATTATGGGGGGATTTGTGGTCTCTTTCTTCCTCTCTTATGGGGGGATTCATTTATGTATCTTTGTGATGGATGGTGTCCTTGGGGGGTCTTATGGAGTCCTCCATCTTTCATCACTTAGTTTGCATTCTATTTTGGGGAGGAGTTTTGTTCCCATGTGGTTTTCTCCTTTACCCCGTTTGATTTAGTTTGCATTGCATTTGTAAATTAGTACCTGATCAGGCCTTGTTGCCAGGACTCATCTTTGCATAATAATTTGCTTCTCCCTAAGTTGCATTTATGGGGGGGGTGTTGGTGTAATTAATTATTTAATTACACTTAAGCATAAGTTTACTTAGGCATATTTTATTTCCTAAGTTAATTCTTATCCTTATCTTATTGAGTTGTCTTTTTTCTCAAGATAAGATTAGGGTCTTGCTTTATTGCAGCATTTCCTTTTTGAAGGCTTTTGTATTATTTTTAAAACAATTACATTCAATAATCAATTATGCTGATTTTTGCTTGCACAAACTTGCTCTGAGGGTTTACAGAACATCTCTTATTTTTGTTCTGAATATCTGTTGCATGTGATAGGTGATTGCTTGCAGGTGATTCTTGGGGACTATGAAGTTGGTTTTTCAACTTCTATAGCTTAAGGGGACAAGCTATAGAGTGATTTTCTTTACTACCATCTGGAATTAAGACTTTTAATGAATTAACCAATAAATTCATAACACACTTTTCATACAACATGAAATGAGAGATCTCCATAAAGGACTTATGTTCTTCTAAAAAAAATAATGGAGAGTCTTTTGTGTCCTTACAAAGATGGAGAAGTCTTGCCAGTAAATGTCCTACTCACATACCTAAAAAAAATTGGGATTAAGGTGTCTCAACCTTAGTGAGTCCCATGTTTAATTAATTAATTATTTTCCCCTAGGTTGATTTGATTTATTAAATGCAAAAATATAAGTTTCAAAATTGTTAAGTCACTTTATAGGACCCAATGAAGAATTGGCATCTTACATGCAAGGTGCAAAGGATGAGGATGTGATACTTTTCACTTGGGAACTCATTTTGGAAGAGGAAAACATTAAACCCTCTAATATGTGTGCCATGTTGACATGGGCAATCTAATTTGGAAGTAATATTTTGGTAGGGACCACTTGTGAGCATATTCCTTTCTTGGAAAAGAGGAAGCAAAGGAAGGTGACACTTATCACTTGAGAGCTCATTCTAGCATTGTTCATTGTGAAAACCTCAAGGAGGAGTGCCATGTGGCATTGGTTTGATTTGTTGACTGAAGCTCGAATGAGAATGTTGCTAAATGGAGACTGAGTTGTCATTGGGAGTGACTAGGAGTCAAGAATGAGTTCTAATTTGGAATTTGACTTGATTTTCTCTATGGAATTCCTAGCATGTGAGGTTACTTTATTTTTGGAGTTGCAAGCCTTGTATGTTCTTTCATGTGGTTGCATTGTTGCATATTGCAATGGTTGCTAATCGGATCACTTGGGAATTGTGAATGTTGTGAGTTTCAATTTACATGCATGCAAAGACTATGGTATTGACACATGGCAATATTGGGTGCCCATATATGAGAAAAATATATATTGATGCCTTAGTGCATCTGTGAGTGAGAGTATTGGAATATCTAAGATATCATTATACTGTCAAATTCACTCTAAAATCTTGTATCACAAGTGAATCAACACCTACAAGAGCAAAGACTCTGAAAGTTGTATTGTAACAGTTTTTTACTATAATACAATTGATTTGTGCTTTGGTGTGTGGGTTTTTTCTCAAAAGGGTTTTTCCACGTAAATTTTGTGTCTTGTGGTTTTATGTTTAAATCTGAAAATAACTAAATAAATGTGCAATCTTAAATGAAACTATAAGTGTAAAAATATTTGAAACAAAGTTTTGCAACCCTCTCCTAATTAATTTTCATTAAGAAGGTTATTTCTACACTCTGCTTTCCTTTCAAAAACAATTCAGTGGAAATATTCATTGAAAACTTGAACATGAAAATAACATTTCACCTCAAAATCCTATGCTCTAACACATTTGACAAAGTCATAGAAAAAGGGATTATCATTGAGAAAGCTCTTATAGAAAAGGGACTTGTGAAAATATTCAAAGAAAAAAAAGATAGTCATAATTCTTCCAATGATAAATCCTAATTTTGGCCAAAGAATAAGAATATGGTCAATGATGACATGGTAGATACTAAAATGGATAAAAATACTCAATCAACAATAATACTACAAACACCACCCATTGGTCAAACCCTATTAACCATCTAAGACAATCAACATAATGGGCCTCCTAAATAAAAAAACACTCCTCAATAAAATACAACCATTAGGTGAACCCTTTGAATCAACACTTCAAGAATTAGTTGAAGAAAACATGATCACACTCCCAAAGATTAGATAGTATGAACCACAAGTTAAACCTGTATGGTGGGAAGACCAATTTTGTGTGCCTATCCTAGAACACAGGGACATACCACTCAAGTTTGCTATAAATTGAAGAATCTTATTCAAGATCTCATTGATAGGGGAGTTTTGAGAATAGGTGTCTCAAACTTAATAGTTAAGGTTCCTTGATTCAAGAAATATCTTAGCCGAGGATAATTCTTCTACACCACAGTGTCGCGGGAGCCTACATAAGGGCTTACAGTATTACAAGGAATAGGTGCTACCCACAGAAAGTCCATAAGGATACCGATGGTAGTACAAGTACCACCACCCCATGATAGCCTATGTGTGTGGCTTGTGGTGGTGTTGTATAGGTCATGTCATCCCATGATGGTTAGTGAAGCTAGCCTATGATAGTGCAGGAAGAGATTAGTAACCCACGGTGACTTGTAACATAGCATGTGGTATAATGGTAGGATGCGGTATGGTGGTGAACCTGAAACCCCCACAATGGTCAGTTGGAGACAACTGCGGTGGAGCGGTAGGTTGTGGTGTTGCAGTGGTCAAATGGAATGGTAGAAGTAAACCGCAGTCCTATGGCTAGTCAACAATGGCTTTGTGGTATTGTGGTTAAGACTGGAAACAACAGTTGAGTTGGTTAGCAATAGTTTGTTTGGTATGGGAGTTGGAACGTTAGTGAACTTAAGACATTTGTGAAGTTTGTATTGAAATCCATAATATTGGTGGTGTGTGAAGATGATCAAGAGATGATCAGAGTGAACGAGGTTGACCAAGTAAATCGCTACTGTAATTGACAATGTGAATTAACATATGGAAGCATAGATTGTAGCTTTGTATGTAATCATTATTTACTATAATATAAAGAAATTTTGCTTAGTGTGTGGGTTTTTCTCCCATAAGAGTTTTCCCACATAAATCTAGTGTTCATTTTGTGATTATGTTAAATTTATTTATTATGTTATTCTGTTAATGTTCATCTTAATGAACTGTAACTTGAAATTAAATGATATATCTGCATTTCTCTTCTAAGAATTGGCATTAGGAAGGCATTTTTGCACTCAAATTTCCTTACAAGTGGTATCAAATCCTGGATAGTTGTGTTATCCTTGTGGGTAGGATGGGTTTTTTGTGCTAATTTTACAGTGGGAGTCTTATAGAGGAAACTAGTAGTTTAAATTATAGATTGAGATGGCAAGCACAACATGAAGAGTAGAAATTGAAGCTCAATGGTGGAAATTTTTAGTTGTGGAAACTCAAAATGGAATACCTATTGGTGGATAGAAATCTTTGGATTGTTGTTATGGGATCAAAACCATCAAGCATGAAGCATGAAGATTGGGACCTGGCTGATAGAAAAGCCAAAGGGTTAATTAGACTCTATCTAGAAGACTTTGTTCTCTTGAACGTTCATGAGGAGAAGACTGCATCTTCATTATGGAAGAAACTTGGTGATATTTATCACAACAAGTCTCTAGTAAATAAGTTGTTCCTAAGAAAAAAGTTATACTCCTTGAAGATGGAGGAAGGTGCATCTATAGCAGACCATATGAATTCATTTAACATGATTGTTGCTTAGTTAGCATATGTAGGTGTAAAGACTGATGAAGAGGATAAGTGTATGCTTTTGTTATGCTCCTTTCTTAACATGTGGTACCATTTAGTGATGGCTATTTGAAGTACAACAACCACTTTCAAGATGGAAGATGTGGTTGCTTCATTATTGTCAAAATAAATGTGAAAGAAATCTTCTGAGATGGCCAAGGAGGCTCTCGTTGTTCAAGGAAGATCAAAGGAGAAAGGAAAGAAGAAAGAAAAAAGTCTAAATCCAAGTTTGAAGGAGATAAAAGTCTCCAAGAAAGAAGTCCAAGGTGAAATGTTAGAATTGTGGGAAAACTGGGCATATCTAAACGGATTGCAAAGAGGAGAAAAAGAAGAACAACTACTCTTTGGATAATGATTCTTCTCATAGTGATGCAGATGCCTTCATTACTGCCTTGGCGACCAATGCATCAAATGATGTCTGGATGATTGAATCAGGTGCATCTTTTCACATGACATCTCTTAGAGATTGGTTCACGAAGCATGAAAAGTATGATAGTGGAAAGGTGTATCTAGCAAGTGACTCATCTCTTAAAATTGTTGGTCGTGGAAGAGTCAGAATTTTATTTTTTGATGGAAGAATCAAAGGAATTGATGGTGTAATGCACATACCAGGTCTGGCTCATAATTTTCTTCCTGTTAGTAAGTTGAATGATGTTGGCGTGCAAGTTTCATTCTCGATTGGTGGTTGCAAAATGACTAGAGTCTCAATGGTGTTGGCCAAGGGTGCACGCATTGAAACTCTATACAAGTTGGACACACATGTTGTTCAATGTAATAGTGTCTGCAAAGTCAAAAAAAGTTGCTCGTGTAGGGAAGGAGAACATCGTTCCTCTAGGTGCAAACTCTTTGGAGGTGAAACTTCTAGCCTATAAAACCATGCTATGGCATCATAGACTTGGTCACATAGGAGAAAAAGGCTTGAAAGTCTTGAAAAATAAAATTCTAGTTGAAAGGCTCAATGATTGTAACCTTGAGTTTGATTTTGTGAGCATTGCATTTATGGAAAGCAACACAGTGCTTCTTTTTACTCTAGTCCTCATAAATCTTCTAGTACTATATTATGTTCACTTTTGGTCCAGTGAATGTTCTTTCATTATCGAAGTTTAAATATTACATTTCTTTTATAGATGATTATTCAAGAAGGGAATTTGTGTATTTTCTAAAAATTAAATCAAAAGTGTTCAGTCGGTTTAAGGAATTTAAATCCTTGGTAGAAAATAAGACTGGCAGAAAAATTAAATGCTTGAGGATGGATAATGGTGATGAATTTTGTTCTACAGATTTTGAAAGGTATTGCAAAGACCATGGGATTAAAAGGAATAAAAATACACCTTACACTCCATAGTAGAATGGAGTTTTTTAAAGGTTAAACATAACACTAATGGAAAGGACGAGAAGTATGTTGAGCAATGTTGGTCTGGAGCAGAAGTTCTGGGTTGAGGCAATGGTTACAACATGTTGCTTGGTAAATTGATCTCCCTCTTTGGTGCTCGTGGAAAAAACACCTATGGAAGCATGGTCTATTAAGAATACCTCTCTGAGACATATTTGAATCTTTGGTTGTGAGGCGTATGCATATGTGCCTAGTGAGAAAAGATCTAAATTGGAGAGAAAGGATGTTAAATGTATCTCCATTGGCTATGGCATTGGTGTGAAAGGATACAAGCTTTGGAATCATGTTATTGAGAAGGTAGTATACAACAGAAGTGTAATCTTTTGTGAGTTGAAACCTTCTACAATGGATCTATAGTTAGAGATGAAAGAGAAGGAAAAAGATGTAGTTGAAATTCTCTAACTCCAAAAAAAAGAGGAACGACGAACACCAAGTGTACCTGAATCTGAGGAGAGCTCAAGTAGTTTTGAGAGTTCTGAATAGGAAGAAGAACAACTACCTCAGCCTCATCCTATGAGGAGTTTCTACATGTGAAAGACAACAACCTGAAAGGTATGGATATTCCATGTTGGATTCGAGTTGTGCCTATGCTTTGATTATTAGCACTGATGAGCCTAGGACTATGAAAGAGGCAATTAAAATGTTTGATTTGATTCCTGGTTGGAGGCCATGAATGAAGAAATGGCATCATTGAAAAATAATGAAACCTGGGATTTGGTTCCTTTGCTTGAAGGTCGAAAGCCTGTTGGCTGTAAATGGGTATTTAAAAAGAAAATTGGTCTAGATGGTAGTGTGGAGAAGTATAAAGCTAGGTTGGTTGCGAAAGGTTATTACCAAGTAGATGGAATTGATTATGGAGAAATATTTTCTCTTGTAGCTAAACTAACATCTATCAGATTTCTATTGTCACTTGCAACTGCATATGACTTAGAGATTGAGCAGATGGATGTGAAGACAGTGTTTCTTCGTGCAGATTTAGAAGAAGAAATTTATATGTCCCAACCTAAGCACTTTGTTGAAAGAGGTAAAGAAAATTTGGTTTGCAATTTAAAGAAATCTTTGTATGGTTTAAAACAATCACCTAGAATATGCTACCAGAAGTTTGAAACATTTTTGTTTTCATTGGGATTTGTAAGATCAAAATCATATCATTTTGTGTATTTTAAATATGAAAATGGTTGATTGCTTATTATTTCCCTGTACGTGGATGATATGTTATTCTTTGGGAATAGTAAGGGAATGATTTCTGATTTAAAATCTCAGTTGTCAGCACAGTTTGAAATGAAATATTTAGGTGCAACAAGGTATATTTCGGGGATGAAAATAAAAAGGGATAGAGATGATAGAAATCTTTGTCTCAATGAGAGTAAGTATATCAATGTTTTCCTTGAGAGTTTTAACATGACAAATTGCAAATAATTAGTTGTTTTAGTGTTGCAGGGAATGAAACTCTCTATTGAGGATTGTCTAAAATCTCCTATTGAGATGGAGGACATGACCAGAGTGCCTTATGTGAGTGCGATTGGAAAATTAATTTACATGATGGTTTGTACTAGGTCAGACATTCCCCAAACAGTGGAAGTACTTAGTTGGTTTATGGCCAATCCAGGGAGGCCACATTGGGATGCTGTGAAAATCATTTTCAGATATTTGAAGGGTACTATAGAGTATGCCTTGTGTTATCATGGTCACTTTGCTATCTATTGCATAATTCAGTTAGCATTCATGGATATGTGGATTCTAATTGGGCAAGGGACGTTGACAGCAAAAGATCCACCAGTGGATATGTATTCACATTGTTTTTTGGTGCCATAAGTTGGATGAGCAAGTAGTAGGCTGTAGTCGCTTTATCCACTACTAATTCGGAGTACATGGAAACAACTCATGCCTGCAAGGAAGTTGTTTGGCTTAAATTTTTGTGTTTTGATATTGGTTTTGATGCAAGGAAAATTGTAATTTGTTTTGATAGTCAGAGTGCTATTTGTTTAGCAAAAAATCCAACTTTCCATGCCAGGATGAAACATATTGATGTACAGTATCACTTTGTTCATGATATGGCGAAGGATGGAAAGGTTAATCTGGAAAAGGTGGATACTCTAGAAAATGTTGTCAGTGCATTAACAAATCCTATGAGCATGGATAAGTTCAGGTGGTGTACTAGTTTGATGGGCCTTGGGGCCTATTATATTTAGTGACTTCAAGCATTATTTGGGAGCCAGTAAGTTCTTCGTCAAATGGGAGAATGTTGAGAAATGTGTCTCAAACTTACTAGTTAATTCTCCCTGATTCAAGAAATCTCTTATATGAGGATAAGTCTTCTACACCATAGTACCATGGGATCCTACATAAGAGCTTGTGGTATTGCAAGGAATAGGTGCTACCCACCACCCTACAGCAAGTCCATAAGGAGACTGGCGGTAGTGTGGGTATTACCACCCCACAATAGCTTATGTGGGTGGCTTGCGATGGTGTAATATAGGTCCCGACATCCCACTACGGTCGATGTAGCTAGCTTGCGGTAGTACAAGAAGAGTTTAGTAACCCACAGTGACTTGTAATATAGCATGTGGTATGGAAGTAGGATGTGGTATGATGGTGAACCTGTGACCCCCACAATGGTCAGTTGGAGATAACTATGGTCAATCAATAGGCTACGGTGTTGTAGTGGTCAGATGGAATGGTAGAAGTAAATCGCAATCCCACGGCTAGTCAACAATGGCTTTGTGGTATTATGTTTAAGACTAAAAATGACAGTTGAGTTGGTTAGTGATCATTTGTTTGCTATGGGAGTTTGAATATCAGTGTTCCTAAGATGTTTGTGAAGTTTGTATCAAATTCCATAATATTGGTGTTGTATGAAGATGGTCAAGAGATGATCGGAGTGAACAAGGTTGACCAAGGAAATTCTTGTTGTAATTGACAGTGTGAATTAACATCTGGAAGCATAGTCTATAAATTTGTATGTAATCATTATTTACTATAATACAAAGATATTTTCTTGGTGTGTGGGATTTTCTCCCGTAAGGGTTTTCCCACGTAAATTTGGTGTTTGTTTTATGATTGTGTTAAATTTCTCTACTCTATTATTCTGTTAATGTGCATCTTAATGAGCTATAACTTGAAATTGAATGACATATTTGCATTTCTCTTCTACGAATTGGCATTATGAAGGCATTTCCACACTCATCTTTCCTTGCGGGGATACATCATTGTTGAAGATCATCTTGAAAACTCATCACAAAATAATCACATTAATAATGTCCATGGATCACATAGTGAAAAATTAGGCATATATCAAGATAATCTTCTCAAGCATGATCAAAACCATTTACTTATGTCTAGCAATGGACATAACATATCCACCTCATTCAACTTTGTAATAGGTCATATTGAAGAGGTGTTCCCATAAGAATTCTCCATCTCTCCTCCCATTCCTTCATCCCCAAATCCTTTGCAACATCAATCCACATAATTCCCATCAACTGACTCATCCACTAATAACACTTGCTAGTATTTTCGCCAAGGGCTATCTGAGATAGATAATCCATTGTTGGATACAAATCCAATCTATAATCAATAAATCTTAGACCAAGCACCATCATCCATCCCATCACCCATCATACCCACTCCAGTGATTCCTACTCAAATTTCATTACCACCATGCCTACATACTGAGGATATCCAAGATTGTTTTATTCCTACCACATTATTAGAACCTAATCTATGTCAAGAACACTATCCAAAGCATCAAGTAGAAGTCCCTGAAATGAAACAAGATCAAGTTATTCAAATATTTCCATCTCATCCTATCCTTGATCAAGATCCCATTATCAATTTTCATGTCATCCATGATTCCAAAATTGAATTTGATCCCATCCATATTCCAATAACCTCCACTTCCATAGATGATAAACTAGCTTCCACTAGACACATAGATGACATTTCCCTTGTTCATCCAGAAATAGTCTTTCTCTCTGTACATATTTGAGAATGACAAATAAACATGCATGAAATTGAAGAAAGCACTAGTATCCTATCAACTTGGATCACTCACTTTTTTCAAAGCTATCTTTCTTATTGATGAGAAGATAAAAACCACTAATGATTCCCAATAGCACAAAGAAGAGTTAGCATCTTGTTATCAAAATAACACATATCCTATTGCAAACAATATCTATCAAAGAATGCAGTATAAAGGAAAAGGAATAAGCCTACATGAATAGGGTATTCTAGACCCAATATAGCTTTTTGACAATCTTAAATATCAAGGACTTGATTATTCATCGATCAAGAAATCTAAGGATGTTAGTGGTACCTCCATAATATTGAGGGAAACTTCAAAATAGGTACCATGAATAGCCATAATTGTTGTTGGAAGTTGACTTTTTGATGATGCCTGATACAATCGCCAGAGTTAATGAATCCACAGGAGGCGGTTAATCCATGTCACGAACCTGAGCACTATGTCGTACAGCATAAGGAGACCAAGGGCACACATCTTGCAACAAGCCCCCTAGTGCAAGTGAGGGGTTTGAACCTTATATAATACAAATTATTACAAATACAGTTGTCATTGCACCAAAATATCGACCTATTAATTCCCAATACAATCACCAAAGTTAATGAATCCATGAGAGGCAGTTAATCCATGTCACGAACTCGAGTGTTATGATGCAAAGCACAAGGAGACAAAGGGTGCACACCTTGCAACAAGCACCCCTCCAATTCACATCATAGACCATCATTCTCAAATGCTTCCATCCACTAAAGGGGACCAACATAAGACATGTATTTACAAAACAAAAGAAAAAGTCAAGCTATTGAAGCTAATAAATTTGAAAAACAAAGTGGACATGTACAGAAAAAATAGATCACAACATAAATTGGATCATGCAAAGAATCAAATCCAAATCCAAATTCACAATTAAATGAAACTATGGAACCACTTAAAAAATGTTCCATCTATCAAAAGTGTCCACCTACTTCAAATAAAACTTCAATACCAACACACAAAGTGTATGATATCATTGGTTCCAAGTATACTCAAAATCTCACATCCACACTCCATCATTTACCATCCAAATTTTGGAAAATAAAAAATCCTATATTCAAACTACCAGGTATTTCATCCACATCTCACATCCCCCACCAAAATCCAATATCTCACATAAAATCTAAAAATCCAAAATTCCACATTCACTGTGTCTTTGTAGTAACACTATCATAAGGACTCTAATGGCACTCTATCACAATGTGTGCATTTATTTAAAGCCAACTCTAGTATCAAAGAGGACCAAAATAATATCCATGGGTTGTATACAAGTTCCTTTATCTTAGCAAAGAAACTCCTCAAGGCATGACATTATTAGCAAATGATGATAGAAGCATCTACATCAACACCACTAGGTGGTGTTGTGCCCTCAGCACACACGCCCCGTTCGAAATGGGGACCCTCTTTCTTTTTGCCTTGCTAGGTCACTTTGGTCGTCGCCTCATTTTGTGTGCCCCCTATTTTGTGTCTTGGACGGTCAATGAGCTTTAAAGAAGTCATCTTAAGTTCACCATGTTTCGCTCCCCCCCTCAAATTTTCAAGGCTTTAGGCCTATGCGAAGCTTCCTTGGCTAATTGCCTTCGCTTTTCAGAGTTGACGTCCTTGGAGCTAGGCAGGTCTACCCTTTCGGGCTGCCCCATGTGAGTTTCCCTGACCTCCTCACCATTTCAAACAACCATCATCTAGTATCCTCCTGCCCCGTGGAACCCGAAACCTCTGACGCCATTTTCCATTGTTGAACACTCAAACAGCCAACTGCTAACCGTCATCCACCCTGCGAACTCTGACCTTCCCATGGTTATTTTCAAATGACCATTCACTAACCTTCAGCGTCATCATATGATCATTAATGGGGTGCATTAAATGCATCATTTTCTATAAATAGACAACTTTCAGCTGTCATTTTCACTTGTCAGTAGATCAGAGGAAGATTCAAAGCCTTGCAAACACCGAACTCGCTCCCGCAACATTCGTTCGCCATCTCGAGGCCTTTATTACCGACTTGGTCATCTGAATTCATTGGGTTTTAGAGGTAGGTTTTCTGTCTATGAGCCCTGTATCATGTTTTTCGTTGATTTCTACATAAATTGCTAAATTTAAAAGGGGAAAACTTAATGGATAATTAGACTAAGACTATGCCTTTAGGCCTATGCAGAGCTTTCTTGGTTGATTTCCTTTTCTTTTTAGAGTGATGTCCTTGGAACCAGGTGGGTCCACCCTTTCAGGCCACCCCATGTGAGTTTCCCTGACCTTCTCGCCATTTTGAATGACCATCATCTGGTGTTCTCCTTCCCCATGGAACCCAAAACCTCTAGCGTCGTTTTCCATTGTTGAATGCTCAAAAGCCAATTGCTAACCGCCATCCACCCTATGGACTTTGACCTTCCCACAACCATTTTCAAATTACCATTCACCAACCTTCAGCACCATCGTATGATTATTAATGGGGTGCATTAAATGCATCATTTTCTATAAATAGCCAACTTTCAACTGTCATTTTCACTTGTTAGTAGATCAGAGGAAGAGTCAAAGCCCTGCAAACACTGACGTCACTCCCATAGCATTCATTCGTCATCTCGAGGCCTTTATTATCAGCTTGGTCATCTGCATTCATTGGTTTTTAGAGGTAGGTTTTCTGTCTGTGAGCCTTGTATCACATTTTCGTTGATTTCTGCATAAATTTCTAAATTTAAAAGGGGAAAACTTAATGGATAATTAGACTAAGACTAGGTGCACAAAACCCACCTCTTGGAATTTTAACAAGGAGCCAGCGTCAAATTCGAACTCATCAGCCCTACGAGTAAGACCTACTTCGCTTCCCATAGACTTTTGTTTTATTGCACCAATAACGTAGCAAAATATGAAGCATTAGTCCATGGTCTTTTAATGGCTCTAAGAAAGAAGTTCAAGATGTTGCAAGTGTTTGGTGACTCGGAATGGGTAGTAAAACAAGTTAGAGAAATGTACTATTGTCATGATAGACGGCTTGCAAACTATAGGCATAGAGTTTGGGATATTTTAGAGAGCCTAGATGCCTTTAATATCTAGCTAATCCCTCACTCCCAAAACCATACTGCTAATGCCTTGGCTCAAGCAGCTAGCAATTTTCAACCCCTCTCTTTGTTTGGCCTTAAGAGATTCACTATTAAGCTGACCTCCACCCTATCCGTACTAGACAACATCACTCACTTCCAAGTATTTAATGATGACAAACACATCCTGGAGTTCATCACCAGTTCTAATGTATTCACTACCCAAATAATTGATGAAACTGACCCTAAGGAAGCTGAATTAGATATAGAGGGGATTATTAACCTTAAAACCAATACAATTCCTAGAGGTGTGGTTCAGCTTGAGCACATATTCAACCTAGATCATATCTGAGATCAAGATCAACAAGCAAAGAAGGAATCCATAAACAACCAGTGTGACTCCCACAACCTCAGAGCAGTTGAGGAAGTCAAAAATGTGTTTATTAGAAAAGTATATACTACAGAAGAGAAGAAAGGGATCATTGATGCTTTACAGAAGTATCATGACATGGTAGCATGGAGCTATGAAGATTTGAAGACTTATGATACCTCCATTATCACACATACCATCACTCTTAGACCCAATGTCTGACCATTACAGAAACAATAGCATCCCATCAATGCACTATTGGAGCCCATCATCTATAAGGAAGTATAGAAGTTGTTGTCAGCCAGAATCATCTTTCCTATTAGACACTTCATATGGGTGGCCAACTTGGTCCTGGTAAGGAAAAATAATGGAGAAATCAGATTGTGTGTGGACTTCCGCAACCTGAACAGAGCTTTGAAGAAGGACAATTATCCTATGCCCTTGTTGGATGAGGTATTGTAGATTGTTAATGAATCACAAATGATGTCCTTCCTTAATGGATATTCCAAGTATAACCAAGTCATGGTGCAATATGAAGATCGGCACAAGACAACATTCACCACCAAATGGAGAACCTTTGCCTATAGGAGAATGTCATTTGGACTCATCAATGTCGGTGCCACCTTCCAATGCGCAATGACATAGCCTTCAAAGATATGATTGGAAAGTGCATAATCATCTACATGGATGATTTGACCGTGTTCTCAAAGAAGCGAAGTGATCATGTCTTCAATCTATGTAAGGTTTTTCAAAGGTGTGGAGAATTTGGGGTTTCCCTTAACTTGAAGAAGTGCATCTTCGGAGTCACTGAAGGCAAGTTACTTGGGAATGTTATTTCAGAACAAGGGATCTCCATAGATCCTGAGCACATTCAGTCCCTCTTGAAGATTCAGCTACCAAGCAACAAGATAGAGCTAAAATCTTTCTTTGGAAAGATAAACTTTGTCAGAAAATTTATTACATGCTTCACTGAGATTGTTAAGCCGCTCAACACCATGTTGAAGCAAGATGCTAAAATTGAATGGACTTTAGAAGCAAAGTAGGCCTTTGAAGAAATTAAGAAATCCATTATTGAAGCACCGATGCTAGTTAGCCAAGATTATTTGAAGCCCTTCTACATTTATTCATTTGCTTTAGATCATTTGTGTTCCAACATTTTGACCCAAAAGGACGACGAAGGAAATGAGCACCTGATTGCCTTCATGAGTGCTTCCTTAAAAGATGTTGAAATGAGATATCACAATGTGGAAAAATAGGTGTATGCCCTTGTTTGAGGATTTAAGAATTTCAGGCATTACATCTTGTGCAATAAGGTGTTTGCCATTGTCCCTGACCCAGTCGTGAAGACGACGTTGATCCAAAATGAGCTCGGAGAATGAAGACCCAAGTGGGTTACCCTACTACAGGAATACGACATGGAAATTCGACCAATGAAATTACTAAGAGGATAGGCCCTCACCCAAATAATAGTCAAGACAACAGCTAAAGAAGGGCCTGAACCCACAGTACAACAATATCAACTCAAGGACGTTTCCCCGTGGGAATGGTATGATGACATTGTCTTTTACTTACTAAACAGCAAGTGCCTACCCCTCTTGTAGGGAGTTTGAAAATGTGCCCTCAGACTAAAAAGTAGCAGCTATATGTTGCAAGGATCCATACTCTACAAGAAAAACCATGAAGGTGTCTACCTTAGGTGCCTTGGGAAAGAAGAAGCAGACCGGGTCTTGAAAGAATTTCATGAAAAATTTGGCATTGGTCATGGATCTATTCCCTCCACTGTGCATCAAATCCTATGAGTAGATTATTACTGGTCAACCATCTTCAAAGATACTCATAGCCATGTTTGCACATGCCATATATGCCAGACTGTCGCAACCAAAGAAAGGAATGCCCCTGTCCCACTGCAACCAAGCTTGGAGGTGAGGTCGTTCACGCAATGGGGTCTTGACTTCATTGGTCTGGTAAGCCCACCATCATCTGTGGGTCATAGGTACATTCTAACCACCTCTGATTATTGCACTTGATGGATGGAAGCTATTGCTTGTAGGCAATGCACAACATAGGTAGTTATAAATTTTCTTGAAAGCTTTATATTAAATCATTTTGGTTGCCCATATGCCTTAGTGTGTGATAATGGCCCTGCCTTTTCCTCACTTAAGTTCACCAATTGGGCCTTTGATTATGGAATTTCTCTCAAGTTTTCTTCCAACTACTATCCTCAGGGCAATGGCCTGTAGATTCTATGAATAAAAATCCCATTACTATCATCAAAAAACTGCTTGACAGGAATCCCAAAGACTAGCATACCCAGCTCCACTTTTCCCTTTGGGTAGACCACACACACCACAAGGCTACCCTTGGTGATTCCCCATTCCATCTTGTCTACAGCCTAGAGCTTGTGTTCCCAATTCACCTGAAAATTCCTACCCTCCAATTCATTAATGACTTTTACAAAGAAAGAGATCACAGAGAAGCTCGCTTGGCTAAGTTGTTACACTTAGAAGAAGTGTGTGATCATGTTATTGAAATTTTTTCCAAACATCAGGCATAGTCAAAAGGTGGTTCAATCGATGAGCCAAAGTCAAGGCCTTTAGAATCGCTGATTGGTCCTATGTTGGGACAACACCCATGAGAAGAAAGGGGGACATGAAAAATTCAACAAGCTTTGGCTTGGCCCCTTTCAAATTGCTAAAATCCTCTAAGACAATGCTTTCTGCCTCAGGACCTTAACCGATGAAGATGTCTCATTGCCTGTCAATGGACAGCACCTAAAGCATTATGTCCAAGCTTGAGCTCTTTTGGAGTTGTTCCTATAAATACGTGTATATAAGTTAGTTTAGGCTACTTTTGGTTTGCTTTGTTCTATAGTTATGCATCACTTTTGTTTTGTTCATTTCCCGACTGTTTTGCTTTGATGAGGGTGTTCTTTATTTTTGTTGTGGCGGTCATGCTCATTCAATGAATAGTTCACTTTTCTCCCCACTCTTGGTGTTATTTGGCTAAATATTCACTCTCAACTATTCATCTCTGATAGTTGTCATGAAATGGTTTCCTCACTTGAACCTTGACTTAGAACTTGACCCTTGGTTTAATCTTCATTTTACGTTCATCTCAGATCCAGCACAAAAAGCATAATAATTGTTTCCAAAGGGTTGTACAGTGGTTGTTTATGATGACTTAGCAAGTGAAAAATATTAAGTCTGCTCCAATGACCACTGTGGTTCCCAAACCCATAGTAGGCTTCAATGCTTACACAACTGAGAAAAAAAGGAGAAAGTATTAAAAGAGATATTGCAAGAAAAGAAAATAAAAAAAGGAAAAATGTTGAAATCAAGCAACCGTATGGGTGTGTGGATAACTCTACCGGGGCTATGGACTCCTGGCTGGCAGTAGAGCAATGTTCATGGGGTTGCAATGACAACTTCATCGGGGCTATGGATGTCTAACTAGCAGTGGGGCAATGTCTAGGTTACTTTTGGGGTTGGATGATTCAAGTAGCTTTCCCGGTTTGATTAGTTGCCACTTGTCATAGTTTCTAAGGGAAGGGAATGAATTCACTAAACGCACACACTTTGAGATGTTTCGTGGGTTGATTTAGCTAGGGATCCAATTCTCTAAGTTCACTTTTGGAAACAAGCTTCTATTCTGTGAAACCAAATATTTTGGGTTCTGGGTGAATACTTATCCTTGGAATGCTCAGGAGTGTTCTCCAGCAGAGTCGCCATTTGTTGTGCCCTTTGCACACATGCCCCATTCAGAATGGGGACCCTCTTTCCTTTTGCCTTTCTGAGTCGCTTTGGTCACCACCTCATTTTGCATGCCCCTATTTTGTGTCCTGGATAGTCAATGAGCTTTAGAGAAGTCATCTTAAGTTAACCATGTTTTGCCCCCCCCCTTAAATTTTCAAGGCTTTAGGCCTATGCGGAGCTTCCTTGGTTGATTTCCTTCACTTTTCAGAGTTGACGTCCTTGGAGCCAGGCAAGTCCAACCTTTTAGGCTGCCCCATGCGGGTTTGCCTAACCTCCTCGCCATTTCGAATGGCCATCATTCGATGCCCTCCTGCCCCATGGAACCTAAAACCTCTGACATTTTTTTCCATTGTTGAACACTCAAATAGCCAACTACTAACCATCATTCGCCCTACGGACTCTAACCTTCCTGTGGCCATTTTTAAATGACCGTTCACCAACCTTTAGCATCGCCGTACGATCATTAATGGGGTGCATTAAATGCATCATTTTCTATAAATAGCCAACTTTCAAAGGAAGAGTCATATCCCTGCAAATGCCACCATCACTCCCGCAGTGTTCATTCACCATCTTGAGGCCTTTATTACCAGCTTGTTCATCTACATTCATCAGGTTTTAGAGGTAGGTTTTCCGTCTACAACCCTATATCACATTTTCATTGATTTCTGCATAAATTGCTAAATTTAAAAGGGGAAGACTTAATGGATAATTAGACTAAGACTAGGCACACAAAACCCACCTCTTGGAATTTTAACAAACTTCAAAAATCACCCTATACGCTTTGTACAGAAACCTAAGCTCTTCATCATTGTTCATCAACCAAGGCTTTCGCCTCATGCGAGCCTACCCCCTCACCGTTGTCATCATCATCTTTGAAAATGAATTAAACTTGACAATGGTGGGTGCCCCCATCAGGTCTTCCCTAGCGGAAGACTCCTACCACTTGGTCTCCTTGAGTTCGATTGAAATTTACAAACTGAAACAAAGTGATCCATAAGCCTTTCGGGTTTGCCCCCATGGGATTCCATCTCTGAGGAGCCTTTCAAGCTTCATCATTCGAACGGATTTCCAATCATGACTTTTTCGTGCGCGAACCCCACTCTGTCGATTATCCCAAAAGCTCAAAAAAATTCAAACCTTAAGTCTCAATCCACCGCAAGTCCCTCCTTGTGGACTTCCACTTGCGGAGTTCTATCTAGATTTCATTATTTCAAATGGCTTTTACAACCCATCCTTCCATCTAACGGACTTTGTCCTCTCGCCCGTTGTCCAAGTCAAAAAGCAGCCATCAAAGAATGTAGGTCATCCACCGCGGACTTCCACTCCCCTTTCGCTGGTGCATAAACCACTATCCTAAACAGAAAAACCTTACCATTTTCCCAATCATCGGGTCCTAAGCCTGTCTCTACTGGTCGACTTCATTTGTACCCTAAAACGACCAAGCATAAACCTCTTTGTGTGCCCCTCCTAGCAGTCCGCAGACTGTTGTGGTGAAACTGTCATCCTAAAGGCTCCTAATGACCGAATTTTTCCCTTTGGGTCCCAATCCCACCATGGCTTCTTGTGTTCGAAGATGAAAATTGTTGTGTTGAATCTTAAGCAAGTCATCCCCTATGGGCCGCCGCCACCAGGACTTCGTCCTAGCTTCGTAATTCCCAAATGGAAAATCATCCATGACCACCTGCTACATGGGACCCGACCTCCTCATTGCTTTTGGACTCTCGAACAATAAGCAAATGATGCCTTGAGCCCTTACAAAGCCGGTGTCACGGGTTTCCCCTGTCGGACCTCTGTTTGGCTTTTGTCATTTTAAATGGCTATTCCTCAGTTTCATCCCATGTTCCCCGGCCCACCTCCTTCTAAAAGATTTAAACTTCAACGATGAAACATTTTTTCACCTCCTGAAGCTGGGGATCCTTCCCAGTAAAACTCCGCTAACGGGCCACTATCTTCCCAGCATGGTTTCCATGGTAGGCCCCAAATAGTTAGGCAACCTATTGAACCCGCATACCTAAAAGATGATTTTAAATGCCTCCAAACTTCAAAATGACCTCGAACCATGTGCCAAAATAGAGTGACTTCCTTGGTGGACCTCACACATCAATCGAATCTTAAGGTGGGTTGGGACAGGTGGGCCGTCGTGCCCTAATTGTCGTCCCTCCTACAGTTTCTCCAAAATAGCCATCAACCCAGTGAAGTCCACACCCCTAGGCCCAAATTGTAGAAACTCCCTCCTGCGAAAGGTTAATGTTGATCGGAAAGAAATGTTAGGATTCTTAAGTGATGAATTATATGATCTAACATCATTTACAAGATTGTGGCTAACTTTCGCATTATTTTTATACTTGAATGTGCTTACCTCTATTTCGCCTGCAGGATATATGGAACCAAGTGCAGGACCTTCGAAGGCGGTCATGGAGAAAGACAAGGGAAAGAAGTTAGCCAAAGTACCCAGAGGAAAATAGGACAAAGATCAAATAAAGTACAAGTTCTAAGGGGAACCCCTCAACTCCAAGGTCACCACAGCTTGGAAAGAGGTCTTAGATAGAAACATCGAACACGTAGATATCGATGAATTCAAGCAAAGGATCTGGATCAACTCCACCACAGAAAGTGTGAGAAATATTAGAAGTAGTGGATTGGCCAAGGCTTCCAGTTTCCCACCAGCCCTCATTGCTCTCGAGCTTGTAATGTCCTGCAGGGAGGCATATCAGCCAGAGTCTAGAATAGTAGTAGATAGAGATAGGAGTGTTCTGGATAACTTCTCTGCCAATTCAATAGGAAAGACCTTCCATATTCCTACCTTCGGGGAGATGGAGGAGGCATCCAAGGAAGATGGAAAGGAGATGTGGGATGAAGACCCCCTCAAGTGAAAAAGACTTATCAATCAATACTAGTTGAAAGAGAAAAGGGGCAACGCAGCTAAGGTGCCGAGGAGCTCTTCCACAGTGACTTCTACGAGGACTACCATGACTTGGTAACCTTGCTAAGCAGAGTTATGGGCCTTCCAACTATAGCCTACTTTTAGGAGTGGATGTTGTACTTCGTGGAGGAGATCCTCTAGGGAAAAACCAAGTTCTATTGGGGAGGAATAATCAGCAATTGCTTGCACAAACAATTTGTGGCTATAAAGAAGACCTCGCGCTTCTATATGACATTGTACCTTATCTATTTGCTTGTTGATCGTACCCAATATAGGGGATTATTTGTGGCACCAAATACAGAACCAGGTAGGGAATTAAAGGTCTATGACAAGTACCCCCAGCTCCAATTCAGGAACTTCAAGATGGACTATGGAAAAGTCAATGATGCTTTCATAGGTCATATTATCATATTGCTCGAGGGTGACTTCGAAAGAAGAGTCTCCCATAGTGCTAATGCCTTCCTATGCCAATTCGCCTTCTTGTTCATATAATTTCCAAAGTTTACATACATCTAAGCTAAAGGTTTCTCAGAGAAACCATACAAGTTGCCCCGGTACCCAAATGACCAGGTAATATTCCTAGAACTCTCTCAATAGTTGCAGCATGCACACACCCTCCTAAGAAGTAAACATAAGGCGAGGATTCCTTATCCCCTCTCCTTCAGCCAAGGGATGTATGAACTCCACACATCTGAATGTACAGAGAATTCAGATAAGGAACTCATGGAGTATAACCTGAAGTTCCACACTGCCTGGCCACGAATGGACCTCTATGGAAAACTTAGAAAGATGGTCACGGCTGAATATGCCCATTTGCATGATGTTGAGGACTTTTAGCCCAACTGCAAGGATGACAAAGAAGTGCTAATGAGGCACTACATGTGCATGACAACGTATTTTTTGAAGAAGGTCAACTTTTTCCCTGTGCCAGATCAAGTGGTGGAGGATGAAAACACAGTGATGGATCCTCAGTATAATGCAGTTTCCAATCTACTGCTATTGTTGATTGACTAGAACGAACAAGAGGTTGACGACCTTGATATTCCGACAAAGCTCGTTGAGGCTAGAACCAAAGAATAGATTGACTGGAAGATTTCCCAATTGAAGCAACAAGGGGTTACCTTGACATATGGGGATCTTGAAGATGAACCGGCAAGCAAAACTAACAGTGGGACAGTTGCTACCCCGCTAGAGAGACCTCAAAATCCCTTCCAACCACCACGTCAAGGAAGAGGAAAGAAGCAGTTGAAAGTTAGCCCAAGCCCAAGGTGTATGCAATAAAGGCTTCGGAAGGAGAACCTTCCAAGAAACAGAAGAATTCAAGTAGCTTCACAAAAATGCCTACCATTGAGGAGGACCATCTCCATGAAGGAGAAGAGATAGAGGCTGAGCAGCCAAAGTCTCCACCTATTTCCTCCATTCTCATGGCCACTACTACTTCGCTACCTGATTCTCAGGTAGTAGTTGCTACTTCTCTACCTGCAGTGGATATCTCTGTCCACCTTGCTTCCACCCCTCCCACTATGCAAGTAATGATAATAGACTCTTCTTCTGCCACTACCTCTCTGCTCTCCTCTTCCTCCATGTCTCTAACAACATCTCTTCCACTGGCTACAGTGACAATGCCAATGCCCACCCTATCACTCCCAAAGGCCTTCACTCACCACATGCAAAATATCCTGATGGAGTTGTATGGGGTGTTGATGAACCCTGATATACAAGTTTCCTTGGCATAAATTATTTCCAATCTTCCCACCCATACTCCTCCAACTGAACCACCCAAAATGAAAGCAACCATGGAAATATCAAAAGAGCTGGAGAGATAAGAAAAGGAAGCAACAAAAGAAATGGAAGAGGAAGCAGATGATTACCATGAGCATCTTGAGTAACAACACCTTGTAATTGATAAAGTGGTGCATGAGGGAGAGGAGGAAGAAGCACAATCATCAGAGGAAGACGCTGAGGAGCCAAATGCCAAATATATTGTGGAAAACTTTGACATGGAGTTAGAGGAGGAGTTGGCTCAGAAACTCAAAAATGTTGGAGAGGAAGTAGAGAGGAAGCCTTCTGACAAGGAGAAGAATGTTGAAGAGGAAATGGAGGAAGACACTGAACCTCCAACTGGGGAACATGAAAAAATACCCAAACATGATGGAGCAAGAAGAGATCCCCAAGAACGATGAAAAGGTGTTGCCTCAGCATGAGGAAAAGGAAGAACAAGAAGAATACAAGCCTAAGGAAGAGGCTAAAACTAAGAAAATTTCAGAGGCAGAACACCACAAAGAACACAGGCATGACCAAGAAGAAGAAGAGAAGGCCACCGAAGGGGAAGACAGCCCTAAGGAACATGCAGCCACTGAGTCCCCGAAAAAGGAAACCATATTCATTTAGGATTATGATGAGGAATAAGGAGAAAGGATGGAGCAGGAGACTTCGGGCAACAAGGGAATTGAAATCCAACACACCCACGAAGAAGAGGGGGATCATGAATCACCAAAAAGGGAATCTCAGATGCTTAAATGGCTTGAGAAATAGCTGGAAAAGAAAACCCCAACCTCAAAGGATCTGAGGACAAGGCTGGAGGCCATCTTGGCTCAAGCCCAAATAAGCACAAAGAAAGAGAAGAAGCCAAAGGTCAAATCTCAGCTGACAATGGATGTGTCCAGATCCAGAACTGTACAAATAGCCACTCCAATTATGGGAGAAGGGGTAAGCTACAATGTCTCCACCCTTGATCTAGGAACCATGATAAGGGAAGAAAAGATTGACCATCTCCAGGGATACGTGGCCACCATTGTGCACCAAATGCACAAAGATAAGATTTCCAAGGAGGAGTTGAAAGCCTAGGTGGTTGACTTAACCACTCACATCCAACAATGGTGATCAGTTGAAGAGCTCCCCACCACATCCTCAACGCCGCCTCTATTGTTGTCCAAGGACCACATTGATCAGCTAGAGAAAAGAAAGAATTGAACAAAGGCCACAAAGGATTGGTTCAGGAAAGTCCTCTACAATGGAAACATGGGCATAAGCCACACAGTCAGGATAGCCAAAAAATTCTTGGAGTTGCAAAGAGTGCTTGAGGGGTTAAGGAAATTCTGCACCGACTTCCCAAGGCTATATAGGATCACGTGCCCCAAGCTTGAGGCTATCCTCAAGGTACCTGATGGATCCTGGGAGAAGGAGTTTGCTCTAGAAAAAGGTGAGCATTGGCTTGTGGACACATGGAAACTAAGCCTAGACCACAGAAAAGAGGTGTTAGAACAAGTGCTCCATGAGGTGGAGCAAGAGATTGATTGGATCAAGGAAGTATGGGATGCCTGCGAAGAATACCTTAGGCTGATGACAGAATTTGATGTGCTTGTTTTCGAGTTAGATCTGAAAAAGATAAAGCCCTACTTTCACAAGAAAATGGAAAACGGGACTGCGGATGCACTAACATCGGATTTCATGGGTTTTGTTTCTCGAGCCTTCGCTCAATCCAAGCAGGTGATTAAGAATGCATAGAAATATAACAAGGACTGGGATGACCTCACAAATAAATCCAAAAAATTCAACTTCCAGGTGATCCAATCAGATATATTGGAGTGGGATAAGCTTCAGGGATTAATCGGCAAGCTTGTGGAGTACGCCACCTTAAAGAGGAATGAAGGAATTCTTGTGATTGATGATGAATTCTTTACAGTGTAGCTACAGCAAATGGGAATCAGCTAAAGACAAAAGAGCTACAGTGCTACCACATAAAGACAAATGATTCTAAAAGACAAAATGTAATTTTAAATTGTAATATATTTGGGGGTAGGTGAAACCCTAATTTATAGTGAATCTTGGCCACACAATGCAAATCAATCTTTTCCATTCATTATGGACACTATAATAGGGGGTCTCCTCTCATTTTCAAGAGAGATTTGAGTTGTTGTAAAGGCATGCTGCTGAAATTTTAATAGAAATTCATTGACTTTTGGTGGATTCTTGAGTTTCAACTGCATGTTACATGGTTCTTCTCCCATAGTTAGTTAATTTATGTAGATTTACTTTGTTGTTTATGAGCTTTGCATGTTGTTAGTAGATTAGTTAATTTTGTTCACTTGCTTTGAAGAATTCTTTTACGTGTTGGCAACCTTCCTTGTCCATACTTTTTGTTGTTTATTGATGATACACAGTTGTGTAAAGTTAGTCTAGGCATAAACTAAAAGCTGCTCTAAACTTCTATCTTTTATTCATGCTTATGGTGAATGAATGGTTGAATATCTGGAGTCCTTAGAAGCTTCCACAAATTTCATGAGATTGTGAGGTAATCTAGTTAAGTGGAATTCTATTTTAGGGAGGTTGTCTATAGTAGAATCCTCCATGATCACTATTCATTGCTTGTTCAAATCCAAGAACCTCCTTTCCTCCCTACCCTTTTTCCTTTTTTGTAATAAGTAACCTATGCTAAGGTTCATTGCACATTGTAAAGCCAAATCTAAAGTTGAAATAGGAGTTTAAGACTGTTGTTTGAACCTACAGTAATTGTGCAACAACTTCCCCATCTCAAGAACTCCATTCTAAGATCCAACTTCCCTCTAGCTTAACTCAGTAAGTCTGCCCTATGATTACTAGCAAGATCACATTGAACCAACTAATAAATTCCAAGCATGTCATAACCTGACACCCGAGAGACCTTGGGGTGATTTTCAACAACTTGTTGTTGGAGATTGCCTTTCAAGAGAGGTAGTGCATCCACACAATGCCTATGTTGAGAAAGTGCTAAAACACCCATCAACAAGTGGTCCAACATAGTTGATGATCATTCAAAAAACAAATAAAACAAATAAAAAAAGAAAGAAAAATAATTCGTTCAATAGTGAAAACCATTCTTATGGTGCTTTGGGAAAGTACCATGATGAAAACCTGAGAAACATGTGTCATGTGTAACAATTGAAATATCTTATCTATGTATCATTCAAGTTGGAAGCATCTTATCTCATACATCATTCTAATTTATCCTAACAATACTATCCATCCAATCCATTCCACTTTCATCCATCTTCCCTATCCATCTTGATCTTGATAAAGACTAGGGGCATATACTTTAAGCCATGCTTTTGAGAAAACTCTTGACATGGTCATTCCTTTTGACCACATACTATCCCATGTTATACCATCACCTACATATCACTATCCAAACATTTAATTTGGGTCAAACATTTTATCTCATTATGAGATAGTCCTTGGAGGAAAAATCCCTTATATATTTACATGATGCATATCCTCCCCACCCTTCACATATCCATTGTCATCACAATAGTCCATTCATCCACTCATTGTCTCATATATCACTAGACACTGGGGCTAGGTGATTACATCCTACCTTTGAATAAATCTTGATATATATCTTCTAGCTCACTTTTTGGTTTGGACACCTTCTAAATAAAAAATAAAAAATCAAATGCCTTGAATAACAAACAAAAAACACTTTCAATAATTTTCCACCATTCCATGAAACATCTTCTCCATCAATCTCATCTCGCTTACACTCCAGTGTGATATCAAACTATCTAACAAATTTTGTTCCTATCTTGGTTACAAATCTTGATCTATCTTATCCAATCAATCATCATTGAGATTTATCCTTCCAAATCATCATGTTGTTCCTATCTTAATAACACTATCCTTACGTTGTTCCTATTTTAACAACGTTGATCCTATCTTAACAATGTTGTCACTATCATCAATCAATCAATCGGATTTAGCTTGGCTAGTGAAAAGATCTTAAAAGGTCTTAGATACCCCTATGCATCCATATCTTTTTATCATTCATATTCATCAAATAATCCAAAAAATCGAATTATCCCAAAAAATACAAATAATTTCAAAAAAACACCAAAAAACACTAAAAATTTCTAAAAGCATCCAAATCACATCATCTCACCATATCCATAATAAGTTATCTATTTCCTAGGGCATGACATTCAAGCAAGAAAAAACTATGTGATACCTCAAAAATATTAAGCATTCATGAAACAATCACAATACAAGACTCCTGTTAAACTATCTACAACCTATTTGATCTATTGCCAAACCAACTTTAAACATCTTATCCAACCTATCATGCCTTAACAGATGCATCCTTCCTACAATGGGTATTTATCCATCTTGAGCACATATCTCTTGGCAAGAAAATCTATTAGTTGTTGATTTAGTGGATCTTTTTATTGCTTTATTTACCATATTGTTTTATTCTAATGTTCCTCGAGGATATCTTCAAATGATTAGAAGAGCAAGAATGGGGCAAGGTCATTAGTTTTGTATGTCATTTTTTTTAATGTTCTCATTGCATTACTAGGGCATGTACGTTCCTTGTGTGTGTGGGAATGGCTTCTAGCACTGGAAAAAATCCTTTGCATATAAGGTCATTTAATACCTTTTTCACAAGGGTTATCATGCTTTAAGATTATTTCCCCTATATATTCCAACAAGGTTCTATTATGTCTCGTACGAATGAGGACAATCCTTCTTGTTTGCAAAGTCAAAGTCCATGCAAGGGATACCAAAGTCACCTTGGCTTGTCATACCTTGGTGTACATATATTCATTTGCTACAATAAGCTCTATGATGATAAAAAGCATAAATAGAAAACACAATATCTATCATTCATATCCATTCGTATCAATCTATCTCATATCTATCTATTTCACCCCATCCATTATATTCTTTGTTATATGATATCAATCAATAATCATTATACTCTATTTTATCCTACCCACATTCCTCCTCAACCCATTCATTTTATCTACATGATTGTTCTCCCACTTTACTATTTTCTTCATCCATTTCACCATATTCACTTAAGTTACTCAGGTTATCCTTTTGATGAGCTTTCACCCATTCACCTTGTAATTGCACCCACATAAGGCACAATTGCATCAATCTATTAGGAAATTGTGCCCACATAAGGCACAATTACACCAATCTATCAAGAAATTACACCCACTTAAGGCACAATTTCATCCACTTAAGGAACAATTATGCCCACTTACAATTGCACCCACTCAAGCCACAATTGTGCCCACCTACCTTCAAATATGCCATTTACTTCTCCATTTTCACCCATTCCCTTGTCATTTGTTCCCTACTTCCTCATTCTCATCCTAAATTTTCTTCTACTATACTAACCCATCTCCTTTCTCACATTCCTTTGCATATATGTCATTTCATCTACCTCATTTCTTCTTGCTATATATGAGTATCTATCCACATCAATCTTTATACATTTCATCTCATTCATTATCCATCCAATTATGTGATATTAATCAACAATAACCATCTTATCATTGTTTTTCATCATCTTAACCGACAATCTCTTGATCTCCATCACATCTCTCTAACCATTTTCAAGAGTTCAACCAAATAATTTCATTCTTCCATCAAACTCCCGAGGGGGCATCCTACCTTCATTTCTTCATTCATTTGGGGCATGTCATCACAATTATTTCCATAATTTCTTTGAAACGATGTTATCAAAATGCATTTTCTCAAAGAGGGGCAAAATATATACATCTAAATTTGACTAACATATTCATACCAACACATCATTGTCTTCCATCATTAGGTACCACCATTTCTTCTTCCACACTTAATTGAATAATTTCATTATTTAATTAAATTATCTATTTTATCACTTTTCATCTATTAATTAAATAACTTTGATTATCTAATTAATTTACTAATTATTCTTTCATTAATTAAATAATTTATTAATTATTTAATTAATTCCCCAATCCTCAAAATTAAATAATTATTTAATTTATCCATTCTTTAATTAATTTTTTTAAAAATTAATTATTTATCAATTTTTGCACATGTTATTAATAATTAAATAATTTGATTAATTATTAATTTCTATGACTTTTTACTTCACTAGTTAACTGAGACTAACTCTCACTCCACTCATCAGTCTTCTGATCAATCAATTTAGTCAACTTCCAATCACTTTCACTTCTCTAATTAATCAATCCACTTCACTCCTTACACTCAATTGACTCAAATCATGCTGTCAGTTAACTATCCAATCAAATTCTCTCATCAATTTTGAACCATTGATCTTTTCAATCACATTCAATCATGACTCCCACCCGCCTTTTATACCCCCACCTAACCCTAATTTTTCCATTTTACCATTCCCTCCATTGTCATATCCTATTTTTATCGTTTTCACTAGCCCCCCATCACATAGCTTCATATCATTTTATTAATTTTACCAGTTCTGTCATCTATCATCCAATTCATCTATTTTAATTAAAAAATTACGAATTTGTTAGAAAATTTTATTTTATTAAATTTTTCTACCAAACTCCTGAGGGGGCATACTAACTCCATTTCATTTGTCGGAACAAACTGTGCCATGTCATAAAAAATTTATCTATTGTCTTTGAAACAACGCTATAAAAACATATTGTCTCAAAGAGAGGAAAAATGTAGGCACTTAAAATTTGACTAACATTTCCCGAAATCACGTTGCACTAATTATTCTTCCGATTTTAATTGAATAATTTTATTATTTAATTAATCTTATATCGTCTTCTATTACTAAATATTTTTTAATTATTTAATTATTACTAATTTTGCATTCCACTATTAATTAAATAATTTTGTATTATTAAATTAATTCACATTATTATTCTTCCTTGATTAATTAAATAAATTTTATTTATTTAATTAACTCACTAATTATCCCTATTCTTCTTAAATTAATGAAATAAATCATTTTTATTTAATTAATTATCCATTTATTCATTTCCAAAATTAAATAATTCTTTTAATTATTTAATTAATCCATTAAATTCTCAACATTATCCATTTTCCCAAAAATAAATAAAATCATTTATTTTATTTATTAAATTCCACCTTACATATGTAAATAATAATTAAATTTATTTAATTATTAAATACTCATGCAAATTCCACCTCACCACTTGATTGAGAATGACTCTCAATCCACTAATCAATCTAATTAGTCCACTCATTAATCAGACCTGTTCATTGAGTAATCTAATCAATCCACTAATCCATCAATTTTGTTTCACTCTCACTCACTTTGAGTCCATTGATCTATCAAAACAATTAATTGATCAATCAATCTTGTCAACAACCTGCTAGTCTGAGTTATCGCTCCATTCAATCTTCTTAACTAAATCATGCAATCAATTATTTAAAATCATGTAGTTAGTTGAAAATCAATCAAATCCTCTCATCAATCCTCCATCGTTGATCCTTTTTAGTCTTTCCTCTGATCTCGACCATTGATCGGTGTCACCAAAAATCTATAAATGCAACCATCCTATCACTCATTTTTCATCTTAGATTGTGTGGAAAAATTATACTCAAATTGCAACAGTGATTTATTGCTATTGTGCTTATTAAAAATCTAAGAGCAAGAATTTCAACACCATTCTCCAAGGTGAATAGAGGAGAGCAATGGAGCTATGCTAAGGTGAATTGTGTGTTTCAGTATTTGCAAGTTTGCATCTTGTTTAAATTAGTTTAACTTATTTGCTCTATTGTTACGATCTTTTGATTTTGAATTGCTTGATGATTATTACTTACTTTTCAATTTCAAAATTGAATTTTTAGATCATACAAGTAGAAAGAGTCATAATAGGGTTGTGATATTCATACCACCTTTGTATAATTAGTTTCCTATTTATGTTTTGATTAGGATAGGAATAAGTCTTCTTATGTTTATGGAAGAATTGGCATATGTTGTTAACTTGTTTAGAGCCCAAAATAATTATAATGTCTAGATCGTGTACATATATGTGGTAGATCTTGTATCAGATGGGGATCTAGAAGAACTTTTGTTATTAGTACTTTTATTATCATCCTTGAGTTACATTTCCATAATTCAATAAAGGATATAGATTCAGTCAATGTATGGATTCTTGAGTTAATATTTGATTAGATGTTGTGATATTGCAATCACCCAAGGAAGCACCACTTGAGGTAATTACATTGCTCTTTATAATTTAGATTGTTTTTAATGACTTATTGAATTAGATTATTTGTAGTTGATTTCACTAATTTTATTTAGATTATTAGTAGTAATTATTTAATCAACAATTATCTAGCATAGTTGCATCAACATTTATTTACAACACAATTGAAAAATATTTGTTTACTAGCCCAACGGGATTACCTACCTATAGCAACTATCAATAATTAAGTTTTATAAGATATAATTTACTTTCAGTCAAGTTTTATATGCATAATCTCTAGGACAACTCAGAGATCCTCAGCTATACATATAGTATGGGTACCATCTAAGAAGAAGATGATTCCCTAGTTTGACATAATTAAATGTAACACACTATAGCCAGTAGGTTTCTTGATAAAGGATTTGTTGGTTTGTTGAACCAAATGTATGCCTCTTCTATATCAATTTACTAGTAATAGATGGAGTTAGACAATATATACTAATAACATGGATTTTTTATATATTTTATATATTAATCCTTTTAGCTGGTAAGGACGTAGTGTGGTGGTCAAGTCATAATATTGTTGCAGCAGCCACCAAAGTTCAAACCTTTGTTGGGTCAATGAGCTAGTAGGCTATGTGTCTCTGCTAAGCTAACACGCTTGTAGGATATGTGTCTTTGTTGGGTTGTTATGTTTGCAAGTTGAGGGTATTTGTTGAGCTATTAACCTCATCAAAACAATATATTAATTCTTGTAAAAAAAATTGTTTTAATTTTTAATTTTTTAGGAAGATTAAATAATTATATATCTCCACTTAAACTACTTATCAAATTGTTATTTTTAACTTTTTAAGCTAGTATAAATTATTGTAAAGAAAAATGACTATTTCTTAAATTTTAGTTTAGGTTAATTCAATAAATGTAAGTAATTAAGTATAAATCAATCTAGATTAAAATAATAATTAATTAAAAATAATAAATTAAATATTTAAATATTAATTATGAAACTAAATGTGAAATGGGTTAAGATATTTAGTTTTATAATGAGGATGAAAAAATATCTACAATGTCATAATAAAATCTACCTATTTGGAGACTAAAAATAGATCCTCTTTATTTGCACTTCTCCTCGCGATCTGAATAATTTGCAAACTTGTTGCGGGTTGAATTTGTGTCTATGAGATCAATCCCACATCATGTGAGTCTAACCTCATATGCAGAGATGATCTATAACTTGCAAAAGCAGTTCTACACATTATGGGTTTTTGTAAACTCTAAAATTCTACTCTTCACTAATTGTTAAGGACTAGTGGTATTTTAAAATGCATTGGAGAGATCATTGGATCACAATGGTCATGTTCTCCTAGGTTGGTCCCCTTGATTAGATCCATTTTACGGTCATAGAAATGGTCAAAGACAACAATCTTTACTCATGCAAACGTCCTAGAATGATGATGCCAAATACAACATTTTTTAGTGCTCCAAGTCAAAATATTCCTAGAATGATTCTCCTCTTTAACATATAATATTTTGAATGTGTTGTGGATATGATCATATGATGAATGAATGCACATTGAATACCTTTAAACACCAACACATAACAATAAATCATGAGAATCATGTACCAAATCAACGTATAGCATAAGAAATAGATGAAAGTCAATAAAATTTAAATTTGAATGTTCAAAATTTAAGGATCAATTTCACATGGTGTAATATCAATCCCACGTGTTAAAAATTGATTGAAAACTCCAAAAAAACTAATATCAAAGTGAATAATAAATATATAAATATAAATACATACATAACTACAACAAATCATATCAAACATATATAAAAAGTCTATTATTATAATAAATATAAAATGTATTAATACTATAATTTAATGTTTTTATCAATTCATAGATAAACACAGATACTATAACTTTATTTTATATTTTATTTAATTTTCTTTCAATTTGGTATTTTATTGCATGTTCGGCGTTTTAATACTTTAGTGAAAACAATATGAATGAGAGTGATAAGACCTCGAGAACACTTCTAAATTTGTCCGCACTTATTAAGATTTTCAAGATTTTCATTTGTCTCTACTAAAAGAAATGCGCATGTTTGATTGGAAATAATAATTAGTTTGGACAATTTCTCACATGCATATGGAACAATTTCGCCTTAAAGTGATTGATGTTCAATTTGCTTTGGATTGTAATTTTGTGCTACAACAATCATGTGTTAAATGGGTGATCTAACCTTGGACCTACTTATACCTTTAGATTTATTTGTTGGAGAACAGTCACATGAGGTGACATAACCTTGTACCTACACTATTATCATTATTATAGGTGGAGAAAATTCATGAAAAAAGTTGTTTTATTCTTGTTTTATTAGGAATTGTTTCTCACATAATTTTAGACCCACCTTAGATATTTTGTATAGTCAAGTAACTTATTAGTTAGTTCATACTAATAACATGATTAATAGACATGTTTTACATTTAGTTATGTTTTTCATATTGATAACATAATTAATAGGCATGTTTTACGTTTTAGTTATGTTTTAGTATTAAGATAATCTATAGAATATAAATTGTTTCTTTTTCTTTTTTTAATTCTTCTCAATTATATAATATATAAGTTCAATGAATATCATTATTTTTTCTATTATCATCTTGTCATATTAAGATATTATATAATTTTGAGGATATCACTCTATTTCTCTTCTTTCTTCTCAATACGTAAAGATAGATTAAATTTGTAATGAGTATGTTCTACATTCAAACTATGTTTATTCTCAATACATTAAAATAGATTATATGTATATGTATATGCATATGCATATACATATGTGTACATATGTATATATTATAAGGATTTTTATAAGGTCCTTCAACAATGCATGTTGTAATGATATTTATAATTAAAATGACTAAGTGGGGGAGAGATCCTTTAGCTCAAAGTAGCTATCAAGCTATACAAATGATAACAACCAAAGTTTATTGCACTAAATATTAATAGACCATACAAAAAGGTTAAATTGAACAACAAACATATCAGTGAAACAATCAAAAGGCAATAGCCTACACCAAGACATAAAAGAAAATAATTGATAACAAAACATGTATAAATTCAACAAAGTGGGGTAACTCCCCCATTTGCAAGCATCATTAAAGCACCTAAGAGAAGCTCTAGAGTCTTAAACACTATATATGCATGTGTTCCCTTGCTATGGAATTGATTAGTGAGTTGAGAAAAGTTCACACAATGAATGATCTCATGCCTCTTGGTTGTATAGAGGAAAATACTTTCATCAACTTGAAAGAAAGAGTATATTCATTAGTGACTTCAATAGTACCATCCTAGTACATAACAATAAATTATCAACAATTTCTTACACGTTAAGAAGAAGTTATCCACATCTTGAAGTTGATGGTTCACCGCAAGTAGCTCTTTTTTCAAACCCCTAAATTGCTCACAAGAGACAACCTCCACCAAGGCACCACCCACCACAAGAGATGATGAGCAAGTAATGGTCACAATGAGGGATTCCTCTAGGAAGATCTTGCACAACTAGTCTCTAATCATAACATCTACCAATTTGGCTTCTAGATGATCCACAAGTTTTATATGTATGAATTCCTTGTTATGAAACTTACTAAATCATTGATACCTTCTTCACCTAACATGCACTTTTCCAACTCTAATGAACCTAGGTAAGTACAGTAAAAGGTAGCTTTAGGTGCCTATCTAAAATAGCCCCATAAAGGAGAGGGTTATAAGGAGCTATCTTTCTATAACAAGCCATCAAGAATGGACCACAACATAGACAACAATAGATATCCCCCACCATGGCCAAAAAATAAACAAACCAACTCAAAAAGGGAGAAACCCATGCCAACACATTTCAACTAAGAAAAGGCAAGGTGGGGTGAGAAGATATAATAGTTCCTAAAATTATTTGGATGCATTCCTCGAGAAATATGTTTGTGACCAATTATCATCAACCATGGTGAACCATTAAATGAAATAAATAAATACACCTCCAATATTGCAATGAGTGGTTTGATCCATGACTACTTACCATATAAACCCAAAAGGCATTAGGAAGTACAACCAAAAACATGTTATCAACCAATTGGCAAACAATTATAATGACTTAACAAAAATAATAATCTTGTCTAAATCTTCCTTTGTAGGCAAATTGTCAAACAATAAATAGTTAATGGGTTCAATCTCTACCCCATGATTGACTATGAGATTAGTCTCCTAGTTCCCTCCTAATAATAGAGTGAAAAATATGTTTTCTTAAATCTTAACTTATCAGAAGAGATTTTTCTTTCCAAAAGTGTTTGTGCTTACCAACTATTAAGAGCACATTGATTTAAACCTAGAATGACAATAATAGAATCACCTTCCACCATCAGATTCTTATAGCTAGTGACACGTGTTATGATCAATCTTTCAATAAATTTCATCCACTTTTAATAATTATATTTTTTGACTCTCTAGTAATAAATATCCACCAATAATAAAGTTTTTAATATCATCTCTAATTATAATCCCAATTATCACATTGCATAGATTGCCCTTTAAAGTTATATCAAGTTTGAGCTTCGAGAAACCAGGAGGGGAGCCCATCTAATGATTTTTTTAAGTATTTTATTTTTCTTTGGCCCTATTAATAGGATAGGGAGGAGGGTTTATTTTTCAAATGGACAAGATAAAATTGATCCCATTGAGATAAGGTGACACCCAATTTTCAAATAGCATAGTTGTTATAAGCGTAAATTATATTTTTAATATTTAGCCAACATCTTTTCCATAGGGAAGGAAAATCCTTGAAAAATATAAATGAAATTGATAAGGCATTGTAGGTACCAGTCACATTGTATTCAAGCATTAAAATATATATATTTCCATGTAGCATAAGCATACTTTCAAGGGAAAATATTACGATCAATAGTCTCCTACTAATGTTCGCATGGAGGACACCTTAAATGTCCCTAAAATCTATGTTCTTATATAACATTAAAGATAAGAATATTATTGAGATAATCTAGCCATACAAAAGTAATGCATTTTAAGGGAAGATGTGTTAATCCAAACCATGTGATATGGTAAGTCCTTCAAGGGGAAATGAGAGTCACAAAGAAAAGAGTACCTCATTCTCACCTTATAAGAGCCCATAGGATCTCTTATTTAATGAATATCATTACTCTTACCATTTTAAGGAATTTGAATATTATTTAGTATCTTATTAAAAAAGTAGGGCTACGTGGGGTACTCCACACAATCAACTAGCTTACAAACCTCCTAAAATTGTTCACAAGAAAATATTCCCAATAGTCACAATTTTTTTTCCTTTGCCAATTAATAAGGTGAGTATGGAGATCCTCCATTCCTAAGATTCTAAATAGGTGATCATTATCAAGCCAAAAAAAATTACAATGAGCCAACACCGAGGTCCCAAGATAATTTAGAGTTGATAAGAATATGAAATTTAACCAATAAATTCCATGCATTAGAACATCTAGGCTAAGAGTCCTAAAAAACATTTGATTCAAAGGATCGTGAGATTCCAAGTATTTACCCACATCAAAGAGCACCATAAATATTATACCTTTGAAAGGAAATACTAGCCTAATTAAGCCCCAATGCCTTATTATAAAGCTCCTAATATTTAATGCTTGCACCCACCTTGATTTTTCATGAAAAACTTGGACAATCTAATTAAGGGAAATTGTTTTTCTTCTAAAATTCCTTTCCCCAAAAATTAATGACATATATCATCTATCTAAAAAGAACTTATTTGATAATGGGAAGGACAAATAAAATATAAATATGAATAACATCAAGACTACTTTATGTTGAAAAGTATTCCTACTAAGCTTAATTGTTTCTCTTTCCATGATGCCAATTTATTTTTTTGGTGTTATCTAGGTTTCCCTCCATAATTGTCACTCACAAACCCATTTTAAGAGGGGGACACCCAAATACTTTTTAGGTAGAGTAGCTGAGGTAAAACCCTAAGTCCTACAAGTATTATTTTTTACCCTATCACTAACATCAAAGAAGATGAGGGCGATGAAGATGAGGGGGATCCTAACATGGATGGTTCGGTTGCTATGCTAGTTTTTGCTTGGCCGGTGGTTGATGTGTTGTTGTTGGTGCATTCTCCTAATGTTGTCTTTGTTGTGTAGTGGTTTGGGGTAGTGGGTGTTGCGTTGGATTTTTTCCTTCCCATGGCCTTGTCATTGCTTGGGTCCCCTATTCTTGTGGCAGTTGCATTCCTCTTTGACCGCTCCTTGGACTGTGTCTTTCTAGGCATCACTACTGGGGATGGTATATTTTCCTTTCGTGTGTCGTTCCTCAGTGGAATGGCTTGTTCCCTGACATTTTCTAGCCTTTCTTTGGTGGAAAGGTGTGATGTTTTATTGGTTAAGTTTCTTGTGGCTAGTGGGAGATATAATGGCTCTAGATTTTTTAATTCCTTCGAAGTTGTAGAGGACAACAATGATGAGCCAAATGTTGATGGTGATGGCCTATGCTAGCTCTGGTGGCCTCTAGTCGGTTCTATTGTGTGGTTCCCTTTTGGCTGATGGGTTTGTTGTTTTGTTGGGGGTGTTGTTTAGCCGATGGGATCTCCTTCCATATGGTTCGGTGGCAATGTTCTGGCTTCCATGTGCATCGTGGGTAAAGCTCTGTTGGTTGGGTTTGTGTTTTCCTATTGTTTCTCTACCCATCTATTCTTTCCCTTGTTGCACGACTGGGGACTGTTATTCACATGCCCCTATGGGGTTGTGGCGTGGGCAAGACTTTATTTGTTTATTTCTACTTTGTTGAGGAAATGTTTGGTTTTTGTGAGTTGCTCTATTGCTCATGGGTGTTGGAGTTGCCCCTTTGATTCAAAAGTCATGGTGGTGATTCTATGTTTGGTCTTAGGGTTTTCTTTGGAGCTCTCTGCTTTTTGTAGAGCTTCAAACTTGTTTTTTTCCTGACTTTGGTGGTTTGGGGTTTTTTATTTATTGGGCTACCTTTCCTAATGTGGGGGTTGTGTTGGTTATTGTTAGGTCTCTTTTTGATGCTCCTTTGAGGATTTGGTTCTCCGATTATGTGAAGCTAAAGGTTGTTGACCTCCTTTTGTTGAGGTTCTTTGTGGGAACTGTCTTGAATGCTTTATGTTTCCTTTGGTGGTTGTGGAGACCCTGCCCTATTTCATTGTGGTGGGTTTTTTTGTTTCAGGAAGGCTTCTAGGTTGATGGAAGTGGTTGTGTTGGTGCTTATGATGGATTGGGAGTGGAGGCTCTACCCTGTGTTAGTGTTTTTTGTCTCTCTCTCTTTGGTACCTGCTATCGCAGTGTGGCTTGGAGACGCTTTGTTTAGTTGTGGATGGTTGTGGGCTTCCTGTTTGTGGGGTTTCCCCTGGGTTGTTGGTTTCCCCTTGTGATGGATGGAGCTTCATCTATGGATGGAGATGGTGGTTATATGGTGTATTGGACTGTTTATGATGTGGCTTGGGAAGTTGTTCTTGTCCTTCCTACTGCTTCTTTCACTTGGATTCCTTTACCTGTTCTACTAGAGTTATTGCTTACTACCTTTTTCTACAAATGTTGTATTCAATAGAGGTGAATATTTCTCCTATCAAGGTGGAGCCCTCTCCTATTGAGGTGGAGCTGGAGGGTGTAGGATTGGTGGGAAGTGTTTCTCTCCTTTGTTGGTTCCTATTGAGGTGGAGTATACTTGCTCTAGAGGGAGGTTTCTTTGGTAGTTCTGGTCCCCACTTCTTCCTCTCCTTTAGAGGGGAGCCCCATCCTTTTGAGGTAGTTTTGGGGTTGATGTCTAGTTGGTTGGTGCATATGGATGAATTTTTCTTTGCTGCTAGTAGTGATTCTTACCCCTTTGGTGAGAATATGTTAGGCTTGGTCTTGTCTAATGTGAGCAGAAGGTCTGTTGTTGTGCAGTTGTTGCAAGTGTTTTGTGGCCATTGGTATGGAAGGTTTGTTATTATCCTATTGTCGCGAGTTTTTTGTGTTGGGTTTGTTGATAGGGAGCTAGTGTTGCCTTTTCTCAGTCTAGTAATCCTAGTTGGGATCTTGTTAGGCTCAATTATGAGTGGAATTTTTGTTGTGGTTCGACTGCTACAAGTGGTTAGTGGTCTGATTGGGCCAGGAAAGTCCTTTGGTGGGGTTTTGTTAGGCTCAGTTCTAAGCAAAATTTTTGTTGTGGTTCATCTGTTGCAAGTGGCCTAGTTGTTTTAGGAAAATTGTTTGGGCTTTTTGTTTTGGGTACTAGAACAAATTGTTTTCCGTTAGGCTCAATTTTTCCTAATTTGAGCAGGAGGTCTGCCGTAGTCCAACTGCTGCAAGTGGTTTGTTGCTTGGTTGCTCCAGGAGGTTTTTTGGGCCCTCAGTCCCGTGTTTTGGGTGTAGTATTTTTGGCAAAAGGCCTTTTTGTTCCTATGGCTTTGACTTAGGACTGTTGGTTGTTCTAAGTGTTCTTTGCCCTTGGTATTTGGTGCTAGGGAGGCTTGTTGGATTGTGGTGTGTTTGTAGTTTTTCTGTTGGTTATGCTTCTCTGCTTGTCTCTTTTTGGCCCTTTGGGATCTTCATGTAAAGGGTACAACACCCTGTAAATGTTGCTTATCTTATCAAAAACATCAAAGAATAACACTTTAGATTTATTGACATTAATATTGTAACTTGAAGCCACTCCATATTCTTTGAGGATTAATGTGAGTTATTTGAATTCTCTTGTAGAATCTTGACCAAATAGATTGGTATCCTCACAACTAAATATTGGTTAGCAAAGAAAAGTTGGACATCAAGGTGAGTCATGTAAGTTACCCTTCACTCTTTGGGAATGGGTGTAATAACCTAAATGTTAGCCATGTAGATGAAAAGGTGGAGAGATAAATGGTCACCTTATTAGATACCTTAAGAGTGACCAAAATATCCCACTAAATTGTAACCATTTACAAGAACATATTTATTATCCATGTTATCCATCCCTCATCAAAGACAAAGATAATGAGTATTTTTCTAGTGAAACTTTTCATAAGATTTTTTAATATATAGCTTTATCACCATCCACTTAAAACCATTAGACATTGATGAGTGAATCATGTCATGGGTCAAAATTACCACATCTATGATTTTAATACTAGCCAAAAATCCTACCTATTCCAAAGAGATAAGATCTAAAAGTATGATTTTGAGCACTCTATTATAACCTTAGAAATTATTTTATTGAGTATTTCACAATAGAATAGGATAAAAATCATCAAAGTTCATTAGCATGTATTTTTTAGGGATTAGATCTAGAAAAGTGCTCTTGAAGTACATAAAGATATCCCTAGATAATCTACATCTATTCACAACATCCATGAGATTCATACCTAGAAACTCCAAAAATAATTAGAAGAAGATGACTAGAAATCCGTCCATGTCAAGAACTCTATTACCTTTCAAGGAAAAAAATGCACTCTATAGAGTTATTGTAAGTATTTTATGTTGTATATTAGAAACATGTTAGAAAAAGGTGTCTCAACCTTGCAATTACAAAATAATACCACTTATAGTAAGTTTAAATTTGAGCATGAATGGTTTGAAATTTTCCCCAAAGCTACGAAATTCCCAAATAAACATGCTATTAAAGTTTCGACCCAATATCATGTTTGGATTTTAAGATATCATTTTTTAATTTTAAAAAGTTTAAAAGTCAAGTTTGAGGCACTTAGAGGTTATTTTTGGTCTTGAAAGTGGTCATAAATAACAAAGTGGGTTATACTGATAGAACACTTCATGAACTTTCCAATGGTTTAAACGATTTGTCAATCGGTTTGTCGAATCAAAATTTATGGCCTTTGAGAGATGGTCTCTCGTATTGAAAAATCTGAAAACATGTTGGACACATAAAAGAGTTATAAGAGGAAGTTATATGTGTTGGTGCATGTTTTGACACATCATAGAGCATATTTTATTGGGATAATTTGGGCACCACTTTTTGGGTGGTTTTAGCTCATAGTTTTATAAATATAATTTGATGATTTCATGTATTGTATCTCCTATATATTAGATGCTTGAGATGGAGGTTGTGTCTAAGAGTCTCATAGATGTTGAGTTTCCTCTAGATCTCTATTTGGTGATACTCTTGTGAAATATTGATCTACAAGTATATTCTATTCTTGTTGATTTCTAAATAATATATTGGGAAACTTTTAGAGTGTGGGGTTTTTCTATTGCAAGGGTTTTCCTTGTGTAATAAATCATTGTGTTATGGTATGAATGGTATTTTTGTTTAGTTTTTGTAACTATTGTAAATATTTGTTTTTTTGCATAACCCTCCTCTTAAGAATAGTGTAGGAAGTTGTTCCACTACCTTAGATTCCTTACAAATCAAACCGAGGAATGTAATCAAATTTATCTACCTTCTAAAAAAAGATTCAAAATAATTACACACTTTTATTGCAATTTATTCTAAGTTAGATAGGATCATCCTTGAGGTTAAATCTATAGTTGTATGATATTCATTTGTTGATGATCTATAGAACTGTCACATGGAAGAGTTTAGTATTAAAATCACTCTATAAACCAACGAATCCTTGATTTTTCATGAAAAATATCTCCTCATTGTGAAGGATATAATTCAAATATAATTTAATATTACCTATTCAAGAGATCATTTAAATATTTTTGGTGAATATTAATTCTCACCTCTCTCAAATATTTTTCTATAAAAACTTTTCCCAAAAAATATATTTCCAAAGACCCAATTATTCCAATATTTTAAACAATTATTTATATAACATAACCTTATGAAGAAACAACACAATAGAACTTTAATAGAGGGGGTTTATACTCCACTAAAGAGTAAAAATATCCTTAAAATGTGAGTATTGATGCTACATGAGTTCAAATTAAAGTGGATTGTGCATGGGAGAAACATATACAAGCACCTCCAATGAAATTGAGAAGTGTCCCAATCTAGAAATTGAAAGGATAGTCAATATAATGATATAGTTTTTTTGTATCCAATCAATCAAGACTACAAACTTGACAAGCCTTTCCCTTTTATAGAAATATCATTTATGATAGTTATTCTAGGATAATTTTTTAAATATGGGTCTAATATCAATTAGAAGTTGTTATGGTGTAAAATCGAACCCTGGTGTAATTTCCCATAACATACCCTTACTTTAGCCTTATAAAATTGATAATGCAAAATCTTATCATTATAAGCCTTTTGTCCCTTCCATACTTTGTCATTTTTTGTTAGTGGAGGGAATTTTGACTAGGATGCTTTCACACCACTCAAATGTTTGTGCTTTTCATGAACATCCTTGACAAATTCCCAGGTCAGAAGACATTGGGGCATTAGACTTCCTATCGCCCACGAAGTGTAACACTCCCTGCGATTATAGACCCAACCGAAAAAGGACTCTTTTTCCTCCAAACATGTATTTTGAACATATTTTTTCATTCCATTCACTTGACTTCTCATTCTAACATTCATTCTTGCAACTTCTCACTTTACTCTATCAATTCTTCCATCCCATTCTTGCTTCCATTCTCTCTACACCATTTTTCTTGTAGGTTTCAAGTCCTACATCCTCCTTGTACATTCATCTTGTGCCCTTGAATCTCTTGTCCTTCCTCTCGACTTCTTCAAGCTTGTAGAAGGGGGGGTAATACTTGGTTATTTTATTGCATTACCAATGTTATATTTAGCATATTGTTGTCTTTGATTTCTATACATCTTGTATACTTATTTAGTTATCATATTTTCTACATTATGGTTCATCTGGTTGTCCATGGAGGTGGAAACACCAAAGTGGTGGTTTGACTGAGGAAAAATTCAAAACATAGCCCCAAAATTTTCTCATTTTTGTGTGTGTATGTTTTCGTTCATGTGGAGCTTGTAGGAGGTTGGACCTACCATGAGTTGCATTTCTTTCTCCCTCTAATTTTCATTTCATTCATAGTTAATTTATATTTTATTTATAGTATTCTTGTTGTTGTACTAGTTATCATTTTATGCATAAATTTAGCAATTATGTTACCTTTCATTAAACTGTTGGATTCTAGCATTTGGGTTGTCAGCAAATCCTAAGTGTTTCAGATTGTAGACTCTACTCTCTATATGTATAAGACACCAGTGCATCCTTGAGATGATAGTGTGCCACACTATCATCCATCTCCTGCATTGTTGTCCTCTGGTTGAGAGGTAGTTAGTCTATCACCTGAGATCTCTATGGTCTATTCATTTGATTCTTGAAGTCCTCCATCCTGCAAACCCAAAACATAGATTAGATTTTCCTTTATTTTCCATCCCTTCCTTTAACATTTTTCATTGAGGTGATTGAGAGAAATTTGCTCCCTTTATACCCTATTTGTCTTGAGACTTGGGAGTAGTGAATCCCCTCCTTCATATTTTGGTGAACCTGATGTGAACCGTTGTCTTGTCATCCTTATTTCAATTTTTTTCTCACATGTTAGGACACGTGGTTGATAGTGCGTTGTTATGCTCTTTATGAGCTTCATGACCCAGGAAACTACCTCTAACCACGTTGTTAGAAGGAGTTATCAAAATTTAGGCATGGGATCTAGGAGGTTCAATCCTCCCTGTACTAGTCCATCCTTTGAGGAGTTTAGTGTGGGACTCTCCACTGGATATACTCCTCCTGCCCTTGAAGCTGGAACTAATGTTCCTACCCTTCTTGCCTCACCTTCAACCTTTGCCTCCTCTTTCGAAGATGAATCTACTCTCAAGGTCCCTACAAAGCAAATTTACTCCTTAGAGTTCAAACTCGTAGAGCTTGCGAGATTCTTGGCAGGAGATAATGTTTT
Organism: Sequoia sempervirens; assembly: GCA_007258455.2. Classification (NCBI taxonomy): domain Eukaryota; kingdom Viridiplantae; phylum Streptophyta; class Pinopsida; order Cupressales; family Cupressaceae; genus Sequoia; species Sequoia sempervirens. Next base: position 60,645,440 of record VDFB02270651.1, read on the forward strand.
TGCCCAAGCGGCTCTTATAGTTGAAAATTTGAGAAATTATTAATTATAGATCAAAGAGGTCTAGAGCTTCTTCATAGTATTATTGATATTGGAGAGACCCACATCCCCTCCTACACCTCTACCTCAAGTGCTACTCAAGATGTGGGATCAGGGATCATTGGAAAATAGCTAGAAATCATAATGCTCGAGGTGTCAATGTGCATGACTGACATAGGTCCCTTTACTAACACCAACACCATGCCTAAGAAGGATCGTATAATTAAAGTAAATAAGGTACCCTTGGGCTTTAGTTATTCACTTCACACAATGTCCCCTTGAACAAGGAGCTTTCTCCACTTTACATTCCTGCTCATATCAATGGTACATCGTAACGGGTGTTATGGTTGATCCCTCGAGCCGAGTGAACATTGTTATAGAGGAAACCTTTTTTATCAATAATTTTCATAAGGAGAAATATGATGAGTCACAAACTACCTTTCGCACACACAATGGGTTCTCTATTGTACCTATAGAAATAATTTCTTTATTGGTATCGGTAGGACCTAGTGTTGAACACCTGAAATACTGAGAGGGGGTGAATCAATATTCTACTAAACCATTTAACTACTAACCATTCAATAATTAAAACATTTCTTACAACAAATGCAAATAGAAACATGAAAGGAATCATAACATCACATGACCAATGAACACTAGGATTTTTACGTGGAAAACCCAAAGTGGGAAAAACCACGGTGAGGATTAGCTCACAATATATTATAACCAGTCATAAGATATTACAGGGCACACTGCCAGGACACACTGTCCTTGAAAGGCTCACATCCTGAAAATGATTACAAAAGAGTGTGGCTCACTACCAAAATATGAACTGATTGAATACACCTTATGTGTGCTGAGTTTAGTTCCAATTAAGCTCTGGAAAACAAAAATCTATACCAGTTTTCAAGTACATAGCAAATACATTCAAGTGTATGCAACTTTGCATAATAGTTTCACCCTATTGCTTATTAATCTTTCACATCATCACTTCTCATCATCATGAACAATACAAGGATGTTTCATATATATACACTATTACAATCTTCATACATCAATTAGGTAGCCTAATTAGATGTACACATACTTACTTTAAAATGTAGCTTTTCGGCTCAACCTAGAACACCTTTTCATCCAAAAAAAATGTGTAAAGCATAAATTAGGTTTGCTCAAACCTTATGAGGAACTCTTTAAAACACCAATGAAGCATACACAACTTATTTGTGTTGGCCATAAGAGAACTCATATCATTTGCACAATTATTGAGTAGAATACTGTAAGCCAAACTCTATCATCCATATCTTTCATTCCCTTTAGCAAAAACTGTTGAAGACTTGTGTAGAGATGAAACTAATAGTCCTTATCATCATATTAAAATCTCATGGAGTGATCTTCTACTGAGAGCATTCCCAAACCAAATTATCGAATCAAAATAACAGAAACATAGTTTTTCTGGATTGACAAAAGTGTTACCAACCAATGTTGGCATCAATGACAACACACTAGAGGGTCTCTTCTTCATTCTTCCAACAATCTCCCCCTTTTTCATTGATGGCAACATGTGCCAAAAATGAAGCTTCAAAAAAAACTTATCTACACACTTCACGATCAAAATTGTGCAAACTCGATTCCCCCTTTCAAATATACAAAACTATTTTTGAAACCAAAACATTATTTACGAAAACATTATTTACACAAACCCTTCTGCACATAGATCCTTCTCCCCCTTTGACATCAAAGACAAAGGGTCAAAAAAAATTAATCAGGAACTAGGGACACCTTGTAATTCTTTGAAAATTGCTTCCCACACTAGTTTTCCATCATCCCAGATCCCTTTTGCTCTGGTAAGATTTTTATTCAGTGATTCTAGTTCCACTAAGCATTCTTCTCCTTCTTCCAGAGTAGAAGGATTAATGTTCATCTTATCCAATTTTTCTACATCCATCAAGGAACTTGATATAGAGATATGTCTAGACATTACCAAATCTCCAAGTTATCCAAACCGCCTTATTGCATCTTGTTTTTTCCTCTGTAGAATGAAAAACTTGCATTGTAGGTCTGTAATAGAAGTCTAGCCAATGTAATTTATGTCATCTGCAACCTTGTAATCTCTAGAGGCATTAGCAAGTTGAGAATTTATTGATTCCATTAAATCTTTAATGCCTCGAGTGGCATTAGGCCACCACATGTAATATACAACCAATATTTGGGCTTCCTCATCACAATCCTTCACTTATTTCAGACTTTGCAATACCTTGTGTGCAATCGCACACTTGTCCTATAGCACTAGCAACCTTTTCTCCAAGAGTTTGGACTCTGCATCTTTCTCAGTCTATGCCTTAGATAAGAGGCATACTCCTTGGAAGCATCAACCAAGAACTTTAACTTTTCAATAGGTGCTAAGGAAACATCAATTATGGCACCAAGAACTATCTCTTGTAAAGCCATAATAGCTTCATTTATCAATTTAGTCCCTTTCTGATATGTTTCAGCAATTTCCTGTGTAAAAAAGTTGAGAAAAGTACCACACATCTTTATTCTTTCACCTAGTGCAATCTTAGTTAGATCTACATAGCCTGGATGTGATGGTAATTTAATCAACTGAGGTGGTAGCATAGGTTGGAGTCTTTTTTTCCTTGTTAGGAGACCCTTAAGAGTATTTCCAGATGATTCTTCAGATGGATTTAATGGCTCAGTAGTTTTGGGGTTCTCTTCTTCACTTCTTTCAATCTATGCCTCTTTCTTATCTTCTTCTACCTTCTCTTCTTTTTCTTCTTCTTTTTCTTTTTCTTTTTCCTCTCCAAAGGATTTTCCAAATGATTTATCTTAGTTTTATTTCTCCCTCTTATCCTCATCATCTTTATCATCATCATTCTTCTTATCCTTGTTTCCTTCACCTTCATCCTTGTCTTTTTCTCCATTCTCTCTAGTATTGTCATGGTGCTCTTTTGGATTATTACCAGTATCATCTTTATGTTGGTCTTCAGTTTGTTTACTAGTTGTCTCCTTTGTATCATTCAGAGGGGCATATGTCTTTGAAGCAACATAAATTTCATCAAAATTTTCCAAAACAGGTTGGTCCATTACTTTTGTGATATTAACAAGCTCTTGTGCTTGAGTTGTATGAGATGAAGAGCTAGTTTTCATCCCATAATTCTTTTCCATTTTTATAACTATTCCAATGGATTCTTGCCTCAATTTCTCAGTACTTTGCTTCTCTTTATTCATTAAGGTAGTGACTCTCCATTTGACCCTAAACAATTGGAAACATTCTTTTAGTAGGGAAACAACATCTTCCTTAGACAAGGAGGATCCATATGTGTTTAAGGCGTTAGATTTGAACTTGTCTTCAATAGTTTATAGCTTCATGCCTTCTATGAACTAATGCTTCCCACACATTGTCAGCCACCTTCTTCCTTATAGATTCCATAAACTCCTTAAAGATAACCATATATCAAAAACCACATTAAAAAGATAAACAGGGTAACCATATTGCCAATCAACATCTTGAGACCACTAACCAACCATCCCATAGCATCAACATAAAGAGTAAATCTCGTTAAACCAGTAACTACACTACTAAAAATGTCCATCATAAAACCTAGAGTTAAAAGAGTCTTAACCAAGGCCCACCAAGGTCCATACCAAACAAAATTAAACATATAGACCATAAAATTATTAGTAGAAAATTCAGAAAACCACAAAGGCCAGTAAGGCCTATTCCAACCAAAAATCCAAACATCCCACGCCGCTACTCTTTCTTCCCACTACATGGCTTGATCAAGGTTATAGTAGCCCAATCCTCGGTGAGGAACTTGAGAAGTTCCTTGCGTTCAACATCCTCCTCCACATTGTCAGTGGAAATATCCTTCTGTAATAGGAATGAAATAGTGGCGGATCTGTGCATGATCTTCAGAGCAAAGTGGGTGACATCCTGAAGTATTTTTTCCAAATTCTCCATTTTCTTTTTAAGATTTTCCACCTCCTCCCAGACCGTGTCCTATCTACTTCTAGCTTCCTCCATGGGGGTCTTCCCTTTAGCACTGGTTGAGGCCCTAGTTACCACCCCCTTGGCTCTAGCACTAGTAGGACCCAAAGAACCCATTTTTAGACTTTTAGAAACATGGGAGGAGCTAATTGCAGAAGCAAAAAGGGATTCCTCCCACACATCCTTCTCATCCTTTCTCTCGTTCTCAATTTTCCCCACCATTGTCAGAATCAGAGGCCTCCTTGGGACTCTTCTCCTTTTCAAGCTTAGAAACCAGTCTACTGGACCTACGAGGAGTGCTAGTCTCCTCGGTGATTTTGATATCAGAGTGAATGTGTTGTAGCCTGAACTTGGTCTTCTTTGAAGCTTTCGCTTTAATTTTAGGGGTAGGGGCATTATGTTTCTTGTCCTTCCTTTTTACAATAGACCTAGCAATAGGGGAGGTATCCTGGGGAGGGGTTTTTGAGGTTGGGTTTTTAATGCACTTTTTCTTGCTAGGGCTAGGGGTATCCATAAGACTGGCTAACGATGGAGTAGAAGAGATAGGGGCTTCCTCAACAACAATAGGTCGAGGAGTGCAGAGGACTAGGTGAAAATGATAAAGTCAAAACATAAGCCCCTGGTGCAGAATAGTAAAATTCCTTCCCAAATTCATGGCCTCGACAACATCTTTCACAGTATTTTCCAGAGAGTGCAAAAGAAAAAATGGAATAGAAATATTGTTGTGATTCCTGAGATGATTGAGAAAAGGAAAATGGTAGTAGTAATACACACCGAATCTCCCCTCAAGAGTGAAATACCTCATCACGACCATGCACACTCTGTCCTAGGGTTCAGGAAGTTGCTCATGGTCATAGCCACCATGGAGTTTAACAGGTTGTTCATCCCCACAGAAGAATTGGTTGAGGCTAGCCTGGTCTGACACTTTACTTGTTTTCTTACATTTTTTCCCGTCTATTGCAAGACCAGTGGCCTTAGCAATAAATTCTTCGTTGATTTCAAAGGAAATACTCCACATGGTCATCCTTCTTGCAGACCAAGAGGTGACAAATTGTTTGGAGAGGCTCTCATCAAACTCTAACATACATTCCATGAATTGGGTAATTCCTCCTTTGCAAATATGCCAGACAGTGTTGTCACTCTTTCATTTGTTGGGTTTATCAGGCTCAACACAAATGCGGTCTCCACCCATGGCCCCAACAAGCAAATGGCAGTAAGAGAAGGCAATTTCAAAGTGAATGTAAGGCAGAATATAGGTGCAGAAGAGAATAGCAAAGTGATTACAATTAAACCCCAAATTAGAGTTGGCCGCAATGAAATAATAACAAGAAAAAAATTGGCAAACCTTAAAATTATTATAATTAGTGCCAGTACTCGTATCTAGCTCAAAACTACCAGTTCCCTCGTGCAAGAAGTCCATTGCACAATAAACAATGGGGACGGTAATAAATCCGGAGGTCATATAAGATTGAGAAAAATTTGTGAGGCCAAAGGAGATGGCCTAAAAATCTAAGGGGTTCAAAAAATAATGAGCCCTTTGGCCACTAAACTCATCATGAAAAGATGTGGCGACTTCCAGGCAAGAAAAGTACATGTCACTTGGCGCTTCCTTCACGTAGGCCTTCTCGTACAACAACGACCAGTTTTTAAAATTAAGAACCTTGCCAAGACCACTTGCTAAAGTTAGTAAGTACCAAGCCAAGGCAAGAAAGCCGACTTTATTAGCTTCCATGGTGAACTGGGTGAAATTCATTCTTCAGGAGCAACAACGTACAAAGAGGAAAGGAGTAATCCTTCCTCCAACAACGTAGCCCCTCATGATCAAGTCCCAAAGTAGCCAAACTGTCAGCAACCGCATTTCCTTCCCTATAGACATGCTACAGAGTGAATTCCTCCATCCTAGTAAGAAGAGATCTAATATCTTCAATTATTCCTTGAACTAACCATCTAGCTAACATTATACCTTTTGTGGCTTCAATTATCAATTGAGAGTCACCTTCAATTTCCAAGGTTCAGATGTTGATCAATAGTGCAATCTTAAGACCCCACAGAAGAACCATACCTTCTGCCTGATTACTCATGTGTTCTTTTAAATTCCCTGTGTAGGTAGTAATCAAACTACCATTATGATCCCTAATGACACCACCCCCAGCTGCTTTCCCAACTCTGGCCGCTCCATCAAAATTTAGCTTGTACCAGGGTGGTCTAGGAGCTTCCTATTTTGTGTTATTTCTGGCTACCTTCTTAGAGTTGTCAAACTTGTGGAAGTCTCTAGGAAGTTTGCAAACTCTAGCAATTGCATTGTCTCAACCAGTTGGGGGACTATTCAGAGTCTTCCATCTACAAATAGAGATGTTGTCCAATAGGAGTTTGTTAAGGGTTATCAACACATTGTCAATAGTACTCTCCTTATCCTTGAAGATTATGTTATTCCTCTCTTTCCACAGACACCAACAAATATGAGGCGGGATTTGCTTCCAAAGTTTCCTGATAAGGGGATGGTTTGAAGGACACCACCAATTGAAAACAAATTGTTGAATATCCTTGTGAAAAAACCCATTGGATTTTGAACTTTTGAAGGACATATTGCCAAACTTGGGAAGCAAATTGACAGTGGATGAAAAGATGGGAGATTGTCTCCACTTCTTGCTTGCAAAGAGTACACTTGTTGGGAAGTTGGAAACCTCTTTTGACAAGGTTTTCCAAGGTTAAAATGTTACTAGGAATATAATCCCACCAAAATAAGTTGATCTTGGGGATGAGTTGTGGGTTCCAAACCTTCCTCCAACAATTCTCATCACCATCAAACTTTAAAAACATATGGTAAGCAGTCTTCATCGAAAAGGCCCCTGTGTGATTTTTCATCCAAAATAAGTTGTCCTCCTTAGGAAAAACAGGAAGTCTCACTTTATTTATCAATGATTGAAGCTCAACAACCTTAGGCAGAAGGTCGAGCTTGTCTAAGAAACTTTGATCAAGTTTTTTCCATTTACCTCTGGGGGTAATATAATCAGCAATATAAGTGCCAAAGAAGGGCAATGTTCACTCCCTTAGAATATGGAAACTGCTATCAGCAAGAGGTTTATCCTTAATCCATCAGTCCTCCCAAAATCTTACTAATCTCCCGTTGCCAATTTGCCATCTAGGGCCTTTCTTAATAAGCATTCTACATTTGAGGATATTGTTCCATATCTTAAATCTAGAGGGAATAACATTCAGGTCAATGGCCCTGGAAAAGCAACCATGGTTTTGATGCTTAGCCCTCATAATGTTGCACCAATCAGCTTTACCAACCACAAGATTCCAACCAATTTTGGAAATGAGGGCTTTGTTTAAATTGGCTAACTTTCTAATCCCAGGGCCCCCTTGGCATTTAGGTTGGCAGACAATGTCCTAATTGACAAGAGCCAGTCTTTTTTATCTTCCACACCAGTCCACAAGAAGTCCCTTTGAATTCTTTCTAGTTTTCCCATCATGGAGCCCGTAATTTTGAAGAGAGAGAGGAAATAGACTGGGATCCCTTGGAGAGAAGCAAAAAGCAATTGTAATTTACCAGCACTACTAAGGAGATTACCCTTCCAGCCCGCAAGCTTCTTTTTCATCCTCTCCATAATATTATTCCAAAAGGTCAAAGTAACCTCCTTCATAATGAGGGGGAGGCCAAGGTAGGTTCCCGGAAGATAAGCACTTTGACAGCCTAGTATAGACAAGATATTAGCTTGCAAGTCCACTTTGGTGTTAAAGAAATAGATATTACTTTTCTGATAATTGATGCATTGTCCAGAGGTATTAGCATCGTCATTAAGGAGGCCTTTCCATTCCCTAGCTTCAACCACTAAATAATTACCAAAAAGGAAAGTGTCATCCACAAATTGTTGTAGAACTGAGGGGGTAGAGTAGAGGCAGCTTTGATTCCCTAAATCCTACCCGTATGTGAAAGATATAAAAAAATCCTACTAAGGACTTCAACAACCATAATAAAAAGATAGGGTGATAAAGGATCACCTTTCCCGATGCCTTTTCCAGCTTTAAAGAAACCCAAAGGAATCCCATTGACCAAGACAGAGTAGTGGACCGACTCAACACATTCCTGGACAATCCCAATTAACTTGTCATTGAAGCCAAATTTAGATAAAACCAAATAAAGAAATTTCCATCGGACTCTATCATATGCCTTAGAAATGTCCAACTTGAAAGCCATACCTTGAACCCTACTTTTTTCCATAGAGTGGATGATCTCATGGGTTGTAATAGCAGCATTAAGGATTTGTCTTCCTAGGACGAATCCATTTTGGCATTTGTTGATGATCTTGTCCAGAAGAGGCTTTAGACGATTGACCAAGATTTTAGAGAAAATCTTGTAGACAGTGTTGCATAGGCTTATAGGCCTGAAGTCAGCCATACACTTCAATCCTGAATTTTGGGGACTAAGACAATGTAGGTATTATTCAACTTTTTCAACAGTTTCCTAGTTCTGAAGAAGTCTCTGGCCACCATGGTCAAGTCATAGCAAATAATGTCCTAGTATTCCTGAAAGAAAGCTAGAGGAAAGTCGTCCGACCCAGGGGCCTTATAGGCACCCATAGCAAACACTTACAACTTAACTTCATCCTCAGAAACAGGGGCTAAGAGTTGCAAATTGTCCTAACACTGATAGCAGTTAGGAGGTGACTCAAAATTCTATCCTGCACATCAGTGGATAGGCCACTACCATTATCCAAGAATATATTTTTAAAATAGTGTTCAATTATTTCACCAATTTTATCTTCATCAGTCACCTCTTGATTAACTTCATTCAATAATCATTTGATGGTGTTTCTTTTCTTGTGTCTGCTAGCCGTCCTGTGGAAAAAATTCGAATTCTTGTCCCCCTCCTTCAGCCATTGCACTCTAGACCTCTGTTTCCAATATATTTCTTCCTTGCTTAAATTATCTTTCCACTTCCTCATCCAAGCTTCCTCTTCAATATGCAAAGTTTGCAAGAAATTACCCTTGGCCATTAGATTTTGGATGTTGTCAAGCTTAATCCCAATCTCCTATTTTTGCTTAAAAATGTCACCAAAGGTAGATTTAGACCATCCTTTAACTTCCTTTTTAATGAGATCAAGTTTTTGGGAGATTTTGTACATAGCTGACCCTTGGATCAGATGGCTCCACTAGTTTTTTATGCAATTTCTGAAATCCGGATGTGTCGTCCACATAATCTCAAATCTAAAGGGGTGAAGGCCAAGGAAAGGCTTATTCATCCATTGGAGGAGAATTGGGCTATGATAAAAAATAGTCCTAGGGAGGGCACTAAGAGAAGCATTACATCCCAAATCCCAACCCACAAAGACCAACACTCTATCCAAACGGACCTGAATAAGGTGGTTACCTTTCCAATTGTTGGACCAAGTGAACGAATTACCCTATAGTTCCAAGTCAAACAAGCCAGACCTGCTGATGAAGTCTGAGAGGTTGCTCATGCTGTCACTGTAGTCCATTAGGCCACCAAGTTTCTCTAAGGGGAACAATGGAGACTTAAAGTCACCAGCCACCATATACAAGGCATTTTTGTCTTCCAGAATTAAAGATAGGACTTCTTCCCACATACTTTTCCTTCCTCCACAAGTATTCAGGGCGTAGATATTAAATAGGTGCCAAATATAATTATTCGCTCTAAGGGTCATAGCGAGGTAACTATGGGAAAACACATAGGCTTCCCCATCAATTGTAGCAGGATTCCACATAGTAGCAATGCCACAAGAGGCACCATCTACTTCACTGTAGAAGAAGGAGGAACCTGGCTAGATTTTATTAGTTGTTGAGGAGAAAGTCTGATAAGTCGTCTTAGCTTCCTGCAAAATGACATCTATTTTAAGATCTAGAATGTATTGCCTGAGAGCAAATTGTTTTTGGGGACTATTCAACCCCCTCATGTTCCATGAGAGGAACTTCATTTTCTATTGCGATGGGTTGAGTCTAGGGTTGACTTTCGTCCATTGGCAATTTCCCTTATTGTAGCTTTGTGCCTTGACAATCTCTTTGAGGACCTTCCTACTCTGTTTTCTGTCCCCATATCAACTTTCTTAGTTCTTGTTTTCCTCTTTTGAGTTTTCCCTTCATTGTTGTTGACCCCATCCAACTGGGATTTAGAGGCAGAGGGCTCAGAGTTCGGAGTGAGAATCACAGATTTAGTGAATTTCCTAGCTAGATCATCCACACTAGATGGTTGAGAAGAGTAAATGCACGAGGTGTCAATCCCTATCCTAGCCTTCGTAGGGGTGACTATCCCTATCTCCAACTGTTGATGAACAGTGACAACAATTTTCTCCCCAATCCCATCAAGGGGTTGGTTAGCAACAACAGTAGCATTATCCGTGTTCCCTATGTTTGTGCCCCCATAAGACAAAGGAGAAACAACATCTCTACACTCTGCCCTCACAACCAAACTATGAGGAGACAGACCCACATCCCTTAGTGGGGAGATTTCACCTTCCTCTAGGAAGCCAAGGGACTTCCCCCATTCCACCCCAAAGGTTATCTCCTAAACCTCAGGGCCAGGGATTTCATCATCTCATACAAACCTCCAATAAATAGATAATCATCTAGCTCATTAGAGTTGGTGTTCTCCTAAGTATCACTCGAGCTGGGGATCTTTTGTACTTCCACCTCCCTGGAAGAAAGGGACGGGTTTTTCCCTTTCGACAAGGGTTCCTTCAGTGCTGAGGCTTTGTAGTTTGCAATAACATGCCCCTGCCTCCCACATTTTTGACAAAATAGAGTGGCATTTTCATAAACCAAGGCCTGGGTCCATTTTCCCCATTTAGATTTTAGAGTTATAAATTTGGGGAGAGCCTTGTTGATGGCTACATTGACACAGAACCTCACAAAAACTAACCTGGATTTAGCTAGAGTGACTGCATCTGCAAAGACATAACTACCAAAAGAGTTGCCTATCCAACGGAAGATCCATTCATCCCAAAATTCCAATGGGAGGCCAGGCATGCGAACCCGCATAGGAGTCATTTGATTAAGTTTTGCAGACAGATCGAATCCCGGTTTCCACTTGGCCAGAGACAAGAAATGTTTGCCATAAGCCCATGAGCCCAAAAGCACATAGATCAAATCCTCCTCAACCGTGAATTTGAAGAGGAAAAAACCTCCAAGCATAGTGGAGACCACCACACTGCCCTTCAGCTTCCAATGACCATTAATCCACTTGTGAACCATGTCAATGGTGGGCTTGAAAGCAAAGAATCTTCCCACCAGCGCGAGATGCAGCGAGGAGGCAACCTCGTCCATGACCGTATTCGGTAAGCAAATCTCAATTCCCTCATCTGAATGAACAATGTTCAGGATGGAGGACTCAAAAGTATTGTTGCTAGTCCCAATAAGGCATTCTTCTAGTTAACCTTGAGGGAGTCGTCCCCGTTAAAAATGCCATTGTCCCCATCAGTGGGAATCATCGTTTATGGTTTGGATGCATTCGACAAAATCCTTGCATCCCCATGTGCCACAACAGAAACATGAGGGCCGCGAATCTTTTCCATATCAAGCGGGGGGTCAGGCTGAGGGGAGGCAGAGTCCTCCCCAAGACCTGTAGCCATGGCCAGAAAATTTGAAATGCAAGTGCGGGAGATTGCAGAGCAGAAACATGTTTTGTTTTACTTATGCAATGTAATGATGACTTGGAGTTGTTTTTTTTGATGTTGTAGCAGCATGTATTGCTATTCTTGTACACTCTATTGGTGACCTGTTTGACACCTATGCCTTTAGTTATGTTTTCTCACTGATGTAATCTGATTTATTCATCTTTATCCAATTAAAAAAAAGATCTTGGTGGTAATTTTCATTTTAATAAACATACTCTAAAAACCCTTGTCAAAACCTTATTTTCAAGCTGCAGCTCACCAAATTGGAGAAATGAAAGGTCAATACCAGTGAGGAAGCGTTTGGAGGAGCGAAAACCAATAGCAATGGGGAAAGCAACAAAAACGGTGAAAAATAATCAGAAAAATGACAAAAAATGATGGACGACTAAGATTCGTTTAATCATCTTGCATTGATACGGACGCAAGATAGCCATCAATAGATTTTTACAGGTCATCTTGTTCATAGAAGGAATGCCTTTGACGTAAATATCAATAAGTGTATGTAGCATTTTAGTTAAATATTAAAAACTAATAGTCAAAAATATTGTAAAGCAAAATACTTTCCTTATATTAATTAAAGTTAAAATCAATATGAATTCATAATAGTTACAAATGATGAAAGTAACATATGAGAATATGTAATAAATTTAATGAATAAATAAAAATAAATGAATATATTTTGTACTTTGTTCAATTAAAAAAGAAATAAATTTAATTTAATTTAATGTTATTTAAGTTCATATATTATAATGTTTTTATTAAGATAAAACTTTTGAAACATGATGTATCAAGTACCTCAAATTTATATATTATTTTATAAATATTAATTTTCTTAAATTTTCAATTATTATATTACAAAGTAAAATAAGAAATATTTTCTCTACAAATATTTAAAAGATTCTCTTTGAATTATTTTTATTATATTAAAAAAATAATCTAATTAATTCAATATAATTGATGAAAATAATTTATATATATATTTGATTTCGCTGTCTACTAAAATTCAAAACCTCTCAAAATATAATACTAAAAATAAAGTCAAAATTATGTCCTAAAGAATTTCAATAAAATAAAAATTTCCTTAACTATCAACCCAAAAAAAATCTAAACTTTAACTTCAAAATCTAATATAAAACCGCAAAAATTGCATGTAAAAGACATTGATGTAAACCGACGCAGAGGGAAAGTCGTCTTGTATTTTATTGAAATTAACTCCCTTTCATTTAAAGTAAAATAAAAATAAAAACCTCCCTTTCAAGCTCGAAGTCTCTAAAATATCCAAAGTTAAAGAGCATGACCATGTGACTGTCGCTACGTAGACCTCCTTTTGCGGAATAAAGGACATTATACAACATCATCTATGATTCCTTAGAAAACACACATATTCAAAATCTCCAATTACACCAACTTCTTCTCTCCCATTCGACCACATGTCCACCTGCTCCTGAGTCCTAGGCCTTTGTATAGGCGCCATGAATTATTTTTGTTTTGATGGCTCTATTTATTATTATTTATTATTTTCAGAGATTTTTGGGTCTTTTTCAAATTTGAATATTGATGTATATTTATTTTAACAAGAGTGTTTTGATATATAGATATATTAATAAATAATGATTTTTTTGGTAAAATATGATCTATTTGTTTTATATTGTTTATCTATCTATTATTTTATATACTTATTTTTTGCTCCCCACACTTTCATGTACATATTATCCACCTAGCTCCTTTCATGTTCCGAGAATAATTTGTGGTCATGAGGATGTCCTTGTGGTTGTGGACTTGTTTTACTCAAATTTTAAAAAATAAATTCAAATTGGGCCAACTCCCACCTTTTCTTTCTCATCTAATGCCGAATGAACACAAGTGTGTGTCATATTTTGCTATTTCCTTACATTAAATGCATTCAATTCATCAATTTTAATCATCTCCTGATCATTGAAGAATCAAGGAGTCGTTCATATTATAACACTTTAATTTATGCACTAAAATAAATCTATTTTTGCACAAGAATTCTAAGATCACATTCATGACCAATTAGAGTTACTATTTATCATTCATATGCATTTATGTAGGTTGACCTAGGAGAACATATCCCATTGTGGCATACTTATTGCTCCACCACGATATTTATAAATACCACTTGTCTCATTAGATATCGTAGGACACAAAAGAAGGTAAGACAAACTTGGGTGAAATAAAGAATATAGGTCTACAAATTCCATAGTACAAGTTCACAAGTACAAGATAGATTCATAGTTGTAGATTTGTCTTTGATCCCTAGACTTGTCCTTACATAGTGTCAATATAATAATTTGATTATGAGGAAATTACCATACTATTACCTATTATTCCAAATCTCCAAGGCATATTAGATTTAGACACATCTCCAATTTAGTATATCCTTCAGTTACGAAACAAAATACAATTACTAGTATTTGGATAACAAAATAACTATAGCATTACCTTTCAATTTCTAGTCTATTAGACATGCGAGGAGTATTAGTCTCCTAAGTGATCTCAATGTCCAAGTCAATTTGGTGGAGCCAAAATTTTGTCTTCTTTGAGGCTTTGGCCTTGCCTCTCGGGGTGGGGGTTGTGTGTTTTTTCTCTTTGCTTTCCACCATGGGCCCCAGAGAGGGGGAGGTGTCCTGCGGTGAAATTTTCAAGGTAGGGTTTTTAATGCATTTCTTCTTACTTGGGCCAGGGGTGTCCATGATGCTAGTTGACGGGGGGCAGAAGAAACTGAAGCATCTTCGACAAAGGCGAGACGAGAAACATCAACAACAGAAATGGGACGAGGAGGGCAAAGGGCCAAATGAAAATGGTAAAGCCTAGAAATGAACCCTTGGTGAAGGATGGTGAAAGTTTTATTCTCATTCATGGCTTAAGCAGCATCCAACACGATACTCTCAAGGGAATGCATGAGAAAAAATAGAAAGGAAATATTATGGTGATTCCTAAGGTGATTAAGGAAATTGAAATGGTATAGTTATTTTGAAAGGAAAAAGGGAAGAGTTTCAAGGAGGTTTCGAATTCTGACAATGGGGATGAGAGTGAGAGTAGGAGTAAGGAGGAGAAGGAAGAGGGTGAGGAGGCTTTATTGGGTTCTGCTAGCAACTTCTCCCATGTTTCTAAAAGTCTAAAAAAGGGCCCTGCCAGCATTAAAATCAAGGAGGCCAAGCTTTGCACCTCTAACATTGCGGAGGGTAAGGTTCCTATGGAGGAAGGCCATAGTAAACAGGATGCTACCTGGGAGGAGATTGATAATATGAAAAACAAAATTGAGAGCTTGGAGAAAAGACTGTAGGATGTTACTCGGTTTGCCTTGAAGATTATGCATAGGTCTGCCACTATGCTTTGTCTGCTGCAAAAGGATATGGCTACGAACGATGCAGAGGAGGACCCCGTTAGTAAAGAATTGCTTAAGTTCCTCTCTGAGGATTGGGCTATGATAACTCTTGTTAAGCCATGCAGTGGGAAGTAGATTTAGTCTTTGGTGGGTTTTGGTTTTTTGGCTGGGGATGGTTGTATCAACCTTTGATTATGTTTTGCTTTGTTAAAGACATTGTTAATTTCCTCCATGACTGGTATGACCCTCGGTGGTCTATACCTTTGGTGACTTTATATCATGTTATCATGATGGACTCTGCTAGTAGTTTTAGTTCAGTTGTGTGTTTTTTGTACTGTTTTTTATATGTTCTGCTTAGGGTGATGGTCTAGTTTTTAGACCTGCTATCACTATGATGTTAGTGTTAATCTGTTGTGAATGGTCGTGGTTGCCTTGTTTTAACGGGACAACACCCTTGTTTTGTTGCTTTTAATATCAAAAACAAAATAACTATAGCGATGGTTAATCTTTAACTAATTATTATTAGTACTTTCCAAACAATCATTTTTTAAAATTTATTTTAATTTCTTATTGTTGAAAAAGTAAAACACATATTTTATAATGAAAAATGACCAATATACTATTTATCTCAAAGACTATTGGATCACAAAGTTGAGTTCTTATTGTAACCCATGCATAGATCAAGAAAAATATTAATATTTTTAAAAATACAATACAAAATAACAAGCATCTCAAATATTTAATATCAATGTCACAATTTTGTGATCCATCGAAAGTTACAAGTCACCTTGTCATTTAAATATTATACTACTTAACCAATAATACTTCTAGTTTTTAACATGAGAGTTTTTTGTGCAATAATATTTTAGATAACACTCATTGATCCATTATCAAAAAGAAGAGAAGAAACATGTTTAGTAATTTTTTTGTGCATTCAAATTTTGAATCACTCTATGATCCATCAAAGGAATGTGATTTGAAATGTTGATGCACAAAAAAGTCACATAATTAAAATCTAGAAGCTCTTTTGTTTACTATTATGGACTATAAAAATATAATTTGTCTCTCATTATACTACTTACTATTATCTCTCATTTTTTCCTACCTAACATAATAACTATAGGAATGAATAATCTTTAACTAATTATTATTAATGGCACTTTCTAACCTATTAAAATATGTATTTATTTATTTATTGTATCTTCTTATTGTTGACAAAGTAAATTACATGTATATTTTGAAATGAGAGCTAACCAAAATATTATTTATCTTAAAGATTATTGAAAAAAAGTTAAATTCTTGCTACAACCAAAACATAAATAAAAATATTAATAATGATTATTTTATAATACAATAAAAATGACAAACATCTCAAATATGTATTATTTATTTGTCATGGTGATTTGCTCATAAAATGTCAAATCAATATTTAAACATTTTATTATTGACTACCATCTCTAATTTGTTATGATTGACAAGTGCCTAAAATATTTATTATCAACCTGCTATATTTTTTAAATTGATATAAAGATTTATGTCGAGTCAACATCTTTCATTAATTATATTATATAAATACTATACTAATAATTATTATGAAGTATTTATATATTTCATAATATTTATATTATCAATCACACTCAATATACAATAGAAATGTTGATAGAGTGTTCTAAGTAATATAATTGTTAAATAATTTGTCCCAACATTTTATAAAGTTTCTTACATATTATAAATGGGATAGTTTTTGAATTGTTGTGAAGAGTTATACGAGATAATATATTCTTTCATTCCTCCTTGCTCTTACTAGAAATATCCATGCTAATCATCAAAGGATCAAATTAGATTTGAAAGGAAACATATACATTCACAATATGTCAAGACCTTAACATGATTGTGCACATTCAATATGACTAAAATTACATCGCTCTTGCTTCAAGGACAAAAAAGAAAGAAGAGTATCATAAGTAGAGACAATTTGACCAAGGCATGTTTAAAAAACCCTAAAGCTAAGTAGTTATATATGACTAAATCCTCACAGCTTTCTTTAAAGGACTCATAAATGACCATATAATGAGAACAAGACTACTACAAAAAATACACTAATTACGCCATATCAATATAACACGTAATAATGAATCCCTCTTTGTTCATGAAATTAAGATTTTTTTACCAACACTACCAATCTGACGAACTATACATAAATATAGGCTAAATGGATTTAACATTACTTCATATGCATACATAGTGATTACATATTTGATGACCTAGACCAAAGCCCAAGCTTACAAACCTACCTTGGGTGAAAATATTTTAAAACATCTCAACAAGGGCAAGAACATTTAAAAGGATGATCTTTCAAAAACATTTTACACAAAAGAGAGACACCAAACATTTTTGTCACTCAGTTTCATATCTAACATGCCAAGCTCAATGATACCAATATACTCCAACTCATAATCAAATACAACTATAGCTTTACAAGTGAAACAAAAATGACTTCCATGAACCATTCTTGTAAACATTTATTTATGATATCCTTTATGAGAAATAGACAAAGCACAAATGGTCACACGAGTTTTGCAAGACTCAAATATAAAGGGTGAACCAATACTATCAACTAATTGCTAATAGCCAAGAGTTCCACCAATTCACTACACCATCTAAACTTTTATGTGTCCATTAGTTTTGTCAATGCATTTGCAATATTCTATAAAATGTTAACTTTCTCTAGCATCACCTTCCCATCCTCTAGCACCACCTTCCCATCCTCTACCATGTCATGAAGAAAATAGCATTGGACATTAATATGCTTCATCGTTGCATGAAAGGTTGGTTTCTTTGCTAGATACATAACATACTAACTATCACAAAGAACTTTGATAGCTCCCTAAATTAGCCCCAAATTTGAACGTAATCTCTTAATTCAGATGGCATCCTTAAAGGTATGAGTAGTTTTCATGTACTCAAACTCCATGGTGGATAAAATGATCATAACTTTTTGCTTACTCATCCAATTGATAGCTCCACCAAATAAACTAAACATATAACCACTAGTGGATCATCTACTATCAACATCTTTTGCCCAATCTAAATCCACATATTTGTTATATCTAATGAGTGTTATTTCATTTTATAATCACCATGATAAAAATAGAGTACTTGGAGGCACCCCACAAATATTTGAAGAACCTCTTAATTGCATCCCAATAATCTCATATAGGATTAGTCATAAAGTGACTCAAGACTCCCATTACTTGGGAAATATTTATAATCTAGTATAGACCATAACATACATCAAGATCCCACTAACATTAGCACAAGGTACTTGAGACATGTCCATCTCATTCCAAGTGAAGTTGAGCACTACTTTATAGATATTCAGTTCCCATTGAGATAGAAACACATAATGGTTTACAAACTATCATGCTAAATCTCTCTAATATTGAGTTCACACACTTGCTTTGGCCTAACTAAAGTTGTATATTTTTTGTATCTCTTATAATCTCCATACCCAAGAGATATTTGGCAACCCTTAAGTCTAGCTCAAATTGTGTTGAAAGTTGAGACTTCAAGTCACAAATCACATCCTTATTGTTACCAAGAATAACATATCATCAAACAAAGATCCAAATTTTGATCCCCAATACTCCATAGACGGTTTGAACCGCATAATAACAATAATCAATTTTAGCTCGAAGGGTCTGTAGGGGCACTCTACCTTGCATAGCCGATTCTTTACGAGCTCTCTCAATTCCATTAAGATGACCTTTAATTTGTATTTTAATACCTTCTCGTTTACCCCAAATACTTGAACAATGAACATGCTAGGCGTGCCCAAGTATTCAAGTAAGTTTGGGACTGAATCATTTTTCCTCCAAAAGAATTGTTACCTCGGCAGAAAAAAAGTATTTCTTATCAATTAAATAATCTTTTTCTACCAGAAATATCTCTTTGGTTCGGCATTATTTACGCAAACTAGTAATAAATTTAGTATGTATAGGCATTTTATACGCAACGATTTGAAAAGCTGCTCTAGCTATAGTCTCTGATACTCCACTTATTTCATAAAGTATTCGACCTGGTTTGACGACGGATACCCAATATTCTGGAGATCCCTTGGCTTTCCCCGAACCCATACGTATTTCTACAGGTCTCGTTCTAATAGGTTTGTCGGGAAATATACGTATCCATATTTAAGGTTAAATACCAGATGAGAAAAATGAGCCACCATCAATAGTCAAATCAAATACCTTGTGGAGCACAAAAGTGAACATAATACTAGTTAGATGCATCTCTTTATTGATAAGTGCCATAATATCAAACTACAAAAGGACTACCAATTTTAACCACTAGTTTCCATGAAGACATTCAAGTTGTAATAAAAAATCCCCAAACAAAGACCTAGACTAATTATAATCATTATCATCAATAGTGCATTCACATCAGGACAAGAGGGAAAATTTCTATAGCCCTCCCTCCAAAATTTTTAAGACTATATTATCCATTTTAGAGTCAAATATATACACAATGAGATTACACACATCTTGCCTAAGCCCTAGGAGCTTCTTTGCAATTCCTAATTTCTAAAATTTTAGAGGGGGAATGATTTCATCTAAACCCCTATCCTTCTCATCTTCTCAACAAATTGAATAATCAAACTTTGTGTTAAGGGAGAGTTTGACATTGAGTACATTAGCTTGCTCTTCCATGACTTTGTGCATGCAATCTTGCCTTGCCTTTATAATAAGTGCTCCAAGTAATAATTGAAATAATTCTCTGCTTGATTACCATGTCCTTAATGTTATCATGCAACAAGTAAGTGTTGCTTGCAACATATGGCTTAAAGACAACTTAATAATTGACTAGGATCCTTCTCCCTAATGACTGACTAGGATCCAAAAGTAATTTGGTCATGACATCTCTTATTACTATAAATGATGCCTCATCAACATATTTCCTTAATTTCCAAATCTTGTAAACGTAAGAATGAAGGTCTAGGTTTTTTTTTAATCTCTTTTTCCAAATAATCAAAAAAATTCCCACCATCATTTCCCCATACGTTTGTTCCTTGCACTACCTTCCTTTCTCTACTAGGATATATTCCTTTGAGTCATGGAACCTCCCATTCCCATTCCCACTTCCTAAAGAGGAAGCCATGTTTGTGGCTGAGCAAGACTAAACATGATAGAGCTAGAAAGTCAAACAATAAGTGTCTAGAAGGTTTCCTTATATTCATAATGTCTGAACTAGGAAATACATAACTCATCATTATTCAAGTGCATGACAATCAATAAGCTTCCCTTGACCATCTACTGCCAGATAACTAGGGTAAAGTGTCTTTACTCTTCATCATTACTTTTCTAGTGTGCCATATCCACCACTCTCACAGACAATTGTGCTCACCTACTTATCCATTATTAGATATTGTAGACACGTAAAATATACTAATTGACATTGTGCATCTAATTCCAACTACTAACATCGTTTCTTCCTGAATCATCCCTCGGTCTAACCATTTAATCAGATCTCCTTATCTGATTAAATTCATCAACTTTCATCCCTTAATTGAATAAATCATTTTTTTCTAATTAAGTCACTCTCTCTTGTTAATTAAATCAATTCATCTGTTCTAATTATCCCTATTTAATTAAATAATCAATTTATTTGATTAAATCTCTAAAGTCTATCCATTAAATTAAATAAATTAAAACCTTATTTGATTTAATCTAACACCATCCTTTTAATTAAATAAATCAAAATCCTTATTTAATTAATCTCTTGTCATATTCCTCTCTTATTTGATTTAAATAAATCCATAAATTTGAGTCAAATAGGTCACATCATCTAACCTCTCTCATTAAATTAATTAACCCTTGATTAATTTAATCTCATCTCATGTCCCATCCTCTAGATAATGCAAGTTGCACATGAAAATAGATTTAATTCATTTATTAAATCTCTATTTTCCTCACAAGGCATCTTTTGGAATATTCTCCAAATTTGAATTCAAAAATTCCAAGTCAACCTGTACATCCAACAAGGCAATAACTCCATCTTACATGTCCTTTGCCTTGAGCCAAGTGGTATTTATTGCATTTTCCCTTCCCTCTTGCAAGTCATTTCAACAAATTTGAAATTCAAAATTATGCATTTATTGGCACAATCCCCAAATCTTGCACATCCTTCATTCATTCATAGATTGACAAGTGGCATCATGCCATTGGATGAATGTTAGTCCCACATTGCTCAAATTTGGACATTCATCCATCTTGGCATTCTATAAATAAAGAGCTCATATCTTCATTTGATCATCCACAATTTAGGCAAAGTTACCATGCTCAAAATATCTCTCAAATTTCATCTATTATCATTGAGTTCTTAGCTAGGTTTTTGCAGATTTTGTCCTTGGAGCTCTCATCCTTCATCAACCAAGTGGATCAATCTCATCAACATATCAAGCTTACATCTTAGGAATTGGGAAAGGACCAATTTTCACATCAAATTGGCACCAATTCCCCCACAAGATCATGAATTTGCACATTTAAATTAGGATTCAAGCCATTTTGTTCCTTTTATTATGCTTTTCATTGTTTTTCTTTCCTAATTTTGAGTTGTAAATGGATTTCATGGAGAATCCTTATTTTAGCTTGCAATCTCTTGTTTAACTCGTTTATTCTTGTTGTTTTGTAGGTACTAGGATTGGGGTTCGTACAGATATATACAAACTTATTTCATAAAAAAAATAAAAATTATAATGAATATTAATTTGTTACAACTAAACTAAAACACAACCAACATGTATTTGGAAAAAAAACTAAAACTCTAAACTAACTATTAAGTAAATAAAATAAAATAAAACAACTCTTAAGTAAATAAAGCAACTATAAGAGTTGTGTGACGACCCCCTCCTTTTCTGTTCTCATAAATGGGGAGTCTTTTGATCTGTTTGGTGCTTCTAGAGGTCTTCGGCAGGGGGATCCCTTATCTCCTTACTTATTCATCTTGATGGCTAGGGCTTGGGGAGGTAAATTAAGTCCTGTGTTACAGATGGACTCATCCAGGGATGGAAATGGAGCAATTCTCAGCCTCCTCAAACTCATCTTCAGTTTGTTGATGACATGGCTCTGATGGGTGCTGCCAAGGTGGCTGAAGCGGTTGCTTTATGATAGACTTTGGATTGTTACTTGGCTGCCTTAGGCAAAAGCATTAATGAAAGTAAGTCTTGCATTTATTTCTTTAATACCCCCATGCTTATTTAACAGTGTATTGCCAGGATATTAAGATTTTAGTGGGGAAGCTTCCCTTCATTTATCTTGGTATCCCTTTGGTGGTGCACCCGCTTCCCAAGTGTTTTTGGTAGGATGTGATTGATAAATTTCACGAGCTAGTTGGTCATTGGACCTATAGATGGCTATCTACAACTGGTAGAGTTACTCTATTAAAGTCAGTGGTGCATGCCCTTCCTTTATACAGGTGCTTTGTGTTGACTGCTCCCTCAAGTTTCATCAGTGATTTTGAGGGCCTATGTAGGCAGTTTCTTTGGTCAGGTAATCTCCTGTCAAAGAAGTGGAGTTTGGTAAAGTGGGAAATTATTTGTCGGCCAAAGCAGGTTGATGGTATGGGATTGCGTAGGGCGGATTGGAATGGAAAGCTTTGGCAGCTAAGCTATACTAGAGATGGTGCTCACATCAACATCAGTATTGGGCCAGGATCCTTGCCTTCAAGTACCTTGGGGAGGTGGATGGCGTTGAGGTTCCTCGATTTAGTCTTATGGGAAAGGCTCTATGATTTGGGATACTCTCAAGAGGGGGGCCAAGTTGGTTAAACAAGGCCTGTTTTGGATCTGCAATAGAGGTTCTGATGCTGTCTTTTGGCATGACTCATGGGATGGTTTCTCGCCTATCCTCTCTTCACATCCTCACTTGGAGGATTTATGTAGGATTTTTGTTCAGGCTGGTTGGAGCAGAGCGATGGATTTTAAAGCGCCTCAGGCTTTGGGGTAGACTATTGTTTACAAGTGGAAGGACATGTAGGAATGGCCCCTGGGTGGCTCTCTGGAGGATAGGAGGGAGTTGTCTTCCATTTTGGCTGATAGAGTTTGTTGTTTGCTTCCAGAGCGTGATGTGTTGGCTTGGGGTCCGAATCCAAAAGGGAAGTTCACTGTTGCTTTTGGGTATTGGGTTTTGGACAGATAGGCCGTGGGCAGAGTTGAGGCTCCTTGGTGGAAAAGCATTTGGAATAAATTTTCCTGGCCTAAATGTAATTTCTTTTCTTGGATGGTGGTGCATGGCAGGTGCCTGACTTGGGATAATCTCTGTAAGCTGGGCTTCCAAGGCCCCTCAATTTGTTTCTTATGTCTGAAGGACGTTGAGACAGTTTCTCATATTTTCTTCCAGTGCCCCTTTGCCAGGGCTATTTGGCATTTTTGGTGGGGAGCTTGGAATTTGCAGTCCAGACATCCTTCTTCTCTTGACGAGTTCTGGCGGCACATTGGAACAATTCCGGTGAAAACTTCTTTTTTGCACATAACTTGGTCTATTGGTCCTAGTTTGATTATTTGGCACATTTGGTTGGAATGCAACCGCAGGATCTTTTTGGATAAGAAGTTGTTGGTTGTCCAAGTTTGGTCTCGCATTCTTGGGGCCCTGCAAGAGACTTTGTATGCTAAATGTGACTTGTCGGTCTTGGTGGATACTGGTGATACTGGAGTGGTTCATAACCTAGGGATTTCTGTTGGAGGTACTGGAAGGACAAAGAAGGGGCAAAGCGGGTGTTCTAGAGGAAAGATCTTTAGGGGGGGCATTGGCTGCCCCCTCCTACTGGAGTCCTGAAAATCAACACTGATGGGTCTGCAAGGGGTAATCCTGGGCATGTTGGCATTGGTGGAGTGGGTAGAGATAGTTCTGGGGTGGTTGTGTTCTTCTTTTCATAATATAAAGGGAAACACTCTAATAATCTCATGGAAGCTGTGGCTATTATTTTGGCTTTGAAGAGGGCTCTTGCCCTTGGCTGGAAAAAGATTATTTGTGAGTCAGATTCTCAGGTGGTGATAAACTTGATAAATAGGCGACAATTTGATGATGTTAGTTGGAAGCTTGTGGTGGTGGCTAAACAAATCACCAGTCTTGGAGAGACTTTTGATTCTATCACCTTTTCTCATATCCCTCGGGAATGGAATAAGGTGGCTGATGGGCTGGCCAAATGGGCTTTTGAGAAGAATGAGATATGGTTGGTGGAAGACTGGGATAGTTTACTTGGGAACCTTGCTCAAGCTTTGGAGGATTTGATTACAAAGGATATGGGATGTTGCATGAATACTTCTTGATTTCTTTTATGTTGTTTCTTGTCCCTTTTGGGCTTCTTGTTACTTTTATACTTTATACTGCTCTTTCTGATTAATAAGGTTTTTACCCTCTTTTATTAAAAAAATAAAAAAAATAAAGCAACTATAAACAACTCTAAATAGATGAACTAAAATAACTCTTAAATAACTAAATTAAACATTGTTCTTTCAATAAACACATCCCACAAATTTAACTATAAAGATAAATATCATTTCCATACAATAACTTTTGAAGTAAATATTCTTTAGATAAATATTAAAAATAAATTTCATATATATATAAAATAGTGATAAAAATTAAACTTTTTTTTTTTCATTTATCATTTTAAAAATTGAGAATATTTTTTTATAATTTATTTTATTATTAGTACAAAGTAAAATAGCTCTTAAAAAGTATAAAGCAAATACTATAATTTTTCTTCTTCATTATAAATATTTACAAAATACTATTTACTAATTTATATATAAAATATATTATTTGCTTTAATAAAAAAAGCTACCAAAAAGATATTTTTAGGCTTCTTGTACATATATTTTTCTAAAGATAGGTTTGTAGTTATAAACTAATCAAATTTTAAAAGAGTGCATATTGGTGACAATATGTGAGACAAAAATCTTAATAAAAAACGAAATAAAAAATAGATATCTCTTGACAT
The DNA here is from genome assembly GCA_007258455.2 of Sequoia sempervirens. Classification (NCBI taxonomy): domain Eukaryota; kingdom Viridiplantae; phylum Streptophyta; class Pinopsida; order Cupressales; family Cupressaceae; genus Sequoia; species Sequoia sempervirens. The sequence continues at coordinate 60,670,446 of VDFB02270651.1, forward strand.
GTTTCACATAGATTTTTGCCATGTTTCACATAGATTTTTCTAAAAATAGATATACTAATAATTAAATATTTAAAAATTATATTTAATTTTTACTTCAATATTTAAAATGACATTTCATTATCTATTAACATATTTTTAAAACAAATTTAATAAAACAAATCTATTTATAGCTTATAAATAAAAATTATATCCTATTAAAATAAAACAAATCTTAAAATATCTAATTAAAAATCTATAAAAGCTAAATATATAAAATTAGAAACCAGGGAAAAAAACCTAATCATAATTACCAGCGGCTGTGACAAACCTTCATGAAAGCTTTCCCTGACGGTCAATCTAGAACGTCAAATTTAACGTCAAGGTCAGTTAAACTCGGGCACCTAGATATTTTCTTCTTTTGAGAAAATTGCCACGCATCACCTTTATATCAAACCATCCGGAGGAAAAAAAGATAAAAAAAACGCCGAAACTTGATTAGTTACTTTTTAACACGAGTAATAATTACGCTTAATTGATTAAGTAGAATCTTTGTTCCCGCTCTCTCTACTTATTCACGCCCTCCCTGCAAACACGAACGAAGCCAAAAACCACTCAACTCACCGCCCTTCCGAAATTGTTGGAAGCCCCTCGGTGCGTCAAGTGGTCGAATCACCGCAAGAGTTGGGCAACCATGGGAAAACAATAACATAACAGAACGCCAAAGAATTCTTTGCCAAGATTGGCGATCTGGATCGACAGTTACAGGATGGCAAAGAGCAATGGAAAATTGTCATCTGATCTCTGAGTAGTTATAATATAAACGCTGGTTTTTATAGCGTTGGAAGAAATATCTGTATACACATTGTCCATCTAGCGTTTACAGTATCTCTGTGTTTTGTTTTGGGATACACTTGGGCCCAATTTCAGAGTTTGCTTTGTTTATAGATAATTAATTTTGCTTCCTTTTTTTCTCGTTTTTACGATGGCAATGGATTCTAGCATGGCGCGCTCGGATGGTGGATTGGTCCGTGTTTCTTCCAAGGGGAAGAAAGGCGGCGGGGGGCTCTTGAAAAACCAGTTGGAGCTCGTGAAGAGGAAAGACTGTGACAGATATACAATTGCTAAGATTCCTGAGAGTCTTTCGTTCGAAAAGGGCTTTTATATGTTTATTAGGGCGTGCCAGTTATTGGCGCAGAAAAATGACGGTATTAGTGTGGTCGGTTTGGCCGGGCCTTCCGGAGCAGGGAAAACTGTTTTCTGTGATAAGGTTTTGAATTTCATGCCGGGCATTGTGTCTATTTCTATGGATAATTACAATGATGCAAGCCGCCTTGTGGACGGCAACTTTGACGGTGAGTGCAATTCTTTCTTTATCTCTATTAATAAAAGTTATTTTTTTTTGTATTGATAAAAGCTTTTGACAATATGGGAAGTTTTTCTGATAAATTGCATTGTTTTAAATTTTTTGAATTTCTGTGAATTCTTCTGAAAAATCTATCTGCAAACCACTGTGATGTGACGGGCTTAAGTTCTGGAGGCTTTTTCACGGAGAAGTGATTTTAAATAGCGTATTCTAAAGAAATTTTACTCATAAAACCTGCTTTCTTTTGGTGAAAATAACAAGTTTCTTTGAACTTTATGATTTGAAAACAAAAATTTCTTTCTGGAAATTGTTATTTTAAGTCCCTTTATCTATATCCATAACCTTCTTTAGGAAGAAGTCCAAACATAGGTCTTTTGGAAATTACAAACTATTTTCTTTATGTTTTGTGATTCCTTTTGGAAAAACTTTATGCAAATTCGTATGTTAAATCATTTTATCTGTACCTAATTTTTGGCCCTAAATCTAAACATAGGTTTTTTGGGCACGCATTAGTAGAAAATTTAACCATGAAAATTGGGATTGTTTTTCTGATTATTTTTTAAAAACCTATTTGGCAGGTTACTGTTTTACATCCACTTTTGTACCGACTTTTTGGATCTAATTTAAACCCTATCATTGATGGTATAGATTATAAGATCAGTGATTTATTAACACGATATAGTAGATATTGCACATTTATTTGTTTTAACCAAATTTACTTTTAGGTCAGCCAGACATCTAAAATCTCATTGATCATTCAATTTTTGAAATGAATGAAAAATAATTGAAGGCTAATGTAACAATTTTATTTTCTCAGAGAAATTTTTAGGATAGAAATTGTGTAAGAACAGATTTGATGGGCGTTTGCCATCAACAAATGCTATTTTTTTTCTTGGTACTCTGCCAGATCCAGGTCATTGTTTTTTTATCTGTACTTAAAAATCTTCTTGCTAATTTTGTAATGAGATAATGGATTACCTTAATAGGGCATGGTGTTATAAGCTTCGAGTCCATTGTCTTTTTTTAATAGACAATCTGTTTGATTTACTACTTTATTCTGTGCTATTCAATGTTTATCTCTAATAAAGAATTTGATTTAATTTCTCCTGGTAAATTGGGCGAGATAATGGGCAACCTTTGATGCTGTACAGGGTAAAGGTTATATTGCCTTCTAAAGAAGTTTAATAACAAATTTGAGACTAATGTGTTTATTTTTCTTTTTTTTCTCGATTAAAAGTTAAAACAAAACTAATTATTTTTCCTTATAATTTTCGAGTTAGGTTGCAAACCTCCTATTTTTTTCTTTGATAAATTTATGGTGAATCAGTTTTGATTCTCTGCTACCAGTCTGGTTTGTCTTTGTTTACAATGGGGGTTGATTTAACATTTTAACATGTATTTGTGGGAGATCTAGTAGTAAGTTCTCAAGTTAAGGAAAATAATAAAACCGACCTCTGCAAGGTGATAATAATATTTTGAAAATGGCAATAAGAATCAGGTTCTCAAAAGTTTTGGAAAGATCAAACAACGTCTAAGTAGCAGTTTTGCAGCCTTCCTACAAGTTACAGACCAGTAAATCCATGTCCTCAGGAAAACCCAAGTAGTCCATAAAGATACAGTATATGCCCTGTAATCATGTCTGTTATGAGCAAAACTATAAACTTTAAAAATGAACTAACTATTTTTCAGCTTCAACAAGCTGTCACTTTGAACCCAATTACTCAGACTATCATCATAGAAATGCATGTTAAACACATCGTCGTTGAGGACATACCCTCTTGTAGCAGAAAAATTCAAAGCAGGAGATAACATAGAAAGCACAAAGAAAAAGAAACAGTAGGTTTAGTATGGTTGAAACTGCATCCATCCTAAATTCTGATCGCTGCCAGTGGTTTCTCTTCAACATCAGCATCCAACCATGACCCCTCATTATGAACTTTATCATCAGTTAAATAGTTGGTGATAACATGAAGATGAAGGCTTTGGAGGGTTGCAATGGTCTGAAGTGCATGGCTACAGAAGTCATAAAAACAATGAGACACCTGCCAAACTGAAATAACAACTTCCATAAGTAGATCCTCAAGATTGCCGAGCAGGTGTCAAAGGCTTTGGCTCTTGCATGGGTGCTTTATAACTTCCAGCAACCTTGGAAGTTAAGGCATTGATCAGCTATTTCTGGATGAGCAAAACCTCCTTGAGGTTGTTCACCTCCTTTTTGAAAATTTCATAATCTTGAATGGAAACAGTAGCAGGATTGGCAGCAGCAGGAGGAGAGTAAGGGGAAGTCTCAGGGGTCTTGAATATGGCAGAGGTGAAGAGATCTTTCGTGATAGAAATGTCTTCAGCAGTATATTTTTACTTCTCATGAATAAAATCATGAATATTGAGCAAGCTGGTGGTCATGCAACCAGTTGTCATACCTGATTAAATTGGGTGGTGGCTATAGCATTTTTGAATACAGACTGCCAAGCTTTAGTGTCTTTGATGTCTGCCAGATTGGGAATGGGAACAAGGGTTGTTTTAGGATTTGTACACAGGCCCAAATCCTCCATGATCTTAAGAATTCTTCTCCTGGTGGCAAAGACAAAAGAGGTTGTCAAGCCATTCCTTTGAATTGTCTTTTAGCACTTACTGCATCTAGGTGACGCTCACAAGGGTGAAGCATTGGAACTTCCGGGGATAGCATGCTTAACCATAGAGTGAATCACTACTCGCGAAATATGGGTGAACAAAGATTACTCAAAACTATGTAGTTGAATCCCAATAAATCATTACATGATTTGGTACACTGTGGAAACAACACCTATAAAGTTGTGAAATTATTTGAGAATACATTGCTTGTTGCCCAACATTTGAGTTTCCTATCTTTCAAAAGGCTTCCCAAATAGAGTCTTGCCAGAATCTAGAGTTGGTTTCAATAATAACCTTGGGAATTTGGTGAGTGTAAGCCATTACAAGACCCTGCCATATGGCTAAAGCTTCAGTAGTGTTGTCAGTTTCTAAACTGAGGCCTCACTGATGTAAACAGGCTACTTACCCTTAGAGTTCTGACATACACCTTCTGCACCTGCTGCACCAAGATTGCCACTAGATGCCCCCACAGTGTTTCACTTCTGCTAAGAGTGATCTCTAGAGGGCCAGAAGGCATTCTTAAGTTCCATTTTAGCAATTCCTTTCATTTGGGTTAAAATATTGACATCCTAAAATTGGAGAGAAACTGATTATTTACTTCAAAACCTGATATTAGATTGCTGCCAGAGAAACAGATAGTCCTCATATCTAGTTTTAATATATGAAGAAGCACCTTCCGAAGGGTAGCAATTTGGTAAGAACAAAAATGAAAAATCTGCATGCAACTTAGAGGCTGCTACATTGTTCTGAAGTTGCTGAAAACATATGTCATAGAACTAAGAGCAATTGGGAAACTGATATTCTTACCACAGTGACATCTCCATCAAGAACTAAATTGAAAATAAAGTAATATTAATGTTTGTAATGAACTGAAGTTAACCAAAAAGACATCATCATGGGAACAGAACGTAGTTTTCATCATTCTCATCCTGATTGTTCACCTACACACCATCATTCTCTTGGGCTTATAACATAAATTCTCAGCTTGTCTCCCAGAGTACTTGATAGTGTTGTATTCAGGGTTCAAGAAGTCTGAGTTTTTGTTATCTGTTATTAGTTCCTTTGGTTTTTGGATGCTGGTTTATCAGACACATGTGGTGGTCAAGCCTTTTTTGGGAGATCTTATAGTCCCTGGATCTCTGCCATAAATTAATAGTATAGGCACCTCTTTTTATGAATACACCTTTTTACCATTACACTAAAACCGTTTGGACCATTTAAAGGAAATCTTATATATGCTTTTCAATCCCAATTTTTCTTTTTTCTTTAGGGCAATCAAAATGTGTTATCTTGAGAATGTGTTGTTAAAGAAAGCGCTTGGCTTTATGTTGAGTCCTTAGGAGGTTATTGTAAGGTCCTAAAGAAAGGTTAATTACATTTGTTAGGGAATACTGTTGGTTTGCCTACGGTGTGAGAAATTAAGATAGATCATAATGTTAAAGAACATTGAGAATGTGCCATATGGAAATCAGAAAATTTCTTCCAAATTTCATTCGTTTTTTTGGATTTTATGCTTAGTGTTGCTTTCTATATTGGTTTTAGTGCAATAAATAAATCGAGACAGTTTACTGAAATAACTAGTGAATTATTTATTTAGTATTCTGTGAGATTTTTTGTTCTTTATCAGATATGCCATAAATGGCTGCTCCAGTTTTTGAAGATGAGACCTATGAACAAGAAGAGGAATATCAGTCTGAATCATCCTCTTAATTTGTTGCAAATTCTTTGCTGGACACCTCTTGGAATAATGTGTCATGCAGTTTGAAAAAAGCTAATAAATGGTGGTCAAATAATAGATACATAATCGTGGGTGATATTATCTGAAATTAACTGTCCAGTTATTTCCTTGTAGTGTGCTTTTGTTTTGCTTTCACGTTGTCATCTAGTTGAAGCTATCTTCACTGCAATAAATTGACTTTTATGTCTTTGTTTAATATGTTCGAATATTGAACAGAACATTCTTATCTTTGCACATCCAATTTGAAGGAGAAGAAGCTGATTGACTATGTTTTTATTGTTTGTCCTTCTCTTATGTACTTTTGGATTCCACTGACCTTTGGTCTTTCTTTATTCTTTATATAATTGATTATGTTATTTCCATTTTCTAAATGCTACCAATTCGTCATCTTTTTTTATGAATGAGTCACTAAAATTTTCTGTGGGCAAAGATGGACGTTTGTTTTCTTTACAGAGAAATCCAGATTCAGTCTCAGTCATATTGTTAAGATTTTTCCCTGCATTTTTATTGGCAGATCCAGCACTGACAGATTATGGCACTCTTCTTCAGAACATTCTGGATTTAAAAGCTGGAAAACCTGTAAAAATTCCTGTATATGATTTTAAGCTCAGCTGTCGCACTGGCTACAGGTTTGTCTTTTGGTTTGGATGAAACATATCAATTGTAATTGTCACATGTTGTGAAGTGTATAATAGTTTTTTATTTTGAATGTTCTACAGGAAATTTTAAATGCTGTTAATGCTTTGTGTGCACAGAATTTTAGAGTTGGCTAACATCTAATGGTAAATTATTTTTTCCAGGGATGTCGATGTTCCATTATCTAGGATTGTTATCATTGAGGGTATCCATGCTTTAAATGAACAATTACGCCCATTACTGGATCTTTGTGTATCTGTCACAGGAGGTGTTCACTTTGATCTTGTCAAGCGGGTTCTAAGGGATATTGGCCGTTGTGGTCAGGAACCTGCAGAGATCATTGCTCAAATATCAGAAACAGTAGGTTGACTTTTCCTATTAAAGTTTGGCAATGGAGTTCCTTTTGGCAACCAATATACTTGAATGCCAAGTTGAATTTTCTCTTCTTTGTTGTTTTATTTATTTGTTTAAGGGCCATGACACAAGATGAATTACAGGGACAATATTTTAGAAATTTCTTTTGCATATGCACGATTCACCATTGCATGTGTCTAAAGGCTGCTACTTGCCTGTCTTTCGGGAATTAGATTTTGAGCTTCACACATTGTAGCTAATCATAAGTCTGCATCTTTTACTTGCAGGACATGCAAGTGCATTTAGCTGGCTTATCTGCACTTGTTACACAAAAGGAGACATCTGTTCTAGGCCTAGCATTATGTTTTTTAAGAATGACGACATCACTTTCTGCAGTTTTTCCATAGTCAATGACTATAGCATATTGATACCTTTGCCAGGTCTTGTCTTGTTTAAATCTCCTTTGTGTAGTTCCTTGGGTAGGTGCATGTACAAAATGCAGTGCAAGCATGCTCAATACTAATTGGCATTAAATAACTTCCAAGGATTATTCTTGGTATCCCATTGACTTGACATCTTAAAGTAATAAAATTCAGGTGGCATAAATTCTATCTTTGTGGTTATTGAAAATTTTCTGCGAGAATGCTTTTGTTTGGTCTCAGACTATACCTGCATTTTCATTTGTGCTCCACATAGATGGTCTGGTGTACAGTTCTCTCTTGAAGATCGATCCCAAAATACTTCTCAAAGGATTTGTATGCTCATCAAGATTTTTAATTTAAGCTTTAAAAAAGACTTAATTTCAAAAGTTATAAACACAATAATTACTGTTGAGCAGAAAGTCATTTCAACACAACCCTCCTGATTGAGGAAGTGAGAAATCAGTGCAAATTTTTTGTTGGCCTATTCAATGAATTCATGGTTCAGGCATTGCTCGATTGTTCTAGTATATCTGATATCATGAAAGACATGCTTTACTTCAAGGCTTCTTCCATAAGACTTCTCTTTTATCTACAATTCAAGTGATGGCTTTTAACTTTTTAAGCATATATTGTTGTTATTGTCGATTCAGAGCATCTTTTCTTGATTTAGAGTATTTCCGAATAATAAATTAGTCTCTGGCCCAGAGCCATTGTATGCCCAGAACCGAAATTCAGAGTCCACTCCTTCACCTTGTCTGTCTTCTTGGAATTCCTCTTGTGACCATTGGTTATGGTCTATATATAACTGCAGAACACTTTTGTTCTCTGTATATTATTACAATTGATTAGGAAGAAGAAACAAGAGAACAACCTTCAAAAGATTATTTGCATTATTGGCAGGATCTTATGTAATTTAAGTGATGATGATGCCCAAGAGGAAAGCTGGTTGGTGTCTGTCATCAAGAACTTTAGTTTTGTTCGTTATGTATAATTCTTTATCTTTGCATTCTCTATCAAGAAGCATTGCCAATTGATAATTTTCTCATATTTAATTAAATGTGAGAATGGATTTTGCAGGTTTATCCAATGTATAAGGTGCATATTGAACCTCAACTAGAGACTGCACATATTAAAATTATCAATAAATTCAATCCTTTTTCTGGATTTCAAACCCCAACTTACATTTTGAAGGTATTATGATAATTACAACCATTTTATGATCTGATGCAAATCTTAATTTAGCAAATTGTCTCAATGGATAATTGTATTTAGATTCTTTAGTTGTCTTATCCATGTGCCTGCAACCTTTTTTGCAGTCTAGTCGTGTTATAACGGAGGACCAAATTAGGGAAGTATTGTCCATAGAAGATCCAGGAAAAACTGAAGAAACTTATGACATCTATCTTTTGCCTCCTGGGGAAGATGCAGAGACATGCCAATCTTACCTGAGGATGCGAAGTAGAGAGGGAAAATACAACCTTATGTTTGAGGTAATTATGTCTATATGCTTCTCCTTAGTCCATAATATGAATTTTAGCATTTGGCATATTTTTTAAGGATGCAAAATATGATATGTAAATTTTATATTTGTAGTTGCAAGTATCTTCCAATTTAAGAAAAACCCATTTCTTTCTTTAGTAAAAGAGCAGTTCACTCAGAGAAGTTGTCTGTAAGAGAGTGAAAGTCTTCATGTAAAACTAAAAGTGGTTGCTATGTGATAGGTACTTGCTGCACTTTGCTTTTATGAAATGATAGAATTTCATTGTTATAACAGGAATGGGTTACAGATCATCCATTTATTATATCACCAAGGATTACATTTGAAGTTGGTGTTCGTCTTCTTGGAGGCTTGATGGCCCTAGGATACACAATAACTTCATCATTGAAGCGAACAAGCCGCATATTCACAGATGATAGGGTGATTGTGAAAGTTGATAAGCTTGAACAACTTCACCGGAAGTATATACAGGTATTCAACACATTTCAAGACTTCTTGGGCTATGAAAGGCATTCATTCTGGAAGTACAGCTGTCTTTGGATGTTTTGGAAATTGTTGATTTGACTTGTAATGAATTTATCATCAGGTCCAGGGTAAGGACAGGTGCTTTGTTGCAGAGGTTGCTCAGAAATTAGGCCTTGATGGGTCATATATTCCTCGCTCCTATATTGAGCAAATTCAACTCGAGAAGTTAACAGCTGAAATAATGGTAGGAATTGAGTCACAAAGGCTTATATCAAACTTTTATACTCAAAACAAGTCAGCAAGTATTCATTCAAGTTTTCCTTTATACTATGTATCATGTGTTTTGACAGGCACTTCCTGATGACCTGAAGTCCAAGCTATTACAAAATGATTCTGAGGTTGCGAGTCCCATGTCATTTTCCTGGATATCCGAGGCAAAGCCTGGGTTGAAGAATCAGTATAGTAAAAGGTATCTTGCTGAAATCCTTAAAATTGTTTTTTGCATGTCAATCTCAGGATGTGTAAATATGAACGACTGTATCGCATTCTTTGTATGCATGTTTCCAAATCTGTTAAAAGGTGTAAGTTTCATAATTCATTTCAATTAGGTATACTTTTTTATTTTACCTGGACATATGATTAGATTAAATTAAGATACCTTGATTTTCCCATGCATTCTTTAAAGTGGAAATAGAAAGAGATATAAAATGAAACATTGATGTGTCTGTGTCATGCCTTATATTTTGGTTGGAAGAGATTCTTTGCTTTTAACTATTTTGTTCTGTGGTTATAGGCCACATTGGATGTCCATAGTTTGTTTTGTTTGGTAGCTACTGGCCCACATGATCTGACCTAATGGGTATTTTTAATTTCTTTGTTCCTTGTGTCAAACATGAATTTATGGATCTAAGGTTGGATTTCCCTCAGTTTCTGATACTTGTTTTTCCTGCCTTCTTTCTCTGATGCCAGATATTAGAAGTTTTCCTTTTAATACATAGAAGATAAGTATAAAACACTACTATAGTAACAATGGAGAAGTGCAATTTTAGTCTCATCATGTATCCAACTTGTTATTTGTTTGCAAGTCAGATGCATGAAGAATGTCATTCACGGATCATGTTTCAAATTAAACAATTGATCCTCAATTTCATCAATTTTGAGACTTTTCTGAATCTTCAGTTAATTACTAAGATTTGTTCACTTTCCAATATTTGTTATGTCCACATTTTTCCTCGTATTGATTAACATTTGGGATCTTTATGCCATCATTTAATATTCTTCTATGCATGTCGTTATTATTGTTCCTGATCCATCCATGGTTTCCAAGGTCTTAGCCTCCTAAAAACAAAGGAACTTTAGTAGAAGATAGGTTTTGGAAGGTTTCATATTATAACAATCTTCTGGAGAGTATTTTTATAGAGTTTCTTATATGAGCTCTGAACGACTTGCTCTGAAATTCTTTATTCTTATATTACTTTTTGGTTCCATCCATTGTTTGAAAAATTGTGACTTGGGGAGATCCAATTTTGAGAGACTTGTGACTCTGCAAAAACTTGGCAAACTAAAAAAATTACCAAACAAAAACCTGGCAAAACTTGCCAAGATTTGCCAAGCAAAGTTGCAAAAACTCAGCAAAACTCAGTTAGGAGAGTTAATGGGCAATTTTCTTGGCTGCAAAATTAACTCAGTACTTGTGAGATTCCTGAGTACTGTGAGTTTCAGAATACTTGATGATTTTTGGAACTGTTGTTCTCTCTGCTCAAGATTTTGCACTTCAGTCGAATCTTGACACTTCAATTGAATCTTGAAGTTTCAGGCCTTGCTTTGTTGGGTTATAAATAGTTAGTTTTGTATTAAGAAATTTTATTTGGAATCAATATTAATTTTTAGCTTTAAATATTTATGCTAGAATAGCTTTCCAATATATTATGTCATGCACTGAGAATATGAATCAGCTCAAAGATATGAGGTTGCAGCATTAAATCTTGCTAATTGATCAGTAGAGGATTGTACTCAAACCACCTACATTCTGCTAATTGATTGAGGGAGATCATGATTCACTCTCTTTAATCTTGGTTGTGAGGTTCACATGAGATACATATTTTTTGCCAAAAGAGCTTCTGTAATTTGTGGAAGAAACATGAAATGACTTGTAAAAAGTAAAAAAGGGTGAGCTTTAATTTAATCTCCACTCTGAAAACAAAGTACCAAGTGGGTGAGTTTCTTTACCTTAGTTGGACACTTTCTTGAAGAAATATTGAAACGATGTAAGTGGAAGTCACCTTACAATGCACAGATTTTTTAGAAGATTTGTATGTGTTTAATAGCAGTTTTCAGACTCCAGTCTGTGGATCATCCTTGGTTGAGGGCTCCTAAAACCAATGAATCAAATTCCTGAATCCTCAGAATCAATAAAGGAACAACTAATGACAGGGCATGCTAAGTACTGAAAATCATTTGTGAGCTTAATAAATATGAAAATTTGATAACTATATGGAATGATTGGTGTTCACCCAGGGGAACTTGTGCTATATTAATGACTGAGAGCAACAGTGCCCTGCAAAGGTTTTTGGCTCATGACAAACTTATAATCCTAATGTTTTATTTTGCAGCTGGAGCAGAAATAGCAGCAACGATATGTGTATAAGGTACACTTTGAGTGGGTTTTCTATTAGATGTAAATGCACTTCTCATTTGTAGTTTATCTGTTGCTGGAGATCCAGCTCTTCACAACTGATGTGGACAATTGAACAGGGAAGATTATGATCATCCAGAAAGGCCACAGAAAAATTCTCTTAAGTCTCCATTGGCTTGGGAAAAGGTAAACAGCAAAAAATATGATAACGGTGTGCCAGACTCACCACGGGAGATTCAAGACCAGGTATTGCATCATGAATGTAAAAGCAGCTTTCTGATTATTTAGTTGTCCAAGTGTTACTGAAAACTCAATTTCTTTGTTGTTATAGAATATTGTGTCCTGAACAGGCATTTTCATTTCAGGACTATGGTCGGCTTGCAGAACAAATGGCTGGTGTCAGTGAAAGACTAGATGAAGTCTTGTCTCGTGTTTCAGAACTAGAAACTAAATTTCCTCAGTCTGGCAGCCATGGGCATCTCCCACGACAAGGTTCAGCTGTTGGTTCTTTTGGGAACAGTCTTGGTGCAGTAGTTGGCAATGGGAATCTAAGTGGTTCCGGATCTTCTCCTCCAATTATTGCTTCAAATGGTTCAGGGTCAGGGTTAGATTCTGGCATAGTTGAGGAGGTATTGATTGCTAAATTCTCGAGGAGCATTGCAGTAGTCATTGTCAGAATTTTCTTGTTATTTTCAAAATGGCTAATAAAATATAATACAAACACCATTTTAAATTAGATCTTGTATGTTTTATTGTTTGCAGGTGAGGAATCTTGTGCGAGGTCAGAGGCATTTAACAAAGCAGTTGGATGTACTGAGTAAACTCTTACGTGAAAGCATTGATAATCCAAGTGATCATAAGAAAAATAACAAATGGAAGTGGGAAGGTCATTTTGGAAGAATGAGGACAAATGATTCTGGTCTTGCCATTGTTGCTACCCTTGTAGCTATGGGCATTGGAGGTGTTATAGGGATGATTGTATTAAGGACACCAAGGACGTGAAAAATGAAATTCGAAGTATAAAGGATAAATTACTTCTCAAGCATAGTTCTCATTGAGATAAGTGTGCTTTGTTACCCATTTTCACTTGGGCCTCTATTCTTCTAGCAATTTTTCTTGAGAAGCAGATAAAGAAGTCATGATTCTCAAAAAGGTTTTGAATACCAAGAGATTGTTTCTAGTGCAAGCATTGTCTCCTTGAGTTTCATATAAAGCTATCATTCTAGAAAGCAGCCAAAGTCGATTGTCTAAATAGAGTTTTTTATGAGAAGACCACAAGAATATATCTTTTTACTCATGCACTTGCAAGCTTGTATAGAGCACAAATGGTAAGACACCTAGTGAACCTTGTACATAAGAACAGGAATTGTAAGGCCACTTAGGGAGGACACCAAAGCTTAATTATATGTTGAGGCCTAACATCTGTTCATTCTCAATGTAATGAATACTCCTTCAAACAAAAAACTATTTTGATAAACACATACTAAGTGCGCTTTTGGTAAGCCCTAGGAAAGGTCCCAAAAACAAAATCAAGAATCAAGATCCTTCATCTACCTGCCCAGCTATTTAGGGAAAAAATCATCACAATATTATGAACGCATCTATAAGTTTTAAATTGGAAGGCGAGTATTGAGTTCAAGTTCAAGAGATCTTATGAATTACATGTAGTAAGTAGTCTTAATCATGCTCTAATCATCTGGCTTATCTTGTATTTGCTCTGCTGCCACATCTTCATTTTGGGAGACATGCGTATATCTACTATATCATCTTTCTAGCTCATAATGTAGTCCAAAATGGAGTTCAATTCCAGCTATATCCTTGTGAATATCAGTCCACTGTGCGTACTAGCGTGAAGCTCCTTAATAGGAGATTTTTCCACCTAAAAGTGTACATTGAAATAACGTGATATCAAGGGATCGTGCATTGGAGGAAAGAGTAATTGAGGAATAAATGTTTTCAGCAATACTTACTCTTTAATTGTTGGATAACTGATCTCCATCATACTGATAATAATCATTTGTGAGATTTGAAAATATCTTATCCTTCATCTCCATAATCTACTTTTTTAGAATTAGCGATGCCGGTACCATGAAATTTCTCTTCTTATTACCATCTTCATCTTTCGGAATCAAGATTGATGGATTCTGAGATCCACATTGATTTTCAAGTGCTAAATCATGTGGATGGTTTCCAAATAAAGCATATTTGGATACGATGAAAGAAAGCTGATTAGGAACTTGTCAACTTTTAATGTTAAATCTTGCGTTGCAAATTTGGTACATATAAGATCCAATGCCTTAACAGCTCTAACGTTCCAAAAGTACATTAGGGCTTTTCCAATAAGGTTGTTGATATTCAAGAGTACATAGGCCCTGCAGCTTTATAATTTCTAAATGGAATTTCACTTAGTAGCTCATTTCTGTTATGAAACAGAAAATTGACGTTATACATTTAGAATTCCCAGCTGCTTGAATGATTCATATTTGGGAAATTGAATAGTTTTGAGCATTAGGTAAATGCCCGTGCGTATTGTAATTCCATATTCTCGGCCTTATATATACAATTAGTTGAATATAAAAATAACACTATTTCAATCAATTTATTGAAAGACTAAGCTCATAACTGTGATGTCAAGGGGGAGAAATAGAAGAGCTACTCAATCCGCTATGATGAAAATCTAAGAAAGCCTTACATTAGATCTAAGTTGAGAGAGAATTTACCTTTAAAAGTATTCAAGGTTTAAGGCTTATGCAATTCAGAATATAATAAGAAAAGTATTTTGGAGAAAAAGTATGTATATAACGTCAAAATGGACGACCACACAATCTCATCTAGGGGAGAGGACACAGTACCTGAGCATGTTTCAATGGTTGTGATAGTAGTTGTATATATAATGTCCAATATTTTTATCAATATTGGACCAATAGTTGTGACTTTAAAGTTGTTAGTGTTGATGATGACTACCCCTAATTAAACAAAATGTATTCCTTTGATCTAAAAGCAACCAATCATGTGATTCCACATCAGCGCTCAATAAAACATGCTGTGAATGCACAAGTATTGGTCTCACTTTTTTTTTGGCCTTTTTGGACACGTTGACAAAAAACATGCTGATGTGGCTCTGAAACCTTAGTTATAAGCAGGGGACTTGCCAAGTAAGCTGCTGTAAAAAATTGGGAGTGATTTGAAATTTTCACGTAGGATAATTAGAATCGCAAAGTTAGGGTGCACAACTACTGGATTCTCTCCCTTATTATCGCGAAGAAAAAAACATTTAGGATTGTGGACTAGTTCCATAAATAGAAGATTCTAGTCAAATACATGATGATGCTTATTGTGTAGTCAGGGAAGAAAATAATAATTAAACAGACCAATATCACAAGTGAAGGTTATTGCCAATGGTAATGTTCCCAAAGGTATTTTGCACATATTTGCCTTTTGGAAATCCATTATGGACTAACATGGATATCAATCAAATTGGACAACACCCTAAATATGAAATATTTCTTGTCTTTGGAAGAGCGCAGTGGAGAAAAATCTTCTCCATAAAAATTGTCGGAAGTTAATAATTTTATATAAACTTCCAATAGTATTCCTTCTAACCTAAAATTGTAGCCAAATGTAACGATTATTTGAGTATCTAATAGAGGAATATAATGAGGAGGAAATATCCATAACATAGGTGGTGAATGAAAGATAAAACGTAGTTGTTCCCATATGAGGTGGTATAGTTCTTGATACGATTGGCCATAGAGAGAAAACCGACCATTCAACTTACAACTTAGTATAGGGCCAAAATGACAATAATGTAATCACTTGGGCCCAACGAAATAAATCACACTTATTCCCGCTTTAAGGACTCCTTTATTTGCCATCTTTAATACATTCATTTTCACTTTAGACCATACCAAACCAAGCAAAAAAAATTCCAATGGAGAATAGAGTATATTGAAGTCCATACCAAACCAAGCACAGAAATTCCAATGGGGAATAGATATTGAAGTCCATACCAAACTAAGCACCGAAATTCCAATGGGGAATAGAGTATATTGTAGACCGTACCAAACCAAGCACCAAAATTCCAATGGAGAATAGAGTATACTACAGGTGTTTTTTATTTAAGAATCACGGGCAGTTTTAAAAATCTTCATTAATGTCATAACTTTTTTAATTTTATTATTTTGCTGGCTTCCACTTGTATCAAAACGTTGTATTGTTTTCCCCATAGGCATTAAATGGCCATGATGGTTGTATCCCCATAGACATTAAATGGCCATGATAGTTGTACCACATTATGAATATGATATGATCAAGAGAATAGTTAATGTGCCATCTTTACTACATTCATCTCCACTTTAGACCATACCAAATCGAGAATAGAGTGTATGATAGGTGTTTTTATTAAGGATCATAAGGTGTTTTGAAGTAGTTTTTAAAATCTTCATCAATGCCTTTCTTTATTAATTTTATTGTTTTGCTCATTTTCACTTGTATCAAAACATTGTTTGTTTGCCCCATGGCAATATGATGGTTGTACCACATTATTAATATGATGTGATCAAGAGAATAGTTAGCAATAATAAGCATGAAGGTGGTGGTTTAAAAAGTGGTTTTGCTATAGTAGGAGCCATGCCACATTAGAGAAAATGTAGAGTTTAATTTGCATTCTAGTTTTTTTCTCCAATTTTGACTACAATTTATTGTTTTAAAGTCTTTTGGTTTCTATTTAAAACTATACAACTTTACAACCCAAACAACTGTTAATAATCGATATGCTCTAAGGAAACACAAAAGAACAAAATCATCCTCAAAGCCTTCTATTGGACCCTCCAAAGTTCCCACAAAAACCCTTGACCTACAATCAAACCTTCTAGAATATATTGGACAAATCAAAATTGATATTCATGATTTGATTGCTACAATTAGAGACCTTAGGTCCACAAATACATAGATCATTAGTTGACAACCTAGAGTCTATTATTAGGTAGATTGACTTTTTTACTAGTCAAATTGATAGGTGTAGGGCTTATAGGGAGGCTTGTGTAGATTTTAACAAAAAGATACCTTTTATACAATTAGGTAAAAGATAAAGAATTTAATAAAGAGAAAAATATCGATAAACTTATGCAAGATGAACAATGCTAAGTGAATGTTGATGAAACACAATAAAATAGTGACACAACAAAACAAGAGAATTCACCTTGGGAATGTTAGGTTAGGTGTGTCTATTCCTTGTAAACCTTATTAATCATTGTTAATTCACCACTTTGAAAACTAATGTGGGTTACACTTTCCAATATGTTATTCCCTTGGTTGCAGGATTGAGATGAGTTTTTCTTGAAAGCATGCTTTCTTGGAAGGTGGTGCTTTTGCATGGATAGGGTGCATGGGTGGAGAGTGGGATTTGTTTCTAAATCTAAATCGAGTAAGGAAATTGTATGATGGATGGTTTATACATGATAGGTAAATGATAGCATGTTTATTAAGTTGGTGGTTGTTGCTACTTGATTTTCTCACAAGGTAGATCTTTGAAATAACACAACTATATTCTTATTGTATTGTAATATTCTTCTTATGAAGATAATTTGAATAGTGCCATTAATTGTTGAAAGCATTTCTTAGGGTATATATTGTGTTATTTGTTGTTACTTTATTGCATCATAATTAAATTATGCAACCTTTTTTATTTTGTTTGAGATTAAATTATTTCCCTTTTATTTGGTATAAGAGCTTAATCAACTTGTTTAGATATGTGTGAAGAAAGGAAGGTTGTCTTATTATTAAGCTTTTTTTTTTTTTGCATAAGTAAATCTTTGTTAGGTACAAAGAAATGGTTAGCACCTTTATAAGATTCAATGAGATAAACATTGAGCTATGGAAGCTCAAGATGGAAGGCCACCTCAGTGATTGTGAAAAATGGCTTGTTGTGGTTGGCCCACAACAATGATTGTTGAAGACCAGGTAAAATTGGATTAAAATTCTAGATCTATCATTTGATTGTGTATTCTCAATTCAACACTTCTAAATGTTTTTGGTGAGAATATTGAGAAATTATGGAAAAATATTGAGTCTTTGTATCATTACCATATCCATGATGATTAATAATATTTTAAGAAAGAGGTTGTATTCTTTGAGAATGGATGATGATGATCAAGTGATTGAACATATGAATTCTTTCAATATTATGATCTATCAATTATCATTTGTCAACATCAAGATGAAATTGTTGAATAAGATTGTGGTTCCAGGTTTGGTTTTGGTGCTTGTATGATGCAATTTGATATCGTTGAGTCAATTTAATGCTTACTTGTCCATTGATGGTCTTGGCTTGCTATTTTCTTGAAGGGACTTGCTTAAATTGAGGACATTTTTCATGATTTTGGGTCTTTTGACAATAGAGTTTATTGTGTTTAATTGGTTATATATGTCAAATGGGACTAAGTTAAGGAAAATTTTTGATTAAAAGTTTATTGCTAGATTATATGAAGTCCGAGAGTCTTCACAAGCCTTCACAATCTTCTAAAATGTCAAAAATACCTTTTAAAACTTTTAAAATCTTTCTAAAATTTAAAAATAATGTGGAAACCATTATTAAATTAAAAAATGGAGGAAATGAGATTTGTGCAAAAGTACTTTTAGTCTAGACCATTTGATCTCCATCTTCAAATCTTGGCCATTGATGGTGCATTTAGTAATGTATTTTTTATGTTATAATTTTCCATTATCTTTTAGCTTAAATTTGACAACATCATTTTTCTTTTTATTTTGATCATGAGCTTTTGAGTAGCCTTTCGAGGGTTTTTACCATTAATTTTTTTTTTTTTTTTAATTTTTGGACATCTAACCTCCTCATCCTAATCCTACACGTGGGGAAATATATTGGGAGTAATATATTATAATTTTTTTATTTTTTATTTTTATAATTTTCATAAAGATTTTGTAGCATTCAAAAGGATTAAAATTGGTTTTTTGTTGATAATCATAATCAATTTTGGCAATTTTATTTTTTTATTTGAACGATAAATGCGAGGATGGATAATTTTATAAAAATATGCAAATACTATTTTTATGAGGATTTTAATGCTTTTTCATGTTTTCTTGTAGATTTGGGATTTGCAAAAGATAGGACTAAAAAATAAAGAAAACATGGAGATTAGAATGTTGGACGTGAGCTTTTGCTGAAGAAATAAAAAACTTACTCATAATGTGAAATGTAAAAATCACTTCCATAATTTATTTATTTATTTATTTTAAGTGGGGAGGAATTTAGGAGAGAAATTTTCAAAAAGTAAGAAAATAGATAAATGACAATTTTCAGTGTGAGTTTATTTTGGATTTTTGCTTGTAGCTTGCTAATTCTTCACCATGGATGGTGATGTATCTATATTTTCTATTTGAAAACTTGGATCATTTGGTGAAATTAAATGAAATGTTTAATTGTTTAAATCTTTTATAGTGGATTTATCAAATTTTATGTAATATTTGCACATGTAATATGGTGGTTTTATGCATTTTCTTTATCATTTTCACAAAATTCTTTCAAATCTTGCACTTATGATGTTTACGATTGTGTGAAATACTAGTCATAACATTGTAAGTTAATTAAATTTCATTGAATCTTCCAAGATAAGGAATGATAAATCATATGCAAAGCTCATCCTTTTTATTTTATGTTCATTTTCTTCTTTAAATCCTCATCTTTTGTTCTTTTTTTGCAAATCCGATTAGTTTAGGAGTAGATTAAGGTTAGAATATGATCTCTTTTTTAATAACTTGTTATAAATTAGATTCATCATGTTTGCAAGTTGTCCTATTATTGTTATAGTGTTGGAAGTGTTTGTTTTTGTGCAATAGGTGATTGGAGCAGTAGTTTATGCATTCTTTATCTTATTTGTTGATCTCTTAAGTGCACTTAACTAATTGTTTACTTGATTACTAGCATCCCCTTAATACATGTACATCTACATAAGCCACTAAATTATTCAACATTGGCATGACCTAACAGAAAAAGACCTTGGGATTATCAATCTCTTGAGGTTGGTTTCCTTTTAGGAGAGACTATGTATTTGGTGTTCTACCTACATGTTGATGAGTGTTTTAAAACACCCTTCAATTGTTCCCTTGAGAAAAAATAAAACATAAATGCTAAAGATGAATCAACCTAGTTCTAAAAAATAAATGTGTGCTATAAGGGATAGTACCAAGAATAGAAATCCTAAAGATTAAAAAATAATAAAGGGATATGATTTGTTACAACAACCATCAAGCAAAAGTAGATTCACCCCTAAAGATAGCGAGAAAATGGCACATGTAGACGTGAAGGACACTTCAAAAGGAAATAACCCTACTATGAAGTAACAACACATTCCTTCTTAGTACTTGAAGGAATTTGTAAAGGGAGGAAAGAAAATACAAAATATATTGATCCTATATCCTATTCTTTACGAATTCATTTCATTCTTCAAGCAAGTGATATAATGGCTCCAAAATATATGACATTTCCTATGTATAGGCTTGTGGATGTGGTGCAAGTGATAAGGAAAATTAGAATCACTAACCCTATGAAGGAAATGTGTAGAATCCCTAAACATACAACTAGGGTTTTGTCATGTTTTTATGTAAATGAAATAAACTAACTAGCTCGTTGCAAACCCTTGTTCTACTACTATTACCAAAGAAAAAGAAGAAACCATTGAGGTGTACTTAGGTAATTGTTTGTCAAATAATCCGTTTTACACCATACTGCTAATTACTGGTTGGTTGGTCCCTAATTTATGTTAGAATTCGGTGCCTCAAGTAATGTAATGTATCTCATTATCATAGAATATTTAGGGTTGAAGGTGTTTAATTCCTATGGAAAATATTTTTCCATGGATACACATGAAGTTAATATTGTAGGAATTACAATAATTGAGAAGTTCAACTAGACACATATCCTAAGAAGTCATTCTAGATGAATATAATTATTTTTGATTACCAAGCTAATTGGGACATGATATTATTGAGAAAGTGTGTTCCTTCAATGGGTGGTAATATCCAAATGGACTTATCCTACACTACTATGCTGTTTGAAGGTGAAATTATTAAATTGTATAGAGAAAAGAAGGTGCAAAATATAGTAGAGGACTAATACTAGATGGATAATGAAGTGAATTACATATACATCAAACCTAATCATTTAATTGAATTTTATAAAGAGGATAGCGAGATTGTAGAAATTTTCCCTATTTTTTCCTTGGAGAAAATGATGATGATCTATGGACCATGCTATTTTATGGTGTATGTTCTAGAGAAGGTTTAGGGGCCAAATTTGTTCTTAGTTTTCTTAATGGTAAAAAAAAAAATATTTCAAGTTAACATTTAAGTGCACACAAATACTATTGTAGAATATGAGGCACCGATTCTTGACTTAAATATTACACATAAATATGGAATTAAATGTATAAAATTCCTAAGAGACTCAAAACTCATCACACTACATATAAGAAACATTTATGAAGCAAGATATGATATTCTAAAAAGGTATAGGATTGATATTTGGGATATGAGAAATATTTGATGAGTTTAAGATTGAATGGGTTGACAAAGTAATAAATGAAATGACATAAATTTTATATATTAAGGAATCTAGGTTTTTATTAAATTCAAAATATTCTTAGTTCCATCTCAGTATTGAGGTCTTAACAAGAACCAATGTACCCCACAATGTCTCTAGCTAGTAGGTATTCAATGACAATCAAAAAAAATATAAATTCTTAAACTACATGGAGGAGTTTGACAGTCAAGTTATTGACTAGGAATCCATGGTGGAGTTTGAGGATATAAAATAAATTTTACTATGGAATCAAGTAGTGTAGTCAAAGACCAACAAGATTCCCAAAGGGTTGGCTAAGTTAGAAAGAATGTTTGAAATTGCAAACCAATACAAATGAAGAGGTCACTCGATTGATGCAAGTTATGTATAAGGTGCTAACTTGGACATAAATGCTTAACCTAAAATGGTCTACATTGGTAAAATACTATAACCAAAAAAAGAGGATTTTGATATCTTTGTTGAAGACATTCAAAAGATATTTCACTTTTTCATACAATGAGTTGAAAGTGTATAGGAAAGACCTAATTCATATAATTAATCTTCATATAGATGCTAATCTATTTCATAAAAAAATAAAGGCTCATTAATCCCACTCTCACCCCCAGATACTGTTGGACTCAAGGAACACTGAGAGGTGGGGGGGGTGAATCAGTGTTCAACAAGTTTAAACTTTAAATTCGGATCTTAAACCATTCACACCACATAAACAAAAATAAAGATGCAAGCACATGAACAAGATAATCAAAGCACCATAACACCAATATTTTTACTGGGAAACCCTGCTAGGGGAAAAACCACGATGGAGATTAATCCACAATTATACTCTGTTAAAAGTATGAACAAAAGGGAATGCACTTGCATTCAGACACATTGTCTAGAGCTCATTGCCTACAAAATGTTTGTGATTACAAAAAAAATTGAACTGAGAAGATAACATCTCCAAATGCCTAGATTCAGTTCCAATGAACCTCAGTGGACAATCTTTTGCCCTTCTGACTGATTCTATATTTCTGCTCTACTCTGCTCTGCTCTTCTCTATTTTTTTTTCCCTTCTAAAACTGTGCATAGATCACTCAATGACTCTTCTAATACTCGCACACACACACCTGTTCTGCTCTTCACACATATTCACATACTTTCACACTTTTTTATCTTCTCCAAAATGAATTCCCGATCTCATATATATATCCGCTAACAAAGATTTCATCACTTCAAGTCGGCTTTAACAAAACATGAAATATCCTTCAATGGTCAGCTCAAATCACAAATTAAATTTAATGTGCACCCACCAAAGTTGGCTAAGACATAGCTAGGACCCAAAAAAAAATAACCAACACAAGAAATAATTAATTATGTACTCCTTATACATCCGCGACATGCAACATTCACTAGGTCGGCCACAATGAGCAAATAAACAGAAAAACATCCTGCCAAAGCATTCAACCGTATCTCCTAACTTGTACATTGATCAATGCAACATCACATAACTTAACAACAAGATAGTGTAGATGCTAAAAAAATTCTCTCGAAGATCCACAACTCAAAATGATGATCCGGTGAGATGTACAGATCAACTAACTGACAGATACCCTGTTCTTCATACTTTTCTGCTGATAGAACACTAATCTTTACATATCTTTCCGGTACAGATAAATTATGATTTGCGGATCAGAGGGATGACTTAGGTTTCCATCAATGACAACACTAGAAGCCACATGCCATCAAACAAGCCATATGCCAACAATCTCCCCCTTTGGCATTGATGACAACACTTAGTGAAACATGACTAAGTGTTAAAATTCAAAATTTAAAAACTCAAACTCCCCCTTAGAATGATAAAGCATTTTTCACTACTCTCCTCCCCCTTTGACATCAATGAAAAATATATTCTTCACTAAGCTCTCTCCCCCTTTCAAAAATTCAAAATTTGAAGTGCAACTGTTGCACAAATCAGAAAATTATTTTATACTTATCTTTCACCTCTGGAAGAAATTTCTTCCAAGCATCTACTAAAATCCCAATAATTATTATCAAACTGTTGTTTTATGATGTCCTGTTGATGATCTGGATAAGGGATTATGGGATTGTAATCACTTCTTCCAATTTCTCTCCTTTCCTAAGGATCTCAATTTGCTACTCCAATCTACATTTAGTTAGATCCTTCACTTTCCAGAAAGTGTCCATAAGAGTGTTTCTGGAAAAGTGAACATTTGCACGCTCAGCCTGCAACTCATGAATCTTTTTCTTGACTGCTCCATCTTGGTCCTAAAACATATTGTAATCCTAACCAATTTTTTTCAACTCACTCTCAATCTGCTCCAGCTTGTCTTTGTATTTACCAACCACATGAGGCCATCGAAGACAATAATTGTAGATCTTATTTGCTGAGTCAATGCATTTCCTTATCACATTCATTTTCTTTTTTAGTTTGGTAAGGGACAGCCTAAATTGCTCCTTCAGATGTAGAATTACCTCTTCCTCTTTCCTATCCTGAGGCACAGAGGCCATAGCCTCCCTAATACATTTGATCAACTCTTCTGGAAGTACATTATGAAAAATTTCTAATTCAATGTTGTTGTGCACAAAGTAATTTCCTAGAGTGTCCTCAATCAAGTCCTGTTCATATGAGGGTCCATCTAACCATATGTCAGAAATATTTTGCATTCCATCTTCCTCCTGAATAATCTGCAATATCTTTGTTTTGAATAAAGAACCTTCTTCATTGCTTTCTTCTGCTATTATTACATCCGGTTCAACTGATTCTGGTTCATCTCTAGGAGTGTATTCATCAGAATCTTCATCTGGTATATCCACAATTATCTGTCCTTTGCCTTTTTCTTCAGATTTTGGGGACTTGTGTGCCGGAGGGGTGTCATCAGCAAACTCTAGAGCCCTTTTCTGCTTCCTCTCCACTTTACCGAAAGAAGACCCAACTTCAAGCATCTTTACCGGAAGGGGAATGTTAACTATTCCAAACTTTCCCAACAACTCTCTAAAGAAATTTTCATAAACTTGCTCACAATTTTCCAGAGCATTAGAATGTTCAAATATTTGCTTACAAACCGGTTCACTTTCCTTCCATACCACATTATCATTATGAGGTAAGCAATTTAGAAAATAAATCATGATACATATGATCAAGGTATCTAACCTTAAGGGGTAATCTGCATCTTTCTTCAATTGCACTTTTTCCATTAACTGATCCTTCAACAATCCACACAGATCAAAGTCTTCATCTTCCATTATCATTTTGTGAGTGATATAAACTATGCCTGCCGAAGTTGCACCTTCCCTATTTCTGAAGAAAATTTTGTATGAAATCCCATGTGCAATATACCTTGTTATTGGATCTTTGATCATCGAGATTACTAGAGCCCTTTGATCTCCTGTTACTCCAGTTAGGATTTTGACTTCCTTGTTTTGAATCGACTTCTTTTTCAGAATATCCCCAACATTGCATAAACCAATTAATTATGTAATCACATCCTTCAAAATAAGATAGGGTTTATCCAAGGTTAGAATGTCCTCATTCAATCTATTCAGGATAAACCTGACCACTTCTGCGTTGACGAAATAAGGAAATTCATTTTGATGTCCAAACTTTTATGTTTCGCACCTTCAAGCCACTTCAATTCACCAGCTGGTAACAAATTTCTCACAACCCTAATCTTTCCACTTCTATACTCATCCAAATTCATCATTCCTTTGATTTGCTTCATTTTTCTTTCTATACAAAGCAAGTTTCTTCTACCAAGCACAAAATTAGAAATTCTACAAGCAACTGGAATACCTGAAGAATTCACTGTTGAATTTGCTTTACTCCTTTGAAATTTCACTGCAGAGGCTCTCCTTCTGTTCTTCTTCAATGCAAGGTGACAAATGAGGGTTCCAAATACCCTTTTATAACTTTGCGCACCTAACCTTTCCACCGCATTAAATACTTTTCCCTAGGAGTTTCGGGTACTTTGTTTTCTCAGACAACAAAAGAAAAATTTTGTCTGTGGACCTTCTACTTCTCATGTTTTTGCATAAGCGATCACTGATGCATTTGCAAACTTTTATCACAACTACTGACAATTTCTTGCATTTCGGTGCTAGCTACCAACAGGGGGTCAAAGGATTTTCCTTGAAAAAATCACCCTAGGCCAAAGGCCTAAGATCAATTTCTAGAGGAATTACCAGAGGCTGCTTCTGGTATGGGCTTATTTCCTTCATCAGATTCACTCTTCTTTACCCACGTTTTCTTCATTTGATCTCTTATCTCTTCCACAGTCACTTTTCCTTTTCCTTTTCCTTTTCCTTTTTCATCTTTTTGAGAAATTCCTCCTTTATATACCAGACCTCTTCTATCCATGTTTCTGCTCTTGCAGAATCTTGCAATGTGACCAAATCTGTTGCAATGTAACACACCAGATTTCTTTGTCTAGACCATTCATTCCATTGGTTTCCCTTTGATCTACACT
Source organism: Sequoia sempervirens (assembly GCA_007258455.2). Taxonomy (NCBI): domain Eukaryota; kingdom Viridiplantae; phylum Streptophyta; class Pinopsida; order Cupressales; family Cupressaceae; genus Sequoia; species Sequoia sempervirens. Next base: position 60,696,225 of record VDFB02270651.1, read on the forward strand.
GATTAGCAATATGCCCAAATTTTCCACAGGTGTAGCATTTAACATTTCTTATACTGGCAGACATACTTCTACACTCAACTGACTTGTGACCAAAATTTTTGCAACTAAAACACTAACCGGGAAATGCTGGACTGCTTGAATTTATTTTACCTCTACACTGAGAAGCTATATGACCAAATTTATTGCAAGCAAAGTAGTAACCATTAAAATTTTGAGCATTGGGTTGTCTTATCGGATACCTTCTGCCTTTGTTCATCTAATTTCTTTGTCTAGAATCCTTATGTTCAGATCCAGAGCTTTCTTCCTTCTCATATCCAAGACCTCGCTTATCATTTGCATCCTTTTGTCCTTTAGTCAGCTCATCAAGCTTAGCAGAACTGATCCTGAACTTCTCGTTGTATTCGTTTGCAGTAGTGGGTTCATCTCTGAGAATAACTATATGTATTTCAAGCTCTTGTTCATTATTTTTGGATTGTTGCAGTTCAATCTCCATCTGAATGAATCCACTATTTACTTTGCTGCATTCTTCAGATTTTTCTTTTAAGGATTGGGCTAGATTCTCCTCATTCTTCTTCCTTTCTTCAATCTCTTTAGTCAGCTTCATTGCCACATATTCCATCTCAATCTTTAGAGTAGCATTGTCCCTAGCAAGTTTTTCACATTCTTCAATTATTTCTTTTAGGGTTTGATTCATGTGAACATCTTCCAAGATTTTATTTTCTTTCTGCTTCAGCTGATCACAAAGTTCCTTCCTCTTTTCTCTTGACTCATTGATTTTATCCTTCAATGATTGAATGAATTTCTTAGCATCCACAAGATTTGCTTTTAATTCCATGAATTTTTCTTTAGACTGATCAAGATCATCAAGTGCCACCATAAGCTATTGTTGAAGACCACCAGAGTCCATTGCAATTCAAGATCCACCTCAAGCTGTTAAACTTTCTGAAAGGAACCTTGCTTTGATACCAATTGTTGGACTCAGGGAACACTGAGAGGGGGGGTGAATCAGTGTTCAACAAGTTTAAACTTTAAATCTGGATCTTAAACCATTCACACCACATAAATAGAAATAAAGATGCAAGCACATGAACAAGATAATCAAAGCACCATAACACCAATATTTTTATGTGGAAACCCTGTTAGGGGAAAAACCACGGTGGAGATTAATCCAACTCTATTAAAAGTATGAACAAAAGGGAATGCACTTTCATTCAGGCACACTGCCTAGAGCTCACTTCTCAAAATAAGGAAGGCTCACTGCCTACAAAATGTTTGTGATTACAACAAAAATTGAACTAAGAAGATATCATCTCCAAATTCCTGGATTCAGTTCCAATGAACCTCAGGGGATGATCTTCTGCCCTTCTGACTGATTTTGTATTTATGCTCTGCTCTGCTATGCTCTTCTCTATTTTTATTTCCCTTCTGAAACTGTGCATAGATTTCTCAATCACTCTTCTAATGCTTGCACACATACCTGTTATGCTCTTCACACATATTCGCATACTTTCACATTTTTTTCTCTTCTCCAAAATGAATTACTGACCTCATATATATATATCTGCTAACAAAGATTTCATCGCTTCAAGTCGGCTTTAACAAAACATGAAATATCCTTCAATGGTCGGCTCAAATCACAAATTAAATTTAATGCACACCCACCAAAGTTGGCTAAGACATAGCTAGGACCCAAAAAAAATAACCAACACAAGAAATAATTAATTAAGTACTCCTTATACATCTGTGACATGCGATATTCACTAGGTCGGCCATAATGAGCAAATAAACAGAAAAACATCCTTCCAAAGCATTCAACCGGATCTCCTAACTCGTACACTGATCAATGCAACATCAAAAAACTTAACAACAAGATAGTGTAGATTATAAAAAAATTCTCTCAGAGATCCACAACTCAAAATGATGATCCAGTGAGGTGTATAGATCAACTAACTGACGTATACCCTGTTGTTCATACTTTTCTATCGGTAGAACACTGATCTTTACATATCTTGCCGGTACAGATAAATTCTAATCTGTGGACCAGAGGGATGACTTAGGTTGCCATCAATGACAACACTAGAAGCCACATGCCATCAAACAAGCCATATGCCAATAGATACAATAAGAACTAACAAAGTTGAAAGAAGAGGAAATCATCAAACCCATTAGGCACTCAAATTGGGTCTCAAAAATTATCCCAAGAGGAAATAATATTGTGTTTACTTCATAAATTTAAATTTCAAGTATCTTAAGTAAAATTATCTTCCCATACATGGATCATTTGTTGCAAAAGGTGACAAATTCTAGGTTGATTTCCATGATGAAGAGTTTCTTAAGGTATAACTAGGTTATGGTCAAGGAATCAAAATAGCATGTAAGAAAAAATTTAAAACTTCTTTGGTATATATAAGTATGTGAGACTGTCATTTGGTCTTGAGAATGTAGGGTAAAAATTTCAAAGAACCATGGACATTGCATTGCAAAATCTAATTGATGAAATAATTGTTATTTTATATGATGACCTAATAACTTATTCAAAATAGAAATGACCATTACAAAAATTTGGAGATAATCTCCCAAAGATTCCTAGAATATAGGATCTCTTTAAATCCTAAAAAGTATGTATTTGGTGTAAAATAAGGTAAACCATTAGAACACATCATTTCCAAGGAATGAATCAAAATTGATGCAAAAAATTCAAAGAAATTAACCTCATCACTAATCCTAAGGTGATGAGAGGGGTATAAGATCCTTCTTTAGGAAAATTAGCTTCCTATGGCAATTTGTCCCAAATTTAATAGAGAAGACTAAGACAATTTCTAAAATACTAAAAAGGGGAAAACATTCACATGGAAGGATGAACCAATAGAGGAATTCATTGGGATTAAGCAAGCTATCAAGGAAGCATCTATTCTAATCATCCCTAATTACTCCAAGCCCTTTTAGTTATTTTTATTTGCATCATTTTACACCATAGCTACAATGAAGTTGCAAAGAACAAGGATAGCTAAAAATAGTTTATTGCAATCTCTAGTAAATCCTTGTAGGAGTTAGAGTTGAAATATTCAACAATAGAAAATCATGCATATACTCTCATTAAATTTTTGAAGAATTATAAACCCTACTAGATTGATGTTAACGTGATTGTATTTTTCCCTCACATATCTATAAAGGATATCCTTACTCAGTAAAAAGCTTTAGGCAAGAGATATATATGGATAAATAAAATCCAATAATGTGACATTGAAATCCAAATGACCAAGATAGTAAAAGGCCAAGGTTTGGAAAAATTGATAGAAAATGCAAACCTGAAGGTTGTTGAAGTAAATGAATTTGATGTTGATCAAACACATTGAATTCATATTGAAAGATTATTCTTGGTATAATGATATTTCCATCTAAATATTAAATATAAGATGCCCAACTAGAATGAGCTATAAATTTGAAGTCATAAATTTAGTGTTGATTTATGGTATTTTGATATGGAGAGACTCAAGTAGACCGTTGCTCAATTTTTTGAATTGAGAACAATCTAGATAAGTGATTAATGATTTCCATCAAGGAATTTATGGGGATCATTTCAAATTTGACATGATTTCACATAAAGTTATTAGGGTTGAGTTCTAGTGGCCTATCATATTTAAGGAATTTGTTTTAGGTGTGACTCTTACTAGATTTCTACAAGTAAGATTAAATTTATATGTGCTCTTGAAGGGCACACAATATACAAAGAGTGGGGTGAATCAGTATATGCAAAATCTCAACTTTAAATCCAAAATAACCTTAGTAACATTTTTGAATCTTACTCTGTCAATAAGGAAACTATTCAAATGATAAACATAATCACACATCTACACATGAGAACACTAGATATATGTGGAAACCCAAGATAAGAAAAACCATGATGAGAAGAGTTGCTTGGAGCTACTGTATAAATCTAGTCTCACAGAAATAATGAATAAGTTACAATCATGAAGTAGGGCACACGAACCTACTAGAGACACCAATCCTTAATTATATTTGTATGCACCAACCTAGTAGAGACACCAATCCCCTATATAAAGATTTGAGCACCAACTCAATGAGTAGAACACCGGTCTGTAGATTGGAATACAAAGATAAAGCTTGTAGATCTTCAATGTTGGTTATACAACTTACAAAAGATCTGGACTTGCTTTAGACACTCTCCCACACTCCTTAAGATATTCTAATGATGGAACACAAAGATTGAGATGCTTCACATTGAATAAAACTCACTCTCACTCTTGTATACACAAGTATATTCACTTACCACCTTCACTTCAATTATCCTCTCACATTTCTACATCAACACAAAGGCATGATAATTATATACAAGACATTACATTAACATTACTCCATGTCATCCAAGGATCCACAATTAACCAAGACAACATAAGGTGGACCTAAATTCAAATTACACGAAATGTGTAGCAGGTTGGTCCTAAATCAAATTGATTGCCACCAAAAGAACATGATGTCATACACTCCCATACAAACCTTAACCTAGACCAACTTTACCACCACACACTAACTTTGAATGTTGCATTCTACTAGCCATTGCTACACAGTTTTGCAACACCAATAGGTAGACAAACACACACAAAGAACCTTCTATAACTTTAAACTTTCCGCCTGATAAACATCCATTCTAGATACTTTGGAACATGACAGAACATGTGTAGACATACTCTCCACTCAAAAGAAAAAACCAAAATTTCCTTTAGGAAGAAGTATTGAACATAATTGTATTGCTAGAGAAATCTCTTTGCCTTGAGAAACTTAAATAAGACGTTTCAGATCAGGCTTCCAGATTACTTCTATCAATAGAATAGATACAATCATGATATTAGAAGCATACTCCAACTGATACTGGAACCTGTTATTAAATTCCTGGAATAGACAACATTCGGGAAACATCCTTCTAGAATAGACATCATTCCAAAAAACATCCTTCCCAATGTCTAGACAATAATGATAGAATTGATAAACACCTTTGACATCAATGACAACCTTTTTCCAACAATCTCCCCCTTTTCATTGATGGAAAACCAACAAAATGCTCCCCCTGAGAAAAATACTTTCCATCAACAAGTTTTGTCATTCAAGTATTTTTGCTTTCTCTCTCCCCCTTTGACATCAATGACAAAGGTCAACTATTCTCTACATAATTCAAAAACTTGTTTCCTAGATAGACTCCCCCTGAGTCCATACCATACTACTATTGAAAACATTTCGCAAGACCACCAAGTCTTCTTGTGGTAGGGAGTTAACACTCCTGGCCATGAACCTATACCATACCACACTACTTTTGAAAACACTCCATAAGACCACCGCGTCTTCTTGTGGTAGGGAGTTAGAAATCCCATTGAACTTGTGCTTCCTCTAGAATGTCAAATAGGAGAGAACTCTCTCTCATCTTCAACTTGAAAAATTCAAATGTATTATCATATTCTTCCTTTTTGTACCAAGGACAATTTTCATCATTCTTTCCCAATAGGAATTCTATCTCTTTGATCTCAATGAGGTCATAACATTCAGAGATGTAATTTTCCTCAACAGGATCACTGGAAATTATTTCTATGGTTTCACACTCTTCCATACCAGAAGAAGTATTGTAGTTTTCATCTCTAGAACAATCACACAATTCAAATGAACATGAAATGTAGTGTGCGAAATTATTGATACCTTTAGAGAATTGTTTCTACAATGTCTTGCAATATGTCTGAAATTGCTACATTTGAAGCATATGATATTGAAATCAACCAAAGGAGAAAATGTATTTATACTCACAAAATTATTTTTCATTGTAGGAAACCTAAAATCCATTGCCTTATGTCCATAATGATTGCAATTAAAATAATAACAAACAAACAAATGATTTAACTTGTTATTGTATGCTTGTCTTTAGGGATCTTGTATTCTGGACCTTTTATTTTATCTCTAAACAAAGATGAACCCTACATCTTCGTTCTTGCTATCCTCAGTCGCCTTGGAATGATCAAATCCTAAACTTATGAAACCAATCCCTTTTGGAAACTTTGTAATTGTCTTCTCAGATACCTTATTGTTCTGATTTTTATCAAAACCAATACTGATCTTGATATGCGGTACCCTCTGACTATAGATAATTTCATCCAAGATCTAAGTACTGTTTCCAAAATTTAAGTTCTTGTTCAATTGAATGTTTTTTTTCTCCAAATACTTTCTCAGAGCTACCACTTCTACTTCAAGCTTCTCACAAACCTTGTCTCTTATCTTCAATCTATTGATCATGACATATTTTATCCTTTTTCTTTCTTCTTTTTGGAATTTTAGATCTACAATTTTCTTCTCTAACTTATTAATACTTTGTAATAGTTCATCTTTAGAATCAGTGTCCTCTATAATTCTCTTCTTAAGATTCTTGATCACTCTACAAGAACAAATAGGTTCTTCAAATACTTTTTGCATCTTTATTTTTGGAAAATATATTTTCAACATCACCATATGAGGATTCCAATTCCATGACTAGAGAATTTTTATATTCGAAAGTATGCTACTCATACTCATCAGATGAGCAACCTTCTTCCTCAACATACAAACCATTCTTCTTGTTGTTAGTTCTTAATTTGCATTTTGAAGCAATGTGCCCAATTTTACCATAATTGAAATATTTAAAAGGTAACTTACCTTTATACTTGCTAGAGTCTCTTTTTAACCTCCTCACAAAATTTGCTTCTTTCGAATTGAAATCTTCACGATGAGCTGAATCCTCATTCTCCACTGATTCCTTGAAAGTTGCTTCCTTTATTGAAATTTTTTCATTCACAATTCTCATCTCATATGTAGTTAATGTCCCATGTAGTTCATCCATAGTCAAACTATTCAAATTTTGGCTTTTTCTATTGCTGAGACTTTTGAATCAAATTTAGGGAGAAGGGATCTAAGTACCTTTTTAACAATAATTGATTCTTTCTCTTCTTCACCAGGTCCTCTGATGGTATTAATAAATTCATCAACCCAAAGTAGGTATGCAGTGATATATTTTTCCTCCTTCAAATAATCTTCGATAGGTCTGAAGTCTTACCTCTCTGACTATTATTTCCTTCATAGATATTGTAGAGTTTATCCCAAACTTATTTTGCTGTCCAACAATGCATTATTTTCACAAACTCAAAGTTAGCTAGACGACATAAAATAATATTTCTTGCCTTTGCATTTGTTCACATGCTCTCTTCTCAACTTCATCTCTTGGGGGAATTTTTGGAATCTCATAACCATCTGCAATAGATTTCCAAACCTTAAACCCTAGGTCCATTAGGCATGCTTCCATCCTTACTTTCCAAAAATGTATAAGTGGTTCCATCGAAAAGTGGTGCCTTGTTTTAGAAGACAATCCTTCTTGAGCCATTGAGTGTACCATCCTAAATCTACCTCAAGTTGTTAAGCTTCTTCAAAGGAACCTAGCTCTAATACCAATTGAAGGGCACACAATATACTGAGAGGGGGGGGTGAATCAATATATGAAAAATATCAATTTCAAATCCAAATTAACCTTAATATCATTTCTAGATCTTACTCTATCAATAAGACAACTATTCAAATGATAAATATAATCACACATTGACATATGAGAACACCATAAATATGTGGAAACCCAAGATGGGAAAGCCATGGTGAGAAGAGTTGCTTGGAGCTACTGTCCAAATCCAATCTCACAAAAATAATGAATAAGTTACAATCATGAAGTAGGCACCAACCTACCGGAGAGGCACCAACCTACTAGAGACACCAATCCCCTATACAAAGATTTGAGCACCAACTCAATGAGTAGAACACCAGTTCTACTGGAATACAAAGATAAAGCTTGTGGATCTTCAATGTTGGTTATACAACTTACACAAGATATTAACTTGCTTCAAACATTTTCCCACACTCCTTAAGATATTCTAATGATGGAACACAAAGATTGAGATGCTTCACATTGAATCACTTGCTCGTATAATTGTATACACAAGTATATTTACTCACCACCTTCACTTCAGTTATCCTCTCACATTCCTACATCTACACAAAGGTATGCTAATTATATATTTAATACATTACTTTAACATTACTCTATGTTGGCAAGGGACCTGCAATTAACCATGATGACATAAGGTGGACCTAAATTCAAATTACACGAAATGTGTATTAGGTTAGTCTTAAATCAAATTGATTTCCACCAAAATAACATGATATCATGCACTTCCACAAGAACCTTAACCTGGACCAGTTTTACCACCACATGCTAAATTTGAATATTGCACACTACTAGCCATTGTCACACAGTTCTGCAACACCAACAGATAAACAAACAAGCATAGAGAACCTTTTGTAACTTTAAACTTTTTTCCTAATAAACACCAATTTTGAAAACTCTAGAATATGATAGAAAATGTGTAGACATACTCTCCACTCAACCTGTAGAGCCAAAATTGCCTTCAAGAAGAAGTATTGAACAAAATTGTATTTCTAGAGAAATCTCTCTTCCTTGAGAAACTGAATTGAGATATTCTGGATTAGGCTTCCAGATTACTTCTATCAAAAAAATAGATACAAGCATAATATTACAAGCACACTCCAACTGATACTGCAACTTGTTACTGAATTGCTAGAACAAACAACATTCTGGGCAACATTCTTCTAGAACAAGCATCATTCCATACAATATCCTTCTGGATGTCCAGACAATAATGACATAACTGATAAACACCTTTGACATCAATGAAATTTTTTTCCCAAGAACTCTTCCTCTCTTATTGGTGGTTATTTATGCTCCTTTTATACATTGGGGAGTTGATTTCATAGTTGAAATACAAGAAAATATATAAATGGCTACAAATAGATCCTAGTTACAACTAATTTCTTTACCAAGTGAATTGAAGCAATCACAACCCACAATGCTACATCAAAGGTAGTGATATTTTTTGCTAAAAATATTATAATCAAGTTTAGTGTACTTGCAAGAATATAGTGGATAATTCCATATGTTTTAGATCACATAGCTTTCAAAATTATGTGATTAATATAGTATTAAACTTATCTTATCACCCCCCATCATCCCCAAGGAAATGGATAGGTTGAGTCCAATAAAAAGATTCCTATGAAGATTTTCAAAAGGAATTTTTCCTTAAATTAAAAGAGATGGTATGGAGAAAGAAAGTATGGACTATATCCAAATAGGGTAACCTATAATATTTCTATTGTCATGAGCTCATTTGAGGTTATATACGAGATATATGCAAAAATGCTAATTATTTTAGGGATTTTTTTATTATCAATGAGTACAAGATATTGGTGATTATGAAGGTGCATTATTTCCTCACAGTGTGATGGATTTGGTAAAATTAGACGAGAATAGAAGAGTCACACATGTCAAAGGAATTAATCAAATAAGAAAATGACAAAGTACTTATTTGACAAAAGGGAATTTCAAAGGGTCTTTTAGGTTAGATATCTAGTCTTCATATGGAATGCAAGGTTCAAGGATAAGGGAAAACATGGTAAGTTTGATCCTCTATGGCTAGGTCCATACAATATTATAGAGATATATGCAAGCAATATCTACCACTTGAAGGATTTAATAAGGTGTTTGATGGGGATTCACATCCATGGCTAACACTTGAAGCATTATTTCACATGAACAATGCTCAAACTAATTTATACATATTATTTAATGTGTATTTGGTTCTATATTATTTTATAGATGATTTTTTATTTGTATTTGTGCAACCTTGACCCCTATTTATCATGGTGAGGTGTAATTTAGTCCCAAGTTATTTTGTTGTTTTACTTTTTGTCTATAACCCAAAGCTAGTTGGATTCTTGTTGTGTCTGCAAGAGACACACATCCCCAATAAGATATTTTTGGAAATCAATATTGTAGTTTCAAAATCCTTATTAAGTCCCTATTTTTTTTTTCTATTTAGGGTATTTTTTCCCCTAATTTATAAATATAGTGTATGAAAAATGAAACCAACTAAAAGTATACCAAATTTCAAGGCCAATTCTTCACACACATTATGATGAATTGGTAGTCCTAAAAACTATTTAGATTATCCTTATATAATATTGAAAATAGAAAATATAATTTATTACAAGGCTAATGTTAGATTATTACAAATTTGTGAAAATAAAAGTATGTACAAAAATGACTATGACGAAATTTCAACAATAATGGAGAGTACTAGTTGTGATGATGATTATGTAAGTTGCAAAGAGTCTCAACCTTAGACACTAGTAACTAGTGTGGATTTCTTGAGATGAGTTGTTGTCCAACATAGAGATGCTACCAAAAGTAAAGATTACACAAAATAACATCCTACACACACACCAATTGAAACCCATATTTAAATAAAATGAGTAACATTGTACTATTGAAAATGATAACACAATTAATCAATTTAAATGGAAATTAAAAAAATGAAATATTCAAAAATATGGAACCATTAATTTTCTTCTCTTTTAATAAAAAACCCGTGAACATATACACAAGAAAATATATATTTTTGTTTGGTTGTTTAGGGGCTTGTCTCAATCAAATCCCTGTTTTGGTATTTCTACCTCCATGATAGACACAATTTTTTATATATATGTTAAAAATAAGGGAAAGATGAAATATAAAATGTTATGATATAGGTACAAACACGTTAACGAAAATATATTAATACCTAATGCATTCAAGTGCTAATATGAAAAGAAAAGCTAAATGATAATCAAGAACAAGATCACATTGAAGCTTAAAGGCACCCTTAATAGTGATTTGTTGCTTCAAGAAAATTTTCAAGAGTGAAAAGAGATAGTTTGCACTATGAGTAATTTTTTGTGCTTTCAATGGTGAGTGATTGTATTGTTGCTTCAAATATTTTTCTTCAAGTGAGCAAAAATGATAATGAAAAATCCAACTAGAGAGCCATGAAAATCTAGCTAGGTTGATTTTGTTCAATGCAACTAAATGCATGGTTGTTATATGCAAAAGACTATGGGAACGTAACACTCCAATGACCATTAGAATCATAATTTTTTGCAAGACACTAGCATTCCATACAAATGTTCACATTAAATTATCTAATCCATAAAGATTTAGACACAAAACACCAAAAATAACATGAAATTAACACAAATGCATAATTCAGGTGTTAACATTTTGAAATTAAACTATTTGTATCAAAAGGTTAAAGAGACCGTGCTATGTAGTGTAAAATTGTGAGGGTATACAATTTATGAAACTATATTTTCTCCCACATTAGTAATCATATGAACTCTATTAATTAATGCATACTAAAGTAGCAATTAACAATTACATATGTTACTAGAGGATACTATAGAGGATGTAGAATATTCAATCTAGGTTTAACATGCCCACAGGAAGAAGACTTGCAAAATAACCAATATATCCTACATGAAACATAATCATTATACCAAGAATGAAAAATGTACATGTTAGGTAGAAAATTACATAATACACAAGATAAACACAAGGAAAGCACTCAAACAAACAAGCACACAAAAATAACACTCAAATCGAGAGAAAGAGAAGGAAGAGATAATATGATTAGAAAAAGATAAATGATTTAACCCGTATGGATATAAAGTTGTATTATGCTAGAGTCCATACAAATTATTTTGATTGATCATGGTTACTACAAGTTGTGTTGTAGGATAACCATGAAAAAGAGGTAGAACATGTGAGGGCCCATAGTCTAGCAAGTTGTATTATGCTAGGTGGCTCATATGCTACCAAGCTATAAGAGAAGCATTTAAAAAATATTGGAACATTATAAAGATTTAAGAGAGAAAAGTGTGTTCATTGTTAGAGCCCCCCTTTAAAATAATTACATAATGTAAACAATGAAAATTATTTTAAGGAGAAAAAACCAAAAGATGCATAATATTGAAGTATCAAGAGTGAGTTGTATTATGAAACACATAACATTATGTCCATGTAGTGGCATCACATGGGATATCAACGTTATATGAGAAATACATCACTAAAATAAACACATTGAGGGATCCAAAGATCTGGGATCAATATAAATGTATGATAATCATGTATATCATTTGAAAAACTAAGGGGAAATTCATCATTCCCCAGTTGTAATGGAACTACGAGTACAAAGAAGGAAATACACATGAAATCAAATAAATTTTTTGGGTCAACAATATTTTACATCATCCCCAAAAATAAAAAATAAAAAATATATTAGATAGAATAATAATGATACAAATACAATAATTAACAAAAAAATCACCCCCCTTGTATCCATGTACCCACAAGGGTATCATGGGTCCTTCAGGTAAGATTAACAAAAAAAATAGACAAGCATGTGGGAATACATAATGCTCAAGAAAATAAGTCTAATATAAAGATAAGAAAAGTGTTTCTCTAAGTTCCATCCTAGAATAGATCATCAATCTCCCAATATTGATCAGAAGGGGAGGGAGGTTGAGCTTGTAGAGAAATTACTATTAAAGAAGTACTAGGTTTTTCACCTACATTGATAGCTAAAGAAGTGGCTACAAGTATAACATTTTCTTGAACATCATGTTGAGTGAGTGTCAATGATCTTGTAAAGATCAAGGGAAATTCTAGAATGTCAATGAAGGATTCAAATAGATTCTCCTCATGAGGAGAGGCTAGTGAATCACTATATAAGTATGTGACAAGGGGATTTTCACTGTAGTAATCTTGTGAATGAGAGCAATGATAAGAAAACTTCCTTTGTGAAGATAATTGATGAAGAGTGGTCTAAAGGTGTTGGAGAATATGGTTTTTTTTCTTTTGATCAGGTGGAGTGGGATAATGCTCAAGTTTTATTTTGGGTAGTGGGTAAAGGATATTAATTTCAACTATGGAAAGATGGAGAATATCTGGAAAGACTTCATATTGAGTGTACTAAAATAGTACTATTTTAGCAATCATGAGCCTAGATATGATAGATGTGTTTGGTATATTTTAATATCATGGATAAAGGAGGAACATCAATGAGGTTTGGAATAAGTGAAAGTTCCATCAATGGAGCTAAGAAAACCTGCACCCTTTTAGGGGGTTAATCAATATTATAGCAAGAGAAAAAGAAGGTGCTATAGAATGAGAACTACGAGGCAGAGGAATAATAAGATCATGAGGCAATAGTATGGGAGAGGGATGCTCAATAGAGAGCATCTCCATGATAGCCTACTCATGGTCCAATGATTTCCAACAATGCTTACACATGCACAAGTTGGTTACATCAATGATAGGGTCCAAGAACAACTATAGGAAGGGGATCACTCTGCCTTAATTGTGAGGCTATCTTCACTTTTGAAATAGGAGGAAGGATAGTCTCAATAGGTAGAGGGAAATATATTTTTGGTGTATGTGGAATATCCTACATCATGGGTGTCTTTCCTCTTTTTGTCATGGAGGAACTCAGAGGAACATGAGGAACCACTAGAGGAGGCATGAGTGGTGTAGGATAATATTTATTTGCATTGGGTTTTTTCCTTTTCACTACTATAGGAGTAGGTCAAGGAATAGTAGGAGCCACATGAGGATATAAGATATAAGTCAAATATTTAAAACCAACATAGGTGCCTTTTCCTAGTTGCTAATACTAATATGTGGGGGAATGTGAGGCACCACTCAAGGTTGGGAGACCTTAGGAGGAATAGAAGGTCTACCCAATAGAGAATTCTTATCCAAGTAGCAATCAAAGATATAGGTATCAAGATCGATGAGTACTACTACAATTTGGTAATTGAGATGGGAGTGACCACAAGAGAAGGAGAAGTTGAAGAGGAGGACCTTGATGATTTATTTTTAAAATTTTATGTACAGTGTAAAGTAAGTCTCCGTGAGGTTGCAAGGGTCTTAAATTAGTGGGTTTGAAATGGTCAAGAAAAAGTCCACTATGAGAGACAAGAGATGTATATTAAGTGTGTTGGATTGTGTGCACTGCATCTTCATGAGGGAATTTTAGACATTTATGGAAACTAGAAGTGACTACTTTCATGAAAGTTAGCCAAGGAATGCTTAAATTCACATGAAATAGATTAGATTATAGAATGATAGAGAATATTTTCTTCACACAATGAGGTCTTATCTCTACCAAAAATTAATGGAACCAAAGTCGGTAAAGAAAGAGTATCATGTTTGTGTATGGTGACATTATAGTCATCATAATATTCTTGATAAAAAATATTAATCACAATAATTTCATCTACAATTACATTGACTTTGCTTGCAGATTTAAAAAGAACCCCATTAATGATTTTCTCGTCAAAATGAGCAATGTAAACAGGGCCATCATGTATTCCAATTGGAACATCATTATCTGAGAATGAAATGGTAGAATTAATGATGTCACCCATGTACACTGAGTGCGTGTGAGTTTCTACCATGTTAATCATACTCCTAAATGAAGGAGACAAAGAAAAAAAAAACAAAACTATCAAAAATTATAAAATTAGAAGAATGCGAAGGGAAAGTATTTGTATAATTTGTAAGTTTTGGTTGGGATTTACTACAAACTTATTTACATTATCCTTTTGCTCGTAGATCTAGATAGATCATGAGTTTATTTGGTCTTGCATAAGGTGTCAAAGATGCATACGTCTTTTGGTATTGTGTCTAAGGATGTACTGGAATTGACCAATTGCTTTAGGATTTTAGGAAGCTAGAAGAGGTCGAATAGGAGGTAAAATGATTAAATTATCTCTTAGAAAATTTTGCATCACACTATAGAAGGATTCAAACAGTTTTGTGAATTATCTACATTGTTGAGGGACTATAATGGAAACATTAACATGCTATAAAGTAGAAACTATATTTGTGTTCTAAAATAATTTATTGTTCATATACATTTGGAAAGAAGAAGTGCTATCTTGGGTATCAAAGGGAGTTGATGAGACAGAGCCCTCAAAATAACTCACTAACTGATGATAATCACACAAGGTCATGCAAAGGTGTGCATATAAACTCAATTTAATTAGGAGAACATTGTCATGTAGTGCCAGCTACAAGTTTCTAATGAATACTTATTGTAAATCAGACTCAAGGAGTGCATACTAAATTTGTGAAAACAAAGATTGATATGAAAAGATAAAATTAGTCATCTTCTCAGGAGATCCCTACTTGCAGTGGATGATATTAATGAAAGTCACATGTAGTCTAGAATATTTTCTTGCAAGTGTTGGATGAGCTAGTTTATCAATAGTTCAAAGCTCTAAATAGAGTTGTTAAGAATAGAAAAAACTAATATAGTGTAGTGTCTTTCAATGATACGGGGAATAACTTTATTAAAAAATCATCTTGGAATAATAAACCATTGCATAAAGTAGTAAAAGTAGAGACATGAGTTTGAGGGTCTCCCTTTTTTTATACTTTTCAAACCTCAACATCTCAAAACCTACAGGTATAGGAGTAAAAATAATGGTTAATGAAAGTGGAATATGTCTATAGTAAAGAGCAATTAAGCATTGGGATGAATTGCTTGTAAAGGTGGAAAGTTGTTTATATAATTGACCAATATTTTGCATTAATTGATTAATCATGGGATTAGTGGAATGTGTATGCATGGTGGATGTTTGCAAGGTGATGAATGTAAAGGTGCTGTATCATATATTATGCGAGGTATTAATAGTTCTTCCAAACAAACTAGAAGAAAGCTAGTATTAGGAGCAGCTACCTTGCCCATGGGTGTTGTGGTCACCATGTGCATGGTAGTTACTAGCATTAACATGGAAAGTTGTGTGCCGATAATATTATATTACAAGTTTTCTATGTTTGTGACTACATAAGTGTAGGATGAGTCATTTTTGTATACAATGTGTACCCCAATCCTCAAATGAATTCAACAAACTCAAGATTTGCAACAAGAATAGCCCAAATAACATCTATAAGAGGTGTTGCTCTAGGTTGGTTATCATTTTGTAGGAATGTTTGAATGCTATAAAATTTTTATCTAATGTTTCAATTTATGTGAATGGAATCCTCAATGCAATCTCATGATCAAATCCACCATCTAATGAAGGAGACAACTAGATGGGTAGTTGGGATCAAGAGTGATTGTGTGTGGAGATTGTTGAATCCTAAAAGTGTATTTCTCTTAAGAAAAATTAGGAGCTTTTATAATAGGTATTAAAAATGATTTTGATTGTTGCATGTGAAATGTGTGGAGACTTCTTCTTACTCTGTTATTGAAAGAAAGAGATTGGTTCGTAAAAATCATAAAAGGGTTTTACAACACTCAACCTAATTATTCTTCAGATATCGGGAGAAGAATGACCCATTTTAAGTTTTTGTATTTTAGTGTTCTTGTATTATTTCAAATGTAATTTATTTTTTAAGTGCATAAACATTTGGTTCACCAAAATGTAGAGTATTAAAATTAAAACCCACAAAAAGTAACCAAATTTCATGGACAATTCTTCACACATACATTAGGATGAATCAGTAGTCCTAAGAACTATTCAAATTATCCTTTTATAATAATAAAAAAATAAAAAAATAAAATATAAACTAATCTATTACAAGGATAGTATAAGATTTTTACAAAGTGCTAAAAATAAAAGTCTACATAGAAATAACTGTGATGAAATTTCAACAATAATAGAGAGTACTAGTTCTAATTATGATTTTGAAAGGTGTAGAGAGTCTTGGCCTCAGACACCAATACACAAAATGAACATCCTTAGGATGCACTTTCGTCCAACACAAAGATGCTACCAAAATACATATTACACAAAATAATGTCCTACATGCACAACAATATAAACCCAAATTTAAATAAAATGGTGTTGCAAAGATTGTTGCCGTTGTACCAAAAGATCAACCTGTTAATGCTTGATACAACCACCAGAGTTAATGAATCCACAAGAGGCGATTAATCCATGTCATGAACTCGAGCGCTATGTTGCACAACATAAGGAGACCAAGGGAACACACCTTGCAACAATCCCTACCCCCCCAATGCAAGTGAGGGGTTCAAACATGTGACCCAGGCTCTAATACCAAGTGTTGCAAAGATGGTTGTCGTTACACAAAAATATCAACTTGTTGATGCTTGATATAAATGATAGAGTTAATGAATCCATAGGAGGCGGTTAAGACATGTCACGAACCTGAGCGATGCGCTGCACAACACAATGAGACCAAGGGCATACACCTTGCAACAAATGGGAAACACTACACTGTTGAAAATGATAACATGATCAATATATTCAAATGGAAATTAAATAAAAGTTAATATTTAGAAAGATAAAACCAAAATTTTCTTTCTTCTCTTTTAATATAAAACCTGCAAACACATACATAAGAAAAAAATGTTTTTGTTTGAGTATTTATGGGCTTGCCTCAATCAAACCCCCATTTTGGTATTTCTACCTCCATTGGAATCAATATTTTTGATATATATGTTGAATAATATATGAAAATGAAATAGAAATTGCTATGATAGAGGTACAAATAGATTAAAACCAAGATATTAACACTCAATACATTCAAGTGTTAATTTGAAAATAAAAGCTAAATGATAATAAAAAAAACAATATCTCCTTGAAGCTTCAAAGAACCCTAAATAGTGATTTGTTGCTTCCAGAATGCTATCAAGAATGCAAAGAGATAGTTTGTATTGTGAGTAAATTGTTGTGCTTTCAATGGTGAGTGATTGTATTTCTACTTCAAAGATTTTTTTTATAGGGAGTAGCCATGAGATTGAAAAATCCAACTAGAGAGACATACAAAGTGAGTTGCATTGATTTTGTTCAATGTGACTACATACAAGGCCATTATGTGTGAAAAACTATAGGAATATAATGCTCCAATGACCACTAGAATCTTGAACTTTTTTATGATGCTAAAACTTCATGATAACATCCGTGTGAAATTCTCCCATATAAAAAGCTTCAGACACATAAGTTTGGGAACAACATGAATTATCATAAATGCATAATTTAGGTGTTAATAGTTTGAAATTGAACTATTTTATTTAAAGGATAAAGAGAATGTTTCATGTAGTGTAAAATTGTAAGGGTATACAATTTATGAAACTATAGTAACTCATCTGAAAAAAATTATGAAGCTTCACTCTAAAATTTTGTCTAAATTTTATCCTTTATATACATATTTGGTGTCAAAATTTGTATACCCTTTGAAAATTCTAAGTATGGAACATTTTATAGGTCTTCCATGTGTTTTGTTAGAGTTTTAGATTATCAAATTGTTCCTTACCTTTATGCCCATCACCCTAGCCCCACCATTGGGTAAGTGCAGCAAGATGGTGCACAAAAAGGGGGTCAAAAGTGGCCATTTTTTTCTTCTTTTGAAATCAACTAAACCTGAACTTGGAGGAGTAATGTGAGATTCATACACTCAAAGTTTGAAGATACCAAAAGAACAAGAATTTTATTACTCTAAATCTAGTTTCTAAACTACTAAATTTTTTCAAAAATAGATAAGATTAAGATGATGAAATGCTTCCCACACACAAAAGTGTTCATATTTTTTCAACAAAATATAACATAGTGTCTAGTGTGCACCCCTTGATTTTTTTAGTTGAATTTAGTATTTTCAAAAACTCATTGGTAGAAATAAATTTAAGAGTGAGTACTAGAAGTTGTACATTTTTTGTAATTTTTATTGAGTATTTTTTTTATGATTTTTCAAAGTGGATGCATCCTAAAAATCACATCACCGAGCATGCATGCCACATAACTCGCACCAAAATAATTGAAAATGTAATTTTTTTCCAATGTGTAAGGAATTAAGTGTAGAAAAATATTATATTTAAAAAAAAAATTGGACAAGTAGGTCAAAAGTTATTTAAAAAGTCAATACATATGTCTTTGATAACAATGAAAACATTTGTTAAAGAAATTAAAAATAAATATGTCAATGTAGTTCAAATCTAAAAAAGATATATGGTTAGAAAGATTAGAAGATGTGTGAAATTATAGTGGTAATTTTACTAATATTTAATTTATAATGTGTAAACCTAATGACGAGCAAGTTGAGAAATGAGAATAGAGGAAAAAATCACGTCAAAATAAGGAAAATGAACCATCCAAGCCTAAGGCTTGTCAAAACACATACGTATTTTGTATAAGCCAAAACACATATGTTTTTTATGCAAGAGAAAACACATACGTGTTTTGTGCAAGACAAAACATGCTCATTTTTTGCATAAGCCAAGTTAAAACACACTCGTGTTTTGGCCTGCACTAAAAGAATCATGTTATTGAATCTAAATTTCTAGCTCTCTCTACCCCCACCTTTGTCTCTAACTCTCTCTACATCTCTCTATGTTAATATTCCTCTCTTTGTGCCTCCATCCCTCCCCCCAAAATCTCTCTATCCCTCTCTCCCTCCAAATCTTTGTATCTCTCCCTCCCTCTCCCTCCATCCCTCCTCCCCTTTGTACTCTTTTTCTCAAATATATATCTCTCTATCTCCTTCTCTCTCTCTCCCTATTTCCCTCCTTCCTTTTCTACTCATTTTCTCCCATATATCAATTTGTCTCTCTGTACCTAACTCTCCCTATCTCTAATTCTTCTTTCTCCACATCAACATCTCTCCCTCCCTCTCTCTCTCCCTCTCTCTACCTCTCTATCTCTCTCAATACGTCTCTATCTAGGTTATAATTCACTCATGTTTCTAGGAAGAAAATGTATCCCTCATGCTCAAAAGTCATATTCATAGGAGCATATGTGTTATAATGTGTTCATGTTCCTATGAAGATAAAAATCCTCTTTGTATCTCTCTCCATATTTCTTTCCCTCCCTCTCTTTTTCACTCCCTCCATCTCTCTCACTCCTCCATCTATCTCTCTCCAATGCACTCATATTTCTATGAAGATTTTAGAGTTGAGGGTTTAGGGTTGATGGTTGAGAGTATATTGTTTAGGGTTGAGGGTATATGTTTTAGTGTTAATTATTACTATGAATATTTACGGTTTAGTGTATAGGTTTCAAGGTGCATCTCCTAGTGTTTAGGGTTTAGGGTGTATGGTTTATGGTCAATGATAGAGGGTTGAGGGTCTACCTACCTCTTTATATATCATCTCACATATCCCCTATGTATACTCTCCTCCCCATCTCTATTGTTCTCTATCTCACTTCTCTCTCTCCCCTATATCTACCTCTCGAGCTATTTAACCTCTCTCTCTCTCCCCACTATCTACCTCTCTCTCTCTCAACTTTCTATCTATCTCCCCTTCCTACCTCTCCCCTCATCCCTCCTTATCTACCTCTCCCTCCCTCCCTATGTAGATCTCTCTTATCGCTATCTCACCTCTCTATCTCTCTCCCATGTCTCTCTCTCCTCTCCCCCTTTAATAAATTATACATTATTTAGGGTGTAGGGCCTATGGTTTATGGGTTTAGGGTTGATGGTTTATGATGGGGAGTTGAGAGTTGAGCGTTTATGGATTAAATTTAATTACGTAGGTCTTAGTTTTAAATTATTAATTTTTGGTTTTAGATTTTAACATATGGGGTATAAGGTTTATGTATTAGGGTTTAGGTTGTAGGGTGTAGGGTATAGGATTGGGAACATAAGATTGAGTGATAAGGTTTAGGTTTGAGGGTATAGGAACCTTAAGGGTTGAAGGTATAATGTTTAGGGTAGAGTGTATAGGATTTATGACCTAGGGTTGAGTGTAGGGTTTAGGGTTGAGGGTATAGAATTTAGGAATGAGTGTATAGGGTCGAGGGTTCATCCTATAGGATTTAGGACCTAGGGTTGAGGAATATGGTTTAGGTTTGAGGATATATGATATAGGTTTTAGGGTTGAGTGTATATGGTTGAGGGTTTATTATATAGGCCTTAGGGACCAAGTTGAGGGATAAGGTTTAGGGTCAAGAGGGTATATGGTATAGGGTTGAGGGTTTAGCCTATAGGCTTTAGGGCCTAGGGTTGACAAATAGGGTTTAGGGTTGAAGGTATAGGGTATAGGGTTTAGGGTTGAGGGTATAGGGTATAGGGTTTATGGTTGAGGGTATAGGGTATATGGTTTAGGATTAAGGGTATAGGGTTTATGGTTGAGGGTATAGGGTATAGGTTTGAGTATATGGTTAAAGGTTTAACCTATTGGCTTTAGTTCCTAGGGTTGAGGGATAAGGTTTAGGGTTGATGATATAGGGTATAGGGTTTGGAGTCATGAGTATAGAGTTTATGGTTATGTATCATATCTCCCCCTCTCTACTCTCCTCCCCATCTCTATTATTATCTATCTCACTTCTCTCTCCCCCTTGATCTACCTCTCTCTAACTAACCTCTCTCTCTCTCTCCACTATCTACCTCTCTCTCTCTATGTATATATCAGCTTTTATATCTATTTCCCCTTCCTAACTCTCCTCGCTTCCCTCATCTACCTCTCCCTCCATCCCTATGTAGATCTCTCTTCTCTCTATCTCACATCTATGTTTCTCTATCTCTCTTCTCTCTATTTCACATCTTTCTATCTCTCTCTCCCATGTCTCTTTCTCCTCTCTCCCTTTAATATATATAAAGTATTCATTATTTAGGGTGTAGGTCCTATGGTTTATAGGTTTAGGGTTTGTTAGTGTAATTAATTATTTATTACACTAGCATAAGTTAACTTAGGTCTTGCATTTAATTAATTAAGTCCTAGGTTGCATTATTAGATAAATAATAAATAATGGGATAATTTCCCCTTTCCATGTTTGTAGGGATAAGATTCCTTCTAGAAGATGAGTTGTCCTAGAACTTATCTCAATATTTTATCATTTCCTAGGTAGGGTTCACATGTTGTCACATGTTGTTAGATCAAGACACATGGCAACATCATATTGCATCTTGCATCTCTCTCGTGCCTATATATTCAAGGCATTTGTGCATTTGTAATAATCTCATATTACAGATCAATAGCAATCTCTATTTGCATGCCCTTAGTTGCAACACTTTCTGTGTGGTTGAATTTCTTCTTGGAGGTCCTCTTGAAGGATGCAACTTCAGGGACATTGTGCATCCATCATTTCAACATGGTATTAGAGCAATTCCATTGAGGGTTCATCCTAGGATCAAGAAAGTTGGGCTAGAGAGATTCATCGTAGGCTTGAAGGTTTCCATTGCAGGCTACTTGACTCCACCTAGGGATCGAGCTAATTTCTAGAGTAGATTGAGCTAGATCCGAGCTCGCCATTGTCTTCAGAAGGCCTCAAAACCCTAGGATCACCTATTCAATCATCAAAATCGGATTCACCAACTCGGGAGCCATTAGAGGTATTTTAGGGTTTGCAAAATCAACTGGTACGATATGTACAAATTTGTAGTAAAAAAATCCTCCCCGGTCAGTTGTCCTCTGAGGCAATTTTGTTTTAGTTGCAAGCCATTTTGCTATCTCAAAAAATTAGGGCTAATTTCTATTGTGTTTGGCAAAAAATATATATTTGGATTCTTTCTATAGTTTGCAAAAAAATAAAATTAGATCGACCTGCAATTTATTCTTTGGTCGGCATTAGGGTTTAATATTTTTTCCCCGTAGACTATAGTTTATTTCTCTCCATCTTCGGTTGGCATTAAAATTTTGGGGTTCAATATTTTATTTCTATCGACATTCTTGGTGAGTTTTTTTGTAGATTAAATTTTTATATTTTAATGGCCAAATCTGAAGCGGGTTTGATTTTTTTAATTGCAAAATGAAATATTAAAAAAATCATAAAATAACTCCTTGTCGGCCCCATCATATCAAAGTCTACAGAAAAAAGGTTTTTTGTCGACCTCCATTAATATTCCTACTCAGACCCGTACCGGTTTGTCGGACCCGCTGACCCCACAGTCCTACTCGACTCTCTCTCGCCAGAACCATCTATCGACCAATGTTGTTGGCTCCATCCGTTATCGGCCCTCTCACTCCATTTCCGACGTTCTCTTTCTCGCCCCCCCGCCTGCTGACCGAAATATCACATTGGCGCCGATTGTTATCCACCACCGATAATGTTTTCTACCACCAACGACGCCCCTCAAATCTTAGCCCTACCGCCGCTCTAAGAGGGAGCCCTTTTTTTTCCACATTTAACACTGCGGTCATATCAACAACCGAATTCTAGCACCCGGGGGCTAATCTTTTGCTCCTATTTAGCCTGTAGAGTGCCTAATCTAGGCCTTTTTTTGTTTTTTCATAACTTTCACCCACGGTATTGAAATTCAGCAAACAAGATACCGTTGGAAAGAGAATTTCCTCTACTTTCCAATGGTGCAATCTATTCTGCCATATTTTTCTGGCAGAAAATTCTAAAGTCAACTAAAGTCAACTCTCCACCTTGGACATAAAGGCTCATATCTTCTCATCAGTTTGTTAGATTTCAGTGATTCCAACAGCATCAAGAAGGTAATTTAGAGCTTTTTTCATCAATCCATTCCCTTTGATCATTTTCAGCTCAAGGTACTCTTGCATTGGTTTTGGTCAACTCGGTGCATTTGTCCAATAACTTGGATATCATGAAGCTTGGGAAACTAATTTTTTATTCGGGTGGCATCACTTTAGTTGCACATCGTCTTTGGAAGTTTGTATTCTCTGTTGAAGGTCATTGTCTTTGGTTTTTTGGAGAAATTTGATAGTACATTATGGGGCTTGCATATACTCCTTCTCTAACTATGTTACACAAGGGTAACTATAAACAATGGCGAGATGGGATCATCCACCATCTCCAATCACTTGATTTATTGCCACATCTGTATGGTAGAGTTACCCATCCAAGTGAAGGTATTCAATAATTTGCTTGGAGTTGTTGTAGATACACTGTCTTGGAGATCATTGAAATGCAAGTTGATTGTGATGTTTTGAGTTCTATTGATCATTGTGATTGTCCTCACATCCTTTGGGAACTATATGGAGATTCAGATACTCCACCCTTCCTCGATGGTCATGATTCAGAATGTCATTCTTCAGATCAGGTATCCCATGATGATATTGTTATGCAGGAGGTTGATTGCCTTGAATCTTCCAAAGATGTTGACAAGGTTTCTTTAGGTGCTTCTTCTCCATTAGAGATAGTTGGTATCCCTTCACATTCAATGATTCCTTGTCCAGAGTCATTGATTGAGGCTTCCATCATCATCCATCAGGACACATTCAATTTTCCAGACTTGACATCACAGGATGGATTTGTTTCAAGTATCACTGACTTGGCTACTTCTACAGGTTTGGAGGACATTCTTGAGGGGATATCACTCCTCTATTCAGATCCCACTTTGGAGAGTTCTCTTGAGTCTCCTCATTCCTTTGTCTCAAACTTGATTGGAGATCCCGAGACTATCTTGGAGGCACTTGGTTTCTCTTCAAAGATTTCATGTATGAGACTTCTTCCCACTCACTCCATTCAGGATTTGGAGTTTCTTTAGCATCTACCATTGGATTTGCTTCTTCCTAGTAGGAGACATGTGGTTTGGACATCTTTGTTGCTTCATACTTCTTTCAGTGGTTTTGAGGACACTTCATTGTGGGGGGGAAATCTCGTCTCCATCATATTCATTGTATCACTATCTTTGGATCTTGTTCAACATTAGTTTTCACATCGTCCTAATTTTTCACTTTCTTCATTAATTGGGTATGTACCTGAGTTGATTGTGGCATCTTCATCTTCATTAGGCAAGGAGAAAAAGCAATTTTTAGAGACATCTTCATCATCCATATTCATTCTTCCTTCCTTTAATTCCTATCCGGAATGGGAAGCATCCCTTCACTTGCACTTGGTTTTGTTTCTTCCGAAAGGGAGACAAGTTGTTTGTCGACATTGGATCTTGTTTTGTCTTCAGACACTTACCATTTTTGTAGGTGATCATATGTTGTGGGGGGGCTACATAGTCTCTCTATTTCCTCCCTATGGAGGGGGCATTTATTGTATTGTATCCATGTGACATATGGTGTCCTTGGGGGGTATTTGGGAGTCCTTCATCCTTCCCATCCTTTCTCTTTTTTCTGCATTCTCCTTTTTGGAGAGGGGTTTTGTTCCCACTGTATTTTCCCCTTTTCTCTGTTTGTGGGAGAATAGTTGCATCTTTCATTTTCACTATGTAAATGGGTACCTAACATGGCCTCGTAGTTGAGACCCATTATCATCATCTTTGCATAATCATTGCATTTCCTCCCTAAGTTGCACTTATGGGGGGGTGTTAGTGTAATTAATTATTTATTACACTAGCAAAATTTGACTTAGGTCTTGTATTTAATTAATTAAGTCCTAGGTTGCATTATTAGATAAATCATAAATAATGGGATAATTTCCCCTTTCCATGTTTGTAGGGATAAGATTCCTTCTAGAAGATGGGTTGTCCTTCTAGAACTTATCTCAATCTTTTATCATTTCCTAGGTAGGGTTCACATGTTGTCACATGTTGTTAGATTAAGAAACATGGCAACTTTATATTGCATCTTGCATCTCTCTCATGCCTATATGTTCAAGGCATTTGTACATTTGTAATCATCTCATATTCTAGATCAAGAGCAATCTCTATTTGTATGCCCTTAGTTGCAACACTTTCTGTGTGGTTGAATTTCTTCTTGGAGGTCCTCTTGAAGGCTGCAGCTTCAGGGACATTTTGCATCCATCATTTCAACAGGGTTGATGGTTTATGATGGAGAGTTGAGAGTTGAGGGTTTAGGGATTAATTTTAATTATCTAGGTTTTAGTGTTAAATTATTAATTTTGTGTTTTAGGGTTTAACATATAAGATATAAGGCTTATGTATTAGGGTTTAGGTCATAGGGTGTAGGGTTTATAGTTTACCATATAGGGTATAGGGTTTAGGGTTGAGAGTATAATATTGAGTGATAAGGTTTAGGGTATAGTGTATAGGATTTACGACCTAGGGATGAGTGTAGGGTTTAGGGTTGAGGGTATATGATATAGGGTATATGATATAGGGTATATGGTTGAGGGTATAGCATTTAAAATTGAGTGTATGGGGGATCAAGGTTTTATTCTATAGGATTTAGAGCCTAGGGTTGAGGGATATGGTTTAGGGTTGAGGGTATATGATATAGATGTTGGAAATAGGATGCCATTTAATTGCAAATCCTAAACATTAATTATTTTATGTATCTCTTAGATTCTTGGAATGTGTTCAACAACACTAAGATTAGGATGAGATTAATTATTTGGATGAAATAAATCATGAAATTGACATTTGCAGTTATTCCTAAATAATAGGAGCATGTGGGTGCACACATGGTAAGGTGAAACTCACCTTGTGTTCAGTTAACTATACAGAGTAAGAGTTAACACTTCTAAATACATGAAAAGATCCTAGGAGTTAGGATTTGATGTTTGGATGCTTGAAGTTCAGTTAAGTTAAGTTTAGTTTAGAATCAGTTTAGTTCAATTTAGTTCAGTTTAGTTCAGTTTAGTTTAGTTTAGTTTAGTTTAGTTCAGTTCAGTTCAATTATGGTTCAGTTATCTTCAGTTGCATGCAAGTGCATGTTGCATGCATGTTGGTTATTTTGAGTTGCATGTAGTTAGCTTTAGTTAACTTGGAATGCATGGCTAATAACTTGAGTTGTATGACAGATAACAAGGACTACCTCCAGTTAACAAGGGATGACCATTCTTGCATGAATGGTGTTGAGTAAATGTTTCGGTTAACTATAAAGCACTTGGAGCCAACTTGGGAGCCCAAGATGCTTTATTGGATTTACCTCTAATGCATGATAAGATATTTTTGAAGACTCAGTTAAGTAGGACCTTTGATGGGCGCCAACTTTGAGGAAGAGCTTTGGAATTATCAACAAAATGAAGGTTGAGTTGTAGCTTTAGTTTGGGACGCCCAAATGGATGAAGCACATTTTTTAGCATTGTTCTTCATGAGATAACCCTATTTGAATGAGATATGGCATACATTTTAGGGATAGGGCTTGTGCATTGTAATTGTAACTCATGTTGAGTTTACAAAGCTGATTAAGGCCTATTTATCTCAAGCAAGTTGAATAAAGTTGTGAGAATTGTTATTGCAGGTGTGAAGAAGATTGGTAAAGACAAAAGAAGCATTATCAAGCAAGAATTGGAGCTATTGTAATTCAGAGATTGAATAATAGAATAATTCTTGGTGGAGTTTTTTCCCAAAAGGGTTTCTCCACGGTATATCTTGTGTGATCTTTCTAATATCCTGTCTAGTTCTTCTATCAACTTCTCTCTTCATTCTACAATAGTAAAATGAGTTAATCAAGATAATCATCCACAAAGAATTTATGTAACAAAGAAAGAGCTTACTTAGATCAGCAATATTAAAGTTTTACAGAGTATTAAGCTAAGAAAACACCTCATTTTTCAACATTTGGTATCAGAGCTGAGGTTGGGTAGAGTATTGGGATGCCTTTCTCTTAAAGTTTGAAGGATTTATTGGCTTAGTGGGAGCTTTTATTATTTTTGTTATTTGCTGATTTTGGAATTAAGTTTTGTTACAATGAATTCAAGGTTAGAAATTGAAAGGTTTAATGGTTCTAACTATGAAATGTGGAAATTAAAAATGGAAGATCTTCTTGAAGAAAGAGATCAGTGGTTAGCGGTTAATAATGAGACAAAGACACCTACAACTATTTCAGATGAAGATTGGGCTAAGTTAGATAAGAAGGCAAGAGGAACAATAAGGTTATGTCTTGCTGATGCTGTTCTTTTGAATGTTTCAATGGAAACCAATGCATATAAATTATGGAAAAGAATAGGGGATATTTATCAAACTAAGAGTCTCACCAATAAGTTGTATCTGAAAAGGCAGTTGTATTCATTGAAAATGAAAGATGGTGAATTTGTTGCACAACATTTAAATGCTTTCAATTTAATTCTCACTTCAGTTAGCATCTGTAGATGTAAAGCTAGAGGATGAGGATAAGTGCATTTTATTACTTTGTTCTTTACCAGATTCTTGGGAAAATCTAATTGTTGCAATTAGTGGTAATGGTGCAGATCCAAAGATGGACAACATTATTCCTACTCTCCTATCAGAGGGGATGAGGAGGAAGTCTAAGGAGGAAATCCAAGATGCCTTGTTTGTAAAAGGTAGGCCTAAGAAAAAGGAGCCTAAGGGAAACAAGGAAGTGAAGGGTAAGTCAAAAGGACGAAGTAAGGTAAAGTGTTGGAACTATGGGAAACCAGGACATGTGAAAAAGGATTGTAAGAACAAGAAAGAGAGTTATGATTCTTCTACAGAGGAGTCCTCGGATAATAGTAATGATGCATTGGTTATTTTAGCTAATATTGTTTGTGATAACTCTTTGCTTCATGTTTCAGAGTAATCTTCGTAGAGAGGATGGTAGTCACGATGCCATAAGTAACTCAGTACCACGGTTCAGTGGGAGTTGTTGGCAGTGACTTGGATGCATCATTGGTAAGGTTATCTCCATGTGATTAGAGATATGATTTCTTGGTTTAGAGTATATTTGTTATTGATGTCATGGTTTACTCTTGATATGCATTTAGAGTTTGGCATATTACATGGTTCTCTTGTGATTAGAATGTATAAGTATGTTATGGTGCATGAGATCTCCTAAGAGGAGATGTTTTGGTTAGATCATGGATGTCATGTTTATGTTCCTGATTCATGATTGGAGCTTTGACAATGATCTTGTGTAGTTCTCTTAAGTATTGGGTACATTAATCATTTGCTTGATGAAAGTGTTGTGTTGCATTGGATTTTGGCATGGATTGGTTGGTTATAGGTCCTCATGGATACTTGGAGAAATAGGTGAGGCTGGAGTTCTCTTATGGTAAGAGACATTTGTTGGAATGGTTACTTCTGAGAAAAGTTTTTTAACAGAAAAGACCGAGGAGCCTACACCTTGGTTGAATGTGAATTCAACACACTCGGTGGTTTAGTATGCCTCTAAAGAGGTGGTTTGGATATATTGGCTTGGGAAAGGTAATGGTTTGGTTGATAATGGGAAGGTATTAATTGAGAAAGTTAACACTTTAATTAATGTTATAGATTATCTTATGTAACCATACAGATAAGTTCTCTTGGTTTTAGTCATTTGCTTGGAAGCTTCATGATTATGTAGATTGCATTTGAAGTTAGCATGGTTTGATTAGTTGGTGCAAGAAGGCCCTTGGCCTTGAGTCTTGTACTTGTTTTATTATTCCTTGTTTAGAATAATTGCAATGTATAATGTCAAGTGGGAGAATGTTGGAAATAGGATGCCATTTAATTGCAAATCCTAAACATTAATTATTTCATGTATCTCCTAGATTCTTGGAATGTGTTCAACAACACTAAGATTAGGATGAGATTAATTATTTGGATGAAATAAATCATGAAATTGACATTTGCAGTTATTCCTAAATAATAGGAGCATGTGGGTGCACACATGGTAAGGTGAAACTCACCTTGTGTTTAGTTAACTATACGGAGTAAGAGTTAACACTTCTGAATGCATGAAAAGATCCTAGGAGTTAGGATTTGATGTTTGCATGCTTGAAGTTTAGTTAAGTTCAGTTAAGTTTTAAGTTCGTTAAGTTTAGTTTTAAATCAGTTTAGTTTTTTCAGTTTAGTTTAGTTTAGTTTAGTTTAGTTTAGTTGTTCGGTTTTATGGTTCTTATCTTTAGTTGCATGCAAGTGCATGTTGCATGCATGTTGGTTATTTTGAGTTGCATGTAGTTAGCTTTAGTTAACTTGGAATGCATGGCTAATAACTTGAGTTGTATGACAGATAACAGGGACTACCTCCAGTTAACAAGGGATGACCATTCTTGCATGAATGGTGTTGAGTAAATGTTTCAGTTAACTATAAAGCACTTGGAGCCAACTTGGGAGCCCAAGATGCTTTATTGGATTTACCTCTAATGCATGATAAGATATTTTTGAAGACTCAGTTAAGTAGGACCTTTGATGGGCACCAACTTTGAGGAAGAGCTTTGGAATTATCAACAGAATGAAGGTTGAGTTGTAGCTTTAGTTTGGGACGTCCAAATGGATGAAGCACATGTTTTAGCATTGTTCTTCATGAGATAACCCTATTTGAATGAGATATGGCGTACATTTTAGGGATAGGGGTTTTGCATTGTAATTGTAACTCATGTTGAGTTTACAAAGCTGATTAAAGCCTATTTATCTCAAGCAAGTTGAATAGAGTTGTGAGAATTGTTATTGCAGGTGTGAAGAAGATTGGTAAAGACAAAAGAAGCATTCTCAAGCAAGAATTGGAGCTATTGTAATTTAGAGATTGAATTATAGAATAATTCTTGGTGGAGTTTTTTCCTGAAAGGGTTTCTCCACAGTATATCTTGTGTGATCTTTCTAATATCCTGTCTAGTTCTTCTATCAACTTCTCTCTTCATTCTACAACAGTAAAATGAGTTAATCAAGATAATCATCCACAAAGAATTTATGTAACAAAGAAAGAGTTTACTTAGATAAGCAATATTAAAGTTTTACAGAGTATTAAGCTAAGAAAACACCTCATTTTTCAACAATAGAGTCTAGGGTTGAGTGTATATGGTTGATGGTTTATTATATAAGCCTTAGGGTCCAAGGTTGAGGGTTAGGGTTGAGGGTTGAGGGTTTAGTCTATAGGATTAATGGCCTAGGTTTTATGGATAGGGTTTAGGGTTGAGGGAATAGGGTATGAGGTTTAGGGTTGAGCATATAGGGTATATGGTTTAGGGTTGAGGGTATAGGGTATAAGGTTGAGTATATTGTTAATAGTTTAACCTATTGGATTTAGTTCCTAGGGTTGAGGGATAAGGTTGAGGATTGATAGTATAGGGTATAAGGTTTGGGGTTATGGGTATAGAGCTTATGGTTAAGTCTCACATATCCCCCTCTCTACTCTCCTCCTCATCTCTATTATTCTCTATCTCCCATAGATCTACCTCTCTCTATCTATCTGATCTCTCTCTCCACTATCTACCTCTCTATCTCTCTCTCATCTTTTTATGGCCTAGGGATGAGTGTAGGGTTTAGGGTTGGGGTATGTGATATAGGGTATAGGGTTGAGGGTATAATATTTAGGATTGAGTGTATGGGGGATAGAGGGTTCATATTATAGGATTTAGGGCCTAGGGTTGAGGGACATGGTTTAGGGTATATGATATAGAGTTTAGGGTTGATTGTATATGGTTGAGGGTTTATTATATATGCCTTAGGTCCCAAGGTTGAGGGATAGGGTTTAGGGTCAAGAGGATATATGATATAGGGTTGAGGGTTGAGGGTTTATCCTATAGGATTTAGGGCCTAGGGTTGAGGGAATAGGGTATAAGGTTTAGGGTTGAGGGTATGAGGTTTAGGGTTTAGGGTTGAAGGTATAGGGTATAGGGTTGAGTATATGGTTAATTGTTTAACCTATTAGATTTAATTCCTAAGGTTGAGGGATAAATTTTAGGGTTGATGGTATAGAGTATAGGGTTTGGGGTTATGGGTATAGAGTTTAGGGTTAAGTCTCACATCTCTCCCTCTCTACTTTCCTCCTCATCTCTATTATTCTCTATCTCACTTCTCTCTCCCCCTAGTTCTACCTCTCTCTAACCTCTCTCTCTCTATCTCAAATTATATATATCTCCCCTTCCTACCTCTCCCCTCATCCCTCCTTATCTACCTCTCCCTCACTCCCTATGTAGATATCTCTTCTCTCTGTCTCACATCTCTCTTTCTCTGTTGGAGTACATAAAACACTGAGGGGGGGGGGGTGAATTAGCGTTTTAATAACCAAATTCAATTCAATTGTTTTTCAAAACACATAAATTATTTATAATCATGGAATTCTCAATTTCAAGAATGTATCCAAATGTGATAGTCAGTATCAGATCCTTAAACCACGTGAAAAACTTAAATGTTGCAAAGTACATAGAGGAAGCTACAAGACTAAATTGAATGAATCATGATAACCACATAGATAAAAAAAGAACCATAACACAATATTTTTATGAGTGGAAAACCCTCCTAGGGATAAAAAACCACTCAGGAAAATTGCCTCACTAGCTTAATAAAATCCCACTGATTACATAGCCTCACTAGCTACTTTTGTGCCTCTCTAACAAAGCCTCACTGGCTACAAAATATGCCTCACTAGAAAAGGAACCTCATTGGTTACAAGTATGCCTCACTGGAAAATACAACTTTCACATCAAGATAAAGATTAAAATATAGAGGGTCTCTTTGTTTCACTAAAGCTCATGGCAACTTTCTGCCTTAACAAATTTCATGTCCTATAGATTCCATTGTATTGAAACCTAGAAAACATAAAATGTATTAACTTAACTCTACACTATTTTTTTTTGTATTTAATCTTTTAGAACACAAGGTTCAGTTTATAGTCCAACTATAGCACATTCAAGAACTCATTTTCATGATACATCTACAAAATAGGGTTTCAAGAGAAACCATTCCTTATAAATCATAATAAAACAACCAAATCATATGAACTTGCAAACTTGAATAATCATTTCTCTGCCTGACCATATTCCATGCACAAGCCACTATTATATACAATAATCAATAATCTGATAAACCACATTACAACCATACCTTTGTCGATGATAGAAAATAACTGAAAAAAATTATAAATATTAATTGCACAAACCACCAAATCCTTCATCTACTCATAACCACCACAATTTTTCTACTATCAAAGCCTTGAAACATGTCGTTGCATACCATAAGATAAAAACCCTAAGTTCATTGCTATATACACCAAGTTCTCAACTTTGCATAATGCCTGATAAACCTTGTTTTGCACATTATACAATGTTACCTTGCCGAACCAATAACCCTAGAAGGAGCCGATAGAAACCATGGAATTTACTACCTTCAAACCTTTCACAAACATCCATGACCTGCTAGGCAGGTTACTAATCAAAACAACTTTAATTTATGCCTTTGGAATTTATAAATAAATACAAACATTTCAAAAACCCTTGAAGGAATACAATAGCCCTTTGTCACCATACACATTAGACAAGGTTACACTATTTTTGCAATTGGATATTTTCCAAGAAGAACCTCCAGGTAGAAAGACAAATGTGCCAACATTATACCACCAATCACCTGAATTTGACATCAATGAAAAAAC
This sequence comes from Sequoia sempervirens, assembly GCA_007258455.2. Lineage (NCBI taxonomy): Eukaryota > Viridiplantae > Streptophyta > Pinopsida > Cupressales > Cupressaceae > Sequoia > Sequoia sempervirens. The sequence goes on from VDFB02270651.1 coordinate 60,729,263, forward strand.
ATTTCCAAATCCAACATTCTCTACCTCTTCTCTATATCTCACCCTCTCTCTATATTTCTCCCATATCTCTCTCCTCTCCCCCTTTTATATCTCTAAATTATTCATTATTTGGGGTGTAGGGCCTATATTTTATGGGTTTAGGGTTGAGAGTTGAGGGTTTAGGGATTGAATTTAATTATGTAGGATTTAGTGTTAAATTACTAATGTTTGGTTTTAGGGTTTAACATATAGAGTATAAGTTTTATGTATCAGGTTTTAGGTCATAGGGTGTAGGGTTTACAACTGGAAATATAGGGCATAGGGTTAGGGTTAAGAGTATAAGATTGAGTGATAAGGTTTAGGATTTATGGTACAAGAACATTAAGGGTTGAAGGTATATGGTTTAGGGTAGAGTGTATAGGATTTATGACCTAAGGCTAAGTGTAGGCTTTAGGGTTGATGATATATGGTTGAGGGCTTATTATATAGGCCTTAGGGCTCAAGGTTGAGGGATAGGGTTTAGGTTGAAGAGGGTATATGGTATAGGGTTGGGGGTTTATCCTATAGGTTTTAGGCCTTAGGGTTGATGGATAAGGTTTATGGTTGAGGATATATGGCATAGGGTTGAGTATATGGTTAAGGGTTTAACCTATTGGATTTAGTTCCTAAGGTTGAGGGATAAGGTTTAGGGTTGACGAAATAGGTTATAGGGTTTGGGGTTGTGGTTTTAGAGTTTAGTGTTAAGTCTCACATCTCCCCCTCTACTCTCCTCCCCGTCTCTATTATTCTCTATCTCACTTCTCTCTCTCTCTCCCCTAGATCTACCTCTCTCTCTCTATCTCATATTTCTATCTATCTCACCTTCCTACCTCCCTCCTCATCCCTCCTTATCTACCTCTCCCTCCCTCCCTATGTAGATATCTCATTTCTCTATCTCACATCTCTCTCTTTCTCTACCCCTCTTCTCTCTATCTCACCTCTCTATATCTCTCCCATGTCTCCCTCTCTCCTCTCTCCCTTTAATGTCTCCAATTTATTCATTATTTAAGGTGTAGGACCTATATTTTATTGGTTTAGGGTTGATGGTTTAAGATGGAGAGTTGAGAGTTGAGGGTTTAGGGATTAAATTTAATTATGTAGGTTTTAGTGTTAAATTATTAATGTTGGGTTTTATGGTTTAACATATAGGGTATAAGATTTATGTATCAAGGTTTAGGTCATATGGTGTAGGGTTTATAGTGGACGATATAGGGTTTAGGGTTTAGGGTTAAGAGTATAAGATTAAGTGATAAGGTTTAGGTTTGAGGGTATAGGAATGTTGAGGGTTGAAGGTATAAGGTTTAGGGTAGAGTGTATAGGCTTTATGACCTATGGATGAGTATAGGGTTTAGGGTTGAGAGTATAAGGTTGAAGACTTATTATATAAGCCTTAGGGCCCAAGGTTGAGGGATAATATTTATGGTCAAGAGGGTATATGGTATAGGGTTGAGAGTTTAGCCTATAGGCTTTAGGGCCTAGGGTTGAGGGATAAGGTTTATGATGGGCAAGGTCGTTGAAGTCACAACTTGCATCATTTAGTCAATTATTTATCGAACTGGGTGTGTCTCAGAGCTATATGCGATAAGGATGGTTGTCACGGATTTTTGGGGGGTTTTACACTGTAAACAATGACTTCAGGTATCGATTTGGCTCCTTTAGGAGCTTTCAGGAGCTCTTCAGGAGCTCTCAAGAGCTTAAATGTAGCAACTAATTCCTAAGGATTAATTCTATCTTATTTCCTAAACTAAAGTTCTGTTGAATTATTTCTGAATTCATTGGACTTGATTGAGACTGATTCATGGAGAAGACTAACATTTACTTTAATTCTTAATTTAAAATACAAAATCCAAATTAATTATATTTTTCTTCAAAAGAAATCTATCTTAAGATTTGCTAGTAATTAAATGCTATTTTAAGAACAAAAATAATCTGCAAGGAAATGACAATTATTCTAGAAAACATAAATACTATTTTCCATGAACAGGTTTCCAACAAACTTCAATTCCATCTTTTCATAAGTTCCCATCATTGCTTCTAATTAAACTCAACAAATAATTACCAAACTTAATTCCTACAAACAACATCTAAATCTAATTAATTTAATAAACCTTACAATGATTCTAACAAACTAATCTAACCATGATAAACTAAACTTAAAAGTGATTCAATCAAAATTAACTATCTAGATTTAACATCCAATAAACTGAAAACGATTCAACAACTTATCATTCCAGAATTAACATCTAACACTTCAGATTTAATGTTAATGAGCAAAAATAGCATAACTTAGTAAAATACCAACACAAGATTGATCCCCTTGGTTGAGCGGGCCCTGATCTTTCTCAGGTAAGATCTCTTAACATAGTGATTCGAGTTAACTTCTTGATTTCATTCAAATTGATCAAAGTGGGACGTAGAACAAAGTATTGCCATCAATTACAAAATTCTGATTGAAAACTATCTAACTTCTATCTAAAACTGAAACATGGATATTTATAAACATATCCTTATTGAATTTACAACATGGCAATTAGCTTCCAAGATTCAAGGCGTCTAAATAAAGATTAAAATAAAAGTAAAACATAACTAAAACAGGACTGAGAATAGACATGGAGAAATATGTTAGATCAGTGTTGGGAGTAGAAGTTCCTTAATCAACTACAAAGAAGATGATTTGGACTTGAGTGATTCATCATCTAGCTGGGCTGATCAATGGCATGATTATCTTCCTTAATTAAATAGGGAGTTTAACTTCATCATTAGTCTTTTTAATACCCTATATAAAACCCTTAAGAAAAGGATAACAATTATGGCAGTAAAAGATCAACACTACATAATTATCTCATTAATATCATCATAAAGTAATGCATTTAACATAAACCATTACTTCAAATATATCTACCAAATTAGCTAAACATAAAGCAACGTAAGTAAATATATTAGTTTATAGTCTACCACTAGTCATGTTAATTAACAAAAATAACAAGTCTTTTAAACATAAAATGATTTAAATGAAAGTATCGCTGAGCCTCTCATCATTCTTCCCCACTTGTTATGGACCATGTCCTCATGGTTCCTCATCAAGAATTATGGTGGTCTCCTTTTCCTTGTTTAGTGCCTCCATCCAAATGCAACAGTTGAACACTCCTTCCCTGTACTAGTGCGACAATCTACTATTGAGTGCAAAACCGTGGTTTTGGCTTAGCTTTTCAAACCATGGTCTTATTACTCCCTTAGGTACATTGGGTGTTTCCTTGAGCTTTGGGGTGGGCATAATGATAATTGGCATTCTGAACTGCATGCCAACCCAAAATTCTTTCTGCTACTCAATCAAAGTGATCACATGTCTGACTCTTATCAAACTCCATCTAAGATTGTTTGGAATTGTTGGCTCTCTTCTTCTTAATAACTCAGAAATGAGTTGATATCTTTCCTCACAGGAGTTTATTGCGAATGGGGGAAGTGTCGCTTCTATATTCTAGAATGTAGATATACTATTGAGCAAGTTTGAAACATAAAGAGGATTTATGTGATTTAGCCTTACCATCGATCATACCATTTTGATATATTTGTCTGCATGAGGCATTTCGGGCCTCATTGGTAAACCATACCTTTTCTAAGCCTCCTTATATTTTTCCATTCTTCTTGACCATTCAACCCGATTCCATATTAAGGAGACAAAGGACCTGATTTCCAGCTCACCAACATAAACATTCAACAGAGAATCACCATTATCTCCCATTAAAAACCCAGGTTGGAAAAACTCACACATTTGATTTTGAATGTCAGGGTGGCTATGGAAGTAATCCTGGACAAAATATTTATCATTGTGATAATCCAGGTTTCTCCTCAAAATTAATTGATTAAGTTTCCATTCTAGTAACTTCTCTCTATGAAATAGAGAATACATCCCAGCTAGTCTTCTCATCGAAAGCATCACAAAACTTATCTCTATTGCCTGCTCAAGTCTCCTTTCAATTTCATTCTTTTTTTCCTCTAACTTTTATACCTACTTTTTCAGCTGATCATTTTCATGCTTGAATTTCAGGGCTACTAGGGAGATATATGCAGGCTGGGTTCTTGGTGGAGAATCTGATGGAATTTCAGATGGAATGGGAGGTAGAGAAAGGTATCACGATGGGGCTGCTGAAGTAGAGGCTTCCTGTGAATAAAACCGCATAGATTGCTGCTTTAATTGCTCTTCCTTTTGCTGCAATTCTTCTTTTAATTTTGTAATTTCCTCAACATTTGCTAATGCCTGCATATTGGCTTGTTGTAAAGCCTCCTTTGTTTTATGCACTTGTTCCCTATACCTTGTTTCACTTTGTTCATTATGTCTTTCCATTTCCTGAGTTTTGTTGAGGGATTGCTGCAATTCCTCTTATTTTCTTCTCCCCTCAAGGAATTGCATGTTCTTCCTTTCTTGCTCTAATTCAACTTCCAATTAGGACATTTTCACAACCCTTAACAATTCCTCAGTTTTTAATTCCTCCTCATTTAATTTTTTATGGATTTCTTCTTCTTCAACCAATGGTTCTTCTCCTTTTCTTTTCTCATAGGGAAGAGAAGATGTAGGGGATCTCACGGTTTCCACTTATTCAAATTCCTCTGATGCTTCTTTCTCTTCAGATTGTGCCTTAGACTCTTTAGCAGAGTCATGGATTTCAAAAACAGAGGTTCTTTTAGGAGTCGACATTGGGCTTTTAGGAGGGCTTTGAGGCTACTCAAGAGAATGCATTGGTGTGCGGGTTTCCTCATGGCCTACAACAGTTTCTATCAGGCTTTCAGGAACAGGGGTTTGAATGGCAGGTGTCTCTTTAGGGGTAGACACAACAATTTCAACATGGTTAGGGCTTTCTTCATGCAAATCTTTCTTTTCTTTTTAGAACTAGTACGGATTACCCTAGAGGATTCTTGTAATTTTCTTTTACCCCTCTTCTATTTTCCCTTGGAAGATTCACCTTTCTCAACCTTTGACCTTTTTGCTGAGGGCCCCCTTGTGGGTTTCCCTTTTTTCTTTTCTATGGGTTTAGACAAAAATTCTAACCAGCCTCGTTTCCCAGATTCTTTCTTTAAGAAATGGTGCTTAATTATAAAATGGATTAACGCCTGGTATTTTATGGATGATTCCCCTCTATATTATACCCTTAAAATCATGGAAGCAATTTGTTGGAACAAAAATGTTGGCAGATTTATTCTAGTGAAGGGTTTTGTCTGTCCATACCTTAAATGTATCAATAGTTGCATTCCTGGTCCTAATATAGTGTCGTACTATCCTTCATAGGTGAAGAATTTCATGAGCCATGTAGCAATAGTTCTCCATGGTTCATCCAAACTGTGATGAGCTATTCCGCGATGGTCTCCCTTATGCATCAAAATTTCTGGCCTTCTTTTTGGTTCTTGGTGAAATGCTTCCACTAACTTTTCAAATTTGACTCGACCCTTGTTAACCATCACAAATTACGCTATGATTTCTAGCTGAAAACCTTCATATTTCATTATGAAATCCAGCCATCTACCTTTGCTTAACAATATCCTGGTTTCTGAATTAAGAGTGAAGTTTTCTGGATTTGCATTCCTCTTGTTCCCCATTTCTTTCTGTCAACAATGGTAGACTTCAACTAGCAGACTGAATTACTTAGCAAAATATGGAATGATTTTTCCTTGTTTTTGGAGCAGCCAATTTTGAATAATGATACGACGTGTCATTAATTCTTTGCATCAACTTCCTTTACTGCTCCGGATGATTCACACACCATAAATTACAATTGCAATTTAATTCACAAAGTTGGCGACGTTCCTTACACATGTCAGCATAAATATGGAAAGATTTTTGAAAAGACAGGAAGATCTCTACATGATCCGCAATTATTATTGACATCATCCAATGTCACATCATTCCTTATATCAACTGTCCAACCGCTTTTTGAAATGATTAAAAGACATTTATTATCGTTATTAACAACAATATGGCGGAGATGTCTAGACTTATAATTATTTACCTAATTTACATTAGTCTAAATTCTTTAGAAAATAAAATTTCAAAATAATATTTACATTAAATGCGCACCTCTATTTATTTCAAGCCTTTGAGTTCTTCAGGATCCTTTAGGAGCTCTTACGAGCTTTGGAATTATAGGAGTTGAAAGCCTTTGAGATCTTCAGGAGCCTTTAGGAGTTCTTCAGGAGCCTTGAGGAGCTCTCAGGAGCTATTGAGCTAAACAGAGTCTTCAGAGTCTTTAGTCTTCAGGATCTTCAGGAGCTTTCAAGAGTTAACTTAGATAGACCACCATTTTCTGGTTTTCAGTCATCTTTTCTTTTTTCTCTTTTCGAAAGCAAACCACCATTTATTGGTTTTCAATTTACTTCCTTTTTTCGCAAGGAAAACCACCATTTGCTGGTTTTCAATTTACCTTGTTTATTCATGCCTTCCTCAAAGGTTCAAAGATCTTATCTCATGGAAGAAATGTCTTCCATGAGAAAATTTTCAATTCTATGTTGCAGATCATCTAGAAATTCCTCCTTTGTTGCTGGCTTATGATATGTCTTCAGTCGATGACCATTAACTAGCATGACTCTCTTTTCTCCATCAATCAAAACCAATTGGACAACTCCATTTTCAAATACTTGTTCTATCTCATAGGGTCCTAACCATCTGGTATGGAACTTCCCCTTAAACTCTTCAAATCTGGAGTCAAATAACAATGCCCAATCTCCTTCTTTGAACTGTCTGGACACAATATGTTTATCATGTCATTCCTTCCTTTGCTTCTGAATCACCTCTGTATGTTGAAGTGCCTCCATTCTCATTTCATTGAGTCTGTTGAGCTGCAAAATTCTATTTTTCTCAGATTCAGGTAAATCAATTCCACTTTCTACTGCTATTTTCAATGTTTTCAATTCAAATTTTGCATAACTAATTTTTTTCCATACACAAGTTCATATGGAGAAAATCCAGTTGCTTTCCATGTGGTATTATAGGCCCGTACTGCTTCATCCAACCTATCTACCTAGTCTGTTTTCCTCAATGAAACTATTTTTGTCAGGATATTCTCTAATTCTCGGTTAGTGACCTCCACTTGTCCATTTGCCTAAGGGTGATATGGCAAAGATTTTCTATGAGTCATTTGGTATCTCTGCAAAAATGCTTCCATCATTACTGATACAAACTGTGGTCCTTGGTCTGAAACAATTTCTCTGGGTGCACCAAATCTCTAAAGAATTTGCTTGTACAAAAATCTGCAACTTTATCTTCATTTGCTACTGGTAATGCTTTCACCTTAGCCCATTTTGTTGCATAATTTGTATAAACAAGTATGTAACGTTTCTCTTTTGAAGGTGGATCTACTGGTCTGACAAAATCTATGCCCCATTTTTCAAATGGTTCCAAAGCTATCTGTGGCTGAAATGACATCTCGATGGTTGGTGTGGGTCTTCCCATCCGCTAACATTCATCACAGTGTTTGAAAAGAATGGAACATCCTTTGTCATTGATGGCCAAAAGTAGCCAGCTCCTAAGATCTTGTGAACTGTTCTCACTACTCATAGTGTCCTCCTTCAGGCTCATGATGATAGGCGTGTACTACATCATAGACGTCTAACTCAGCTACACATCTGCATAAAACATGGTTAGGGCACAATTTAAATAAAAGACCATTAATCCACTGAAATATAGAACTTTCACGAATTAACCTCCTTTTTTGTTTATGACTGAAGTGACTTGGGCACTTCCCTGTTACAAGGTAATTTTCAAGATCATTAAACCATGGTGGATGAACTGATATTGCAAATAAATGTTCATCTGGAAAATTTTCATCCACTGGTTCTTGATCATCCTACAGTACAATTCTGGAAAGAAAGTCAGCAACAACATTATCTTTTCCAAGCTTACCTATGATAGTAACATCAAATTCCTACAACAACAGTAACCATCTAATAATGTGTCCACCTACTACAACCTTGTTCATCAAATATCTAATTGCAACATGGTCTGTATGTACATAAACTTTGTAACCTGTAATATAATGCTTGAATTTGTTTATTGCATATACTACAGCTAAAAATTCCTTTTATGTTGTATAATTTCTTTCAGCAGGATTTAAATTTTTGCTAACATAATAAATTGCATGCATGGCATCATTGTCATATTTTTTTTCCTAACACTGCTCCAATAGCCAGATTGGATGCATCTGCATGTATGTGAAATGGTTCTCCCCAAATAGGTCCTTTAATGATTAGAGAAGTTGTTAAAGCTATTTTGATTGTCTCAAAAGATTTTTGACAATCTTCAGTCCATACAAACTCCTCTTCTTTCTTGAGAAAGTTAAATAAGGGTCCAACAATTTTACTAAATCCTTCTATAAATCTTTTGTAATATCCAGCATGCCCAAGAAAACTTCGAACACCAGTTTGGTTCTTAGGGATTTCAATGTTCTGTATGATCTCAACTTTCTTGGGATCTACTTTTATCCCCTCTTTTGAGATGTGATGTTTGAGAACAATGCCCTCTGTCATCACAATGGAACCTTTTTCATGATTAAGTGATAATATGTGATCCTTACAATGTTGTAAAACCTTTTATAAGTTTTGTAGTGCCTCATGAAATGTTTTAGAATGGACTATAAAGTCATCCATATAAATCTCTACATAGGAAGTGGTGAAATCTGCAAATATAGCAAGTACTGCTCTTTGAAATGTGGCTAGCGCATTACATAGTCTAAATGGTAAGACTGTATATGCGTATGTACCCCATGGATAAGTAAAGGTAGTTTTGTCTTGATCTTCAAGGGCTACTTAGATTTGGTTATATCCACTAAATCCATCAAGAAAATAGTAGTTGATGCCTACTAGGTTATCCAGTACTTGGTCGATGAATGGTAATGGGAAATGGTCTTTCTTTGTCGCTTTATTCAATTTTTGATAATCTATGCACACACGCTATTTACCATTCTTCTTTGGAACTATAACCAGTGGTGAAACCAACTGACTATCAGAGATTGGGTATATGAATCCTACTTTGAGCAACTTCTCTATTTCTTTTTTAACAATGTCATGAAGAACAGGATTGATATGCCTTTGTCCTTGTCTGATTGGTCTTACATCTTCTGTGTAAATGTGATGACTACAAATTGAAGGAGGGATTCCTCTCATATTAGTATACTCCCAAGCAAATGCTTCTATGTGTTTTTCTAAATTTTCCTTCAATTCTTTTTCTTGTGTTGGGGATAAAGATGAATTAATATTGAGAGGTTTATCTCAAGCTAATGTAATCTCTTTGGTGTCTTTTGTGGAATCGATGGATTTTTCAACAAGTGTATTCAGAGGACAAGAGTGTTCATGTAATGTTGTTTGACAATTTTCTTTCTCAATTTCTGAAAAAACTCTTGTTCCTCACATTCTTGAACATGTTCAACTATAGTAACCATGGCTAACTCCACAATACCATCACCTTCTGATTCTAAATCTTCATCCACCCAAAGTTGAGTGTTTGGTTGTATTGACGGTTGTGCTGGTGGATAGAGTGACAATTCTTTCTATTTTTGACCATTTGATATGATCATGCTTTCAGATCTACAATCAATTAAGGCAACAGTAGTAGCCAACCATGGTCTGCCTACGATGATTGGATATCCAAAATATTTCTTTCTGACTTTAAGAACCAAAAAGTCAACTGGATAATCCCATATGTCAATGGTAACCATGATCTCTTCTATAATACCTTCTGGCTTTGTAGTAGATTGGTCAGCTAAATGTAAAACAGATGTTGTTGGCTGAATAGTTGTCATACCTAGCATTTCAACCATATCAAATGTGATAATATTTATGGCAGCTCCTAAATCAATTAGGACATTGTTAGCCTCCACTCCATTTATACTCAAGGTAATTACATGACTTCCAGGATCATTATATTTCTGAGGAAGCAATTGTCCTAATAGTACATCAGTCAGTTTTGTCCCTATTTGTATTTTGGGAGGTAGCTTCTTCTTTCTCCCTGGAGTTTTCATGCAGAGAGATTTTACTAACTGGTTTATCTCTGGTATGTCCTTAATCGCTTGCAACAATGGTATTTCAATGTTTATTTTCTTCAACTCACGAAGAAGTTGAGAATCAACAACATTCATGTAGCTGGGTTGAGAGTTTTCAGGAGTGAGATTTTCTTCCTTTAATCTCGCAGGGTAAGGTGCCTGATTGACATTTTGTTCCTCTTCAAATTTTTGCGTTTATACTGAAGTGTCAATTTCTTCCCCACCTTCTTGAGCTTTTTCTGCTAGTTTATATTGAACAGTTTGATTTCTTAGTTGAATATCATTAGCATCAATTATGTTCAAATTAGGGGGAGTTGCATCATTACGGGTATTTTTGGGATTTGCAACTAGTTGAGCTGGTAGTTGAGGCTGATTCACTTGGTCATTAGTGGCATTAGGAGCATTTATTGCAGGGGTTGTTTGTCCCTAGGGACGTTTTTGCCCTTGGTTTTTCCATGGTTGGAACTACATCTGATTCTGTTGCCATGATGGCTGATTTGACTACCACTATAGCTGCTGATTAGCTTGCCATTGTGATTGGTTCCATTGGGGATTCATCCATTTAGGTTGTCCCTAATATGTAGGCAGTGGTTGTGGTTGATATGGAGGGATCCATTGGTTTTGGTTCTGCCAAGGGTTTTGATTCCAGTTTGATGTAGAACCATACTATCTTTGATTTGTATTATAACCTGTGTTTTGAGGTCTTTGGCCAACATAATTAAACTCCTCTTCGACCACTGGTGGTTTCTTCAGATTTCTTTTTATCCCAGCCAAAAGGTTACAAGAACTTGTTGGGTGTGTTTTCTCACAAATCTCACATATTTCAACTTGATTCAATGGACATTCTCTTAAAAGGTGTTTTCCCCTACACTTGGAGCAATAAATAGACAATGGTTCAATGCTCTTCTTATCTCCTTGCATGTTGAGATGAAGAAGTAAATCAGTCTTCATGTTTGCTAATTCCTCCATTACTTTTGACACATCAGTTGTACGAGCCTTGTTTCTTCTGGAGTTTTTAGTCCCTACCTTAGTTCTAGAGTACTTTCTACATATCTCAACAATTTCATCCAAGGAAAGCTTGTTAATGTCTCCCTTTCCCATAAGATTCAAGGAATCTCTTGATTTGTCATCAATTCCTCTTAGGAATATTGTTTTGCTAATTTCACCATCCATCCCATTAGTGCACCTTTGATGCACAAATTGGAACCTATCAACATAGTCTTCTAAAATTTCGTCCTTCATTTTCCTTATTCGAAACAATTCCTCCTTCCTATCCCTTACTCTACAATAGTATTGATACTTATCCAAGAATCCAGTTTTCATTTGTTGCCAAGTTGCAATTGTTCCTACGCCTAATCCCATGAACCATTGTAAAGCTGATTCTTTCAATGTAGAAGGAAACAACTTCAACTTCTAATTATCATTTGTGTAATCATAGGTCTGGCACAAAATTTTGAACTCGAAAAGGAATTGATCAGGATCCTCAGATGTTTTTCCTCTAAAGGTAGGCAAAACCGAGGGTGAGATATTCTTCATAGGAGGTTCACCAATCTATCTTTGAAGATTGATAGGATAAGAGAAGGTCCTATTTTCCAGTGGATGTGTAGGTTCTTCACCCATTTCTTCTTCCTGAAATGGATCTCTATTCTCTTCTTGATTTTCTATCTATTATTCTTGATTTTTGATATGATATTGTTCAATATCTTCCTGATCAAAATCAAGATTTCTTTGAAAATTAACATTCCATGGAAGAAACCTCCCTAGATGGTCTCTATTTTGTCTCATCCACAATTCAGGTCTATCTTCCTTATCAACACTAAGGCTTCACACTTAATAGCCAGATCTTTTCTTAATCCCCGACAATGACGCCAAAAATGATGGGCAAGGTCGTTGATGTCACAACTTGCATCATTTAGTCAATTATTTATTGAATCAAGTGTGTCTCAGAGCTATATGCGATAAGGATGGTTGTCACAGATTTTTGGGGGGTTTTGCACTGTAAGCAGTGACTTCAGGTATTGATTTGGCTCCTTCAAGAGCTTTCAGGAGCTTTTAGGAGCTGAACTGCAACGACTAATTCCTAAGGATTAATTTTATCTTATTTCCTAAACTAAAGTTCTGTTGACTTATTTCTAACTTCATTGGACTTGATTGAGACTGATTCATGGAGAAGACTAACATTTACTTTAATTCTTAATTTAAAATACGAAATCCAAATTAATTTTATTTTGCTTCAAAATAAATCTATCTTAAGATTTGCTGGTAATTAAATGTTATTTTAAGAACAAAAATAAACTGCAAGGAAATGACAATTATTCTAGAAAACATAAATACTAATTTCCATGAACAGGTTTCCAACAAACTTCAATTCCATCTTTTCATAAGTTCCCATCATTGCTTCTAATTAAACTCAACAAATAATTACCAAACTAAATTCCTACAAACAACATCTAAATCTGATTAATTTAATAAACCTTACAATGATTCTAACAAACTAATCTAACCATGATAAACTGAACTTAAAAGCGATTCAAGTAGAATTAACTATCCAGATTTAACATCCAATAAACTGAAAAATGATTCAACAACTTATCATTCCAAAATTAACATCTAACACTTTAGATTTAATGTTAATGAACATAAATAGCATAACTCAATAAAATACCGACACAAGATTGATGCCCTTGGTTGAGCGGCCCTGCTCTTCGTTAGGTAAGATCTCTTAACACAGTGATTCGAGTTAACTTCTTGCTTTCATTCAAATTGATCAAAATGGGACGCAAAACAAAGTATTGCCATCAATTACAAAATTCTGATTGAAAATTATCTAAATTCTATCTAAAACCGAAACATGAATATTTATAAACATATCCTTATTGAATTTACAACATGGCGATTAACTGCCAAGATTCAAAGCTTCTAAATAAAGATTAAAATAAAACTAAAACATAACTAAAACAAGACTGAGAATAGACATGGAGAAATATGCCAAATCGGCGCTAGGAGTAGAAGTTCCTTAACCAACTACAAAGAAGCCGATTTTGACTTGAGTGATTCATCATTTAGTTGGGATGATCAATGGCATGATTATCTTCCTTAATTAAACAGGGAGTTTAACTTCATCATCAGTCTTTTTAATACCTTGTATAAAACCCTTAAGAAAAGGATAACAATTATGGCAGTAAAAGATCAACACTGCATATTTATCTCATTAATTCCGTCATAAAGTAACACATTTAACATAAACCATTACTTCAAATATATCTACCAAATTAGCTAAACATAAATTAAAGTAAATAAATATATTAGTCTATAGTCTACCTCTAGTCATGTTAATTAACAAAAATAACAAGTCTTTTAAACATAAAATGATTTAAATGAAAGTATCCCTGAGCGTCTCATCAGTTTATGGTTGAGGGTATAGGGTATAGGGTTGAGTATATGGTTAAGGGTTTAACCTATTGGCTTTAGTTCCTAATGTTGAGGGATAAGGTTTAGGGTTGATGTTATAAAGTATAGGGTTTGGGGTTATTGTTATAGAGTTTACGATTAAGTCTCACATCTCCCCCTCTCTACTCTCCTCTCCATCTCTATTTTTATATATCTCACTTCTCTCTTGTAAGGATCAACTAATGTTAAATAAACTTGGTGATATTCACAGAATTTAGAGGGGGTATCTAACTGAAAAGTCCATTAAACCCTTGTAAAGACTCCATTTAATTATCAACTATGGATAACGTAAGCTTGTGATGATGCTAGAACTGTATGTGCATCTAGAGACTCTACACTACATATATCATCCTAGTATAGTTGTTTACACATGTGGGAAAGACATAACTTGCATAACAGTAAAAATAATTGAATTTGGACTATTTCTACAGGTACTTATAGCTAAAGATTGTGACTAGTTCACTATCAAAACTAAACTCTGTAATGAACTAATGTTGCTAACTTTGACTCACTCTGGAGGATAATATACTGAGACAAACAAAGCATGAAATGCAAGACAAGATCTGATTCATGATTTTATTCACATTCACAACATGAAGAATCTCATCAAGACAAATGAAATAATGAAGGCGACTACTATAACAATAGAAATAAATGTGTAGAAATTAAAGTGGGGAATAGTTACCTTGAGTGGCCCTTTCTCAAGTGAATGTCTCCATAGGATAAACTCAAATCTAGCTTCTCAAATCAATTAACCATAATAGTAACTAAAAACTTCTTCATTTCATAACAAAAGATATCACAATATAATAAGATTCTTCAAGGATATCTTATTCATAAAAACATAATTGGAAACAAGTATTGTCTATATAACAGAAGAAAATTATTTGAACATATCTATTTTCTATGCCTATTATTCTCCTCGACCACTAAACCATATATATACATAGGTGTGGGGGAGTCTTAATGAAATAAGGAATCAAAATAAAAATTTAAATGCAAATCACTACTCTCCTATAAATTAGAGGCGACAAAGTCTACATAACTAAAAAACATAACTGAAAAGGTAGAAGAAGTTGATTAGGACTGCAACTCTATTGTAACTGTGAAAAAAAACGTGGACTATAAAAACAATCATGTTGGATTCCGAATAATAGCAGGTTTCCTCTCCTTTAGTATTCTTATTAAATGACATGGTGACTCACAATCATCCTGATAAATAGATGCCTCAAATTCTACAACTACTACATTATTCTTATTCTGGAACTTCCCTTACATTGTTGTCTGAAACTCCTTTGGCTGCGGACTACACTTCTTATTTACTGCAGACTACAGTCTACTGGCTTTGTCTTCTTGGATACAAAGAGTTAGTTCACCTAAACATATACACAATATTAATAACCATGATTTAAACATAGATCTACACTACATTCCATACATATTCTAAAATTTTAACCATGCAATTAATAACATACCATAATCATATTTCCATATACTAAAACCAAGTTCAAGTTGTATGATGATCATAAAAATATAGCAAAATTTAGGAATATGTATGAAATGAGTATCTATAAATTTCTAAAAGTATGTACTAAACAACATAAAACTAGCTAATAATTGGCCTCATCATTCCTCCCCACTAGGAATTTGCTTGTTCTCAAGCAAAACAGTTTAAGACCAGAGGTTATACTACAAGGTCATCTCTTGAGATCTGTAATCACATCCACTCCTTTCAACTGCTTCAAATAAAAACTTCCATAGCATGAAAGTATTGTCCATTTGACATTCTCAGCTTCCTCCTATTCTTCATTCTTTTCTCCTATCCAATGTGGCACTAAGGTAGAGAATCATAGGTGGATGAAAGGTGAGAGGTACCCATGTAAGTCCCTTTTCTTTGGGAATGTCCATGTACCTATAGGTCCTTTCAAGCATGGCTATGAAGTTGTATACAAAGTGGGGTTCCTTTTCTATAATTAAGGGGTCAAAATTTCCCATCTTTCTTGTACAAAATGAAAAGAATTATGGATAAGATCTACAGTTAGTCTCTGCATCCTATCATAATCATTTATTCTTAAATTCATAATTTTCCTGCCTACACCCTTATACTTCAAAAATTTTGTCCATTCTTCTATTATTACACTGGGGTTCTTGGATTCTTTTCTGACCTGGAGAGTAATTGATTTCTCTCTACACATAATCTTGCATGATTTCACCCCTTTGTGTCTCATTTTTGAAGTAGGAAGCTAATGCCTTTATCTATAAATCACCCACAAATATCAATGGGTTCCATTCTATATTATTTGGCACAACATAGTTATGTAAATAAAATTCACATAACTGATCCTACATATCAGGTGTGGAATCAAAAAAAATATGTAAAAAGTCAAATTTCTTGCTCATGGAAATTGGAAAGTCTCTAATCAATTGAATGAATTGAAACTCAGGAATTTCTCCTGTAAAAAAAAAGCATAAATCCTAGTAGGAGGTCTACATTTTATGATTTGTGCAACCTTGTTTGCTATCTCCTCAATTCTAACTATCATCTTTTTCATTTCAGCTTTCTTGTTTTCCAATACTTTTTTATGGTTTGAAATCATCCTTTCTTTTTCCTTCTCCCACTCTTCTCTTTTCTAGGAGAATTTTTGAGTTATTTTCCATAATTGATATCCTATAGATATTGTAGTGTGATAAGTTGGACTTCTTATGAAAGGGGATCTTCTAATTTTAGTTGCAATTTTTGTATTTCCTACCTTCACTATGGAAAGTTGTGCAAGTGAGTCTAGTTTAGATCCATGCCCATATGTGTGAAGATTCTCCTCCAACTCCTTAATTTTTAAGTCTCTTTCCTTGTCTCTCTATTCAGAAGACTTTACCAATTCCTCTAATTGTTTGGTTCTATCCAATGCTTCTTGTAGTTCTTTCTTGACATTCCTCTTCTATAAAAAAATTCATCCTTCTCCAAAAATTGATCATCATCACCCACAATATAATCACAACCCTCACTATTAGGGATTTTTGGGGTTCTCTTCCTTGTCTTTTTAGAAAAAAAAACATCCTCTGAATCATATTTAGAGGTGGTTGAGATATACCGTTTCCTTTTAACTGGTGTATGGAGATTCCCAAAAACATTTTCTTTCAGTTCTAAATATGTTTCCATTGTCATGATATTTTCTTTCTCCTGCTTCTTGTTTGAACCCCTCATAACACCCTTCTTTTTTAGGTGGTGTGAACACCTTGGTTGGGTGGGTTTCTTCTTCTACACTTTTGTGGGTGTAGAGGAAGATCCACCTTTCCTATTTCTCGTTCTTGGTGTTTTGGAAGAAGTTGGGGTTTCTTAGATATCCTATGATGTGGGTTGCTTAGAGGTTGCAGGTGGTGAATTTTGTAGAATCTTCTCCTCTAGCTCTCCTCTGATGTGGGTAGGTGAAGCAACATGTGAACCAAAGGGTGTTTGCCTCTCTAATGTAGCAGGTGATTCCAAAATTTTCGGGACAACTAGTTCTTCCAGAATGTTACTGATATGATTACAAATTAAGAAGCTTACCCATGAAACATATGGATGCTGAACCCTTAAACTTCTTTTTACCAATAGGGTAACTAAGAAATAATGTGATGGTGTTGTATTGTTGCTCTTTCTTTTATATTAATAAATCATTCATTTCAATAGGTTATAAAGAAAATTGGGAACATTAACCCTCCTATTATGATGAAGGTAGCTCAAAATCTTGAAATGAACAGTATATAATAGAGACTACCTAACATCACATGTAAGCTACTTAACAACATATGCAACAAAAAATCCCAAATCCATGGTAATGATAACCTTTTAGTACCTTGTGATGTTGAGTCAAGGTTCTCTCCATTTTCTCTGAATTCATATTTGGTAGCTACAAGATTTTCCTTGACTGGGAATACATCTCTTTCTCTTGGCAAGCCAGACACTTCTACAATTAGAAATTTCGAAGCATCAACCTTTAACCCTCAAATAGTGGCTTGATCATTTTGAAGTGTTTCTTCAAATTGTTGTGTCATATCCTCACTATATTTTGTTAGCTTCAAGAAATAATGCAACCATCCAATTTTTTTGAAAATAGGTAGAACTGACCTATCTTCCAATAACTGTTGATGTTCATATGGTTCTCTCCAAACTATATCCCCACCCATGATGGTAAATTGATTTGTTTCTACATAAATTTTTGGCTTACAACTTCAACCACACCAATCCTTTTTTTCTATATACTTATGTTCTTCAAATTCAACTGCTTCTTTCCCTTTGAGCTTGAAATGGCTTGGAAATGGGGAAAATCAAGTGACACAAATGATAAAGGATTGCATAAAAGTTTTTGGTGGCTTGATACTTAAGAAAATTTTGAGAACCAAGAAAATGTACTCTCCCCCCAACTTAAGCTATTTTGTGAACTCACGTAATTATACTTTTGGAGGTTGAGGGCATGATTATATGTAGTGGAGATATGATAATGAATATGAAGCATGCAAAATTAAAAATGCAAACATGTTGAAAAATGATTACAATCTATGATAATTATGGAAAAGTAGTATGTGTATCTGTTAAAGTGGAGTGAATTGAACTTAGCTCATGTGAAGCTAATTAGGAGTGTCTACAGTGTGATTATGATTTGACCATTGTTAATTGTAATTGGTGATACATGAAATGACAACTTGGAACATGGTAATGGAAAGGCTACAAAATGTACAACTTATGGGATATGAAATGATATGCTTAATGCACGGAAACTAATGAATGCAACGTGGGATATGATAGGTTAAGCTATATATAGTGAAATGATAGCTATATGGCTACATGTACGAAAACATCAAGTGTATGTGGATGACATGCAAATAAGTTGGTGATTTAAAAAAAAAAATTGACAGGCAAGTGTTGCGGGTACCTTCAAAAACAGGTCCCTCTGATTTTTTTTGGCATTTTTATTGATGAAGCTATAGGTCCCTACTACATCATGGGGTACACTTGAAAAGGATTGTTGATTCTTTCACCTAATTGATCTTAGTAGGTGAGATGTGTAGCTCATCTATTGAGGCACTTGGAAAACCTGTAGTATGTGTTGTTGTATCTTTGTTGTTTGGCATAATGTTATTATCAAAATCATTGTCTGGTCCATACTATTGCATAAAAAAAAGAAGGAAGTCATCCTTCTGTGCTGGATTTTTGTAAATTTTTAGTCCATGGCAGTTAACTAATAATGAAAATCTGTCTGTATCAACTATTTGCAACTTGACTGCTCCATTTGGGAAAACTTGTTGTATTTCATATGGTCCTAACCACCTTATTTCTAGCTTCCCTTTATGATATTTATACCTTGAGTCATATAGCAAAGACTAATCTCCCACACTAAACTCCTTTTTTTTTGATAAACTGATCATGTTGTTTGACTCTTTATTTCTAAACAATCTTAGGCTTCCATCCTTATCTCATCTAATCTATTCAGATTATGTAATTTTTCTTTTTGTGCTGCTATCAAGTCCATATCTAGTTCAACTATTGTCTTGAGTGTTTGGTATTCAAATTCAATGGGAAATACTGCTATTTTTCCATACACCAACTCATATGGTGTAAATCTTGTTGTAGTCTTCCAAGTTGTCCTATAAGCCCATACTACCTTAGGTAACCTGGCTGCCCAATTTTTCCTGTGAATTTGCATTGTTTTGGTCAGGATATTTTCAATCTCCCTATTTTTTTACTTCCACTTACCCATTGGCTTGAGGGTGATAGGGTGTTCATTTCCTATGCCTTATCTCATATTCTTGGACCAATTTGGTAATAAGCTCTGATGTGAATTGGGGACCCTAATTTGTCACAATTTCTCTTGGTACTCCATGCCTTGTAAATATGCATTCATATAAGAATTTATCCACATTTCCATCCCTAACAAATTGAAATGATTTGACTTCAACCCACTTTGTTAGATAATCTGTGCAAACTAAGATATATTCCTTGTTATTAGATGCTGGTGATATTGAGCCAATGAAGTCTAGCCCCCATTTGTCAAATGGTGCTAGTGCCAACTAAGGTTTCAAAGGAATCTCATATATTTTAGTTGTCCTACAGATTCTTTGACACTTGTCATAGCTCCTTGTATATTTCACTTAATCCTTATGAAGATTTGGCTAGTAATAGCCAGTGGTGAGAATCTTGAGTGCTATACTCTTTGCTACAAAGTGTCCTTCATAGGGTTCATCATGGAAGAATTTGAGGATATCAAAGACCTCATCTTGTCTTATGCATCTCCTCATAATATTATCTAGACCTATATAAAATAAGTAACCAACTACCCAGGAGTCAGGAAAAAAATTATGTACCAATTGTCTCTTTTCTCTAGGGAGAAATGAGGTGGAATCTGTCCTAGTACTAGATAATTGGAAATATCAAAAAACCATGGTGTGTTTAGAGTTAGAGCAAATAAATGATCTAGAAAAAAATCATCAACAACATCTTCTACTAAATGAGTTGGTAATCTGGACAAAAAATTTGCCACCACATTTTCTTTTCTCGTCTTATCCACTATGGTGATGTCAAATTATGTTTATTCATTAAATACCTTATTATAGTGTGATCAGTATGAATGAAGATTGGATAACTTGTGATGTAGTGCCTAAACTTGTTAATTGCATAGACAATTGCTAACATCTCTTTTTCTGTAACTGTGTAGTTGAGTTCCATCCCTTGTAAGTTCTTGCTAATGTAGTATATGGCATACTCCTTATTACCTTCTTTTTGTCCAAGTACCGGTCCTATAGCAAAGTCAAAAGCATATGTGTGTATGTGGAAAGGAAAAGTCTAGTTTGGTCCTCTCAAAATAGGTGCTTTGGTCAATGCTATATTGAATACTTCAAAAGAGTGTTGGCATTTTGTGGTCCACTCAAATTCTATATCCTTTGTGAGTATAACAAATAAAGGTGTTGCAATTTTTCTAAAGTCCTGAATAAATCTTCTATAATAGCCAACATGTCCTAGAAATCTCCTAACATCTCTTTGTTTTTGTGGCACAAGGAGTGTGGAGATTATCTCAATTTTATTTGGATCCACTTGAATCCCTTCACTTGATACAAATTGTCCTAGCACAATCCCTTTGGTCATCATCATGAAATATTTCTCACGACTTAGGGATAGATTGTGTTCTTGACACGTCTTAGAGACCTTCTATAGTTTATTAAGTGCTTCATCATATTTTTCTCCATAGGTTGTGAAATCATATATGTAGATTTCCATGGAGTCATGTGCAAAATCTAAGAATATACTCAGCACTGCCCTTTAGAAAGTGGTTGGAGCATTACATAGACCAAAGGGAAGAACATAATAAGTATATTTTCCCTAAGGACATGTAAAGGTGGTTTTATCCTGGTCCTCTTGAGCTAGTTATAGCCACTGAATCCATCTAGAAAGGAGTACTTTTTACCTGATAGGGAGTCAAACACTTGATCAATGAAAGAAAGTGGAAAGTGGTATTTTCTAGTGGCTATATTTAATTCTCTATAATCCACACACATTCTCCATTTACCTCTTTTATTTGGGACAATAACTAGAGGTGACTTTCGTTGACTATCATAAATAGGGTAAATGAAACCTGCATCAAACAATTTTGTAATTTAGTTTTGACTGTCTCTTAGTGCAGGGTTCATTCTCCTATGGGGTTGTCTAATTGGTTTAAAAACATCATTAATGTATATTCTATGCATGCATAGGTATGGATCAATCCCCTTCATGTCATGGTAATCCCATGAAAAGGCTGTTGTGTGTGCCTTCAACACAGTGGTTAGGGAAGTCTGTTGTTGAATAGTTAATTCACTGCTAACATTTAACATTTTACCTAGAATGATTTATAAAGTATTGGATACTGACTAAATAGATGAAAGGTCAAGTCCTACTATGTATGTGACACATTGTTGTGGTAATAAAGAATGGAAAAATTGGGATATTGAATTTGATGAAATGGAAGGTATAATATTCTGCAGAGGATCTTGCAAATATGACAGACAACCTTATTACTACGGGTTCCTATTGCAGTTACTCTATATACATTTGTGTGCTATTAAATCATCCTCATCTTGGTTGCTCAACAAGGGGCTGCTTTCAATAGTCATGAGACTCTGTACGGAATATTAGTCTTCCTCATATAGGGTAGGCCAAATGGTTTTCTCTAAATCTGCATGAAGTTGGGTTGGTGGATAAAAGACCAACTTCTTGGTCATAGTTCCATTTGAGATAATCATGTTTCCAGACCTACAACCTATAAATGCATCAACTATTGATAACCATGGTCTTCTTAGAATGATGGGATAGCCTGCAAGGTTAGCCTTTGGTTGCAATACCATGAAATTTGTAGGGTACTCCATGAATCTAATGCTATGACCAAGTCCTCAATGATGCCCTCAAGTTTCACTATTGACCTATCTGCCAACTGTAGAATAGTGGGTGTAGGTCTTAGGTTTATTAACTGTAATAGCTTTATTGTTTCCTTAGTCATCACATTAATGACTGCCCCCAAGTCAATCAAGGTGTTTTTGATGAGAGTGCCATTTATCTTAACATCTATCACTAGACTTCTAGGATTTGTATACTTAGGGATAGTTATGTTTCCCAAAATAATGTTAGTAATTTTCCTTAATACATGTACAGTCTGAGAGTCTTTTCTCTTTCTCCCTAGCTTTTTAAGATAAAGGCCTCTTGTTGTTTTTGTGTAAATGGGAATGCATTTGATGGCTTGGATGAGGGTATCTTTATACACACATCCTAAAGTTGTCCTAATAGATCAGTTTCAACTTGGTTATGATGTTTTTGAACAAAAAATCATTTAGGGAATGGAGGCTCTAGACTTGAATTAGTTTGGTTGACCTGATTGGACTTAGGCTCCAAAGGTGGGTTGTCCAAGGTCTCTACTGAGGGTTCCTCATCTACCAACTTAGTGATTTGATGGGATGGAGGCCTAGCCAATGTTTTCCCTAATCTAAGGTGGACATCGGTCACCTCTACCCCATAAGTAGGGTATTGAATAGCCTTGTTAGTGTAGGCCTATTGAAAAAGATTTTTATTTGGGTTAGTTGTAGGTTAGGCTAGCAATTGAGGTACCCTAAGTGGTTGGGATGATGTATTTGTCAGATTGGAAATGATGGCTTGTTGCTATGATTGCAAAGGTTACTATGGCTATTGGTAATTCAAATTTTGGTTTTTCCATGGTCATCCCTTCTGCCATTGAGGTTTTTAGTTAGGTCCTTGAAAGTTTTGTTGTGGCCACATGTTTTGTTGCCGTTGGTTCCAATTTGGTTGAGGATTTTGTCATTGGTTTTGTGCGTTTTCCCAAGGTTGAGGGTTCCAACTAGATTTTTTTTATTTCTAACTAGAAATTGTGTATTTAAATTCAAAGGATCTTGAGGCATATCTTGTCTTGGTTACCATGGCCTCCTTTGTGCAATGTAGAAAAAGTGTCCATCTTCACCCTCTAGTGCTTGAAATTTTGGTTTCCCCAGTCTGTCCTCTGAAATAATTTCTACTCTTTTGCACTTGCAATTAGCTTTTATTTGTTTGTAGTTAGGGCAGTATTCAGTAAGGATTGCCTCCACATTTTCTTGCTTTTTCTTCACATGTAGAGTGTCCAATTGGGTAGCCAAATGGATTATGATGTCTTCTTTCATGTTTGAAAACAAGTTACTCAATTCCACTCTAGAGACTCCATTATATGTCTTGCTGATGGAAGATGATCTATCCCCTCTAGTCCTTTTAGTAAAGGTCCTTGAATAGTTCCTACAAACCTTGCAAATTTCTTCAAAAGGAAATTGTGATACATCTCCTGACCCAATAAGGTTAAGGGAATCTGTGCAATCATCATTGAATCCTCTTAAAAACACTAACTTTAGAGATTCTTTTGAAATCCTATTTTGTGGATTCTTCTTTAAGAAGAACTAGAACCTTTCTACATAGTTCTCCAATAGTTCATCTTCTTTTTGAGACATCCTAAAAAATTTCATCTCTTCTTCTATCAATTCCTCTACAGTAGTCCTGGTATTTCTCTAGAAACTTTGTCTTCATAGTGTTCCAATATGGAATAAAATATCTTTCCAAACCCATAAACCATCTTAAAGCAACATCCTTCAAGGTTGTTGGGAACAGTTTGATCCAGTGTGCATTTGTTGTGTAATCATAACTTCTACACAGGACATAAAACTAAAACAAGAAGGTATCTAGATTCTCAGTAACCAAACCATAGAAGACAGGTAATGTTGAAGGAGGCCTATTCTTCAAGGTAGTGTTATTCCTTGCATAACCACCCCATTTTATTTTGAATCAAAATGGGGTCTCCCTTTTTTTTGTTTTGTCCTTGGTGTTTTGTTTGGGTCTTAGGAGTTGTTCTTTTTCCTCCTAAGTCCTTGTTTCCTTTGGTATGCCAGAACCGGAGTCATAATGGAAACTAGACTTAGAACTTTTACAAAGTTCCAAGTCTGGATTTGGTTCCAGTTCTGGTCCTGCCCTTGTTTTGTATTCTTTTCAATGTCTATTGGTTGGTCTTTTTCTCTTGGGTCCATTTCTCCCTTGAGTTGTTTCTTGTTTCCTTGTGTTTTGTTTTTGCTCTAGCAGAAGCAGAATTGGAGATGGAACCAAACTTGGAACTTTGTAAAAGTTTCAAATTTTGTTTCGTTCCGATCTCGCTCCCACTCACTTGCTTTATGTTGTTTGTTTTCATTCTGGTCCCACTTCCCATCGTTCTTGTGTCCTTGTCTCAGTGTTTTGTTCCTTCGTTAGGATCAAAACTAGAATAAGAATCGAACTTGGAACTTTTTAAAAGTTTCAGGTCTAGTTTTGGTTCTGACTCCGCCCTCGTTTCCCTTTGTTGTCTGTCCTTTTCGCGAGACCAGAATTGGAACCGAAGATGGATAAGAGACTTGGTAAAGGTTTCTTGTTCTATTCTAGATCTGGGTCCACGTTTGCCCTGCCTTTTATTTCCACACTCGTTGATTACTCCTTTACGTTGTTTTCTCTGCCCTCGACCGACCGCATTTATGGCAATAATTACAACCTCCTCACATGCGCAAAATGATTTTAAAACCTTAATCAAGGTTATCTGGATCATTATCTTTATTTTCAAAGTTGTTTTAGTGAACCATAGCTAGGATAACTTCAAGAGTAGCATGATTTGATTACGGAGGCACGTTGGTGAGCAGATTCTTATCAAGTTTCAACCTTTCCTTGTTGACGTTTCGAGGTAGGATCTTTTCCCATTCTTTTACCATTTTGTGTTTGTCATTTTGCTTTCGTGTTCATTTTCGTGGTGTTCTTGCATGTTCGCAGGACCTTTTCTTGTGAATCTTGGCTCATTCCCAGGTGTGTTTCTAGTTTTGTTTTATCCTTTTCTATTTTCTATTTTTCTTTTTCTGCTTTTCCTTTTGTTTCTTTTACCGTTGTCATTTTCGTGGCAGGTCCATTCTGTTGTGCCCTAGTTTTTAAACTAGGGTTTTGTTTGATGGGGTCCTCTATGCTTTAAATGCATTAGAATTTGTTTCGAGACCCCTTTGATCTTATTCCTATGTTGGTTTAGTGATTTTCATGTCAGGTTTTTGATGCCCTAATTATCTAAGTCGATATGTCGTACAAACTAGGGTTTGTTCGATGACCTTTACAATATCCAACCCTTAGAGTTAAATTTGGTCTTTATTCTATTAAAGGGTGAGGTTAAGCCCCTTTATTTGATTTTCCCTTATGATCCCATGTGACCCAAGTCCAAAATATCATATGACCATGCTATTAAGAAATTGCTTCGTTTTGAATGGTAAACTGGTGGAAGCAGACTTGGGAACGAAGTCGTCCCGTGAGTGTTTGCATTGGGGTTCATTCCCAAATTGATCCCGCTTTCGATGACCGTTGACTATGACTTTCACCCTTTCCCTTTAGCAGAAGTGAAACTGGAGTGGATGTCAAACTTGGAACTATTGATTGGTTTTGGGTCCGGTTTCCATTTTGATCCTGGTTCCGGTCCCGATCCCGCCTTGTGTTAAATTGTTTCTCATTCCTAATTCTTCTTTGACTCCACTTCCGGTGAATATGAAATTTGACTAAGTATGGAAAGTTATCTTGAGGGTGTAGAGAATGGTATTGGATAATGTAATGATTTTCATGATTTTGTTCCTCTAATCCAGGGTTTTATTGCAGAAATAGGAGATGTCAGGAGCATCAGAAGAGGCTTCTCAAAGAAGCCAACCTGCGGAGAGTTCAAGGCAGGGAACCAAACCTAAGAAGATCAAGGTGGAACAACTCCCCTATACTTTGAGGTATAAGCCTCAAATTCCTACCATTACAACTAGCAAGGTGGACTCAGATTGGGCAGATATCACAGACACAAACTTGGGCCCATTCAACTATGAAGAGCTATATGAAGAAACATTTAGTAAAGATGTAATGGGAGGAACATAGAGAATTGTTCAATCTGGTTTGGCACATGTTTCCCTCTTTCCTCTATCTGTCTAGTGTCCATAGTTAATACTTACTACAACTAGAGCTTATAATCCTGCTACCAGACAATGTGTGGACTTGCAGGGGAACATCATTATTGACCTTACATTGCAAATGATAAGGTTCATGTTCAATGCACCTACCCCACAATGCCCCAGGCAACTCAATGAGGTAGAAGCCTTGCAACTATATAGCAACAAGAAGGAGGCTAGAAGGACTCACATGAACAAGAACTAGATAAGGGTTGAAAAGAAGTCCCTAGCCAAGCTTCCTGATCAGCCTAAAAGATCAGATTTTTACAAGGAGATCAAAGATATAATTATGATGCTCTCTAGGGTGTTTGGGAAGAGGGATTCTTCCCAGTTTAAGGAATGGATGTTTCCATTCATTCAAACCATCCTAGATGGCAAGAAACAATTCAATTGGTTGATGATTGTATTAGAGTGCATACATAACCAGATGCTTAGAGTGAGAGAGACCAAGAGTTTCTTTATGACCTCTTATGTGATATATGCAACTACAAGAAGGGGCATATTTCCTGGATTGAATGCAGTTGGAATATTGGGAGAACCCCAAGGACATAAAAGGGTGTGGGATCACTATGATCAGCTCACCTTGTAGACCTCTGAGTCCCACTATAGAAGAGTTAATGATGCATTTTTGTATGTTATCATTAACCGGCTAACAAGAGATGCAGGCTATAGATTGAACATGGATGCTATGGAATTTATTGCAGAGTGGGGACATTGGTACATCCAATACCTCAAGTTTACTTATTTTAGGCTGGTTGGTTTTGATTGCCACCCTCATCTACTGCCTAGGTGCTGCAACAACAGGATTGTCTTGATGGAGTTCATTTATCAAGCTATAGCAGTTAATCTCAATTTTTCCAATAAGCACAAGACGGGTTGCCACAAATTCACCATGAACTTGGGTGAGTATAGTTGTGCACATAATGTGGCAGCCAAGATAGTTTGTGATGAGTTAATCCATTTAAATTTGGGATTGTATACCTCTAGGAAGTATTTTGATCCCAAGCACAAGATGTAGGGTTTGATTCCTACTGTTTTTTATAAACACTTCAATCTGCTAGAAGATTTTTGGATGGATCTACAAGATGACTATGATCTGAGAAGAAGAAATTATGAAAGATTGCCCATCCCACTCATGGTTGAGTATGGGGTAAAGGAGGACATTCCTGACACATTGTCAGATGATGGGATAACCTTGGATCCCCAATATGATGCTGAAAATATAGGCACTAAGGACTTAGATCTAGTAGACTGGGATGCAAAGGAGTCCATTGATATAAAATAGATTGCAAGGCTGGTCTTGGATAGAAGCATCCAATGGGTAGTTATGAGAATCAGGGAGCTAGAGGCTCATAATTCCAAAAAGAGAAAGGCTATAGGCACCACCCAAGGATACGGGAGAACAAAAAGAAGAATGGCTCCTAAGGAGCCCTTGGAGTTTTTCCCTCCCAATTATGGGAGGAGATTGAACCTATGATTCCTACTTAGGATCTTCCTAAAGCACATGGAGAAGAAGCCATAACAGAACCTTGAGGGGAGACTTCATCTCAACCTGGTGTTTCAACAACGGTTGAAGGAGAAGCCTCAACTCAACCTCCTCTCATAGAGAAACCAAGTGGGGAAATTCCTATGGGAACCCTTCACAAGGAAGCTGAATCCTTGAAGGAGAAGGAGCCTGAAATTGAAATTCATGACATAGATACAAATTTTGAGGCTAATCCATCTGATAGGGAGACTCATGTGGTTGCATCCCTTGATGAAAATGAGGATGTGGGAACTGAGCATGTTTTGATTAAGGAGGATCAATGGAAGTTATTCGAAGATGCCAAGAGAGAAGCAGATGCCAAGGCACAAGATGAGGCACTTGCAAAATAGAAGGAGATTGATGCTAAGGAACAAGCTAATGCATTGGTCAAACAACAAGAATTGGAGGCTAAAGCCAAGGCTGATGAACTGGCTAAGCAACAACAACAAAGAGAGCAGGAGTTGAAAACTAAAGAAGAGAGAGATAAATTGGCAATGTTGAAGAAGATCCATGATCTAGAGGAGGAAAACACTAGACAAAGGAGGGAAAGAGAAGCCCTTGAGGATAAATTTAAGGTTGTTGAGGAAGCCCATAGAAGGAAAGAAGAGGAAGAATGCCTACAAAGGGAAAAAGAGGCTGAAAAACTTTATTTTTATGAACAAAGATCTAAGGAGGCATGGGATAAAGTCAAGGAGCTTGAGAGATAGAGAGATCAGATGTATGAGGAGAAGAGACTAGAAGAAGAGCGTTTGAAAAAGGAGTTAGAAGCTAGAAGGTTGTAGGAGCAAAAGGATAAACAAGAAACTGAAAGGTTGGCACAAGAAGTTGCACAAAGGGAACAACATAATGTACAAGAGGTTGATTCTCAATCTAGGACCACCATATTGCAACCTCTTTCTTCTGCCACTACTGCCTCTTATTCTACACAAGTAGTCACCACTCTTGCTACTCCAACATGGCTAAAACTTGATCTTGAGAGAAAACAAATAGTTCAACCTCAGCCTCTAAATTGGGATGAAATGATGAAGGAGATAGAGAAGGAAATACCCAAGAAAAAGGCTAGAGTTCTTCATTCCACTAAGCTCACGGATGCAGAAGAGATTGTTGCTAAATGTGCAATCCCAATGGTGGATAAAGACAGACAAGATATGCAAATAACTGATTACCAATTGGGTACTGTCAATTTGGGGAGACCTACAAGAAATCAACACATGAACCTCATTGATATTGTAGCTTCCTCCACCAAATCCAGAATGATCAAAGATAAGTAGAAGAAGGATGAAATTAAAGCTCAATTGGATCAATTGCACAAATTATTGAAGGATATCTCCACTCCAGTTTCTCAACAAGTTGCTACTCCAAAGATCCTAATCTTACTGAGCAAGAAAGAAGTTGATGGCTTGGTGCAGATGAGAAGTAAGGTGGGGATGCTTGATAGATGGGTTGATTGGCTCAACCAAGAGGTTGGTGAGGTGCTTGCTGATGGTTTTAAGGTTTATGAAGGTGCATTGGAGTTGTGGGAAGAAATGAACCAGCATGCTGAAGTCTTAGAGAAGCAAGATGAAGAGTATAGAGAGTATGTCAAGAAACTAAAGGACATTAGCAAGGTGCCCAAGTCAACTCTTTTGGAGCAATCAATCCTTGATGATGATAAAGCAAATTTTATTGAGAAGACATTGAGCATAATAAGGTTTTGATCCAAATTCATCTATGAGCATAAAAATGAGGTTCAAGAAGCTAGTAAAGACTTGAATGAAAAAATTGATGAATTAGAGGTGGTGATTGCTATTTTGCTCAATGTGGATATCTTGGTCAAAGAAGGTCTTCCTTTGGATAAGTTGAAGGAGAAATGGAGCAGAAAATTTGAGGAAGTGATGAAGAAAGAAGATGATGGAGAAGACTTGTTGTTGGATAGACTCATGGACATCAAAGATGAGGTAAAAGCTACTAGGAGAGAATTGATCAAATTGAAAGATATGTAAGAGTTTGCCTCAACAGAGTTGAAAAGAATTAAATTTGAATTGGGTAGATGGACCTGATGTGGAAATTCTTCAACAAGTATTCTCCAGTTATGATGAATATCTCCTTGACCAAACAACATATGAATGAGCTGGTAGCATAATGTTCTATTTGTGATAGACAACTTCCTCTTCTCTCCTATTTTTTGGGGTTATGACATGAGTTGAACTCAAACTCTCATTCATCAATTCTACGTTCCTCCTTGGGTGTCATATTTTGGACAACAGGGCAATCAACCCTTGAACTGAAGATCAACCAGTATAGTTTCTTCATGCAGTTCTAGCTCCTTGATTAGTGGATCTCAGTTTCTGATTGAGAGAAATTCATGCATGGCATGCCTATATGTAATTTTGGGCTCCATTTTGTAAAGGTCGGCTGATTGAAGAAGGATTAGCCACCTGATAAGATAACAGATAGTGATTATAGTCTTAGGATTTCATAAGTTTTAGCAAGATACTTTGAAAGTTCTGTTATACTTGGATACTTTTTACAGTTTTTATACAATTTCATGTTATTGTTAAGTTTGAACCTCAATGATAATGTTAATGAATCATAATCATCCGTATGCTAGTGAGTTGATGTGCCTAAATGTTTTCTATTTGACGCAAATCAATAGGGGAAACTTGATTTAAGATTATTTCATTGAATTATTTGTGAATGGAATTACTTTTTATGTCTATTTGATATGATTTTAGCAATGAGTGGGTGATATATTTTGATCTTGAAGTAAAGTTTTAAGGAATGGTTGTGATTGTTGAATTAGCACTGTGAATGTATGCAATGGTGTAGGTTATACTATGGATTGCATCATGTTATGGTTTTGGTTAGTTGGAGAAACCCTCGTTGTTAAAATACATGTCTAGATGTGAAGAAGTTTTATTCATATTTTACTATTCTAAAGCCCTGATATATCTTTTTCTATTTATTTATACCCCCAAATGTAGGTTAATTGATATGATGCAATTTGTATTCCTTTATACCAGTAGTCCCCTTGAATATTACAATTGCATTGGCCATTGAGTAACATTAGCATAGTTGAGAACCAACTACCGGGACCTTGGAAGATAGATTGCTTTATGTTATCTTTATTTTTCACGAGAAATAGGATAGAGATATTCTATTTAATGTTGTTGTGCTATTTTGACCATCAATAGGTAGTTTCTCTCCCCTGGTTGGAAATGGGGAACTCAAAAGTTACATGTTTTGGTGGGTCATCCACCACTACATCAACCATGGTTTGGAAGGTCTCCTTTGTATTTGCAATGTATGTTGGTGAAAGGGAAAGTGCTTCTTCAAGAATACCATCACTCTAGTCACTGTGATCACCAATATCCTCTTTAGCTTTGTGTGATGAGGGAAAAAACCTTTCCTTGAGGTGTCTTTCTACCTCCACATACAATAGGTGTGACTTTGTGTATCAATTGCTTTTGCACAATTTTAGTAAAATGTTATGGTATTGATGGAATAAAAACTAATTGTCCTAATGCTGAAAAATAAATACTTAAACTAAGAAATATTAAAATAACATAGATGAATCTTCGAATGTAGCACCATACTTGATAGTGGCCCCAGAAATGTAAGGCCCAACTAATGTTTAGTAAACTTGGTGACACACACAATTCAGAGGGGGTACCTAATTGAACATTCCTCTAAACCATTGTAAAGACTCCATTTAATTATCAACCAGGGCTACCATAAGCTTGTGATGATGCTGGAACTGTATGTGCATCCAGAGATTGTACACTACCCATATCATACTAGTATATGTTCTTACACATGTGGGAAAAAATAACTTGCATAACAACAAAAATAATTGAATCTGGAACTATTGCTATGGGTACTTACAACTAAAGACTATGACTAGTTCAATGCCAAAAATAAACTCTATAACTAACTAATGCTACTAAATTTGACTCACTCCAGAGGATAATGCATTGAAACAAACAAAGCATGAAAAATAAGACAAGATATTATTCATGATTTCATTCACATTCACAACATGAAGAATCTGATTAAGACAAACACAATAATGAAGGTAACTACTATAACAATAAAAATAAATATGCAAAAATTAAAGTGGGGAATAGTTACCTTGAGTGGCCCTTTCTCAAGTGACTATCTCCATATGATAAAC
This sequence comes from Sequoia sempervirens, assembly GCA_007258455.2. Classification (NCBI taxonomy): domain Eukaryota; kingdom Viridiplantae; phylum Streptophyta; class Pinopsida; order Cupressales; family Cupressaceae; genus Sequoia; species Sequoia sempervirens. The sequence goes on from VDFB02270651.1 coordinate 60,760,944, forward strand.
TCAAATCTAGCTTCTCAAATCAGTTAACCATAATAGTAACTAAAAACCTCTTAATTTCATAACAAAAGATATTACAATCTAATAAGAATCTTCAGGGATATCTTATTCATAAAAACATAATTGGAAACAAGTATTTTTTATGTAACAAAATAAAAATATTCAAAGATATCTATTTGCTATATATGTTATGCCTGTTATTCTCATTGATCACTGAACCATATATACATAGGTGTGGGGGAGTCTTATTGAAACAAGGACTTAAAAAAAAAAATTCAAATCACCACTCTCCTATAAAATAGAGTGTGACAAAGTCTGCATAACTAAAAAACATAATTGAAAAGGTAGAAGAAGTTGATTAGAACTACAACTCTACTATAATGGTAAAATAAAAACGTGGACTGTGGAAACAATCATGTTGGATTCCCAATCATAGTAGGTTTCCTCTCCTTTAGTAGTCTTATTAAATGACATGGTAACTCACAATCATCCTGATAAATAGACACCTCCAATTCTACAACTGTTGCATTCTTCTTATTCTGGAACTTCCCCTGCATCACTGTCTAAAACTCCTTTGGCTGTGGGCTATGCTTCTTAGTTGTTGTGGGCTATAGTATGCTTGCTTTGGCTTCTTGGCTACAAAGAGTTAGTTCACCTAAACATATACACAATAATAATAACCATGATTTAAACATAGATCTACACTACATTCCATACATATTCACACATTTTAACCATGCAATTACTAACACACCATAATCATATTTCCATATACTAAAACTAGGTTCAAGTTGCATGATGATCATAAAAAGATAGTAAATTTTAAGAATTTGTATGAAATGAGTATATAGAATTGTCTAGAAGTATGCACTAAACAACATAAAACTAGCTAATAATCGACCTCATCATCTCTCCCCTATATCTACCTCCTCTATCTAACCTCTCTCTCTCTCTCTCTCCACTATCTACCTCTCTCTATCTCAACTTTCTATCTCCCCTTCCTACCTCTCCCCTCATCCCTCCCTCCCTATGTAGATCTCTCTTCTCTCTATCTCACATCTCTCTCTTTCTTCACTTCTCTTCTCTATATCTCACCTCTCTCTATCTCTCCCATGTATCTCTCCTCTCTCCCTTTAACATCTCTAAACTATTCATTATTTAGGGTGTAGGGCCTATGGTTTATGGGTTTAGGATTGATGGTTTATGATGGAGAGTTGAGAGTTGAGGGTTTAGGGATTAAATTTAATTATGTATGTTTTAGTGTTTAATTATTAATGCTAGGTTTTATGGTTTAACATATATGGTATAAGGTTTATGTATTAGGGTTTGGGTCATAGGGTGTAGGGTTTATAGTTGACGATATAGGGTATAGGGTTTAGGGTTGAGAATATAAGATTGAGTGATAAAGTTTATGTTTGAGGGTATATGAACCTTGAGGGTTGAAGGTATAAGTTTTTAGGTAGAGTGTATAGGATTTACATCCTAGGGTTGAGTGTAGGGTATAGGGTTGAGGGTAAATGATATAGGGTATAGGGTTGAGGGTATAACATTCAAGATTGAGTGTGTGGGGGATCAAGGGTTTAGGGTTGAGTGTAAATGGTTGAGGGTTTATTATATATGACTTAGGGCCCAAGGTTGAGGGATAGGGTTTAGGTTCAAGAGGCGATATGGTAAAGGGTTGAGTGTTTAGCCTATAAGATTTAGGGCTTAGGGTTGAGGGATAGGGTTAAGGGTTAAGGGTATAAGGTACAAGGTTTAGGGTTGAGGTTATAGGGTTTAGGGTTTAGGGTTGAGGGTATAGGGTATATGGTTGAGTATATGGTTAATGGTTTAACCTATTGGATTTAGTTACCAGGGTTGAGGGTAAGGTTTAGGGTTGATGGTATAGGGTTTAGGGTTATGGATATAGAGTTTAGGGTTAAGTGTATAGGTGTTAGGGTTAAGTGCATAGGGTTTTGTTAAGTTAAATCCATCATAAGCCCAAAACTAAGAAAAACATATATGTGTTTTGTTAAAAGTTAAAAGAACATACATGTTTTGTAAAGTTAAATATGTCATTCAAGCCCAAAACTAAGCAAAACACGTACATGTTTTGTTAAGTTAAAAACACGTATGTGTTTTTGACATCATATGTATTTTTAAGTGGAGGACAAAGTGCAAACACTTAAAATTTAGGGACCAATAACATGTACACATTTTTTTTAGTTTAAATGGATTCCTAATGGCCAAAAAATCACATGATAGTTGATGAGAGCCAATTATGCTTCATTTTATGTCATATTTTATGCCTTTTCATACACCTTCATAACCATTTCTACATTCTATTCCCATTCCATTTTCATATCATTTCACCATTTTACATTGTATATGATTTAATATATATGTCATATTTAATATAGTTTTAAGATTAAATTATGGAAAATAATTATTGACTATTTTTACTAATAAATGTTGTTATTTTGAGCCTTATATCTTGCAGCATGCAGAATTCCTATCACCTTTTTGATAGGATCCTTCCTATCACTTTCTTCACACAAATATAGCTTGTGTCTATCATTACAATTTCCTCTTCTACGAGGTGATATTTTAGCTGGATTCCAACTTGCATTCTTGGCCACAACAATTGATGGATCTATTCATGTTGACGTTTGATGGTGGTTTTTGCTATCTTTGGAAAATTACCTCCTACCCATGGAGTATCCAATCTCTTCACCAACTCACTATACACCTTTCAACAGCCACCTTGACACCATCTTGTTATACAAATTTGTGATAAAGTGTGTGTTTTCTAGTGGATGACGCACTTTCTTGAGGAAACTGTAAATGTTAGTTTGTGAAAAAGGGTGTGTTTAGTAGTTGGAGAAAACCACATATCTTCTCATCTTATTTCTGCTCATTGTTATAACATATATTTTTTTTATTCATGGACATCACTCAATCATTTTTGAGAGCCATTGGTATTCTGTTAAAATAAACTATCTTATTCTTTACCACTTCAAATATTAATTTTTATAAACTGCATGTATATAAGTAGCACAATATAATATATAAGGAGCGACTGTAGAAAAATATTATACGAAGACTTTGTATCACCCTTTTGGTAAATAAAATATCATTTCTTCTGATCAAAATAGTGTAGAATATATTCTTGTTCCATCACCAGATGTATTGAGGAGGTAGGGTCCATTCCTTCGAACATCTGGTAATTTATGTTTATTTAGCAATGTGTTTATTTCCATTATTTTTATGTTATCTATAAGTGTGGTTTGTTTCTTATTGATTGTAAATTGATTATGAATTGTGATATTATCTTTTTAGATTAGATGTTATTGCTTTATGATTTCTAAATTAGCTTGCTTCGAAGTTGTGAGTTTAATTTCTAGAATTATTACTGTTGTTGTTGTTCCTATCACTAGGAAGTGACAATTCCTATCTCCGGAGTTGTTTTGATTTATTGTAGGCTTATTTTCTAGTTGCATGTCATCCCCACTTAGCTCACTATCTTCATCCCTTCGACAAATAGCCACAATACCTTTCACAAGTCTACAATCCCTGGATTGACATTTTAGGAACAAACTGAGGAAGTTAATGTAAAAAAATTATAGCAATTTGATCCCAAGTCCCGATCCACAGTTTTGTCCATCAATAGTCATGTTGATGGTCCCACTTTTTGTGCAACTTTTTTGACTGTGTAAGAGATATTTTTGTTTTATTTGAGTTGAAATGATTGAAATGCATTGGAATTTGATAATTAACTAATTGTTGAATTTTTTTTTTATAACATTTTTGATTGTCCATTTTGATGACTATTTCATATTTTATTGATAATTTATTAACTTGATTAAGTAATTTATCATTTAGATGTCAATGAAGATTAATTTGTTTAAGTAATTTAATATATGTTTAAGTAATTTATTTTTGTTCAAATTACAATATTTATACATATATTCACAATTTTTTAATTTAGGAACAATTCATATTAACCATGGGAAGGAACAAGTGAGGACCACTCAAAAAAATTGAGGCAAAAAGGAAAAACTAAAGGGAGCACATGAAAAGACTATGTAAAATGTGAAAATTTGGAGAAGGTACACCATCTATAGCAATTGATATTAATACAAAATTAAATACCAAAACACCTATTGAGGATAGAAATGATGGATCAAATTTACCAAATGCAAACCAGGAACAAGTGCCAATCATCACACCTATTGAGACAAGGAATGATCAATCAAATGTACCAAATGAAAGCCAATAACACAAACTAATCATAACACCTCCTAGAATTATTCCTAAAAGGACAAAGTATATAATTGACATAGATGAAAATATTTTGAAACCAATGCCCAACAAAATTCTCGATCACACTTGTAGAAGAATGACTAATAAAATATGGAAAAACTATTTTGAGAGCTTAAGTGAAACTAGAAGGTGCCAATTGTTTGTTGAAATGATTAAAAATCTTAATTTTAGAGACACTATGGAGATCCTTAGCTTAAGATCATCCAATACCAATGGTGAAAGAACTATTGTAAGAAATCTAATTAGTGCATATCAATCAATAGGCTTAACATTGTGCACTAGAGATAGTAATGTTACTTGACATGTTCTTACATCAAATATAGTAAGCAACAAAATGAAAAAATATCATTTTATTACCAAAAAAATTAGGTCATTGAAAATAGGTATAAAAACACTATTAAATTCCATTAGGAGACGTGAAACAATTGAGGATCCTAATAGTATTCTCTATGGGCATTCTCGGGTAGAATTCCACATAAAGACAAGGTTGTTACTAATGCATCAAGAGCATTAATTAAATTTCTTTGGCAAGATAACACAAGAGTTTCACCCAATCAAAGATATGTTTTTAGAAGGAGAATAGGATCTCGAAAACATGAACCACATCCTAAGCACTTTTTGGATAATGATTCAAACTCAATGTTATAAAAAAAAATATGTAAGGTTATCCTCAAGTGAGAATTAGTCAAAGGTTTTTTGAAATGATCAAACCTTTTTATATTAAGATAAATCATGAATGCACTACATATTTTTGTAGGATGCATATTGAATTTTCCATGCATTATGATATTTATCGTCATATATGTGTTACTTTGCATACTTACGATGTTTTGCAGGAATTTGGTATAGAAGTCCCTCCTAAATCATCAATATATTTTATTTCAAGTGTATTATGTAAAAGAGATGATGGCCAATTTTTTTTATAAGAAGTCATGTTTGAAAGGATCATGTGTTACTTGTGGTGATTTCCAACATTTTCAAAAATTTGTACATTTAGAGAGCACACATGAAATTGGAAAAAACTAGTTACTTTTGGAAAATACAAGATAGTGACATATGGGGTTAAAGATGGAAAAGAGTTGAAGAAATGTGACTTAGTGAATACATATATTTCTATAGCTGAATTTATGAGGATTTTTCAAGAGAAAATAGTTTATGAGTACGCAATGCATACACATAGAGCTCGATGGTTGGATGAGTAATGCAAATTATGTAAGGATACATTTCCTCTTGGTACCATTGTTGCTATTGTAGATTTTGTTGAGAATTATACATTATAACCACAAAATGAAGTGTAATATTAGTATTGCAACTCTATTCAAGTTACTATTTTTATACAAACAACATTCATGCATGCACATGATAGCACAGAGAAAGAAAAAAAGATATTAAGAGAGTATCACTTCTATATCAATGACGATCGTAGTCATTCCATAGAGTTTGTGTAAGGTTGAATTCAAATTTTCTATGATAATTTAAGGGAAATAAATATCAATACAATCAACACAACATATGGTCAGATAACTATATGTCACATTTCAAGAATTGAAGGATGTTCTATTGGTTGACTGGGATGCATGTGATGAGTGGTGTTCAATATTTTTAGAATTTCACTAAGGTTGGACATGGAAAGGGAGAGAATGATGGTGTCAGAGCATGTGTAAAAATATCCCTATCTAGAGATGAGTTGAAGTTCCAAGGTGGTGCTAAGTTGACTAATACATAAATAACTGTGCAATGGTGTAACTCCAGAATGGGACTAGGTAATCAAGGCAAGTCTACAATTTCTAGATATTTTTTGTTGGTAAATGAATCTAGTATTGCAAACTATGAAGATTATTATACAGGTACACGATCAAGTGAGATGCACTCATTTAGAAGTTCAAATGAAAGTTCACTGATTATTTATATGAGAGGGATTGCATGTTTTTGTTCTTCATGTATGGATTTTATATGGGAAGAATGTGAGTCAAAATAGTGGGTTGATGAATGGTCTTGTAGACCTTTAATTCCCATTGACACATACCAAGTTCCACAAGCACTATAGTTGAACCAAATGTAAGTATTGATGGATTTTGACCATGTATCTGACCTAGTGCAACCAGGTATTGTGATTTATTAATTAGTTGAAATCAAATTTTTAACTCATTTTATTAGATTTTACATGGTTTTCAGAAATAATCCATTCAATGAAATGCAAGTCATGTGTATGTAGTTATTACTGATGAAAATAATGAAGAAGGAACATGTTAGTTTTTGTGCGGTTGTATAGAGGGGAAAAAAATTGATTACCACAATCATTGATGGAGAGGGTATTGAGTATCCAATAGGGTCTATTTTTGTCATAGGAACATGGCTTAGAAGGTACCCTATTGAGAAATCATTTTTTGGTTGTTTGAGGAATTTGACACACATAGGCATATTTTTCATTACTCTAACCTTGTTGCAACAAATATTCAATTGATTAAATATTTTGGTAGACCACTTAATAAGAATTTATGGAAAGTTAGCAAAGCTGAACATAAGGAAATACTTGATACTATATGGGTTAGAGAGAGATCTAAAAGGTTTAATCGATTGAATTTGGGCCAATTGCAGGTATTCAATGTGTTGGAGCATTAGATCAAAATGATTCTATGAAGGGTAGAATAATTTTGAAAATTTTGTATATATTGTTGGTTGATTGACATATCATCTATTCATTGTACCAATTATTGGAAATGTAATTTTTTTGTAAATATTGTTAGCTAATTTGTATCTATGTATAACTAAATTTGTGTATATATAAAAGGCCAAGATTCTACCAAATTTTGGAAAAATGACTTTTTTTGTAAATATTGTCAGCTGATTTGTATCTATGTACAACTAAAATTTTGTATATAGAAATGACCATGATTCTAACAATTGATTGTAAATGCAATTTTTTTATAAATATTATCAACTAATTTGTATCTATGTACAACTAAAATTTTGTATGTATAAATTGCCATGATTCTACTAATTGATTGTAAATATGTAACTTTTTTATATTTTGTTAGTTGGTTTGTATATATGTATAGTTGATACTTTTCATTGAACATTTTGAAAAAAATTGTAAATTTTTTTACTTAGTTTGTATCTATGTAAATGTGATACTTTTGTACATTTTGTTAGTTATGCAATATTGTAACTTTTCATTGAACAAAATTGACACTTTTTGCAACATTTAAAAACTTGCCACCATGAACAATTAAATTGGAGTATTCAAAAAGTGAGAGAGGTTATTATAGAGGGGCCTTACGTTACCTTTTAGGTTTAGATGGAACATTCATACATGTCACAAATTACAAGAAATAGCCCATCAAAGTTTGATAATTTTTTGCACTTATGACACTTAAGAGAATGCGTTGGTATAGTGTGGCTTGAAATGTTTGGGTGAGTTGTGGAGTGAAAAATGAGCATTCCTAACATAAACCTGCCCACTTGGATGTGTTGGATCTAACGGTTTAGGCCCATGATGAATGAAACAAAAGTTATGCAATGTTATAACTTTTCATGAAATGCATTAGACAATTTTTGCAACACCAAAACAATTGCTACCATGAGAAACTAGATTGGAGTCTTGAAAAAGTTAGAAAGGTTATTGTAGGGGGACATCACATGAACTTGTAGATTTAGATGAAACATTCGTATGCTCCACAGATTCCAAGAAACAACTTGTCAAAGTTTGATAATTTTTTACACTTATGACACAAGAGAATTCACCAGTATAATGTGGCTTGGTACATTTGGGAAAGTTGAGGAGAAAAATAGGAGCATGCATAGTATAAAACTATCTACTTAGATGTATTAGAATTGATAGTTTGGCCCCATGATGAACATAATGAAAGTTATGCAATATTGCAACTTTTCATTGAACAAAATTGACACTTTTTGCAACATTTGAAAACTTGCCACCACGAGCAATTGGTTTGGATTATTCCAAAAGTGAGAGAGGTTATTGTAGAGGGGCTCCAAATTACCTTGTAAGTTCATATGAAACATTCGAATGTGCCACAGATTTCATGAAACAACTTATCAAAATTTGGTAGTTTTTTTCACTTAGAGCACTTAGGAGAATGTGTCAGTACGGTGTGGCATGGAACGTTCAAGAGAGTTGGGGAGTGAAAGAGGAGAATGAATAGCATAAAAATACCCAACCAAATGCATTGGAGCTGATGGTTCAGGCCCATGATGAACAAAATGAAATTTGTGCAACATTGCAACTTTTCATTAAATGCATTTGACAATTTTTTCAACACCAAAAAAATTACTGCCACGAGCAACTGGATTGGAGTCTTGAAAAAGTGAGAGATATTATTGTAGAGGGACCTCACATGAACATGTAGGTTTAGACATAATATTCGTATGTGCCATAAATTCTAAGAAACAACCCATCAAAGTTTGGCCATTTTTTGTACTTATGACACTTAAAAGAACATGTCAGTGTAGTGTGTCTTGGAATGTTTGGGAAAGTTTAGGAGTGAAAAAAGAGAATGTATAACATAAAACCATTCACTCAAACATGTTAGCATTGGCGGTTCAACCCCACAATGAACATAATAAAAGTTATGCAATATTGCAACTTTTTATTGGACAAAATTGACACTTTTTAGAACATTTGAAAACTTGTCGTTGTGATTGAATGGATTGTGTTCATAAAAATGAGTAATATTATTGTAGAGGGACCCTACATAACCTTGTAAGTTCAAATAGAACATTTGCATGTGCTACAGATTCCAAGAAACATGTCAAAGTTTGACAATTTTTTGCACTTAGGGCACTTAAGAGAATGTGTTGGTACGGTGTGGCCTAGAACACTCAGGAGAGTTAGGGAGAAAAATAGGAGCATACCTAACATAAAACAACCTACTTGGACATGTTGGAGTCAATGATTCAGACCCATGACGAACAAAATGAAAGTTATGCAACATTATAACTTTTTACTGAATGTATTTGACGATTTATTCAACACCAAAAAAATTCTTCCTTGAGAAACTAGATTGGAGTCTTGAAAAAGTGAGAGAGGTTATTGTAGAGGGACTTCACATGAACCTATAGGTTTAGAAAAAAATTTATGTTCCATGGATTCCAAGAAACAACCCATTAAAGTTTGGCAGTTTTTTGCACTTATGACACTTAAGAGAATGAATTGGTATAGTGTGGCTTGGAACGTTTGGGAGAGTTGGGGAGAAAATAAAGAGAATTCATAGCATAAGACCACCCACTTGGACACATTGTAACTGACGATTGGGTCCCAAGATAAATAGAACAAAATTTATGCAATATTATAGCTTTTCATTGAACAAAATCGATACTTTTTGCAACATTTAAAAATTTGTCGCCATGATCAAATGGATTGGAGTCTTCTAAAACTAAAAGAGGTTATTATAGAGGGTCCCTACATGACCCTATATATTTGGATAAAAATTTCCTATGTTCCAAAAAGTTTGAGAAATGTTGGGAAAATGTGTCCCAACCTTGGAATTACATAAGGTATTGTTGATAGGTAAGCATGAGGTGGTGGGGGGTACCCCTGCAAGGAGTCTAGGGGATCACCCCCTAGCGGGTGTCTGAAGGCCACGTGCCCTAGTGGGGGCTTGGGGGAAACACCCCTGAAATCCAAATTTTATGTATATTTTATTATTCTAAATCTGGACCATTCATGATTAGGTCTCAGATATGACGATCGATGTTTTATTGGCTTGAATTTCCCTAGAAGGAAACCCTATTTTATGAGGGTTTTGTATTACACCTGAGTATTGTGATTTATTCTAAGAGTCTGATAGTGGTCATGTTTCCTTTCGATATCCGGTTGGTGATACTCTTGTGAGAAGCTTTCTTTGCAAGTATATTGTAATCTTCGTGATTTTTGAATTATCATATTGGGCGAATTTTGGAATGTGGGATTTTTATCCTGAAATGGTTTTCCCCACGTAAATGACTGTGTTGTGGTATGCATGATATTTATGTTTATTTCTATTTAAGTTTTTGTAACTGTTGAAAAGATTGGTAAAGTTCTGAATTATCCTCCTCTCAAGATTAGTGTAGGAAGTTGTTTCACTACCTTAGCTTCCTTACAAGTGGTATCAGAGCTTGATCACCATTGGTTTTAGTTGTGGGTTGTTGGGTTTTTTGAACTAATCTAGATTTTAGTGGGAGCTTGGGCAGAAGATACTTTGTGATCTTGTTGTAGGAATTTTTAGATGAGAAGTTCATTAGGGATAATATGTAAGGAAGCTAAGGTAGTGGAATAACTTCCTACACTAATCTTGAGAGGAAGATAATGCAAAAATTTACAGATCTTTACAACAATTATAAAAAATTATACAAAAATAAACATAAATATCATGCATACCACAACACAGTATTGGACAAAGAAACCATAGCCTATTTCTTACTCATCCAACTAATTACAACTCCAAATAAAGTAAACACATAAGCACTAGTGGATCATCTACTATCAACATCACTTGCCTAGTCTGAATCCACATAACCATGAATATAAAGGGAAATCTCGTCTTCGGTCAAATTACTATGATAACACAAGGAATACTTTGAGGTACCACACAAATATCTGAAGACTCTTTTAATTGCATCCCAATGAACTCTATTAGGATTAGACATATATCTAGAAAAAACTCCCATTGCTTGGGTAATGCTTGGTCTAGTACAAACCATAACATACATCAAAATTCCAACCACACTCTGGTAAGACACTTTGATCACGTCTTCCATCTCTGATGGGAATGCTGGACAATCTGAAATAGATAACTTTGTTTCAACTAAAAAAGGAACAAATAAGGGTCTACAATCCTGCATATCAAACCTCTATAAAATTGAATTGACATAATTACTTTGGCCAAGCAATAGCTTTTTGTTCACTCCATCTCTTTTAATTTCCATCTGAAGAATGTGTCTAGCTGCACCAAGGTCTTTCATTTCAAATTTAGCAGAAAGTTGAGATTTTAGTTTTGAAATCATACCTTTCCCTTTACCAATAAATAACATATCATCAACATATAATGCAATAAACATGAAACGATCACCATCAGTTTTATAATAAAAAAAATGATTTGATTTAGAACACTCAAATCCCAAACTCAACACACACACACACACACACACACACACACACACACACACACACACACATATATATTGAATTTTTGGTACCACATCTAGGAATTTGTTTTAGGCCATACAAAGTTTTCTTCAATTTTTAAACCAATTTACTTTTACCTTTCACCACGTAGTGCTTTGGTTGTGTCATATAAATATCCTCCTCCAAGTGACCATGAAGGAAAACATTTTTCACATCCATTTGCTCAACCTCTAAATCATAAGTAGTAGCAATAGAAAGAAAAAATCCAATGGATGTCATTTTTTCAATAGGAGAAAATATCTCACCATAATCAACACCCTCAACCTGAGAGTAACCTTTTGCAACCAACCTTGATTTGTACTTCTCAATACCTCCATCTGAACCAATATTTTTCTTGAACACCCATTTGTAACCAACAAGTTTTCTTCCTTCAAGTAATGGTACAAGATCCCATGTATCATTCTTTTTCAAAGTTGCCATTTCTTTATCCATAGCAATCTTCCAATATTTAACATCATTTATACCTAATGCCTCTTCTATCGACCTAGGTTAATCCATGTTAGTATTCAAAGAAAAAATACATCTCCAATCATCATGTGAATACCTTTCAAGTGGTTTTCTATGCCTTGTAGACATACAAACAAGCTGTTTTGGAGGTTCTTCCTCCTCTTTTGAAGATTCAAAGCTAGATGAGCTCTCCTCAACTTCTTGTCTATCCATGAGCCTTAATTCAACTTTCTTAGGTGTAGAAGAAAATTGAATCACATCTTCCTATTTACTTTGTTCTAGATGTAAAGTAACAGAATAAGTCTCAGTTTCTCTAAAATAACACTTATACTATATATTACCTTTTTTTACATGTTCCCAAAGCTTGTATCCTTTCGCACCATAACTGTATTCAATGAAGATACATTTCACAAAATTGTTCTCCAGCTTTGTTCTCTTCTCCTTTGGCACATGTGCACATGCCTTGCAACCAAAAACTCTAGGATGTCTTAATGAAGGATTGTGAACCGACCATTCCTCTATAGGTATCTTATCTACAAGAGCTGATGTAGAAGACTTGTTAATCAGGTAACGGGAAGTGACATCTTCAACCCAAAACCTTTTTTTTATACCAACACCACTCAACATACTCCTAGCCTTCTCCACCAATTTCCTATTCATTCTTTCTGCAACTCCATTCTATTGTGGAGAATATGAAGTTGTATTTTGCTTATGAATACCACAATATTTACAGTCTTTCAAAATAATTAGAGAAAAAATCACCGCCATTATCAATCCTTAAACATTTTATTTTCTTTTTAGTCTACAACTTAGCCATTGCTTTACATTTTTTAAATCAATTGAAATCTTTAGATTTACTCTTTAGAAAATATACCCATGTTCTATTATAATAATCAATAAATAAAACATTATATGTGGATTTCCCAATTGAAGGAATATCTACAAGACCAAACACATCATAATGAATAAGATCCAACACACCATAAGATTTATGAGAGCTTGAGTAAAATTGAATGTGGTTTTGTTTTTCATAAACACAATGCTCACAGAAATCAAATTCAATATTATAATCAGACAAACATTGAAGAATTTTTTTATTTTTCAAGGTCCTTAGTCCCTTTTCTCTAATGTGGACAAGGCTTTGATGCCATAACATAGTTTTCTCTATAGGTAATTTTGGTTTAGAAGAAAGAGCACCCTTGGGTACCCAGAAACCATGACCATTTGCTGAAGATGAAACCCTCACCTCTTCCACAAACTTGCTTCTCACATGTAAGTACTATTTTTAAGGAAGCTAAGGTAGCAAAGCAACTTCCTACACTAATCTTGAGAGGAGGATAATGCAAAACTTTAGAAATATTTAACAGTTATAGAAACTTAAACAAAAATAAACATAAATATCATGCATACAACAACACGGTGATTTACGTGGTGAAAAAACTTTCAAGAGAAAAAACCCACACTCCAAAAGCCACCCAATATATTATTCAGAAATCATAGATTACAATATACTTGTAGAGCAAGCTTCTCACAAGAGTATCACCAACCAGAGATCCAAAGGCAACATGACCACTATCAGACTCTCATAATACATCATAATACACATCCATCATACAATTCCCTCATAAAATAGGGTTTCCTTCTAGGGAAAGTCAATCCAACCAAATATCAACGGTAAGATTTGAGACCTAATGATGAACGGTCCAAATTAACAATAATAAAATATAAATAAAATTTTCCTTTCGGGGGCATTTCCCTCAAGCCCCTGCTGGGGTGTGCGATCCTTGAACCCCCCATCAAGAGGATGATCCCCTCAGAACCCTCACAGGGGGGGAATCCCCCTACGCCCCCTGTCACCAATGTATCAATAGTACCTTATGTAATTTCAAGGTTGAGACAAATTTTCCCAACACCATTGCACTCAACAATGCATGCATCAAGCTTATACAATGTGCCATTTATGACACCTCTAGCAATCACCATAGAACCTCTAACCATCTTGCATCCTACATCAAAAAATACTACTTTCACACCTACATCTATTAGTTTACTCATAAATAAAATTTTTTGTGCTTATCCAAGGATATGCAGCACACCATTAATCCTTTTTATTATACCATCAGAAAACCTAATTTTAACTTTACCACAACCAACAATACTTAAATAAGAATCATCACCCAAGTACACCTTACCTCCATAAAATTATTCATATTTAGAAAACAAATCTCTATTAAAGGTCATATAGAAATATGCCCTCGAGTCAATTAACCATGCATCATTACCTGCATAAATTGCCAAAGTTGCAATGAATGCATCACCATCTTCCTTCTCATACTCATAATCAAAATAAAAATTCTTATTTTTCTTCTTCTTTTCTTCTTTGTAGTCCTTACGAATATGTCCAGGCTTACCATAGTTCCAACAAATAACTTTGGACTTTCTAGGAGATTTGGATCTCCCCTTGGACTTGGATTTATCACACTTCTCATTCTTCTTTCCTTTTTCCTTAGGTCTTCGAAAAACATTTAGGGCCTCCTTGGCACTGATGGATACCTTCCTCCTCATCTCTTCAAAAAACAAAGAACCCACACATATTTAGTCTTCAATATAACAAAAGTACTCCCAATAGCCATAATAAGAGAATCCCACGAATCAGGCAAAGAACAAAGCAAGATATAACATTTCTCCTCCTCCTCCATTTTGACACCAACTAATGCCAATTGAGCCACCAACATATTGAATGCTTCCAAGTGGTTTTTAATTCTTCCAACCTCTTCCATTCTCAAGGAATACAATTTCTTTCTCAAGAAAATCTTGTTCACTACAGATTTGGCTTGATACATCTCATCAAGTTTCTTCCATAATTTTTGTGTAGAGCTCTCTTCATGGATGTTGATTAAAAAATTCTACTAAGAACAATTTGATTAGACCCTTTTCTTGACGATTCATAACATCATATTGAGTAGCCAAAGTAGCATTTACAAGCCTTGAAAAATTCTCATCAACAACATCCCATACATCTTGATCTATCATCAGATTCTCCATCTTTAGCTTCCATATATCAAAATTATTTCCAAAAAAATTATCCACTTCTATTCTCCCTGATGAACTTGCCATCTGAAAATTCTTACAAAAGGTCACAAAGTATCTTCTACACAAGCTCTCAATCAAATATGGATTAGTTCAGAAAACCCAATAGCCCACAACTGAAACAAAAGGTGATCATGCTCTGATACCACTTGTAAGGAAGCTAAGGTAGCGTAACAACTTCCTACACTAATCTTGAGAGGACGATAATGCAAAAAATTATAGATCTTTACAAAAGTTACAAAAACTTATACAAAAAGAAACATAAATATCATGCATACCACAACACGTTGATTTACATGGGGAAAACCCTTTCAAGAGAAAAACCACACACTCTAAAAGTTGAGCAATATATTGTTCATAAATCACAAAGATTACAATATGCATGTAGTGCAAGCTTCTCACAAGAGTATTACCAATTAGAGATCCAAAGGCAACACAACAACTATCAGACTCTCAAAATACATCACAATACATAACTATAATACAATTCCCTCATAAAATAGGGTTTCATTCTAAGGCAATTCAAGTCAACAAAATATTAACCGTTAGATCTGAGACCTAATGATGAACGGTCCAGATTTACAATAATAAAATATGCATAAAATTTAGCTTAGAGGGGCACTATCCTCGAGCCTCCACTGGGGGGATGATCCCCTCAGACCCCTCATGGGGTATGCCCCCCCTTTCACCCTCTATCACTTACATATCAAAAATACCTTATGTAATTGGAAGGTTGAGATACATTTTCCCAAATAGAATCAAGGTGGATAAATTTTCTAAAAATAATTTTGAAATGTTGAAGCTAAAGATGGAGAATATGTTGATAGATTGAGATCTGTGGGATGTTGTTGATGAGAATTTTTCAAGGCCTATAGATCCTATGATGTTATGAACCATACAACCAAGGGTCTAATCAGATTGTGCTTGGAGGAATCTATTTTAATCAATATCCATGAAGAGACCTCTACACAGAAACTATGGAAGAAACTTGATGAGATGTATCAATCCAAATATTTAGTGAACAAGATTATCTTGAGGAAGAAATTGTATTCCTTGAGAATGGAAGATGGTGGATGAATTGCAGACCACCTAGAAGCATTCAATATGTTGGTGGCTCAATTGGCATTAGTTGGTGTTAAAATGGATGAGGAGGAAAAATGTCAGATCTTGCTTTGTTCTTTTCCTAATTCATGGGATTATCTTGATATGGCTATTGGGAGTAATTTTTTTATATTGAAGATTGAAGATGTGGTGGATTCTTTGATTTCTGAAGAGATGAGGAGGAAGGCATCCATCAATGCCAAGGAGGCCCTAAATTTTCATGGAAGACCTAAGGAAAAAGGCAAGACGAATGAGAAGTGTGATAAATCTAAGTCCAAGGGGAGATCCAAATCTCCAGGAAAGTCCAAAGTTATTTGTTGGAGTTGCAGTAAGCCTAGACATATTTTTAAGGACTGCAAAGAAGAAAAGAAAAATAAAAAGAAGAGATTTGATTTTGATTTTGAGTCTGAGAAGAAAGATGGTGATGCATTCATTGTATCTTTGGAAACTCGTACAAGTAATGATGCATGCTTAATTGAATTAGGTGCATCTTTCCATATGACCTTTAATAGAGTTTTTTTTTTGAATATGATCAAGGATTTAATTGAGGCAAGGTGTACTTGGGTGATGATTCCTATTTATTTAATATTATTTCTCATGGTAAAGTTAGAATTAGGTTTCCTGATGGTATAATAAAAATATTAATGGTGTGTTGCATATCCCTAGATTGGCATGAAATTTGTTATCAGTGAGAAAACTAATATATGTAGGTGTGCACGTAGTATTTTCTGATGTATGATACAAGATGGTTAGAGGTGCTATGGTGATTGCTAGAGGTGTAAGATATGACACATTGTATAAGCTTGATGCATGTACTATTGAGTGCAATAGTACTTCTATGAAAAGAAAGTCTATGGAAGAGGTGAGGGTTTCATCTTTAGCACAAGGGTGCCCTTTCTTATGAATCAAAGTTACCTATAAAGAAAAATATGTTATGGCACTAGAGATTTGGACACATTGGAGAAAAGGGTCTAAGGATCTTGAAAAATAAAAACCTTGTTGAAGGTTTGTCTAATTGTAATCTTGAAATTTGATTTTTGTGAGCATTGCATTTATGGAAAAAAAACCGCGTTCAGTTTTACTTGAGTTCTCATAAATCTTGTGGTGTATTGGATCTTATTCATTATGATGTGTTTGGTCCTGTAGATGTTACTTCAATTAGAAAATCCACATATTTTGTTTCATTTATTGATGATTATAGTAGAAGGAAATGGGTATACTTTCTAAAGAGTAATCTGAACTTTTCAGTCGATTTAAAGAATTCAAAGCAATGGTTGAGTTGTGGAGTGAAAAAAATAAAATGTTTGAGAATTGATAATGGTGATGAATTTTGATCTAATTATTTTGATAGATTGTGTAAAGATTTTTGTATTCATAGAAAAAATTCAACTTCGTATTCTCTATAGTAGAATGGAGTTGCAAAAATAATGGACATGACATTAATGGAGAAGGCTAGGAGTATGTTGAGTTTTGTTGGTCTAAAACAAAGGTTTTGGGCTGAAGCTCTTGCCACTACTTGTTACCTGATTAACAGGTATCCTACATTAGCTCTTGTTGATAAGACACCTATAGAGGTATGGTTGGGTCACAAGCCTTCATTAAGACATCTTAGAGTTTTTGGTTGTGAGGCATATGCACATGTGCCAAAGAAGAAGTGAACAAAGTTGGAGAACAAGGTTTTAAAATGCATCTTCATTAGATATATTTATGGTGTGAAAGGATAAAAGCTTTGGGATCTAGTTGCATAAAAGGTAATATATAGTAGAAGTGGTTTTTTAGAGAAACTAAGCCTTCTTTTGTTACATTGTAGTAAAAAAAAATTAAATAGGAAGATATGATTCAATTTCTTTCTACTACCGAGAATGTTGAATTGAGTCTCATGGATAGACAAAAAGTTGAGGAGAGCTCATCTAGCTTTGAATCTTCAAAAGAGGAGGAAGAACCTCTAAATCATCTTGTTTGTAGGTCTACAAGGCATAGACAACCACCCAAAAGGTATTCACTTGATGATAGGAGATGTATTACTGCTTTGAATAATAACATGGATGAACTCAGATCAATAGAAGGGGCATTAGGTATGAATGCTGCAAAATCTTGGAAGATTTTTATGGATGAAGAAATGGTAGTTTTAAAAAAGAATGATACATGGGATCTTATAAAATTTCTTGAAGGAAGAAAACCTATTGGTTGCAAATCGGTGTTCTAGAAAAAGATTGGTTCAGATGGAGGTATTGAGAAGTACAAAGAAAGGTTGGTTGCAAAAGGTTACTCTCAAGTTGAGGGTGTTGATTATGGTGAGATATTTTATCTTGTTGTAAAAATGACATCTATTAGATTTTTTCTTCTATTATTGATGTTTATGATTTAGAGGTTGAGAAAATTGATGTGAAAATTGCTTTCCTTCGTGGTCACTTGGAGGAGGATATTTATATGACACGATTAGAGAACTACGTGATGGAAGGTAAAAGTAAATTGGTTTCCAAATTGAAGAAATATTTGTATGGCCTAAAATAGAGTCCTAGGATATGGTACCAAAAATTTGATACATGTGTTGAGTTTGGGATTTGGGCGTTCTAAATTAGATCATTGTGTTTATTATAAAATTGACGATGATCGTTTCTTGTTTATTGCATTATATTGATGATATGTTATTTATTGGTAAAGGGAAAGGAATGATTTCAAAATGGAAATCTCAACTTGCTACTAAATTTGAAATGAAATACCTTGGTGTAGCTAGACACATTCTTGGGATGGAAATTCAAAGAGATAGAGTGAACAAAAGGCTATGGCTTGGCCAAAGTAACTATGTCAATTCAATTTTACAGAGATTTGATATGCAGGATTGTAGACCATTATGTGTTCCATTTTCAGCTGGAACAAAGTTATGTATTTTAGATTTTCCAACATCCCCATCAAAGATGGAAGACATGAGTAGAGTTCCTTACTAGAGTGTAGTTAGAATTTTGATTATGCTATGGTTTGTACTAGAGAAAAAATTTCCCAACTAGTGGGAATTCTTTCTAGATATATGTATAATCCTAGTAGAGATCATTGGGTTGTAGTTAAAGGAGTCTTTAGATATTTACGTAATATTTCAAAGTATTCCTTGTGCTATCATAGTAATATGACTGAAGACGAGATATCCCTTGATGTTCATGGTTATGCAAGTGATGTTGATAGTAGGCAATCCAATAGTGCTTATGTGCTTACTTTATTTGGTGGTACAATTAGTTGGATGAGTAAGCGACAAGTTGTGGTTGATTTTTCAACTATTGAAGTTGAGTATATGACAACTACTAATGCTTGTAAAGGAGCCATTTGGCTTAAGAGACTATGTTCAAATATTGGAATAAAATAAGGTGCAATGATAATTTATTATGATAGTTAGAGTGCGATATGTCTAGTTTAGAACCAAACATTTCATTCAAAGACCAAGCACATTGATGTATAATATCATTTTGTTAGAGATATGGTTGAAGATGGCAAGGTGAAACTAGTTAATATAGAAACTTCAATGAATGTTGATGATTCTTTAACTAATCCTATAAGCATAGAGAAGTTCAGATGGTTTTTGGAGTCTATGGGCCTTTCAACCCCTAATAATTAAGAGATGATGTTTATACTCCCTCCCATTGCTCATGCAAGGTGTTCGACAAGTGGGAGATTTGTTAGATATCTATGGAAAGCTAAAAAAATAGACCTTCAAAACCCAGAAAACGTTTTGCAAAATCCTGCAAGACAAAAGTGTTATAAACAAAAAAAAATTTGCGTTTTAACAGTTAAAGCTTAAAAAACTGTGATCACTAAAATGGCCATAACTTTCTTAAATCTTAACAAAATTTTAAATTGTTTGAAGTTCTGGAAAGCTGAGAACGAAACCTACAAAACCCATAAAAAAAATTTAAAATATTTTATTTTTTGATTTTTCTGTGCTCAAAAGAAGGTGACGATATTTCATATGAATTCTTGGCTGTAACCTGCAAAACAACGAAAAGAAACAAGAAAACACAGAAATTTCTCTACAATTCACGTCGGGTTCACCAAATGTAACGCCAAGAAAGTGCACAAGACAAGGTTAAGAGCAAACATGCAATACACATCTAAATGCAAATCTAATGCTAAGCAACAAAGAACAAAGGAAAGTAAAACATAAACAAACTGAAACAATCTCACCAAATTGCTACGTATTTCCATGATTCATCTCGATTGCCCTTCTCCATTTTGCTATTGTTGTATAATTGCCCTCAGATTTTCAAGAGTTTGTGCAAGTATAGCCTAAGATAGTGATTAGCAAAACATCGAAGATTCAAGATTGAGTGCTCTCAAAAGTCATAAGATTTCACGAGTTTTCGAGAGAGATTGGAATGAAGAATGACATATCAATTTGTAGAAAATTGATTATTCGAACGACAGACCGAGATCGAAAGATCAACAAATGGTTGAGATCGACTGATTAGACATGCATTCTGATAACTATTAGTAGTGACATGAGTGATACAAATTAGAAATAGAATTAAAGATTAAATAAATGATTTAATCTTCCAGTTTGGTATTCGAAAATAGAAGAATTATCTTTGCATGACAAAGATAAAGATTGATTAAAGCAACTCTTGTTCGAATGCACGCACAAAGTTTAATTAATTAAATATGAATATTTAATTAATCCGCATGTACACGCAAATGAGTTAGAACTGAATGATTGAATGATTTGACGAAGAGATTACTCGAGAATGCCACTCAGACATTAAATCAAGAGTTAACTGAGCGATCAAAATTAGATGTTGAGTTGAGTCAAAGTGAATATTTAGATAACTCACACAATTATCTAAATATAGAGGAATGTGTTAAAATAGAATTCATGAATTAAATAATTCATTTAATTCAAGATTTGATATTTGAAGAATAATTAAATAAATAAGATTTATTTAATTAAGTGATGAAGGGATTTAGATGAATAATTAAATAAATAAAGGATTTATTTAATTATAGTTGAAGTATGATAAAGAGTAAATTAAATAAGAATTTATTTAATTTAACAAGAAGGACAAGGTTAATTAGTAACATAATTAAATAAAAAGTGTTTATTTAATTAATCAGATAGAATAAAGAAAAGTGTGAATTAATCAAATAATTAAGATTATTTAATTAATAGAAGAAATGAAGACCACAGAGAATAATTAGATAATTGACATTATTTAATCATGACCATGAAGAATACAAATTATAACGAATATTGAAGTCACAGGCCTAAACCAAATTTCGGTGTCTACATTTGCCCCTCTTTGATACAATGTCATTTCAGCGTTGTGTCAAAGAAAATCGATAAGAAATATGCCCCAGTAATGCTCCAGTGTAAAACAGGTGAAGGTATGCCCCCTAAGGAAAATTGACAAATTTCTGAAAAGTTCAGAAAAATTTAGAAATGCTCCTGATTAGTCCATTAGATAGGTAGAAATGCAGTGGAGTTTGCGGAATTGGGTTTGGAAATGTGAGGGACGGGTACGGGATGATCGAAATGGGAAGTTAACACGGCCAATAGGAAAGAAATGCCACCTAAGCCCTAGGTATATATAGGAATAGGGGTAAAAACCTATTGATTTTCACCCACCTAGCTTAGAATTTTGAGAATTTGCTCTGCACTCCTAGCGACGATGTCTCCAGTTCCGACCACTCACCATCGCGCATATAGGATCCGGACCTTCTAGAGACCAGCCAACGCGGACCCCCCGGTATGTACCTCAAACTTTCCTTTTGAAATTTTTTAATTGCACACGTTTTGATGCATGTAATTCAAGTTTTAATTGTGAGTCATTTTAATAAATCAACACATTTGTCTGCGCGAATGACGCATTTGCCTACGGAAAACCGCATTTGTAATTTAACGTCAGTCATTTTGCATAGTTAGACTGTGGTTCAATGCATTTGTTAATTTATGAAACACATTTGACTTTTTGCATCGCATTTGCAATTAGAATAGCCGCATGTGTTTATTTTGATACGCATTTGAATATTTTGCAATGCAACATTTATTTTTCAACGCAAATGATTTTAGTGAAATGCATGTGATGTTATTAGCCGCATTTGTTTAAGAATGACGCATATGAAGTTTATGAACCGCATATGTTAAAAAGTGACGCATGTGAAAAATAATGATGCATGTGCAAAATAACGACGCATTTGCATTTTATGTAGTAGAGTCAGTTTGCACTAGAATAGATGATTGAGGCTAACATGAGGCATGTATAATGCCATTGCAGGTTGTACTAGACATGATATACACACGGGAGTCGAGACCGACGACGTTTCGATTCAGAGACAGTTTGTGACCGGCAGAGCGACGGATTCTATGGCACTTGAGTTTATTGCACGTGACAGACATGCCCCAGATTCGGGCGAATCAGGGATTACTGACAGCTTTGTGTGAGCGGTGGCACTCAGAGACATCGTCCTTCCACCATCCGACTGGAGAGGCCACGGTTACCCTAGAGGATGTGTATAGGATCCTGAGACTTCCTATTAGAGGGACATGGGTGACATATGATACCCAGAGGGGTGCTACCGAGATGTGTAGATACTGCCCCCATGCCGACATTAGGCAGTTAAGATTTGATGATTATGAGATTAGGTGGCATGTGTTGGCACAGAGGTATAGACAGCTAGATTGTCTATTGGTTACCTTGATAGGCGGCATAGTACTTCCCGACCGCCGAGGTCATGGTTTTCCCATGGGATGGGGGGAGATGCTAGTGGGCATGCTTGAGCGTCGAGTGGTATATGCTTGGGGTTCCTGTGTGCTCAGGATGTTATACTTTCACTTGCATGATATTGCTTATCGAGAGGCACAGTCGATGAGCTGCGGTACCACGCTCCTGATTGTATGGGCGTGGGAGCATATTGCAATTTTTCGGCCACTTGTGACTGTTGACCTTCCACATGGAGCTCCTTTCGCCTTCCGTTATGTGGGGGTGAATACTCAGCACCACATAGGAGATACTGGTTACTTCAGACATTCCATAGACACTATGGTGCAGTTTACATGGAGACCGTACCTAGGGTGTGAGGAGTGGTCAGATGAGGATGCGCATTTGTCGTTCTACCGACAGACACAGTATCTAGTTGGGCAGACAGTATCACATGTCCATATCATAGAGCGTCAGTTGCCAGATCGGGTCCTACGGCAGTTTGGAGAGGTGTAGGATGTACCTAGAGGACGGGTAGAGTTTTCCAAATCATCACGATAGGTCCCGCTATGGGGTCCCGAGATTCCAGTGGCCACAACAGAGGCAGACATTGATGCGTTACAGGCATTTCCATGGGGATGGAGGGATGGTCCAACAGATCCAGGGACGACAGTGGAGTATGATCAGTGGTGGGCAGCACACAGGCTGATCCCCTTGACAGATCCAAAGCAGCCAGCACCGGTAGAGGGGCGAGGGACAGGTCCACGAGGCAGGCAGGGCAGAGGTAGAGGCCGGGGAGGCAGAGGAGGTCGTGGTGATGGAGGAGATGATGGCCGAGGTGGACGGCGTGGAGGCAGGAGAGGGAGACGCGGTCGGAGGGGACGAGGGCCAACATTATCACCGATCCGTGAGGAGGGGCGAGGAGAGGAGGACATGGCCATGCCAGACATTGGGAGAGGAGGGGGGGAGGATATTGCGAGAGGTGGAGAGGAGGTGCATCCAGTAGAGGCAGCTATCCCAGACATCCCGACAGAGGAGGAGGCAGGTGCCAAGGAGGTAGGCAGAGAGGAGGCAGAGATTGATGCTCTGGGTTTGTTGGTTGTCTATCAGGAGGATGATGATGAGGATGATGATCACGAGAGAGAGATTCGGGATCAGATCCTAGAGGAGTTAGATGAGGAGGAGGATGGGAGAGTCAGGGATAGACAGGATGATACAGGGGTAGTGGATCCAGATATAGATATATTGCGTGCTCAGGTTGCGTCCTTGGAGGAGCAGATGAGAGTTCTGATGGCCGAGAGGGATGCATATCAGATGGAGAGGGACATAGCAATGATGGATAGGGATCAGGGCATAGCTCGGAGACAGGAGACTAAGCAGAGATTTACAGATCTCAGGGCATTGTGCACGGGACCATCAGCTGCGTTTGCCAGAGAGCTAGTCAGAGCTGGGGAGAGAGAGAGATACTATCAGGATCTGTATGAGGTAGAGATTCCACCAGAGAGACAGGCTCCCAGTTTCTCAGCGGCACACAGTAGCAGGTCTCAGACTAGGACCCACAGTAGGACAGTTAGCACAGAGGGGGTGGAGCAGCCACATAGAGCAGGTCCATATGACAGACCTCCCTCAGCTCAGAGGTCATCGGGTTCCCATCATCATTCCCCCACACACTCCTGGCATGATGGCAGTGGCAGTTCAGGATAGGGGTACCGCTTGTCGAGACATTGTATTTTGATCTTATAGCCTGCGGGCTTCCATGTATTGTTGATACATTATGAAATTGTGATGTGACACAGTTGAGCGATATATATATATGATTTTGGCGGTGATTCTCATGATATGCATTTCAATGTATTGATTATGCAGTCTTTATTTATACATGTGATGTTTATATGACATGCCTATGTGATGGATGAGTATATGTATTTTATGATGTGTATGCAGCTAATGAAATAATGTTGATTCTATGTGATGTATGCAATTTATAAATGATGAGATGCAATATGATGTTATATGTATGATGCCGGCTACATATGATGCTATACAAATGTAATGTGATGCATGTATTTATAGTTGCTTTGTACATGAAATGCTTATGATATGTATTGTTTGATGATTAATGTCTATTATGCCATGATGTCTAGATATGAAATATGTCTATATGCATGTATTTTTCTAACATGTACGTTGATGCAGGATGATGTATAATGTTTTGTGTCACAGGACTTCGTCATAATGCAAGAAAGAAGAACTGTTAGTGCGGAAAGAAAGATCGAGAAAGACCGAAAGACAAGAGATAGATGTTAGTATTAGGAATCTTCGATGTTTCATTGTATCACAAAAGGTATTGTACTTTATCATCATTGGGCAGGACTAATACAAATGGAGAAAAACACCATGATATGACATAAACCAAGGTGTGCAAGGTCATCCACTTGCTAAAAACAGACAGTCGCAGACAAGGATTGTCATTAACTCATACTAAGGGCACAAGTTGCCCTAGTCTTTTTGTCAGGACAAACCACAGACAACAAACAAAGTAAAACATGGGTCATGAGACGTCATCGCTCCTTTAAATCCTTCATGGGACATCCTTGAGGAAACTAGTAACATGACTCAAAAATCAAAGTTAAAAGACAGTTTACAGACAACAGTCAAAGAAAAAAGAATTCTGATACATCGTTGCTTCTCTAAATCCTTCATGGGACATCCTTGAGAAAGCTAGTAACATAATTCCTAGTCATCAATTCAAGATAAATGGTAAGCTAAATAAGCCATAGAGTCAAAAAGCTAGTAAAATATTTGTCAAAACTTGATCTGTTTGTTTGATTTGTTTTGATTGATAGAAGGATTGATTGATAGAGGCTGATGTCAGGAGATACACATGCCGGATAAGACTGTGAGTCTGGTTTCGATGTTATGACCATCTGTATAAGGCATGACAAAGCCTGGTTTCAAAAAGACATGTATCGTATAAGAAGTTGAGTCAGATGTTGTTGATGTGATAACCTGTGTAAGGCTATGTGTGACCTTGTCGATTATACAGGAAGGATTCATCTTGTATAAGACAAATTGTTTTGCCGATAGCTATATAAGATAGATTGTTTTTCCCACCAGAACAGGCCCAAGTTCTAGAGTTGGTAACCGTTTCTCTTACACCCAGGATCGTACGGATACGCAAGGGGAGAGGATACTTCGATGTACCAAATCGTGAGGGTAACACACAAATGTGCTTTCGCACCAAACACAGTAAACACTTGTTAATTTTAATCCAAACGAAAGATTTGCTACACTACCAACCAATCTGTTTCAAAAATTTAAATGGGGTCTTCGACATGCATTCTGTAGAAAGATTCATTAGTAGTTTTCAATATTGTCTTCGCCAATCGTCTTGCAAAAACTCGTTAACTCCTCAAGACACACGCTGAAAATAGAAGATTAGTGCTAAAAAAAAAAAAAAACCTTAAATGAAAACAACAAACTAAAATACTGATAACTTTCTCAAAACTAAACAAAATTTTAAATCGTAGATATCTATGGAAAGCTGAAAAAATAGACCTTCAAAACCCAGAAAACGTTTTGCAAAATCCTGCAAGACAAAAGTGTTATAAACAAAAGAAAATTTGTGTTTTAACAGTTAAAGCTTAAAAAACTGTGATCACTAAAATGGCCATAACTTTCTCAAATCTTAACAAAATTTTAAATTGTTTGAAGTTATGGAAAGCTGAGAACGAAATCTACAAAACCCAAAAAATGTTTTAAAATATTTTATTTTCCCATTTTTTTGTGCTCAAAAGAAGGTGACGAGATTTCATATGAATTCTTGGCTATAACTTGCAAAACAACGAAAAGAAACAAGAAAACACACAAATTTCTCTACAATTCATGTCGGGTTCACCAAATGTAACACCAAAAAAGTGCACAAGACAAGGTTAAGAGCAAACATGCAATACACATCTAAATGCAAATCTAATGCTAAGCAACAAAGAACAAAGGAAAGTAAAACATAAACAAATTGAAACAATCTCGCCAAATTGCTACGTATTTTCATGATTCATCTCGATTGCCCTTCTCCATTTTGCTATTGTAGTATAATTGCCCTCAGATTTTCAAGAGTTTGTGCAAGTATAGCCTAAGATAGTGATTAGCAAAACATCGAAGATTCAAGATTGAGTGCTCTCAAAAGTCATAAGATTTCGCGAGTTTTCGAGAGAGATTGGAATGAAGAATGACATATCAATTTGTAGAAAATTGATTATTCGAACGACAGGCCGAGATCGAAAGATCAACGAATGGTTGAGATCGACTGATTAGACATGCATTCTGATAACTGTTAGTAGTGACATGAGTGATACAAATTAGAAATAGAATTAAAGATTAAATAAATAATTTAATCTTCCAGTTTGGTATTCAAAAATAGAAGAATTATCTTTGCATGACAAAGATAAAGATTGATTAAAGCAACTCTTGTTCGAATGCACGCACAAAGTTTAATTAATTAAATATGAATATTTAATTAATCTGCATGTACACACAAATGAGTTAGAACTGAATGATTGAATGATTTGACGAAGAGATTACTTGAGAATGCCACTCAGACATTAAATCAAGAGTTAACTGAGCGATCAAAATTAGATGTCGAGTTGAGTCAAAGTGAATATTTAGATAACTCACACAATTATCTAAATATAGAGGAATGTGTTAAAATAGAATTCATGAATTAAATAATTCATTTAATTCAAGATTTGATATTTGAAGAATAATTAAATAAATAAGATTTGCTTAATTAAGTGATGAAGGGATTTAAATGAATAATTGAATAAATAAAGGATTTATTTAATTATAGTTGAAGTATGATAAAGAGTAAATTAAACAAGAATTTATTTAATTTAACAAGAAGGACAAGGTTAATTAGTAACATAATTAAATAAAAAGCGTTTATTTAATTAATCAGACAGAATAAAGAAAATTGTGAATTAATCAAATAATTAAGATTATTTAATTAATAGAAGAAATGAAGACCATAGAGAATAATTAGATAATTGACATTATTTAATCATGACCATGAAGAATACGAATTATGACGAATATTGAAGTCGCAGGCCTAAACCAAATTTCGGTGTCTACAGATTCATCTGGATTATTAAAGTAGAGCTTAGTAGTCACAATCTTGCATGCTTGTATAAGTTATAAACAAAACATATGCCAACAATTTGAGTTTTAGCCACAATAAGTTGCCCACTTCTGTTTCATTCGACTCCGCATACCCAATAAGACACTGGTCTCTGCAATTTCATCATTAAGATTCATTCATTCAGTTTCTTTATATCTGTTAATTGAGTATTTTAGGATTTAGATCAGAAGATTGCTATTGCTATCAGGTTGATTTCATTTGTTCACTTCCATCTGCCATTGTGGACAAATCACTGCAAGAAGGATAATCATAAATCAAGTCTGCTTCATTCAGAAAGGTACACCCGCCTAGGTCTAGCAGTGCCTGAAGAGTAGAAGGTTGAAAGCTTTTTGACCTTGTCTGTTACCCTAAAGTGTATCAAGAGATCGGCATCCTCTTGAGGCATTCCGCCTGCATTTTTGAGAGCTAACAAATTGGCGACTCCGTTGGGGATTACATCAGAAAATTTGGTTGAAGACCATCATATAGAGTCATTGAAGAAAAGGTTATAATCTGAGAAGATTCAGAAAGAGTGATTCCGCTGGGGAAAAGATCAAAAGAATCCTTTTTTCCTACTTTTGGAAAAGTAGGTGGCGACTCTGTAAAAAGCTTGATGAAGAATGGAATTTGTATATGGAACGAATGAATAGACAAATGCAGGAAGGTATTGGGCCCCTCAAGCACCTAATAGTACAATTGGAAATTTCTACAATGAAGGTAGTGCATATCATGCACAACAGAACACTTATTCTCCACAACTGCAGAAGCAAGTAAATGTTTATCCAGTTCCTCCTGGACAAAGATTGGCAAGTTATCAAGAATGTCGGTGTGATCAGTGTCAGGTGCAATGTCAATGTGATCAATGTCAAGTGCAGCACAACTTTAATTCACTTGAAGATATCAGCCAGAATCTGCAACAAGGTGTGTATCAGAACCAACAATCTAATGATGATGAATATTTCAAAAATATTTTGGATGCCTTTCTTGGCATAAGGAGATATAGAGGAGAATCTGGGTGCTCTTTGCTCCATAGAATGACAGATATTTGTAGGAAAATACCTATGAACTTCCCACCTAGTAAACTTGAGATCATTCGACAGTTCATGAAAGTGTATGAGCTAAACCCAGTTTATTGGCCTGAATCATGCATACCAATTTGTTTTGATCAACTAGATGAATGGAAAGACATTGTAGACAGGAAAAGATATGAAGATAATTGTGACATCATTGATGAAGATAGAGACATTGATCAGAACGTGCAGCAATATGTATGCCAGAATCAACAATTCAAAAAAGAAGCTAAGTATGTACATACTCAAAGTCAAGACTCCATCACAGAATCAGAATGTGGAATTTACCCCTTTGATGCATTTCTTAACATAAGGAGGTATGAAGGAGAAGATATGACTTCTCTTTACAACAGAATGACAAAAATTTGTATGCAAATACCTTCTCATTATAGGCCTACAAGGGCTATGTTTGTTGAGTAGTTTGTAAGAGCAGCAGAGCCAGAATCAGTTTATTGGCCAGATAAGCGACATACCTTTGATATAGCGAATAAATTTATTGATATCATGGAGAGGTATAAGAGCACTGTCAATGTTGAGTCCAATGATTGTATTTCTGATGAGTATAGAGGAATTGATCAAACAATGCATCCAATAGAAGATGGGATATGTGCAAGTCAGTATAATTCCTGTGATAGCTTGCATAATGAAGATGAAGGTACAAGATATCTCTCTTGCATAACATATTGTGACAAGGAAAGCAATGTGTGCTATGATGGATCCAGTGAGTATTCAGATTGTGAAGATGTATTTGTGGATTTTGATCTGCAACAAGGTGATTCTTGCAGTTTTTGTGATGACCAAGAAGAAGAAGCAATGGAAAAAGTGGATCCATTTGGTAGTAAACAAGTAATACCCCCAGCTGTAGTTGAAAGCTACGAGCACACATTCGATGAAAAAGAGGTTTGTACATTTGAATGTGGTTTTCAAATTTTTTTAAGCCCATTGTATGATGAAGAGTTAAAAGAGGATCAGATGATGTTTTGCAAAGGTATGCCCAAGAATGCATTTCAGGTATTTTCAGATGCACTTGATGTTGAGCAAAATGTATTTTTAGATAAACAAAGTGATGTGTCAAGTTATGGAACAAATGAATGTGCTGGTAATGCTTCTGGTTTTTCATTCTCTAATGATCCTAGGCCTCTTTTTGATGATGACAAAAGTGAAGAATATGACTATAGTGATGAAGATGTTGTGACTTGTTCACTCAGTAGTGAGCAAATTTCAGATTTGCTGACTCTTGAATATCATAGATGTCTACATGAGGGTGATCTTGAAGTTTTGTGTCCAACTTATATTTGTTTCGACAGTGAAAGATCTTTGTGTGAAGATTCTTATGACTCCCAATGCATTTCTCGAGTTGGTGGTGAAGCCTTTGAAACTGATCAAGAGTCTTTGCCCATTCGAAATGAGGTATGCGATTTTGAAGTTTCTAATTCATATGGAGAATATGTTTATTTGCATGCCAAGGATGATAGAATTCCAGCTTTGATTGGTTCATGTATGCTTGATACTGAAGATGTAAGCTATAATCTAACATTATCTCCAAATGATGACTTGGAAGAGGTGCAAAAGGTTTCAGATTTGTGTGTTTTAGATAGTGTTGATATAACAAAAAAATTTGTTTCTCAAGAGAAGCACTTTGATGATGAATTTTCAATACAGCTGAGAGAGTGTTTCATAGTACACAATAGTGAGAATGATAATGAGCAATTTTACATTGAATATGTGTATATTTTGTATGTTGGAGATAACAGAGATTTGTCTGATGATGAAGAATATAAATTGCAGAATGATGTAGGGATTTTGGGCCAGGCTGAGCATGATGATTTTATAAAAACTTGCAATAATAGTGACAGGGAAGGTTGCATGTATGTCTTCAGGAAGAATCCGATGAACTCAAGACAAAACTAGGTATTTGACAGGGGAAAATATGGTTTAAGTTTCAGATTGTAACAACTCAGAACAGGTCAAGTTGAAACACAGAGGATTAAGGGTTGCCAGTGCATGGACAACTCTTGCTTATCCTCTTTAAAAAATTCTTTTCCATGCACAGTAGTTTAGGGTTTTTGGTCCACCTCCATTTTGCATTCATTCCATCCTGCTATTTGTCCATTTCCATTTTGCTCATTTTGTGTCTGGTCTGCTCACCCAAAGATTTGGATCCTTGCTATGATCTTACTATCATTCATCCCCAGATGAAGCCACTGTTGGAAATGCTAAAATTTTGGATAATTTCACATGTTTTCCATAACCCTAAGTTTCCATAGGAGTTCTCATCATAAACGCATGGGTCTATTTTCATTTCATTCTGCCCATATTTTTCCCATAAAATCATCTATGTCTGCATTTTTCACATTCTTGCTCATATCGACTTGTGATGGTCAAGGGTTTCTCATTTCATATTGTATCTCTGCTTGTATGAGTCTGTGTTGCCTATCCGCAAGACTCATTTGGTGTCACAACGATTGAGGTTTACATGCAGGCAGCTTTCGGTATGACAATTTCGTGGTTTCGGCGACTGGGGAGGAACCTATCGGCAAGAGTTTTGGGTGTTGATGTAATTTCATGGCGAGATTGTTTTGTCTTACCGACCAGTAAATGATGATGCCTATTGGTGTGAATCTTTGCATCGGAGTAGGTCACGACGAACTCTTTATTTCTTACAGATTGGCTTGCAAGATTTATTTTCAGCCAAACCAAAGGGATGTCGGGGGAATGTCTTACCGAGTTTTAAATGTCTTACTGATTAAGCGAACAAGGGTTGTTTCGGTCAGACAAAATGATATCGATATAAAGTCATAGCGAACCTGTTGGGTCTTGCCGACAAATTCCAATGAGTGGCTTTCGGCGAGAGGTTGGTGTTGTCTCAGCGAAATGAAGGTGTGAGTTCAAGGACTTTCGGTGAAGCATAATATTGTCTACGTGAGATCTCCTCGACAGTTGGAAGTTACAGCGATATACATGAGACAGATGAACTCATCGGCGAGAAAAATCATATGTCACGGTGACCAATATGTATCATGTGTACTCTCGGTGAAACATGGAGCAATCTATATAACATCTCTTTGACTATCTATTGTCTTGGCGAAGGCATATGTTAGGTGCGTCTCGGTAAGATAATTTCTTATGTCTCAGCGACTCGAGATGGATAAAGTTTTTCAGTAAAACAAAGAGAATTTTGTATAATGTCTTTCTGACGGTGAAATGTCACGGTGAAATGTCACGGCGAAGCACATAAGACAAAGGACTTCTATCAGCGTGAGATTGATGTTGTCTTGGCGACCTAATATGGGCTCGGGTTGTTTCGTTGAGACGAGGGTTGGTCGATATGATATCTCCCTGAGAGCGATAAGTCACAACGACAAGTTTAACCATAGGGATTTCGGTGAAACATAATATAATATTTGAGATGTCTCCCCGACATCATAGAGTTATAGTGACAGTGACTAAAACAGAAGGAGCACATCGGTGAGAGAAATCCTTGTGTCTCACCGATTGGAAATAACATAACATATGAGCTCTCGGTGAACATAATGTATCCAGTATGGTATCATAGTGAACAGAAAGAACCAAGGAATGATTGACGATTGAATTGCCTTCGGCATACTCACAGGACTACCTCGGCGAATGATTAAGAAAGGACTCAAACACTGTGGCCGACGTTTGAATTCCTAAAATACAGTTGTAGGCCGACATGGGGATTTGCCCGATTATAACAGTTGGTCGATATGGATTTTGGCCGACATGGAATTTTGAAATGATGTGTCTGTTCAAATGTTGGTGTATAAATATGCACTCCCAAATGTAATATGTTCATGAGATTTTAGATTAGATACAGTAGATTAGAGATGGATACAGTAGAGTAGAATTCTCTTATCAGAGACTATGGTGCATGTTTTCAAATGGCGATTTCAATGAAAGCTAGTTAGTGTGGTAGGTTATTTCTGGTGTCAATTGTATGTTGAGTTTATTGAAAAGTATTGCTAAGTTGTCTCCAAGTTGATCCTTTCTGGTTGTTTAAATTGATGTAACAAGTTTACTTTCAGTTTATCAATGCACATTTGTTGTATCTGTGTGATTAATTAACTGGTTCTCTCAAGAAGAGATTAAATCCTTTTGGTTGATCATAGTAATCAGGAAGATTCATTTGGATTATTAAAGTAGAGCTTAGTAGTCACAATCTTGCATGTTTGTATAAGTTATAAATAGAACATATGCTAGCAATTTGAGTTTCAGCCACAATAAGTTGCCCACTTCTATTTCATTCGACTCCGCATACCCAATAAGGCACTGGTCTCTGCAATTTCATCATTAAGATTCATTCATTCAGTTTATTTATATCTGTTAATTGAGTATTTTAGGATTTAGATCAGAAGATTGCTATTGCTATCAGGTTGATTTCATTTGTTCACTTCCATCTGCCATTGTGGACAAATCACTGCAAGAAGGATAATCATAAGTCAAGTCTGCTTCATTTAGAAAGGTACACCCACCTAGGTCTAGCAGCGCCTGAAGAGTAGAAGGTTGAAAGCTTTTTGACCTTGTCTGTTACCCTAAAGCGTATCAAGAGATTGGCAGCCTCTTGAGGCATTCCGCCTGTGTTTTTGAGAGCTAACACCTAGCACAATCCTAAAGAATGTAGGATAGTCTTAAAGAACCTCGAACAATCCTAATGAGCCTAAAATAGTCCTAATGAGTCTAGGATAATCCTACTAAACCTAGAATAGTCCTAATGAAACTAGGACAATCCTAATGAACCTAGGCTAATCCTAATGAACCTAGGATAGTCCTAATGAATGTAGGACAATCATAATGAACCCAGGGAAATTATAATAAACCTAAGAAAGTCCTAATGAGCCTTGGATAGTGCAAGAAAATAGTCTTGTATAACACTTGACAAAATATAACTAAGAAAATTTGGGTTAAAAGTTTTTAATTTTAATCATTCATTGCTAAAACCATTCAGGGGATTTTTAATATGCTACCTCAAAGTCTTTCTGAGTAATTAATGAAATGGTTGGATGACTAGTTGTCTTGCTTTCTTGATGTATTATTTAGGGATACACATTAATATTTTGATAAACTAGTGTTTCATGAATTCATAACATAAAAATCAATCAACACAAAAATATGGCTAACATTATAGGAGAAGAAACAAATTAATAAACTGATAAGAAGGTTGACATTTGCACCATTGAGAATCATAAGAAAGTAATATTAGATTTATGGTCAAATTTATCAATAAACAAACTTAGTAGATCATCATCAAGTGGTCCCTAATTTGAATTTTGGTAAATAATATTTAAAATTTCAATACATTATTGTTAACTTATTCATTATTGTCTTTCTTGCATTACATTCTATAAATATAACTTTTATATCAATGCTTATTAGGAAATATTTGAAAAAAGGATGATCTAATTCAACAAGAGTGTAGGTATCCATGCAATAGTGATAAAACCACTCTAATACATAGCTTTTAATGTATGTGGAAAAAGTTCCCTAACAATCTGTTATCATACGAGAATTCTAGGAATTTAACATTAATGGTATGAATGTGAATAATTGGTTCTCCTTTATCATTATGCATTTCAAACCTAGGAGCCATGAAATCCTCTAGAAATGGATTAGCAAGAATGTCATAAGCCAACATATTATCTAACAACTTGAATACCATACCTTTTTTGAAACTAAAGAGTAGTTGTTGAAGAAAAATTTAACCTCACTTACCTCTCTCATGATGATTTGAAGAGCTTTTTAGGAAGTACTAAAGGTTGGAAGGGGTGATGTGTGTAGTAATGGGCTATAAATGGATTATAATGAAATTATAGTGGAAGGAATAATAGATTGGGAGTGGATAGTAGAATAATATGGATGTGTGTGGGGGATATAGTTATGGAAAGTAGGAATGATGATAAAGGAAACATAAGCATGAGTGTAAGATGAACTAGGATATTAGGGGGGCTAAAATGATATTGGGGGAAGGGAATAGTGGGTTGATGAAAATAAATTGTAGGGGATTGTTTGTGGAGTGAAGAATGGTAGAGGATGTATATGAGTGAAGAGGAGGGGAAGCATCACAATGGAAGTAAGTGACCCAAACAATATGTCTAATGCCTTTTAACATGCCAAATACACATTCTTTAGTTATAAGGAGGTGTTGACACTCATCAATTAAAAATGATGATTATGTATCATCATCTAATTTTTTGAAGTCTACTTTAGGATTCAAATTTTATAGTGCATTTCTCTTTTTAATTGATTTTTAACCATCTCAAGGTTTGAATCATGAGCATATTTTTCCTTATTATTGAGGTGGATAGAAGTGGTTAGGATTTTGATTATGTGCATTTTAGAAGAAACCATTAAGATGGAAGGATTAATCTAGTGATTCACTGAAGGGGAAGTAAGGTTTGTTCAATTTTCTTTGGCATAAAAGACTAAAAATGTTAGCTCTTAAAGAGAACAAAATATACCAATAAAGTTACATGCTATGACAATCTAGAATTTTAATAAAATAGATGGATGACGTATAGTTATTTCCCACGTGAAGTATGCAATATCAAGCTTCACCAAATTTGTGTGAGTATATAAACACTTTCCCAAGGCTCCATTTATTTTTCCTATATTAAATTAATTTAAGATGCAATAAAATATTTAAACAATATGAATAAACAAACTAGATCTACATGCAAGAGTTGAGAAATTGATTAACTAGAGAGGAATATGGTAATTATTTGTTTTTGATAAGGTGATGAATTTGACTTTATAGTTAACTTGTTGTGACATGATAGGCAATTATATTAAAAAATTAAAATTTGGCTATGGAATTAGAAGGTTGCAAATAAACACTATAGAAGCTTACATTACCATAAATAGGGTTATGTTTTGTAGCCTAGACTTGGAAAAGGCTATATCTTGCATCTTGGTAGATAATATAGTGCCACACCATGCAAAATTACCCCAGAAAATTCCACACCATACAAATCGATCCATGTGATATGGCCTCATTTCTAAAGGGTTATAAAAGACATATGACAATAAGTCATAGATCACATTTGGGTTATAAAAAGACATATGGGACTAAGAAATCAAACATGATCTCATTATTTTGCTACAAGTATAACAAATTTTTAAATAGTGCTTTAATGTACCAAGTGGTTCCAACATAAAGATATAAGTACTATTGCAACTTTTGGGTCCTCATACATACACCGGATGGGGCTGAGTAAATTATGAGAAAATTTTAAACCATTTAAGCTACCAATTTACACATAAAATATTTATATAAATTGATCTCCATAAGGCCATTAGGACATACATAATATTATTAAAATGTCATACAATTCCATCATGAGGGTGCACAAAATGTCATCAAAATGTCATACAATGCCATCATGAGGGTGCATAAAATATCATCAAAATGGCATACACTACCATGAGGTCAATATATTATCTCTCAACCTATAAAATATCATCGATATATATAGCCACACCAAAAATGTTATCTATGTTCCATGTACAAGAATACAAAATGTGTTCACCTATGGATATTGAACACTATTCCTCAAACATTAGTCTTCTTTTTGCTCAACTATACATTAAACCTCAATCCCTTGTAACAGTTGATGTCTTGAGTCATTTTGATCTCCTATGCTCCCCACTATTTTGTACCCCAACCTATACATACAAAATAAAATTAGATACTATGCCAAAGTCTAAAACTATAAAAATTATTTAAAATGATATATATTATAAACACACTTACAACATTACTCATATTCTCTCTCTTCTTTCCTACGACGCTCAACATCATCAAGATTTGTTTGTCCTCAAACAAGGGTGTTTACATCTATCTATAACATAACAAAGATATATTTATTAATTATTTTTGATAGGTCTACTAATATCAACTTACACAAAATAAACATTATTAAACATATATATTCATACTCATACTTGAGTTAAGCACATTGATAATGAAATTGCTGCACTAACACCAACCTCCAAAATTGCTGCACTAACACCAAGCTTAAATGTGTTACATCGTACTTGTGTAAATCCAATGTTATAAGCATCCATGGAAACATGTGTACAAGATGGTGATGTGATGCCCACCTATTCAATTAAAAGTTGTATTTTAAAATATTATATATTATTTTGAATACAAAGTTTTTTTTTTTTTGATATATCATATAAATTTTACCTCTGATATAGATGCAAGTGTTGTAGGAAAGGTTGATGATGTACCACCCTTGACATTACACCTTGAAATGCATAATATTTACATCAATTTGATTCATTTCTATAATTAAAAATCTATTTACATTTACAAATTTTAAGTATTTAATAAATAAAATGTTATAAATTCAAATCAACATACCTACATTTGACCAACATACGCCTCATTTAGCAACTCATATGTCATCACCACATTATCTGATGCACCACCCTAATGACCACCGCTACTCCCATAATATCTATATTGATAATGCAAACACACATGGGAGGTAGAACCATATGCACCCTCTATATCTCTATCTCTCCAAAATCATAAATTACAATAGTTTGAGCATATATGAGAGCTAGGGGCACTAGAGTTAGATGGTCGAGCTATTGCATCATCATGTGAGGAAAAATGTTGGGATATCTATGTGCCATTCTCTATAATGGTGTCTACTAGGCTAGAAATTGCATGGAGAGTCCGCACCTCCATACTACCCTTGATGGCTACTAGAACCGTCACATGATCAATAGGTCTTTGTGCTAGTGTTCTTTGATGTTCATAGTTATCTACCCAATGAGCTATTGCTCTATTTTGGAAATAGCCTCCACCTTTACCTTGAAACTCCCTCATATCAAAATAATTAGGAGTTTCATAAAGGATAAACTCATAGTATAGTAATCTAAGAAAATAGAGTGACACCTCATAATTATTACATGGAGTTTGATCAAAGTGTTGGAAGTTTGAGGAGATTGTCAGTGGTATGTTTGTTGGCAACATGAACATGAGAATAAGCATATGCAGTGTTGTCATTGATGTCAAGATTGTGGTTTGATGTGAATATTGATGTATAGTTGGCTGGTTAAGCATAAGTGATTGAGGTGATAGAAATCTAGTATACAGATGCAAGATTTTTTCTCTAGTACAAAAAAATTGTGTTGAGATTCAACTAAGACCCTAAGTTCAATTTTTGGTACACAAAATATCAATTTTTGGGTCCGCATTACTATTCCTTGAAGATTTTTTGGTCTACGGTTCTAAGGTAATTTTGGTGTATGTAAGAGGAATCTAAATCCAAAGTTTCATATCTTTATGTCCTCTAGTATCAAAGATAATGATGACAGTGTATTAGGTTTTCTAGTCATAGTGTTACCAGTACAGAGTACATGTTAGGATTGGTCTGCATTCCACCATGAAAGAATATATGGTCATGCATAGGGAGTGTTTATAGGTGTCAGTAGTATCCATGATACAAGTGGCAAGTGTCTTGGAGGTCCAAGTGTTAGTTTATGGATGATCAGTTGGTGTATTTTAGTGTTACTCTATCAACATAGCCAACCTAATAAGTTTGGGGTTGTCTATAGTTTAAGAAAGTGTTGATCGGTCTTATGAAGTTATGGTGGGCACCCTCCAACCTATTTGGATGCATTACAAGTTTTGAATTAAGGCACGAAGTGTGTTTGCTTGAATCTTGAGCCGACGAGTTATGTTATGCACGATACATCTAATTAGGCCGACCTAATTGATGTTGCAAGTGTTTGTGGATGTAATGTGTATAAATGTAAGATCATTTTTAGTGTTGTGAAGTAGTAGTTGAGTAATGTAAATATAATGTGATGCAAATGTAAATTAGAGCAGAGTGTGGAAGTAGTGTAGTATGAAGTGTGTCGATTCAGTATATTGAGCTCCAGTGGAATTGTATCTCCTGCATATTGTAGATGCATTATTAGCAATTCAAATCTTCGCACTGAGTCACCCATCTTTTCTATTTTCTCTTATTCTCTGGATAGTGAGTTCTCTAGATAGTGAGTCCAAAGGTAGTGAGCCATTCTGTAATATTTTATGACTAGTTACAATATATTGTGAGCTAATCCTCACCATGGTTTTTTCATTTTTGGGTTTTCTATGCAAAAATCTAGTGTTCATGTATTATGTGCTTTGATGATTACTTTCATGGTTTCTTTCCTTACTAAAAATTGAATATGATGTTTCAAATATATTTTTAAATGTTTAAGTGGTTTAAGAGAATATTGATTCACCCCCCTTTGAGTATTCTGGGTGTTCAACAATTGGTATCAAATCTTGGTTCCTTCAATTGGATTGATCGCTAAGGTAGATCTTGGAGTTGAACACATGGCTACTAGGAGATATCCTACTCCTCTAGAATAAATTCTTATGGCAGGATTTACTAAAGAAGATTGCATTGTTGGCATGGAAGGAGAACTCAAGTCTGCCTTGGATGATTTGGATAAAGTAGAATCTGAGAATAGAGACTTGAAAAAGGATCTTAGTGATGTAGATGAATGCATTAAGATATTGAGAGAGAAACTCAAGAAAGCTACCGATAGGATCAAAGAGCTCAATAAATC
This sequence comes from Sequoia sempervirens, assembly GCA_007258455.2. Taxonomy (NCBI): domain Eukaryota; kingdom Viridiplantae; phylum Streptophyta; class Pinopsida; order Cupressales; family Cupressaceae; genus Sequoia; species Sequoia sempervirens. The sequence continues at coordinate 60,800,580 of VDFB02270651.1, forward strand.
AAATGAGATCATTCCTAGCCTAAAATTGCAGATTGAAGAAAGTAAAAGAGTTGAAGATTGTCTGACTGATAAAATGAAAGACAAATCTAAAGAATGCTCAAAGCTTGAACAAGAAGTTGTAACATTGGGATCTAAAGACAAAGAAGGAATAGCACTTGAGAAAGGTGAAAGCTCAAAAAAAGATCAAACTCCAAACAAGGCTAAAAAGAAGAATGATAAGAAGAGCAACTTCAAAAAGGATCAAAACCAAAAGAGTGAATTAAAAAGACAACGAATCAAACAATCAAATGCACAAAGGTACCCATCTTTTAATGGTTATTGTTATTCTTGCAATAAGTTTGGACATAAGGCTATAGAATGTAGAAGTGGAATGAATCAAAATGATCAATCATTTCTCAGTCAGTGTTTTACATGCAGAATATTTGGTCATAGAGCTAGTGAAAGTGAAAATAAAATGATGAATGGCTATAATATGTTTAAATCACAATACTGTGTCTCACTTTTTGCCCAATATGGGCATTTACATGAATATTTTTAACTGAATCTTCATCTTCTGAGACCTATAACAGCTAAACCATTAAGAATTTGAAGATGACCTGAACTAGTGATTTGTGGCAATTTGTATGTAGATTCTATTTTTTTTTTTTTCAATTTTTTTCAAATAAATCATGAATCTTTCAACATCTCCTTTAATAACTAGTTTTAGAAAAAAAACAACATTTTCATAAAGTAACATTTGTGTCGTACAACATAAATTTTTTTCTATAAAGGATTAAATTATAATTTTTGAAATATAGATTCTCAACATCAATATCTAGGAAAAGGATATTTTTTCATATTTTTTTGTTTCATATTTTTTTTAAAATTAATTTTTGAAGTCACTGTAACTATAATTTGGACGTACGTGTGTGTCATACAACCTAACTTTTTGTGTATATATCAAAATCCAATTTTTCTTTTTTGGGTGAAACAAGGACATCAATACCTAGGGAATGGGTATTTTTTGAATTTTTTTTACAATGGTTTACTATTTTTTCACCTCTACACAAAAAAAGAGCTTGATGTTCAAAGAAAAACCTATGGTTAGTAAAAATTGAAGATTAAATACATGATAAAATGAAAATATATCAAAACTATAGTTTTTGGAAAGCTCGTTTTGAGGGCTACAATCTTGCAAAATATAAATTTTAAATGATTTTATTTAATCCCTCAAAAGATAAAGAAAAAGTGGTTTTTTTCCAACATTTTGGTAGGTATGAAAGAGACTCCATTATGGATATGATTTAATACTAGAGGGGTTCTATCCAAGGGGGTTTGATCTAAGGGGGTCTTATCTATCCCTCTTTAATTAAAACCCTTTAGATAGAGCCTCCCAAGACTTAAATTATTAGTTTTTCTAAAAATAGTGATTTCAGGTAAAAATCAGCACGTCCCAAAAGTGAGACACACTATTGTGGTAGCACCATTAAATATTGGTTTTTCTCTGAACATCAAGCTCTTTACAATGGCTCTATCTAAACATTTCTACTGATCTCCTTCTTCTTGTGCTCCATATGCACTTCCATAGAATTTTCCTCATAAATGTCATATCTTCCCTTAGTTGTATCTCTAGGAATACTAAGCATATGGTTAGCCATACCACTAATTACATCCTCTGCAACTTCATATCCCATTTGAGGGATCCACACATTTCTAGGCTCAACAACCTCCCTCATATAATAGTCTTTGTTAACCACAAAGATAATGTCACTTTTATACTTCTCTTCCACAATCTTCAGAATCCTTTCTCTGGATTGCATCTTCTCCTAGAAAGTTTTAAAGAATCCCCACAATGCTTTCTTTTGTGTTTCTACATCAACTAGTCTCATCATATGCTCTCTAATTTGAGTAGCCACTGGGATTTCCTTCAGCCATACAATGTTACTGGTTCCGGGGACCTCATTTTGGAAATAAAATAACAAACAAATGATCAATGTCCCAAACCATAAGAGGTACCGAGAGTCCTTTTTCTTCTACAAATTCTCCAAAAGTTGTTCCCTTATCACACAAATCAAAATCAACACATTTCTTTACCATCTCATATGTAGTGTTGATGGCAGTAGCAAAAACAAAGTTCTCTTTGTTTGTAAAGTATATCTTGTATCCTATCATAATTTATGCATATTTTACTATAGGGTCTTTAATTTCCTTGATAGTCAAAGCTCTTTTGTCATATTTTGCACCTGTTAAATTCATTACCATTTCATTTTTCACCGATTTGAGTGTCGAAACTAGTTCGATTGAACATAATCCTGTTACAACCCTAATTGCCTCCTTATTAATTATATGTGGTATATCTATCCAAATAAACCTATCATGAATCTTTCTCAAAGTGTATATAATCCACTCATCCACATAGCAAAAGATAGGGAAATTGTTCCAGATGTTGAGCTTCTTCTCCGTCAAGCTCCCGAACTTGGGTTTCAATTCAAATTTGTCTTTGGTAAGCTCATTAACCCATACATCTCCTAGCTTAGAGTGGTTGTACTCTTCCAATTTTGAATGTATGTAAATCTTGACATCTTCTATATGCATTACACCATATGAAATTCTAAAAAATGTACCATCTGGGTCTATCATCATTAATTTATCAAGGTGCTTCTTGAGTTTGGGTCGAGGATGATCTACAACCTAACAAATTTTGGAGTACATATCTTGCAACAATTGAAATGCTTTTGAAGATAGGGAAAAGTAGAAATCTATAAATACCTTTTGAACCTTTGTCGCTAGGGTTTCACTTGTGAACTCAGAATCACTTCACTTCACTCCTTATCTAATTTTCTCTCCTTGAATGCTTGTTTGGAAATGAATTTAAAAATATTAGTGATCACTTATAAATCCTTTTGAAATGACCTAAAATTCATTGAATTCATTGATTTTAAGTTCGACCAAAAGTTGATAAACCCTAATTGTGATAGCACAATCACCTTCAATTACTGCACAATATTCCACAACATAATATTTTCTACCGTTGTTTTCACCAATAGGTCAAGAATATCAACCTATACCTTCTTTCCACATGTTGAAGGCATCAACATCATATCTTTAGCAAGGGCTTAAAGATCTTATGTTCAAATTCCCCCTGAGCCAAATCTCACATAGTTTCTGAAGGAAATATCTGTACCAAATACTAGCAAAAATTCACTCTTAACTTCACTTTCTTCTTTCTTTTTCTAGACCTTTCCCATTTCCTTCTTCATTTCTACCACATCCACATTCTTTACTGGATCATTCTTCTTCAATGAACTAGAGGGTTTCACATCCTTGCTTATGCAAAACTTACCATTGTGTCCTAACTTATTGCATTTGTAGCATTTGACATTTTGAACAAGATTACTTTCACTTACTCTAGATCCATATTGATTAGCCTTATGCCCAAATCCATTACATGTGTAACAGTAGCCATTGAAATATTGAAACATCATACCATTAAATATTGGTTTTTCTCTGAACATCAAGCTCTTTACATTATTTGTTTGTTATTTTATTTCCTAAATGAGGTCCCCGAAACCAGTAACATTGTATGGCTGAAGGAAATCCCAGTGGCTACTCAAATTAGAGGCCATCTAATGAGACTAGTTGATGTAGAAACATAAAAGAAAGCATTATGGGGATTCTTTAAAACTTTCTAGGAGAAGATGCAATCTAGAGCAAGGATTCTGAAGATTGTGGCAGAGAAGTATAAAAGTGACATTATCTTTGTGGTTAACAAAGACTATTATATGATGGAGGTTGTTGAGCCTAGAAATGTTTGGATCCCTCAAATGGGATATGAAGTTGCAAAGGATGTAATTAGTGGTCTGGCTAACCATATGCTTAGTATTCCTAGAGATACAACTAAGGGAAGATATGAAATTTATGAGGAAAATTCTATGGAAGTGCATATGGAGCACAAGAAGAAGGAGATTGGCATAAATGTTTAGAAGATGAATGCACAAGTTATAGAGATTATGGGAATTCCTAAGGACTTTGTGGAGAAAGCTAAAAACATTTCCAGTTCTCCGGAAGGTGCCCCCAACACAAGAAGATTAGGTAGAACTACTACACCTTCTTTAATTTCCCCCAAGTCCTCTAGGAATAAAGCTTTTGCTAGTGGAACAAAGAGAAAAGATTCAATGGTTAGTACTCTGATTAAATAACAAAATATGCCTATGAAAGAAAAGAATGCTCTAATAAAGCAACAAAGTGCCCCACAAAAGAGGAAAGTTAAATAAAAAGAAAAAAATGGAAAGATGTAAGTTCTAAGGTAGAGGAAGAAGAGAAAGAAAAAGAAAAAAAGAGAAAGATGTAAGTTCTAAGGAAGAGGAAGAAGAGGAAGAAGAAGAACCTCTCACTAGGAAGAGAAAATGTGGTGTGACTAAAGAAGAGACTAGAACAAAGAAATTCAAAATAGAAATTGTAGACTCTGATAGTGATGCAGAGGTAAAAAAGGAGAAAAAGGCTTATATAATTCATGTGAGAGAAAAGAAAATTGAGTTTGGAAAGGAGAGAAGACTCTAGAAGTCAAGAAGAAAAGGAAGGAGAAGAACCCTTTGGTAAGAAAACATAATCCTCTGAGGTTAGATGCATTGTTTAATGGTATAGTTGAGCATGAAATATTGGAACAAACTGCTTTCTTGTATCCCACTATGGATGATACCGATAAGTCAACAATTGAAGAGGCAATAGTTAGATACATAGCAACATTTGGTGTTGAATTGAAAGATATTGAAGGCCAATTACTTGAGGATCTCAAAAGTGCATTACTTACAAGAAGAGAAGAGGTAATAAATGAAGATGCAAAATTGAGAACTTTTGCTTTAGATAAAGTCAGTTGTTCTTTTTCTGATGAGGAGAGAGATAAATTAGCTCAATTATACAATAAAGAGTTCAAGACCAAGCAAAGGGTCACAACACTTATGAGCAAAGATAAAGATGATATAGAGAGGCTAAGAAATGAGACTGTTGAGAAGATTGCAAATTTGTTAAAGAAGTTGAGTATGACTTAAATACATGAGGCTTCCAACCATGCTCTTGTAGAGGGTAGGATTAACATCATTGCTACTGTCCTCTTTGCTTAATTTTAGACCTGTAGCTGTTGGGGTTGGGGCTAGTTTGTTGTCGAACATTCTAAATCTCTTCAAGATTTATTTGGCATAATTTTTTTTGTGAAATGAAAATGCCATGGTCTGTTTGTTGGACCTCTATTCCTAGGAAATATTTTAGCAAACCGAGGTCTATCATTTCAAACTCATTTTTCATTGCCTCTTTGAAATCATCAATGAAAATATTACTATTCCCTGTGAAAATTAAATCATCTACATACAAAACAACAATAAGAATCTCACCACTGGTTGCCTTGATGTAGAGTGTGGGATCACTATCACTTTTGCTAAATCCATTACTCAATAGGTACAAATCAATTCTATTGTACCATGCCTGTGGTGCTTGTTTAAGTCCATAGAGAGCTTTCCAGAATCTATACACTTTGTCTTCATTCCCTGGGACTTCATAGCTAGGTGGTTGCTCCACATACACCTCTTCTTTCAACACTCCATTTAAGAAGGCCGACTTTACATCCATTTGAAATACTTTCCATTTGTGTTGGGCTGCAATTGCTAGGACTACCCACACTATTTCCATCCTTGCAACTGGAGCATATGTCTCAATATAATCTCTCCCAAACTACTGTTTGTACCCCTTGATAACTAATCTTGCCTTATGCCTCTCTATTCTTCCATCATCATTGCTCTTGGTCTTATAGACCCATTTTACTCCAATTACTTGCTTGTTGGGAGGCATATCAGTTAGCTCCCACATTATACTCCTCTCTATTGCATCCATCTCCTCATCCATAGCTTCACACCATTTTTTTTCTTTCACAACATCCTCAAAATATATCAGATCACTATGAGAAAATAATGAAAAATTTATACTTTCATCAAACTCTTCATCATACCTTTCATTTTGGTAGATCTCCCTTAGACTCTTGGTCTTTCTTGGCATTAGGGAGGTGAGAGTGGGGTCTGAAATCTCACTACTGTTGTTTCTTTGCTAAGAAGACCCTGTTTGTGCATTGGTCTAGAGCGATCTAGAGCTATTGGGAGTTATTGGGGGCTCCATAACACCATCTTGTTGTACTTCATACTCTTTTTCTTCATCAATCGGTGTTGTCAGGAGCTATACGGAGCTGTCAATATCTGTCAAGCTATCCCATGACTCATCCTCTAATAACTCCACATCTCTACTGATAACTATTTCTTGGTGACTGGGTTATACAGTCTGTAGGCTTTGGACTCTTCACTATAGCCCATGAAGATACACTTCTCACCCTTGTCATCCAACTTTTGCATCTTCTCTTTTGCAACAAGTGCATATGCCACACACTCGAACACTCTCAAGTGCTCAACCGTCCACTTGCATTTTTCCCATGCCTCTTGTGGAATGTTTTCACAAACTACCTTTGTAGGACTTCTATTTATCAAATATACTATTGTTGCTACAACTTCACTCCAATATTCATTTGGAAGTCTCTTGGCTTTAAGCATACTTCTTTCCATCTCCACAATGGTTCTATTTTTCCTCTCAACCACTCCATTTTGTTGTGGAGTATAGGTTGTTGTTAGCTCCTTCTTAATGCCTTTTTCCTTGCAAAAATTCACAAAATGATTAGAGATATACTCTCCCCCTCTATCTAACCTTAGGACCTTGATGAAATGTCCACTTTCCTTTTCAACCTAGGCCTTAAACACTTTAAACTTGTCAAATGCTTCATATTTATGTTGTAAGAAATAAACCCATGTCTTACGGTTGTAGTCATCTATGAAAGTCATAAAATATTGGCTCTTACCAATAGAAATTGTTTGCATAGGGCCACACAAATCAATGTGCACCAGCTCCAATGGTGCTCTTTCCCTTCTAGAATTTCCCAATTGAAAAGGCTGCCTATGTTGCTTGCCTAAAATACAGGCTTCACATCTACCACTAAAATCTACAGTGGTTGGAAAACCTTTAACCATACCCTTTCTTGACAAAAGATTCAAACCATCATAGCCTAAGTGTCAATACCTCAGATGCCAAAGCTTAGAAGGGTCTTGAACGACTGTCTCGAAGGCTTCTTGCTACTATACTGCTGTACATTTTCCATGCTTGGGGGTTGCAGCTGTGGACTGAGCTGAGAAACACGTCTCTAACCTCAAGGGAAACATTCTATTCTTTGTCATTGGCACTGCTGCAATTATTTTCTTGCTTCCATCCTTCTCATAAATGATGCATTCACCCCTTTCCATCAACACTTTGTAGCCTTTTTGGATCAGCTGTCCAATACTCATGAGATTGTGCTTTATACCAGGGGAAAAATATACATTGTCAATCTCCTTCTTCTCACCTTGCTTGGTTCAAAACATAATAGACCCCTTTCCCACAACTGGATCCATTTCATTGTTCCCCAATTTTATCTCAGACTTGACATTTTTATCAATGAAAGAAAATAAACTCTCATTACCACTCATGTGGTTACTACATCCACTATCTAAAAACCATACTTCATCACTACCTTGCTCATAAATGTTGCACATGATGAAGGCCTTTGATTGAGAACCCTCAGCCACATTTTCATCAACCACATTTGCACTTTTCTTGGAATGATCACGTTGCTTTTTCCAAAACTCACTTGGGTGAAATCACAATACTGTGTCTCACTTTTTGCCCAAGATGGACATTTACATCAATATTTTTAACTGAATCTTCATCTTCTAAGACCTATAGCAGCTAAACCATAAAAAATTTGAAGATGATGTGAACTAGTGATTTGTGGAAATTTGTGTGTAGATTTTAAATATATTTTTTTCAAATTTTTTGAAATAAATCATGAATCTTTCAACATCTCCTTTAATAACTGGTTTTAGACAAAAAACAACATTTTCAAAAAGTAACGTTTGTGTCGTACAACATAACTTTTTTTCTATAAAGGATTAAATTCTATTTTTTGGAATATAGATTCTCAACATCAATATCTAGGGAAATGATATTTTTTCATAATTTTTTGTTGCATATTTTTTTTAATTAATTTTTTAAGTCACTATAACTATAATTTGGTCATACCTGTGTGTCATACAACCTAACTTTTTGTGTATATATCAAAATCTATTTTTTATTTTTTGGGTGAAACAAGGAAATCAATATCTAGGGAATGGGTATTTTTTGAATTTTTTTTTACAATGGTTTACTATTTTTCCACCTCTGTACAACAAAGAGCTTGATGTTGAGAGAAAAACCTATGTTTAGTAGAGATTGAAAATTAAATACATGATAAAATGAAAATATATCAAACCTATACTTGTTGGAAAGCTAGTTTCAAGGGCTACAATCTTGAAAAATACAATTTTTAAATGATGTTATTTAATCCCTCAAAAGGTAAAGAAAAAGTGGTTTTTTGCTAGCATTTTGATAGTTGTGAAGGAGAATCCATTGTGGGTATGATTTAATACTATAGGGGTTCTATCCAAGGGGGTTTGATCTAAGGGGGTATTTTCTATCCCTCTTCAATTAAAACCCTTTAGATGGAGCTTCTCAAGACTTAAATCATTAGTTTTTTCTAAAAATAGTGATTTCAGGCAAAAATCAGCACATCCCAAAAGTGAGACAGTATTGTGGCAGCACCCACTTGCATAATGACAAAACTTATGGCAATAATAGCATTCAACATTGTTCTTGTCAAACCTATGACTCAAATTTTTGTTCTTCTTGGCTTATCCTAAGGTATGTCAATGGCATGAAAGGCTATGGAATTATGTATACCACCTCCAATGAGTTTCAGCTGGTTGGGTACACAGGTAGTGATTGGGCAGGAAGTTTAGATGATAGGAAGAACACATCGGGATATGTGTTCCACATGGGTTCAAGAGCTATATCATGGGAATCAAAGAATTAACCCATAGTTTCTCTCTCCATAGCTAAAGTGGAGTACATAGCAACAAATGCAGTAGCATGTCAAGCCATTTGGCTTAGAAGAATTGTAGACTTGAATGAGGAGCAAGAAGATGGTACAACCATATTTTGTGACAACGTGTCTTCTATTGCATTGACTAAGAATCCCATCTTTCATGGACGAAGAAAACACATTGAAATCCGCTACCATTTCATAAGGGAGTTGGTGGAGCATGGAGAGATTGAACTTCAGTACTGTAGATCTGAGTAGCAGCTTGCCGATATTTTCACAAAGGCATTGTCAAAAGACTCCTTTGAATGCCTAAGAGATAGGTTTGGTATGATGAAATGCTAAAGAACTTCAGTTCTAGAAACTCAAAAAAGTGCCAGAAATCTAAACAGGTCTAGGCAAGATAGCTCTAGAACACCAAACAAGTGCAAACAAGATATTCCAAAAAATTGCTCTGAAAATTTAGCTCCAAATTTTTTGAATGGTGATGAAAAATAGAAAGGCTCAAGATTAAGGGGGAGTGTTGGAATTAATAATCTTGAGCAGCGTCAACCAAATGCATTAAATGCTTAGTCAGAAGAGATCCGTTGGGATCTTCCCCCCCTTGCCATGTCTGACATCCTCACTGGCCAGTTAATGTTTCTGGTAGTGAATTAATTTCTGGTGGTTGAATTTGAAAATGAGCGGCAGCTTTTTGGAAAAGGTAAGAAAGACAAAAAGGAAGAATAAAATGTTTAGAGTTGAAGAACAAGAAGGGAATGTTCAGGAGAACAAGACAAAGAAAGAAGAAGAACCTACATCAGTAGAAGATATTGCACAGAGTGTAGAGCTCCAGTGCTCCAGAATATTTGCAACAGCAACACAGAGTAGCACATAGAAAGCTCTGTTGCACCGAAATCTGGGCAATTTGTTGTATGAAGGAAATACAAAGGCATAGTTCTATTTTTTGTATGTAAACATTTTTAATGTAATTTTTGTGTATGAATGAAATATAAAATTATTTTACCTCCTTGTCTTGTCTCCTTGTTCTCCGTGTTTTCATCGTTGCCCACTTCAGTTGGGATTCGATTTTTCCCAACACCCCTAGCAAGAACCTATATCTGGCACTTTTTGAACACAAGATTATAATAATCTACTAGTATATTTGTCTATCAATTTCAACTGAGACTTGAAATTTGAATAAGAAAGCCTTTTTGAACTATCATATAGCAACAAAGCAAATGTCTTCCAAGGGGTTGTATTGAGTTTGATTTCATGACATCCAATTTCCCATCATCTCACAAGTTCCCCGAGAACATATTCATTTCAACTTTCTATCCAATTTTCCTCTTATATGGAATTCTTCAAATACCTGCACAAATTTAGTCACTTCTAACATGGCAAAGTAGGTTGTCAGTGAATTATACCTTGGCCAAAGCCCTCCTATCAAAAATCTAATAGACAACCCCATTTCAAGATGTGGATATGGAGAATTCTCTTAAAGGTAATGTTCAATCAAAGACATTAGATTTCCACAGTCCATGTCATTAAGATTTTGTTGCTTCTGGATTAAACTGTGTGTTAGTTTTTGAATCAAATTTTTGGATCATGGAGTATGATCTGAAACATTGATTCAAAAACTAATACACTCTTTAATCCAGAAGCAACAAAATCTTAATGCTCAATCATCAACTAGGTAGTTGTCATCGTCGTTAAATAAAAAAAAATTCCAATAAATAATCTTTCATATAAGAGTTATTTTCTAAGTAATTCATCAAGGATTTCATTCAAAAATTACCATCCATTGGTTAGTTCTATCTTTGCCTAATTCTCACTAGATATTAGTGGTGTGATTCTTTTACTCCTCATAAACCTCCATTGAAACCTTAACTAAAGATGATTCATTGTGCTCTTGATGGAACCATACATGTATTAATGAAACATAGAGGACCATCATACCTGTAGCTATTGCATCTCCTTCACAATTTTCTCAAGTGAGGAGCGATGACCATAGTTTACTTCTCTTTCATATATGTCCAAAATATCCATTTGTAATGGTTCTCTATCCATTCTGTAAGGGCACCTAACTTTATTAATTGTGATGTTTCATTTTAAAATAATTATTTTGGATAATTTAATTATGTGATTTCTTATTTACATGCTTTATAAAGCTTTCTTTAAATTCTATTTTGGGTATGAAGTGATCGTTTTCTTGGCATGTGAAAAGCCATGTTGCTTAGTTTTTTAAAAAATGAGTGAAGAAGGGGAAGGCGGATAGGGGAGGTACAGGTAGCTCGGGGATAAGAAGCACTTGTAACTACCTCTTTTGATAGAAATAGCTTTCCGTTATGTTAGCATGGATGTTCTTTTCTGTTTCCTGCAGAGCATATATGAATACAAGTTTAGAAGTATTTACAGCAACATTAATAGTTGTTCATACTTGTTCTTTCATCTCTTAACGTTCGGCTTAGAATTCATCATCACCTCAAAGCTTATGCTGCAAGTGTCTATAAAGCCGTCTTGTGGTCTCCTATAGTTAAGTGTCTCTAAATTTAAACTTACTTTTATTATTTATATGCTCATTCTTCTATTTAGCTGGTAATAATGAAGTTTTATTTATTTTAATTCCATGCATAGTATTAGTTGTTTTCAATCCAGTATTGTAGTGGTGAAGATGCTTCAGAACAATGGTTTGGTACGCTTAACCAGAGAAATCATGTTTGAATTTATAATATATATATTTATGAGTAAAGATGTCAATGAGTATGAGTAGGATCTCTGAATTCCTTTCCTTGGAAGTCTTTAACGCTTCACCCTGAATCTATTTTAAGCATATCCAACAATCATGGTATTCCAAAAAAAATTGCTTCTCTTTTAAAATAACGCCTTGTCTATGTCATAACATTTAGCATATAGGTTGATTGGATCATTTCCAATTACAATATCAGTTACTTTAGTAGGGGAGAGAGGCCCATAGTGGAGCGGGGTCTAATAGTGGGGATAAAAGTAGTCCTCAGTGGGTCCCATAGTGAAGCACCTTAATATCCAATTGCAAAACACTTTTTATCCATAAAATACACAAACTGACAAATCATGTCATGCCACATCAGCGCACCAATAAAACATTACTTAGTGCACCACTATCGGTCTCACTCTTTTTTGGGGCCTTTTTCTAATACCTAAACAAAAAGCATGTTGATGTGGCCCTAAAACGAAATATAGAAGCACGTGAGTTGTCAAATAAACTATTGTACAAAATTCAGAGTGATTTGAAATTTCCACGTAGGATTTTGAGAAAGGCGAAGTTAGAGTGCTCCACTATAGGCCCCTCTCCCCTAGTATACTCTCTATTTTATTAGATGTATTATTTCCTACGAATTTATTTTCTAAATAATAATTATGGTAGAATTGATAGTATTTATGGTGGATTCTATCTTTCTTATAAATTCTCCTTCAGTTATCTTGGCTATTAAGTGTTACTATAATCTTATTGATCTTGGTAAAGTTTTCATCACTTTTGATAAAGATGTTAAGATTACCATAGTTATTAATTGAATTAGTGAAAAATCATTTTGCTGCTAAGATGTATGATCCTTGTAAGTTGATGGTTTAACCATTTGAGCTTATCATTTTAAGTCGTTATTATTTTATCGGTAATTGTTAATGATAGTTAATTTGGGAATTAGATTAAAAGAATTGTTTACTTGTACGGAATAGGAAATAGAAAATGGCTAGTTTATTCTTATTGTAATTATTTATGTTAAATGCTTTCCTCCTAAATGAAAAATAAATATCGAGTATTGACTTAATCATGTTGTCATTTCGATACAAAAATATCCGAGTTTATAAATTTATGTTAAAGTTGATAGTCATGAAAATATATTGATTTTCTTGACGAAAGGTTGTCTATAATAGTTGCATGTTTACATGCAATTATACCTTTTCATATTGTTTAGGTAATTGTAAATCTTAGTGCTAGTCGATCTCATATGAGCTTAGAGTTTGATATTTCTTGAAGGAAAATGGTTGCATAATCAAACATTTTATTATTTTGTAAAGTTATGATGACACAATTTGTCTTTCCTATATATGAATGTATTTGTCTATGTATTGGATTTTATCGAAGAATTAGTAAGGGTAACTATCTTCAAATGTTGACTTGGTTGGAGTCTTATCTAAAATAGAAAATGATTAGATTAATGCCTCAGTTGGAAGTATAGACATTTTTATTGTAATTTCCAATACGATGTGATAGTGTAATTAAATAGGTGCACGTTGTTGATTAATAATCATTATTTCTTTACTTTTATTGGAATATTTGAATTACTAGGAATATCTTGTGCTTACTATTATGGTCAAGATGTTTCAATGTTTCATAAAGAAAATGAGTTATTATGGTTATCTTGTGATATGTGGTTTGAGTTGCCCTGAACTACGAAGTCTCTATGCTACGCATATGTAGGCTAGCCATCATGAGCCCTGAGACATTAGGTCGGCCCCTTAGCCTGGCTTTAGGTCTCATTATCATGCACATTGATAACTATTGTGTATATTTATTGACTATGCGAAAACTAATGTTTGCATTAAGTGTGCAGATCCATATTAGTTAAACATGCAGGATACTGAAGTTGAAGAAGTATTTTTCCATTTTACAAGTGAACAATCTTACATCACATATTGTAATGAATTTGTAATTGCATAAGAAATGTTTATATCTTAGATCTTCATTAATAATGAATGATACTAAATTTTTACTTAATTATATTTATTTTATTATTGTTAATTATTGTCAATTTCTTGAGTGGGCATTACACATTCAATTGTATCATGTTGTGGATCAACACCAGATTCAAGTAGCATTGTCATATTCATCATCTTGAATATATAAATATGTAAGTTCCTTCCAATGCTGCTACTCATCACAACACAGATTACCCTGGGTATATAAGTCATGTTGAAAATAATTTGATATGTTCACAAGCTTGCTAGGGTGATATCTAGCATATAGGAAGCTTGCTAGGGTGATATCTAGCATATAGGACGCCTCAGCTCCACTTTCCATCAGATGTATGAGTTCATCATAGCAACCTCTACTTTGATAGTAATCACTAACCATTCCCCCTAGTCTTGCAACTCCATGCATATATTCACCAGGGAATGCAAATATGGACCGGAGGCCACTTTCCATCAGATGTATGAGTTCATCATAGCAACCTCTACTTTGATAGTAATCACTAACCATTCCCCCTAGTCTTGCAACTCCATGCATATATTCACCAGGGAATGCAAATATGGACCGGAGGCCACTTTCCATCAGATGTATGAGTTCATCATAGCAACCTCTACTTTGATAGTAATCACTAACCATTCCCCCTAGTCTTGCAACTCCATGCATATATTCATTAGGGAGTGCAAATATGGACCGGTAAGTTGCAAACATTTTATGCTCCATATAGTGAGGACTTGATGCAATGGGAAGAATTGCTATCTCATGTCTCTTTCCCTACAAATCAAAAGACCTAAGCTCATGTGAAACCTCCAAGAAGAACCTCCACCAAAACCATCCAACCTTCTCAAATCAGAACGTTCATCTGAGGTACCTAATTCATCTGGCAATGTACCTTCTACAGTTAGGCCAACATCAACATCACATAGAAACCTGTGATATAATGCTCTAAAAAATGCAACAAGATCTCTTAAAGGAAAGTCTTGAACTCTAATTCCAGCTCCACCATCAAGAAAAAGGTGTAGATAATACTGCCCCAAACATACTTCTTTTGACAAATTGGGATATTGAACTGAAAACTCTGCGTAATTCCAAGACAATTGGACAATAGGCTCCAGTCCCATCTTCTCCTCATCTATGCCACCTCCAAAACCAATGACACCCTCAGTTCGTCTCTTCTCAACATGTAAATTATGAACTTTAGCCAGAAGATCCTCCCTTAATTCCTGCCTTGTCCGCTCATTTCAAATCAGATCTGCATGGTTATGATCAAGACTGAATTCTCACTAAAATTTAAGCCAATTACAAAGCAGGCTATGAAAGCCCACATGTTTATTCTCCATGACAACCTGTGCAGGTGCAGGAAAGCCAAACTATGAAATGTCTGTATTGACATCATACTCAACTAAATCTTCCATTCTTGAATTCCCTAATTGGGAGAATGTTAAATTAGATCCTCTAAAAGGAACTACAGGTGAAGCACCATCATAAACTAGATTCCTTGAAGAAAATGATTCATTGACTAGATTACTAAAGTTTACAGTTGAGTAAGGAACCTCTTCTCCATGTGAATTTTCATTTGATTTCAGATTGTCATCGACTACAATAGCATCCTCCTCTACAATAGTATGCAAACAATCTATGTCTTAAGCTATCCACTTGATGTGCATAAAAATGCATCTAAGTAATAAACCTTGAGATCCTATATGCATCAGAACTACATTATTCATTTTTCTGTCTAAATGGAGAATCCATCATATGCCTCACTAATGAGGCTCCATAAATGTCTATGGAATTATACTCAGGTAAAGGTTGACATTTCTTCAGTTCACAATCCATGCAAAAATATGAGTCTGTAAGCCACATGCGCAAAGCATGAACTTTCACAACTAGATACTAGTGCAAAGATTAGAAGGGTAAGTAGGTGGACTCATCTCCTATAAAAAGGCCTTTAATGTTTTGTTCACAAAAATGGCATTATTGTAGATGCTGCTACCAGTCACACATTTTGAACATTTTAGTACACCCTGCAAAGATGCATCTTACATGTGATTCATTCATAATGTAAGTCCAAGATACTGACAATAAGAAACACCATCCTTCACACCTTCCTTCCAACTGAGTCTCTCAAAGTCATATCCTCTATATGAGATATCCTTGCATTCATTGTATTCTTGTGTAACATCTTGGAGTTGGTTTTGTCAAGACCAACTAGGTGGGGATGACAACATGGGTTGGATCGAAAATTAGGTTTAAAATTAAGGGAAACAACTTTAGATTGATGCAAGTTATTATTTATATTATTCTATTATCTTCTTGCATGTGAATTTTTATGAATTTATAGAATGATTATCAAGTATATCTTCTTACTATTTGCCATACCTCTGCTATAACTTCTTATTTATTATTTTAATGGTTAAATGTAAGTTTGTAACCCAATAATGCACTAATCTTGAAGACCCAAATCTTTCACACATGCACTTAAAAAGAAAATTATTCACAAGTAGCCATAAGCAGGTTAGAATAAATATTTTCAACTCATGGTTGATGGAAAATATTAACCAAAATATAATTATTATATTCTTAGAGAATCATTTTTAGCATTTCCATACTTTGTCAATATGTAGGAAACTTTAAATGAAACTATCTAAAGATATCATTGCATTGTCATTGTCTATAGATACATGTGTAAAGTATTGCATCGGTTTTAAAAGACGTTTTTGTAACTATTCATACTTAATCTAGTGATAGAATTGGGGTTTGAGTGTGCAACTTAGGTATAGTTGTTTTTTGTTATTTTGATTTTCCATTTTGTTTGATTTGAATGTCTATTAATCCATACCTCTAGGAACACCCTACTAGATTTAATATGAGATTGAAGAGAAGGAGAGTTTACCCACTCTCACAGGTTAGCATTTAACCTTCCTAAATTTATAGATGATTCTATCTTAACTTCCTTGATAAATCCCTAACCTTGAAGGTGAAGAAAAGATCTAGGATTTTGAACCTACTATTTTTGGACCTAACAGGTTGAAGGACTATTATTTACTGAAAAGGGAGACATCAAGATGCTAAAAATCTATGGTGACTCTAAGATAGTAATTATACAATTAAGGTCCCTCTATATGGATTAAAAATCTCTACTAAAGGCATATAAGCACGACATGCGAGATCTCCTTGAATCCTTTGATATAGTTAATATTCAAGTGGTTCATGAAAAAAACGCCTAGACAAATAGAATGGCCCTCATCAATTTCCATTTTGAGCTTGCTAACGACATACTAAGGAAAAAAGATGGAATTAAGTTTGCAATCAAACTTGTTATGTCTAATAATCAATCCCATGAGATGGTCTTCTATAATGACCAACAAATAGTGGACTTCCTCTAAAATTTGGATAGTTATTAAGAATATCTCACCCCCAAGATTGAAGAGGCTTATGAAGATTAGATCATTTAGTTAAAAAGTAACAAATTTCCCAAAAGAGTGGTTACTCTAGAAGGCATATTCATTCTTGATGAATCTTGCAAAGAGAAAAGAAGGATCGTAGCTAGCAAAAGGAACTACAATATGTGGATATTGTTAGAGTTATTTAGCTAGAAAATTTCCAAATCCAAGAAGAAAGTAATATATTATCAACCTGTACAACAAATATGACCAATTCATGTCCTAATATTATGATGGGTTGAGTATGAGCTACACTAAAGGGGTGATGCAACATATAATTAAAACCTAATGAGAAAGCATATAAGTTAGGTAGAAGCAAATGATAGTGAATCCAAATATTGATATAATATAACAAGATTTATCCAAGGTGGTGAGCTAAAAAATAATCTACCCCATCAAGAACTCAACGTGGGCATCCAAATTATTTTTCGTAAGGAAAAATAATGAGAAAATTAAATCCTATAAAGTTTTGAGAAATTCTTCACAATCCAAATAGAGGTATAAACACAAAATGATATATGTATATAACAAGGGCAATTTATCAAGGACTTGATCAAGGTGGAACATGAAAGAACACTTCAACTATCTAAAACAGGTGTTTTAGATGTGTCAGCAATTTAGGATTTCTTTCAATCCTAGAAAGTGCATATTAATGGTAACTACAACGTGAGGCCTACAAACACCCAAAATAATATTTAATTAAATAAATATTTTTTATTTAATTAATTAATTTAACCCATTCCCTTATCCTAATAATCAATTAAATAAATATTCATTATTTATTTAAATAATTTCCCCATTACATTTATCCACCACTGATTAAAGTCAATTAAACGTTATGCACTTTACTAATTTGAAGGGGTGTATGTTACGGAGATATTTGTGTCCATCTCATGTCTTCATAGTGTTTATTGCCTAAAGTGTTTGTTCTTATTTGTGACAACCTCAAATCAAGTGCAGTAATGAAAGGCTGAGGGATGAGGACACTTTTTCAAAGAATTGCAATTAAAATCCTTGAAATAAACTTTTATGTATAAAGAAGACTGAGGACACAGCACATAAAAAAACAGAAAATTAGTCCAAGGATGTGATGTTTTATCAGGAATCAACTGCATAGTTTTTTGAGTAAATCTCATAGAGATTCATAAGAACATGTCTCTTATGAGCATGAATGGTCCACTTACATTCATTGTATCTAGGTGATGTTCACACGGGTGAACCATCAGGACTTCCCTGGAGGTCACCCATCCAATACTACTCTGACTCAAGCGTGCTTAACCATTCATGCTCATGAGAGATGGGTTCTTGTGAATCTCTAATCATGAAATCTGGTCAATAAGATTGACTTAAAAAACTGTGTAGTTGTCTCCTCATAAAACATCACATAATTTGAGACAACGAAAAACACCATCTACTCTATAGTCTACAGATTAAAACTGAGCTGCACAAACAAATATAGACAAAAGCAAAAGACTTTGAGCAAAATTAAAGGAAAACTTGAAAGTAAAACATGAAAATACAAAGAATTTGCTCGGAATATGAAGTGAATTGTTAAATCTTGATGTATAGTGATAACAGACCTTCACTTTCTTATTCATTTCTCTAAATGCTTTGAATGTCACCTAAGATCAGGATTCAGAACTTCATACAATTACTAAGCATAATGTAGTTCCTGCTAAGTCTGACAATTGTGCTGTCCCACTGTTGAGCAAATAAGTAGCTGTTTTCTGTGTCATCTCAAATCTAGACTATGAATTAAAGATATCAAAATGTCTTTAAGTATTGATACAAAGAGAAATAGCACTTGATCTTGATTAAAGTTCTTGGACAGTTGTCTTTACGGTTAGTAAGAACAGACACCCATCTTTCTAGGATTTGGTACCGTATGAGCTCGATCTAGCTGTTTGGACAAGAGCATTTTTTCATAATTGATCATCTTTCTTTCAGGCAAGCATAGCATAGGAGTGTATCTTCTACCGTCTGACTTATCATTAAGTTGTGAGACAACTTAAGAGTTTGTTATTCCTGAATATAATCACAATATGCTATTGAACTCGTTGTAGAAAAATAAATAGCCCAATTAGAGCTCAAGCTTTTATTGTCAAAAAATTAAAAAACAACATAAACATAATACATCCGTTCCGAAGTGTGTATAAAAAATAATATATACAAGCAAAAGTGACAACTGCAACATAGAAAAAGAGTAGTTCTCCCTGCTTCGGAATTATGTGGTGGATATAGGCTGTGTTGGGATATCCAAAATTTTATCACCCTGAAAAGTGAAAACTCATGGGAGATTTGCACATTCATTGTAGAAAAATAAATGGCCCAATTAGGGCTCAAGCTTTTATTGACGAAAGAATAAAAAATTACATAAACACAATACTTCTGTTCCGAAGCTGTGTAAAAAATTCTCAAGCTGTGTATAAAAAAATTCCGAACCTGTGCATAAAGAAATAACATATACAAGTAAAAGTGACAACTGCGACATAGAAAAATGGTAGCTCTCCCTACTTTAGGATTATATGGTGGATATAGGCTGTGTTGGGATATCCCAAATTTTATCACCTTGAAAATTCATGGGAGATTTGCTCAGAGGTGAGGGCATTAGCAAGGGAGATTTACACATAGGTGAAGGAATTTGCAAAGGAGATTTGAATCGAGGCGAAGGAATTAATAAGGGAGATTTGCATTTGGGCGATTGGTTACTAGAGGGAATCAAACACTTAGGTAATTTATAATTTGACGGAGATGTGGGTTTAGGCGTTCGGTTACTAGAGGGAGTCATACACTCGGGTAATTTGTAATTTGAAGGAGATGCACATCTTGGTGATAGGTTCACCCGCTCTAAAGCCATGGCACGAAGTTCAGAAGGGTAATCTGCAACACATCCAATGCGAGGACCAGCTCCTGAAGACCATTTCAAAGATAATTGCTTCCCCAGCTGATATGATTGAATTGCTTTTTTCGAGTTAAACCTCAAGAGCAACTTTCTATGAGGAACTTCCGGCTTTTCAATTTCAAGATCTTCTGACATACTTATATTGGAGGGCATAGACCCTTGACTTTCTTTCTGTTCTCCAGTTGTTATTGTTTCTGTACCCACATTGCTTTGTTCTATCATGGAGCTTTCTTGAGAAATAGTTAGTTGAGCCGAGTCATTAGAATTGGATATTTCACTTTGATTTGCCAGCTGAGGGAGCATAAAACTATCCCCAGATTTGTCTCCACTTCCATTCTGTTCATGGTCACAAGGAGGGTTTCTTTCAATGCATGCCTCAGATTGAATATTTCCTTCCAGATTCTCAGTATGATGGCTTCCCTCTCTATATAACTCTGGACTGGCAACTTCGTATGTACCCTTCTGTAAAATGAACACCAACACAGCTTCAGAAAACTTAGAATAATCATTCATTTCTGAGTTTAATCCAAAAGCTTGCATAAAATTTCATGGACTGTGGAAAACTCATACCAACTAATGCATCCCTGTACAATATACTAAGGCACAGAAGAAAGAAGACCAACATCCAGGAAAATCTAAGCAAATTCATTGGCTCAACATTTCTAAGGGAATTCCATATGCATACAGCTAAAGTATGCAGCTTTGCATAAAGAAACCAAAAAATTATCAGTATTTGCTTCTAAAACTCTCATCTTCTGATTCAAACTTTTAATTTCTGATATTAAAAAGAATGGAAATGGAAACTCTGATAATGTAAAATTGCAAACAACAGGACAAATAATTAAATATCTGAAACAAGATGAAAGTAAAACACAGTACACACTGTACCAAAAAGTTTGAATGTAAGTATATATTGAACGGATAGAAGATAAACTCAAATAGAGTTATATTTCATCAAAGAAAATACACACCTCAACATTAGAAAGGTCAATCCCATTTCCCTCCAGAAAATTAAGTAGCTCTGTGAAATTTTGTTCAGTTGGAAGATAATGTCCACTATGTGGCCAAATGGCCTGCAGAAACAAGCAAATAAAATATAAAATTAGATCAGAAGTAATACATCCAGTTCCACAGCACAAAACATGATCTTGAAATTCAATTAAACCTCCATAGAAAACAACTTCCAGAGCATTAAAAAATCCTGATATTTATATTTCCCACTCGTAATAGACATGTTTAAAGAATCATAATAGACTACCTTAAGAATTCCATCTTCTACTCTGAATCTTCCAGCTGCAGATGTAGCCCCTCCAGCTAGAAAGCTAGAATGTTGAAATGTCCCTTTCTTTTTCTGAATAGGCAGTAATATAAGGACTGTGTTAAAATTAATCCTAACCCTAACTCAGAAATGAAGACTTCATATGTACATATCCAAAGATGAGAGAAGGACATCAATGTTTGAGAAAATAAAAACAGCTCCAAACTTTAACTTCAATTAGAATTTTCCATATAGATGGTTGATCTAGAAATACCTGACCAACATACAGCTTTTTTGATGTGCTCATTACAAATATCCACTTTAATCCTTCAGAGCCACTCCTTGTATCAATCAATTGCCCATTTTGCTTGTATACAAGTTTCCCATCTTGGGGAATGAACTCATACTGCTCCCTCTCTTTCTGTAATGCAAGAAGTAGATGACTATCAGACGTGTTAAACAAATAAGCTATGCAAGTTTACTGTACTATGTCTATATTAGAAGCTAAACTGTAGAAATCTACCCATAGATCATCATCTCTGATTCTATGTAGCTAACACATTGCCAAACATCAGAGCTCCTGAAATGGCACAGGAATAGAGCAAGCTTGCATCTCTATAATTTCATATTTCAATAAATATGTTGAAGGATGCAGCAAGGATCAATCAGCTCTCAGTTGTGGAGGTTAAAAAGCAATTTAATTTAAATATAGGAGATTGGGCAGTAAACCTATAATTTGTACAAGCCAAAAATCAAAATCCTGTACTTATGATGATAAGTAACCTAGATACCCTCTATAAGAGAACACAACATTGTGCCAAAACGAATACCAACCTGATGTAGGAAACCTTTTCTCACAACTCCAACATTCTAGCTAGGATAACAATTTTGATTTTTTTGACAAGACCTTAAGCCTAAACAGTAATGTTTTGTCACTTTTTCTTTCACCTTTGTCTACTCAATCCAGGAAATTTTAAATGATATCTAGTGGAACCATTTTCAGACTATGTATCTATTTCTTGTGCAGAAGAATCCTTGAGGGCAATCATCTAGCTAGAGAGGTAAGCACAGATTCAATTATGTTAAAGAATATTGGAACATCAGCACCATTTTGAGTTGAAAATGCATATCAACACAGTCTGCACAGCAGGAGTTTATTGTCTGGCTTGCAAAGCCAACATAACCACCGCCTAGCAGTTCCCATTTGACTTATTGGGATGAGTATGTTACAAAAAGTAAAGCAAGCAAAGGTTAAAATCTTACAGGACCAAGATATTTAATGCGTTCCTTTTGTAGTTTTGACCTGGGGCAGACATTCTGAAGGTCCAAACACTTTCCATCTCCGATATCCAACCTGTATTAACAAGAAGTTTACTCAGTTCCAATGCTCACCAAACATGCCAAAATGTAGTAAGTTTTGTTCAACCAGATTTATTCACAAAAAGTATTATGAATGAATGCATTGCAAGTCATTGGCATAAAGCCTACAAAGGCTTATTTGTATAGAATATAAAAGCACAAGAAACTTAGCAAATATAGCAAACTATATCATGCTCCTTACCTCCGACTCAATTCCTATAAAAGAATCGAGTCAGGAGAAGGAGCATGAAACAGATAAAATGCGAAGGTAAGGGGAACAGAACATCTAAGAAAACCAAAGACAACTTTAAATAATGAAAAATTATATTGCAATTGTTGGTCAATCTTTCAGCTTTAAGTAAGAAATCTGAGTACAAAAATACCATTCAAGAATTACACTATTTTCCTATTTATTATTGCCAGCTAGATATAATCAGTTCAGACATACATGAAATATTGCCTCATATTTTAGAAAACTTTGACGTTTCAGTTTAAATTTTAGAAAACAATATTGTAAAGGTCATTGTGTAGAGCTTCCCCAGATTTTTTTTTTAATCTCTCTTTGCATAGAGAGAGTTTTTTTTTTTTTTTTTTAATTTATTCATAACAATGCATAATATCTGAAGTGTTTATTGCACAAGTATATGATGTATGATAAAAATGGCTATTAAAAGCGAACTCACCAATAGAAAAATGGTTGCACTGTGTCACTTTCAAACCAAGCATCATAATAAAAATGTAGATTATGCCCATACCGATGTCGTGGATCAATCTGCATACACCAAACAAACAATCAATATAAGACATCATGTGGCATCTATCATTCAATGCCATCTTAAGTAAGCATATAACAATCCATCTTGTTTCCTGCTTTGCTCCTACATCTCATTCTCACTGAATCTTTGTTCTTGAAGACTGGCCCCAATAGAGTCTACTATGAAGACAAGACACAGATATACTATTTTTTGTCTACTCAGTTCAGTTCAATGTAATATTACACTAAATTTGTTGTCAGATGGTTAAAACTTAAAATGAGAATTGATAAAGAACTTACAGCCTCCATCCAGTGCTGGAAAGCTAGTTTACGAGCATTTTCATCTTTTGATAAACCCTTGCCCACCTGTGAACAAGATCATAAACATTACATTCAGAAGTCAAACCAATCAATGTCAAGCTTATGTTATAGACAAAGCCTGTCTAACACTGCAACCACGGCCATCAAAAACATAAAGACTCTGTGGAATTATTAATGATACAGCAAAAACTGAGAGCAGTGGCATCTAGTACTGTCCGAACTTAAATCTAAAGACAAAACTTCTAGTAAAAATACACAGAGCCAGCCAAATATTATTTATCACACCTTGGCAGCTTTTAGTCCAGCACGCGACCAACGGGAAACAGCAGTTTCTGGTTTTCCAATATCAAAGAAGGAGACGGTATTTCTCTTAAGTGTCACAAAGTCTATGGCTTGCCACCTGTGCAATCAGTACAAATTTGTTTTGTTAGTTCATAGATTGATGATTAAAGACAGGCAATACCATGCCCTTGCAAATTTAGCTCTTCTTACATCTGTCTTTTCAAGTCAAGATATTATAAAATGAGAAGAGGGAAAAAAATAGTTTAGGCATATAAACAAAGCTATGATGAAAGCCATTCTTGAAATAACAAGAAAGAAAAACACATCTAGAGGATCAAGTTTGAAACAGACCAGAGCTCCTCAGCCACAACAGCACAGTCAGCAAGGTTTCGTCTTGTTCGGTAACTTCTATACACTTTCTGTAATTTCACTGCAGCTGCATCCACATCCTTTTCTTTATTGATTTCTGGTCCTACAGAAGGCACATCAGAATCTTTCTGCTTGAGGCTGTCTGGAATGCCTGCATCAGAACCCTTCGGCTTAAGACTGTCTGAGATGTCTACATCAGAATCCTTCTGATTGAAACTGCCTGAGGTTTCAGCGTCAGACCTTGAACTACTGTGTTTGAAACTTAATGCTCTTAGCATTGCTGTTTGTGATCCCATATCTTTTGAGCTTATTGATCTGACTTCAGCTGTTTCCAAATTTTCCTTTCTAAAGGTATTTAGTACAAATAAAAATATCCTATGCCCAACTACAATTTTGACAGCTTCCTTCAGCAAGGAAGCAACGATTCCCATATGAGATGCTATAAATTTTCTCCACAAATTCCTCGTACTTCAATGAGATGATCCTAAATATCTGGATTAGCAGCTGTTTGAATGTTGGATGAGCAAGTTCACTGCAACATCAAAGAAGAAAAAGTTATTAGATGCATGCCCATCTGGATCATGGTATAATGTATGTCAACATTTTATTGTCCATCAGAATAAGACACTGATTTTGTCGAATGTTTATAAGAACAAATAACTTGTTTTCTTGCCTTCTTGTAGGAGAGAGGTGTCAGACAAAAGCTTCAAGCATCCCACAACTTTGACATGCTAAGATCACAAGGGCTTGGGATCTCAGAAAGAATAAATGTTTCAATAGTTGAGGTTATTGGCTCTGTCATTGTTGTATATGCTGGCAGATTGTTTGCGCACTTTCAATAGTTTTCTTTTTAATTCAGCATTGGCTGGTAAGTAAATTGATTCAACTTCAAACTCTATGCTCAGGCTCTAATTCTTATATACTAAACCTCAAATTTAACCTAGTTTAAAATTTATTGCTTATAAAGAAGAATATTTACACATGGACGTCTGCATTCAGTAAAAAGAGATATTTTGCCACCATTCTTTCTGAAAAAAACCATGAGATGCAGAAGCATTGACAAGGTTCAGTTTGCTCTCGAGATTGGTCATAAGGTTGAAACCAAGAGGCTAGGTAAGTGGGTGTGCCCCTATTTAGGGTGCCTCAAATGCCAAACCTGGTGTACTAAATAGGCTGAGAGTTCAAAACATATTTTAACCCTTTACAATGTGACTAACAGGAACCAAATCTGCACATACCCACCCAGTTTAGCATCCAAACTATAACTGACACAGGTAAAACAGTGTCAGATTGTGAAACATAAGTTTCACATCAACCCAAATCATTGGTGGAACATTGGACAAAAAAACCTATACCATGACAACTGAATAAATACCAAGAAATTTAAATCAACAAAAGGAAAAAAATGCTACAATCCTTGGGAATAAAAAGAAGCCAGATGCTTGCCTCACCATTAGGTGTAAACTGAAGACAAAGCTTTAAAAGGGTACAGCTCTATTTGAAATTTTAGAAGAAATCTCAATGGAGAAAAGTATAACTTGAAAATGGCAACCATCCAGCTGGCCATGGTCAAACAGTAATATGAGAAACATGGGTCTATGAGTTTGACTCATAAAACTACATGGTTGAATCCTGATAGCAATATCATAGTTTTAGTATTGATGACCAGGGCTTAAATCCTACTCACATCCACCTGTTACCGTAGGGTAATGCTTCATAGAAATGGACTTAAGAAATCAAAACAAAAGGGTAGTTCATGACCTAGCAAAAGAAGATTAGAAAATAATTAAATAAACTGTTAAACAAGATGATATTATTGAGGCTTTAATGGTGGAGCAGATTCAAATCTCCAAATGACATGTAAAGTGTGTTAATAAGACATGTTAATTTTTGATATTGGGTAAGAGATTGCATCCAACTCTGTGTGTGGCAGACCCTGTGTTGAAATTCTGTAGAATACCATATCCAGCTGGGTAGAACACCTCAGCCAACTCTGGTTGCCAGCGTTAAACTTAGGTAGAATACAACAACTTTGGGTGCAGCATACCCATCAGATAAAGATGGGTCCAAGTCCCGAGTGACTTTGTCAAATGAGATACTCAATGCAAAGGGAATTTACCAAGAAAGAAAGACTACGAAATAAACAGGTTACATCTACAGAGTCAATTTGGTTTGCATGTAACATAGGCTTATCCACTCTTTTTTGCAGTTCTATAAGCGTCGACACCAGAAGCCTTAATTACCCCTAGTGCTTGAGCTTAGCCAGCTTAAAATAACTTTTTAAAAAAAATCTACTTACTATGTGCTGATGATATTTTTTCTTTGTATGAACTTTATTAAGACCTTTATTTCAGTTTTCAAAAACTTTGAGCTCTGCTGTAAGGGGTGGGAAGATATGCGGACCATACAAGTCTGCATATAGAATTTACAGGTTGACTCCTCTTTAATTTCCAATAAAGGAAAAAAGAAATAGAAACCACAACCAGAACAAGTTTAGAGTTTTATAAAATTTCATTCCAAACTTATTTTATAATAAATACACCTCTGACTGTAAATATTATTGTAAAGGTCACATGTAAATGAAAGCAAATCAGATCCATTCCTATTGAAAAGTGACTATCCATTAGGAAGATACAACCAGGGAGATCTATTTTACTGTTTATAAGACTTATGTATTTGACTATAAATATAATTCGTATAAGTCAACCATTTGTGAAGTAAACAAACTCCATTTCCCATTCACAACGGACTGTAAGCTCAGAAGTTGCATCCCATAACATCTAGGCAATTGTTCAGAAGCCAAATCTATATGACTATAAATATAATTTGCGAAATTCGCCTATTTATGAAAGCAAATCAATTCCATTTCTTTCTCAAAACTGATTTTGGCTTGAGAACATCTTTATATATAAAAATAACACAAAGCTATTACCAAAATCTGAATACCAGTACCCTTAAAAACAGCATGCCGGTATTCCCTGCCCTAAGAACAATTCAAACTGCCGACCCTGAAAGGATGAGTAGCTCCAAGAAAAGAAGCGTCCTTTGAAGGGAGAGTTAGAAGGATATTCCATACTACGGGTAACTCAGACGTAGAGTACTTCGGCGTGCAAGCAGGAGGCTTTGGGTTTGAGTACTAAATGGTCCATAACTAAATAACATAGTGTCAGAGCTCAGGCGAGCCCTACGAAAAAATATGACTTGAAATGAGTATAAGAAGAACAATCCATGCTCGTAACAGCAATGGAAGCAGCAGCACACCTCAGAATGCAAAGTGGAAGGTCCTAGATTCAAGACTAAGAGGGTCGGCAAACGAAAAAGTTCCCAAAATTTTGTATCGCTAATGCACAAAATAGCTATTCTCAAAATCTAAATAAACTAAAATTGAAATGTGGAAGCCCAAAAAACCATGATACCAACACCAAAAATTCATTTCGGGTGGCCCGAACAAGAATTCACCTTGCAAGATTCGCAACGCATAAGCACCCAAATTAGGCAACTCGCAAAAAATGTCAATGACAAACACCAAAATTTCATTTCGGCTGGTTTAAAACAAGAATTTAACTTGCAAAGCAAAAATTGCAATGAATATGCACCCAAATCATGCAATGAGCAGAGTAATTCTCTGATTGAAAGAGCACTTACCCGAATTCTTAAGGCGCTTGCTCTTCCTCAAAAAATTTCTCTTGTTTATTTCACAGGCATACAGCTATCTTATGTTTGCTCTCATTTATATAGTACAGAACAGGTTTAGAGGAAAGCTTGGTGCAATTTCGGTCTCAGAGAAAAAAACGAGAATTTTTTGGGTATAGGAGTTTGAATGGACTTTCTGAGAAATAAGTTTAAAAATGGAAAAACTCTGCGCCTTCTTGCGACATACGTCGGTTTAACGCGCAATAAAAATAGTTTGACTGTGTGCAGTGCTGCTAGTTTGAAGCAGACATTAACTTGTCATAATTGAGATAAGTAACTACCCTTTGACAAATCAAAGAGGTATAGGTGGCGACGTACTGACCGTCAGGTCTGAGATCAGCCTTGTCAATTGAGGTGGCCTTCAAAGGGTATTTTATTTAAGTTTTTGCGCGGATCGTGATCTAAAAACTGTTGTACAGTATTGAACTGACAGAAAAAGTCAATTAATTTTTTTTAATTGTGATCGATAATCCGAGGTCTGGCTGCTGAATTTATTTTTGTTTTTATATTTGTAATCTGATTTTATTCAAAATATATATACGAACAGCTGTTATGATATTTTTGGAAAGGATAAAAGGAGTCGTACGGATATTGAATTAAATTTTATTGGTAGATTTTAGGTAAGATTTCACGTCAAAATTTAATTTGAATTTTTGTTCTTTACTCTTGCAAACA
Organism: Sequoia sempervirens; assembly: GCA_007258455.2. Taxonomy (NCBI): domain Eukaryota; kingdom Viridiplantae; phylum Streptophyta; class Pinopsida; order Cupressales; family Cupressaceae; genus Sequoia; species Sequoia sempervirens. The sequence continues at coordinate 60,829,300 of VDFB02270651.1, forward strand.
AGAATTAATACTCAATAAATTTGATTGGGGATTAATAATGTTTTAAGTTTTTAATTATAATGAAAAAGTAATTAAAAAGTTTGTGAAGGATTGAAATTTTTAGAATGTAGAAGATTATATGAATGTGAAATTAATTATAAAAAGTTATATACAAGTACAATTATATATATAATTTTTATACTATGTATTAGTGAATTTATTTTATATAATTCATCAATTTTATGATTATAATGGTATTAATGTCGTTTTTTGAATTTGTTGATTAATTTGAAGTTGAATAATTTAGAATTGAGTGATATGTAATTTGATTTGTTTCATTTAATAAACAATCTCTATATATTCATCTTTAGCATTACTTGGAATTAAGATAGATAAAGATTCAATTTTTAAAAATATATTAAAATAAAGCATTGAAATTGTAGTTTCCTAGTAAATATAAGATCTAGAAAATGATGTCGAACATCTAATTTTCTATAAGTGCAAGAGGATAATATATCTAATTAAAATAACGACCACAGTAATTTTTAGATCCATTCTATATAAATCTTATTTTCAGCTCAAATGATGATAAATAAAGCAAGTAGGTTTCTAAAAATAGCATGTTATTATTTTTTAACAAAAATGCATCCCTAGAATAAGAGACGCATTCCTGCCAATAGTTATTGCTAGATAGAGTAGGTATTGCATGATTTGATTTCAAATAATCATGTGTCTATTATAATATATGTTATCTTATTTGTGGGCACAAATTGAGATTAAAGGTATGAATACACCACAGGTAAATTAGATCTTGTGTCTAGATTTTTTATCTTATCAATGAAGTTAGTATTGATTAAATTTGTTGGGTGACATATCTCACCATAGATTTGCACATATTTTTAAATTTATGTCTTTTCAATATCATGATATATACAACATTATTCAATATTATTCAAGACATTAATACGATCGAAATTCAACCATAAAAAATAATGTATTGTGATATTGCTATCAGGATTCAATCGTGTAGATTCAAACTCATTGGCCCATGTTTCATGAGTAGTGGTTCATAAGAACCCATCTCTCGTGATAATGAACGGTTGAATCCAATGGAAATATTTTGCCACCTATCATGTCTATAAACTCATTCCAAATATTTTTCATTGTAAGTAGAAATACCTTTCAAATTAATTTATTTTGCCACCTATCCTATCTATATAATAGTATTCCTTGTCACTCAAAGCATTAATAGGGTTGACAATTTAACCAAAAAAATTAATGCATTGCAATTTCTTTTCAAAAATTAAATGATAATTTATTTTAATTGTAAGTAAAAATACCTTTCAATTTTTTATTTTTTTCAACCTATCATATCTATCCTTGTCACTCAAAACATTAATAGGATTGACAACTTAACTAAAAAAAATTAGTTCATTACTTTTTTTTAATTAAACAATAATTTATTTTTGCAATGGTTGCTTCTAAAATCAACCAATAAAAATTACACAATAATGTCAAAATGTATGACATATACAATAGTGCTCACGTCATTCAAGCAATTAATATGGTTGAAATTTGATTCAATGAATTAGGTAAATATAGATATATTTTAAAAAAAAATTGAATTTGGTACTGATTGTTCTCAATATGAACCAATAAAAAAAAGATAAATGAAATTTTTACAATTATTTAAAATAAAAAATTAAATATAGACTAAGAATTATTGCTCAATTTTTTTAATTCTATGTGATGATTGGTTAAATCGATGAAAGAAATTGAATGCAATGAATGCATAAGTATTCTGCCTTGGCAAAACTAATAAGTGTTTCATATTTTCATTTGAAAGATAAAATGAGCATTTAGTTGGTTCAACAAGTAAATATGTCAATCTAGGACCAACAAGCAATTTGTAATATAGGATTTTCTAGGCAAGTACTTAAACATTTGTATTATACTTGGATTTTTAAACTTATGCACTCAAGTTGACCCAATATTAATGACTAAGATTGCACTTTCTTTAATGTTGAGGCTAGGATTTCAAGATATTTGGGAAGGAGGAGAGAAAAAATTGAAGGGAAGGAATGAAAAATGATGGGAGGACAACTGATTTTCTTTGAAAAAGTTACACAATCTTGAAGTGCATATTTAATCATTAAATTAGGGGGGACTAAAGATTGCACAAAAAGAAGAAATTGATTGAAGTTAATTATTTGATCAAAGTGTTCTTTAGTCACCTACCAAGGAGACCAATGCAATGAAATGAAGTCCTACATATCACTAAATTGTCAAACCCCTTTCTTGAACAAGTAATAAACTTGCCTGGGAAAGTTGATGACTAAATGTTTCTCTTGATATTGAATATGTTTATTCCACCAAATGGAAGAAGAAGCAAATCTAAAACCATGTTGTAATGACCACTCATTCCAAATTAGAAAAATATATAGTTGTTGCTAGACTTTCCAAACACACTGAATAGGAAAGGAGGCTTTAATATGAAAGAATAGCACAAAAAGAATATTGCCCAACCAATTAACATTCTACCATTTTCTTTTAACTATGATTGTAGTTACAATAAGTATTTCCTTGGCTTATCACCTCTAATAGTTTTATTATTTCACATAACTAAGACATAATCATTGAATTTTTGGATTTATACTTCTCAATCTACCTTTGGACCTAGATTGGATGAATTGAGACCAAAAGTAGCTCTAAAGTGAGTAGTACCATCCTATTTAGTCCAAATAAATTGTCATTCTAATTTACTCAAGTCTTCATACCCTTATTATATGGCATCTCGCAAGAAGAAAAGTACAATTGTGGCAAGAAAGGTTCTACTTGCCACGTAAGTTTTCTTAGCCAATAAAAAGTTTTCCATCCAAATTAAATATTTTTTCGTAAGTATCAAGTCCACATCTCAATAAATAATTATCCTAAACCAAATAGAATGCCAAGATAATAAGTTATCTTATCATGTTTTATTTGTTATTTGTTTTCAATCCTTGGGAATCCACTAAAGAGTGGTACCAACTTGGGACATCAAAAAATTTGTTTTGTTACAAGCCAATTAGTATCATAACACATAAAAAATACAAATCTAAAACATCAAAGGTGTCATTTAGCTTTTTTCTAAATTTTACAAAAAATAATAGGCTATCATCAACAAAATATGAATTAATCACAACAAAATTTCATGTAATGAAAATAACATATGTAAGCTTCAAATGATTGGCTCTTTGTAATAGATAACTCAAAGCATCAATAATAAGCACATATAAAAATGGTGATAGATGACACACCTATCTAATAAAGCACTATAAAGGGAAATACTTAAAAAATGAGTTATTAACACTACATGAGCATTGGCATCTCTAAAATACATTTAATAATGAGTGCAAAATTGTAACCTAAAACTCAACTATTGCAACATTTTAAGGATAAAATTCTAATATATTCTACCATAGACTTTGTCAAAATCTTATTCAACCAAAAACTATTTTGGCTTAATTTTTTAGCTTATTCACTAATTTCCCATGCCAAAATTAGAATATCAAGAGTGTGTCTTCCTCCATGTACTTGTTTATTGTGTTCTCAAAATACCCTACACCACTACTTTTATTTGAATAGCTAATGTATTAGCAACTATTTTGTAAGAGGTATTTAATAATGTAATAGGGTGCCAACTAGAAATAGTTTTTTCTTTCCTATAGGAAGAAGTTTGATTAATCCTGTATTGATGCTTGAACCTAAAGATCCCTTTTCAAATGCTTCCAAATAAACTCAATCAAAATCATCTTAAATATATATGGACACTCAATATTGTAGCATTCTATAAGTAGGTCATTGATACCTAATGTTTTATTATGTGTCATAAAAAAATAAGAGCATGTTTAATCTCTTCTAAAGAAAGAATTTGATCCAAAAATAGTTGTGATTGGGATCAATTTTATCAGGAATATAGTATTTGACTATCTCTTCAAGGTTTTCTTGTATGTCCTCCCAATGAATTTCCTCTTTGAAGAGCTTTCTATAGAAAACCTTGAACATCGTAGTTGTCTCAAAGACATTTATGTGCAAAGTTCCCTAGTCATCATGATTACATATTTTTTTCTTTCTTATGTTTGTATTTTAGATATTTAAAGAAAAAATTGATTCGCTATTTTCATATTTAATCCAATAGATTCTAGCTCTTATTTTAGCACCTTATTTTCTATAATTGTCAAGTTTATGTAGCACAATTTTAGTAGAAGCAATAGAGGTTTGAATCATGATATTGCTAGGATAATAAATGAGTTATTTTCTAGTATGCTCTAATTTTCCTTAGAGAGATATTTCTCTATATGTACATTCCAATAAGTGTTTCATATTTTCATTTGAAAGATAAATGTGCATTTAGTTGATTCAACAAGCAAATATGCCAATCTAGGACCAACAAGCAATTTGTACAATTTAGGATTTTCTAGGAAAGTACTTAAATATTTGTATCATATTTAGAATTTTGAATTTATGCACTCAAGTTGACCCAATATTAATGAATAAAATTGCACTTTCTTTAATGTTGAGGCTAGGAGTTCAAGATATTTGGGAAGGAGGAGAGAAACAATTGAAGAGGAGGAATGAAAATGATGGGAGGACAACTGATATTCTTTGAAAAAGTTACACAATCTCGAAGTGTATATTTAATCATTAAATTGGGGGGACTAAAGATTACACAAAAAGAAGAAAATGATTGAAGTTAATTATTCAATCCAAAGTGTTCTTTAGTCACAAAGGAGACCAATGCAATGAAATGAATTCATGCATATCACCCATCATAAAAATTATGATCATTATAAATCCTAATCATGGTTTGGTCAAGTGGATCTACCCCCCATATTGATCATCTAATGCTCACCTTTTATGACACCTCAAAATAAAAATTTGGAGCTATTAGAGGAGGAGCTATGAGGAATATTATTGGGACCCAATGGGAATTTAAATCAACCATTATTATGAGGTTTATCCTACCCTCTAGGGAATCCAATTGGCCTCCAATATTAACATCAAAATCATCATTATTGATGGAGACTATCTAAATATCATCAATTTCCTCAAGGATTTATCAATAACTAGTTGAACCATCAAGCACATTATGGATGATGCCAAGACAATCATGATTTTAAAAAAGTTAAAATCACCCACTCTTATTAGGAGAATAATTGTTGTGTTAACTAGTCTACCAACATGGATGTGAGTAATAATACATTTACTACATAGAATAGACTAGTTGTGATCCCATGTCCCATACATTTCTCTCCTTAATGATGACACCTCGTTTACATAAAAATTGTTGCATATTTTTAACAAATTTCTAACTATATATTCTATTGGAAATGGTAGAGAAATAAAATTAAAAATTCATAGGTTTCTAATATTCTAACTTAATTTAAACTAATATTTATTTATAAACTATCAACTGAGATTTCTTTTAGTTATTACTTATCTAACCTATATACTAACTATATTCTAATAATGAGGTATAAAACCAACATTCCCCTTATTACATCAATCTAAATAAAGGGCAGAACACTACAAGGACTATACATAGTAGCCCTTCTAGAAACTTTGATGAAGCACCTCAACCAATTCTCCTCACTCACCCAAAAAACATCAAACTACCTCCATCAATGAATCTCCTAATTGTCAAACCTGTAAATCATTTATACCACATGAGAGAACATAAATATTTCATTCATCCATGAACAATGAGATAATAACTCTCCTCTAAAAGTCCAAATCTCCTCCTAATATGTCAAAATCCCTTCTCTAGTGTAGTATATGATAGAACAACTCTCCTTTGAAAAAATCACTTTCCTCCAAAAGTGTCAATATCTCTCCTCCAATATTGTGGGAACCAAATCTATCCTCTAGTTTACAAAAGAAACTAAACTAATGTTAGAATTGTGAAAAAAATGAGCCACAAGATCAAACAACGAACAATGACACCTTCCACACAAGAGATCTACAAACAATATATATGCAATATTCCTCAATAAGAAAAAGCTATAGAAGAACCTCAAGAAACTTCAAGGAAAACAAAGGTCCTCAAAGGTTGAGAGTTTGACAGAATAGAAGAGAAAACCTTAGAGATAATACAATGAGGGTTTAGTGCTATATAGGAGCAACCCTAAATGGTAAAGGGATTAGATTAGGAAAAGTATCAACATCACATTCGATGAGACAGAATGATCTAATAATAGCTCACTTCAGTTAACATAGAAAAGCACTTAGTTAACATAATAAAGCAATCTGAAGTTTAGCTTAAGTGCATGAGAATAAATTAGACTAATAATCAATTAAAGATTAATTACTATCTAATGCATGATTACTCTAAGAACTAATGTAGATACAATCCCACCTTATTTAGAATTTATAATATCCGCATGTTCTTCCATGAGATTCCAAATCCCCCACTCTATGAAGGAACAAAATAAAACTAACAGTTCTCATGCAATTTATCATCTCTAAGTGAGAAGCTAGCTTGGGATGATAAAATCCTCTAACCTTTAATTCCTCCAACCTCCAATGCAATCATGTTATACTTTATCCATTTGATGTTGCATTACTCTCCTCAAAGAATATTTCTCTAAATTAATCTATTTCCATGTGATATCAAAACCTATTGAGAAAACAAAAATTCAAATGTGTTATTTGTAAGTTTCTTAATTGTTTCTACAATCTCTATCTTTCAATAATTTTCTATAGTAGAGTCATATTTAGGAGGAACAATGATGGTCAAATTATCACTTAGTTCACTTAGACAAAAAAAATCAATAGCTTTCAATGTTATTTGACATTTAAGATTTCCCCATTATGCATATTTATTGGAAGCTATCACTCACAAGCAATCCTTGACATTATACCTTTTCAAATAATTATTTGTAAAGTTATTCAAATATATTTTAGAGAAGGTCATTTCAAAAGTCACAATAAGTTTGTTCTTGTCACAAGAGATGGTCACATAATCCAAAACCCCAGTTTTACTACTGACCTTTGTTAGAAATTTAAACTAAATGCATAACTAAGATTTTTCTATGAGATAGATAAGCTACAAAATTGTATATGAAATAACACAAAATTATGGACCCATGATTCGAAGAGATGTGTAAATTCCAAGATGATAATATTGCTCAAAGAGAAGCTATAGAAGAATGACTACATGCATCAATGTACATGAATGCCAAAGTATGCAACAAGTGTATCTCAATGTATATGTAAATACAAGCTAGGTAATGCATTTATATATAGCTATAGAGAGGGAAAATTCAACCAATGGGGAGTGACCACTAAGTAATTTAAAAAAAGATTCCTCCCTTTTAGGATAGTGATACATCAACACCCTAGCCGCTAGTTATTAATTAATTAAGATGACTTTATTAAACTAAGAAAGCTTAATAAAAGTATAGGAAAAAATTTAGACTAAGGAAAAATAAATTAACCCATTAGGAAAATGAAAATCTACACTAACAACCCCCTGAAGAATAACTTAGGTGGGTGAAATAATGGGTCCTGAAAAATGAATTTCGATTAGGTACCCATGTAATTATAAAATACCCCCCAAAGAAGAAAAATCCCACTCCCAGAAAAAGGAAATACAACCCCCATAATAAAGAGAAATGGAAGGACCAAGTAGCCCCCCCTAAAATGTAGAATTTACACCAATGGCAGATTCTCAAAACTATATATATAAGATGGTCAACGATCATTGAACACCATTCTTGCCCTTAGGAAGAAACAAAACCATAAGTTTCTTGGACTAGGTTTTCTAAAGCCAAAATCTCCACTAGAACCCAGTCCCCAACCTCTGCCCAATCCCAATCCTAGAGAAGAATTTTCAACCAAGTTAAAACCTCAATGACTCAAATTTGATCCTCAAACCTTGCACAACATGAAATTTCTTCTTCTCACTCTCTTAATTCTAAGGCATGTGATCACTTTTCTCTAATATCATATCGGAAATGGTAGAGAAACAAAATTAAAAATGCACAAGTTACACCATTGTTGAACAACAATGTCAAAAACATAAAATAATATATTAATTTTTGGACATCTGATATTACACTTCTTTCCAATGTAGATTTACAAAGCCCTATTTTCCCATAATATCCTAAAACTACTTTCAACTACCTCCCAACTAATATTCTATCTTAACTTAAACTATAATTTATTTATAAAATAGCAACTAACCATTATTTTATTTATTATTTATCTAACCTATATACTAACTATATTCTAATGATTTAATATAAAACCAACAACTTCATCATCCTCTTTTGATTTCCCACTCATTTAGCTAGCCATGTAACCCATTCCACATTCTCTCTTCCTCTAGGTGTTTAGGTGTTTAGTTTTGTTAGAATCCTTTTCATACCCCATAGGCTCTCTCCCACACGTGTTGACCTTGGATTTTAACATCCATCATTTTTTCCCATCGCCTTCTTGCCTCTTTCATTTCTATCAACTTGTGCCTTTTTCTATTTTGGTATTTTCATTTCTACCTATTTATTTATAGTAATCTTGACTCTTTATCTCTCAATATAGCCATGGATGGTGACCATCTTCACATTGAAACATCCTCTTGTAAGATGCTAAATAAAAATGCTACCATATAGAACATCCTTAAGTAGGGAAGATTAAACCATTACATTGAGAGGATCAAAGATAGTGATTGTGGCCTCTCAATTGAATTCAATGGAATGTGGAAGGATATCGTTGTGTCCATGAGAGGAATTATCAATGAAAATTTAGAAGAAAATATTGCTAGTATCTCTAGAATTCCTACTAATGATCTCAAACTCTTTACATATTGAAGGAGAAAGAAGGAAGATCACGATGTATTCTATGAGGGTAATAATCATATTCACAAGATCCAAGATGACATCTTGTGCACCTCCTTTCCTCCTCCTTGGGATGATGTTTTTCTACCCAACATGAAGTATGTCACTCTTGAAGGTAGATATAAGAATCTCCTCTCTTACCACTTTTTTCTTAGTCACTTCTATTGTCGAAAAAATATGATCATTCCATTTCTTTTGTTAATGTCCCTTAAATATACTATCTTCAAGTTCCAAGATAGAAAAATTGGCATCCCCATTCATTGGGCTCTTATATTCCTTCTTTTTCATTCTAGAAAGCCTATTGTAGCACTCCAAAAAAATTAGGCCCAAATATGTGGACCGAAAACCTCCTAAACTTTGAAGTGGATCCAAATCCATACCTTATGCCATGACCCTTGAATTAGAGGGTTATCCCTTTCTAACTCTAAAATTAAAGATAATTCCATTGTTGATACTACTACTCTAAAACAACATGTTCCTTAAAGTGTCAATTTGTGCTCTACTCCCACTTCCAACTCCCCCTTATCCCCACCTCCACTTCTCCCAAGGTTCTTGTTTCCCCCCCTTGACTCTTGACCAACTACCCTTCTAAGAATTTGGAAACTTTCAAATAGGCCAGGTCCTCTCCTAGCTTGTTATCATCAAAGGCCCTATTGTTGAGATAAAAAAGATGAACAATGAAACCTTTGACCTACATGCAAAAATTGATAAAGTAAAGTGTAATGATGAAGCTATGAAAAATTAAAGAGTATATTGCAAACCTAGATTATAGAACATGTAGAATTTGGATCATGTGATTTAGGCCATGGATATACTCCCTAAGGAGTCACATAGGATTGGTAATCAAGAAATCCTCTATATTAAGGAGACTATGGGTGGCATAGGAAAAACATAGAGCTCAAATATTTAGGAAGGGCCCAACAAAAGAAAAAGGGGCCAAAAGTAAAAAGTAAAATCAATGTTGGGATGATCATTGATGAATCTCTTGCCTCCAAATTTTTAGCCTTGCATGAGGAATATGAAGCTACCAAATGACTCAATATATTGGAAAACTAATAGCTCTTTGTCGTTCTACTTCTCTTGTATTTTCACTAATCTTTTGCTAACTTTCTTTATGCCTGACCTTCTTGTTAAGGCCTTGATTAATGCCTATTTTTCGTTGGGCTCAATTCTTCCTATCTATCTCTTTGTAAAATTTTATGGATCCCTTTGAAAACCCTTTATTTTAACCTAATAAAAAAGTTTTACTTGATTACTATTTTATTTTCAATTAAAATTTGAATCTCAATTAATCAATTACACACAATGACTAGAAGTAAGCGTATAATAAATTTTGATAACTCCCTTAAACCTTTTCCATTCAATTCCTTCATTTCCCATTTCACTTCTCAAACCCCTTTTTCAAGAGATGTAATATTTTTCAATAGATTTTCCTGTATGCAAGTTATTCTTGACCCTTCTATCCATTATCATCTCTATCTTCTTATTCTTTTTTTTTATGATGTAAAATAAATAAATTTTGCTACAAGTGTTATAATTAATATGCTTCTTAAATGTGTCAATTCAATTTCTACAACTAACATGATATTTAATAAATTTATTTATCACTTATAGTCTTACAATAAACTCGCCCTTTCAATCTATATTATTTGTAAAAGGACTAAAACGTTTACGTATTATCTATTTTATTTTTAATTAAAATATAGGTAATCAATTAATTAATTATATATGATGATAAAAAATAAAAATAAAATCACCTTTGATAACTCCACTAAACCTTTGTCGTTCAATTTTCTTCCTTTCTTTTTCACTTCTAAAATCTCATTTTCAAGAAATGTTATAGTTTCAAGTATAAAATTCTTGTTGAAACTTGAACTTGGAATTATACTATTTCAAAAAAAAGGTTTATATCACCTTTTACGCCATTAGAAAAATATAAATAATAATCTTATTTAAAAATAAATAGAAAAAATAGTGGGTGGTTGGGTGGGCGTCTCTCCACAACAAGGATGTGGAGAGACCGCATCTATTGGCATCCAACAGGTGGAAGGAAAGAAAACAAATGGATTTGATTGGGTCACTTTGGGGGGTTGAGACTTACGTGGCTGATGAGGTGGCCTCCATCTCATGTGATTTCGAATTGGAGTTGGTTGAGGATACTTGATAGACTTCGTACCTCGCTCATGTCCACTGTGGTGGATTGAAGGCTAATAATTAATCAAGGTTAACAAAGTAATGAACCTCAATATTTGGCGGCCCAGAGTAATCATGTTTGTGTCCCTGTTAATCTGGGCTTGATACAACATATCGCCCAATTGGCAATTGATGACAAGGCCTTTTGCACGGTTTGGGACAAGTAGACGGTGAGGATGAAATTGGGTAGGGCACGTTGGCTTATGCAAAACATGATAACCAGGGGGGAGAGAAACAATCAATTACTTCAGTTTGGCAAGTTTTTTTCATTCTGGGTTTGTTTCTACAATTTTCTCTGAGCGATCACAATGGCAGAACGCTCCAAATTCATAGTAGAAATTTCTTCAGAGGCTGTGGTTAGTATTGGTTGGGACTCCCCCATTCAATTGGATTGCAAGGTGAGGCAAACAACCTTTAAGCACATAACCGACCAACGGTTGAAGCAAATTTTATTGAGGATAGATCCTCATGTGGTGGTCGTGGTCAAGATGATTCTAGCAAATGACTTTTTGAAGAATCGTGAGACCTTCAGGGTCAATACCCACATCGTCTCGGCAGTCTTGGATGTGAGGACTCCTAAGGTTGAGGCAAAGCCAATGGTCTACAAGATCTTCAAAAGTGAGTTTCTGGGTGGTTTGGACGATGTGTTGGAGTCCGCACTCTTGGGTCGTGGCGCTCCTCGGCCCTGTGACTTGCCGCTTGTAAAGGTGACAAATGAGGTAATAAAAATACATCCCCTGTTGTTGGAGCTTAAAGGAATGTCCTTGGTCAAACATTGCCAAATCGCGGCCTATGGCATAAGTTTTCTGAAGAAGTTGCTTTCGTTGGAGCCGGTAGATGGGTTCGAATGGGTGGTGGAATTTGATCAGTTCGCCAAGATGAATGGATTCTAACCAATGCTTGTGGTGTTGGGTCTGTTGGTGTCTGGTAATCTTGTAATGTGGTTGTTAATTACTTAAGTAGCTTGTTAGTAATATAGTTTAAAGATGGTTTCTCACGGGTATGACGAAGATCACCCTGGTATTAATATAGCAAGTCTCGGGAGTTAGTCTGTTTTGTTTTTGGTTTGCAAATTTTGGGTGGCCTCTTATGGTTTTTCAGGGAAGGTGTTGTTGGTCTGAAGGGGATTTTGGTCCCACAAACCCTGCGAATGCAGACGTTCTGTATTTTTTTGGCATATAATATAATACAATCTCTCTTACGCATCAAAGAAAAAAGAAAAATTGTAAAGTATATATGGTGGTTAATATTTTGAGTTGATGAATCATACCTTCAAGGAAGGCACATTAATCAAAGTAGGATCATAGGAGACCAAATCATACAATAAGCATTAAGGTTAATTGATTACTTGAGTTGAGTTTATTTCTTTACCCTAGTTTAATTAAAAGGATCTTATTTGATTTCCTTTCAACTGGTCATCATCTTAAAAACAATATCCATCTTTTGTACATTTTAAAATAGTTATAAAAATTTTCCAATATTTTCTATACCTATTTCATTTATGTTTTTCAATTTAATATTTAAACTTGTAAGAAATCCACCCTTTCATGATCATGGAATTTATAAAAGGTAGTTTCCATTTGGGTGATTTATTTCTAGTCACTAATACAAGCTACTTAGGGCGGTTTTGATCATTGTGAAGTATATCATCTTATTCTCCATACTTTTGATGCAATATAAATAATTTTTGGTAAAAGTTATAATTAACAAATTTCTTAACTATGTTCGTTTAATTTCTACAACTAACATGACATTTATTAAAGATTATTTTATTACTTATAACCTACAAGGCATTCACCCTTTCAATTTATAGACTTTGTAGAAGGGCGAGTACTTCTACTTGATTACTTATTCTATTTTTATTTTAAATGTGTCTATCAATTAGTCAATTACACAAAAGGACCACAAGCAAGTATACACCAAATTTTGATAACTCCCTTAAAATTTTGCCATTCAATTTTCTTCCTTTCTTTTTCACTCCTCAAACCCTATTTTCATGAGATGTATTAGATTTTCAATGGATTTTTCCTATACATTGATGCAAGGTATTTAGGATTCTTCTATCCATTATTAGCTTTAGTATCTTATTCTTCTTTTGTTTGATATATTTCTTTTTGATAAAAGTATTATAATCAACATGCTTAAATACACTAGTTCAATTTCTACAACTATCATGATATTTATTAAAATTATTTTATTACTTATAATCTTATAACAAACTTACTCTTTCAATTTATAATCTTCATATACTTACTGTCTATTTCATTTTCAATTAAAATACAAAAAATAAAATAATCTTTGATATTTCCAATAAATCTTTGCCATTCAATTTTCTTCCTTTCTTTTTCAATTATGTAACAAATTGAATATAAAATTCTTATTAAAACTTGAACTTGATATATAGTATTCTGAAAAATGAAGACTCATATCACCTCTTACATCATCACAAAATTATAGATATTAATCGTATTTAAAAATAAACAAAAATCTATTTCATTTTCAATTAAAATATTAAAAATAAAATAATCTTCCATAACTCCAATAAAACTTTGCCATTTAATCTTCTTCATTTCTTTTTCAATTATGTAACAAATTGAATATAAAATCCTTGTTGAAACTTGAATTGAACTTACGATACAGAGAAGAATAGCATGACCCCTGCGCATAAATCGGAAAATGGAATATAAAATTCTTGTTGAACTTTGATAAATATTATTCCTAAAAATAAGACTTATATCACCTCTTACATCATCACAAAAATTACAGATATTAATCTTATCTAAAAATAAACAAAAACTTGTAAAGGGTATGGTACTTTTTGAGTATTTCAAGGAAGGTGCATTAATAAATCAAAGCAGTCATAGCGGACCAAATTGTTCAACGAACGTACACCACACTCCTATTTTAACGGGCTGCATTATTTTATCATGCAATCTCTGTTAGAGGGGACGTGCCGTTTTTTCAAAGCACTTTCCCTTTATCATCTAAATAAAATATTGTTTCTTTATACTATTTATGCACCGCCCAATTTGGAAGGTTTTGGAATAATTGTTTATTCACATTACAAGATAATGAAAAAAAAAACAATTGGAAAGTAACTAGTTTTATTTAATATCTCAATAGTCAATGGTTGGTAGGGGACATAGTGCATTTTTTAATAATTTAATGAAGTTGAAAGTTATAAGTAACGTGGGATTGGGGATGCATTGAAAACTTTTTGGCGACTGTATCATTTTCATCATAACTTTGCACGGTAGATGGAATTTGACTAAATGTATGGAAGGCAATTGTGGTAAATTAGAAGTCCTTGGAAATGACGACGAAATAGCCCTTTTGTTCAAGTCAAGCATTCTTTCTAAGATTACATGCAATAGGTATAACAAGTATGTTGAACATGTTCTTTTGGAATGGAATATCATGAGTCAAAATAATCTATATGTGTCATTCCATGTTAATGACTAAAAAAATTCTAAGGTTGGAATACATCTTTTTTATTGGGGTTTGAAAGTATTCTACTGAACATATAGGGAAACCAAACATTTAATTAAAATTTAAATGAATTCAATTGAAGTTGATTTGTAGAAAATAGAGATGTTTAGTAGTTTGAGATAGAAAATTATTGAAATATTAAGTTAATTTGAAATTTGAAATTTGGGTTGAAATGAATTTTGATTGTTATGATATTCTGGGAAAAATATGCATAATGAAACTTAGAATTGAATAATTAATCAAATATTTGGCATGCCTAAAGTTTGAGAATCTTGGTTCTTGGAATAGATTGCATTTACAATCTAATTCAATTTATGCAATTCTATTTGATCTACTATAACTTCATTTGACATTAAATTTGTCTTTTAATGTATGTGTTTGAGAATAGTGTGGTGCCAAGATAAATCATTGGGAGCCTACTTTGTATAGAAGGAAGAGTGATTGATCAACTTCCTTGATAATAGTCAATCCCCTAAGTTAATTTAACAATATAAAAATAGTCAATCAAATAATGTTGAATGTTAATTGAGACTAAGACTATGTTTGATCAAATCTATGAATACTAATTCCTATCAATTGATAATGAAACTTTCCCAAGTTGATGTCATTAAATACATGATCCCAAACACAAAAATCTAAACCTTTTAAGACCCAAGGCTATTTAAGGTAGCTAGCTCTAAAAGGGAGCCCTTAAGAAAAAATTGACATGTGTGCTAGAATTACACATTAACAACATCCACACAAAGTGGTGTAAAACATAAATATGCAAGAGTGAAGTATGCACTTTTATCCTCTACATTTTTCCCATACTTTGATGTATACACATATTTAAGCACACATTCCTAAATATAGAGGGAAGGAATAATAATGATAAAAAATAATATTCAATTTATAGATTCTAGAAATATACAAAAATAGAATAAGTGTGCACCCCTTAGTCCTTGACACACGACAAGTATTTATTAGGCCTATCATACTATTGAAGGAAGAAGGCCTAGCTTGTGGAACTACATATTAAATCTAGAAACATTACTAGTAGTGGTCTATCCAGTCAAATATTATGTGTACTATGAAGGAATGCCTACAAATTGAGGAGATAAAAAAGAAAGAAGGAAATTAGAAACTTAGAATGATGTGTGAAAATGAATTTGTGTAGAAATTACATACATGAGAGATACTTACATGGTTGATCAATATGTATGGAAGATGTTATGAAAAATGCCCCCACTTTTCCCCTAAATGAGAGCAAGAATGAGCACATAGAAGTTGTGAAAATAAATATCTTTACCTTAGTTATAAAAATTAAGTGAAAGCAATCAAAAGAACATGAACCTAACATATACAAATTTAATTTGTAATATGTCATCAAAAGTAGGTGATATAAATATGAAAGAGGATAACCAATAGTATCTATGTTCTTAGGTGGTAATAGACCTACCTCAATAGACCAAAAAGTGTGTCATGTAAATTAATACCTCTATGATAATATCCTCCACAATGATATGATGCATGAATGATGGTGATGATTATGATCATAAAGTATGTCATTTTAAACAAAGATGGTATATAACTATGGTAATATTGATATAGAATTTGGAGAATCAACCTAGATGTTAACTTTGAAAGGAATCAAGGTATATGGAAACACTTTATAAACTAATATTAGATGATATTATTGTACAAATTTTATATTTTTATAATTATAAAAAGGAGAATTATATATAAAGCATAAAAAAAATCATACCATAAAACATGTGTAAATGGGAAAAACCCTTTTGTGAGAAAAACCATACACTCAAAAGATATACAATGTATTATTCAATAATCTAAACACAATTACAATACACTTGTAGAGTAAGCCTTTATAGGAGTATCACCACCAAAGATTTCGAGTAATTTTGATAGCATAAAAATACCTACAATTTTTTTAACAAAGCCTTAATATATCAATAATATTATATAAATAAGAGAAGTAGTACACAAAATCATGAAATGGTAATTAAAAAAGCCATGAGCTTAAACCATTTGAAAGTTGGTGCCCAAATACCGATTAGAAAACAACACCCAAATCCTAAGATGAGTTCACAAATTAAAAATAGCACATTCCTTCCACATAGCATAGCACATCATAATCCACTCACCAACTTCGATGTTTTGTTTTGGATCCATAATATCCATATAAATATGCTTTATGATGTGTCATAATATGCATCATAAGTTGGTCAACAAGAGTAACTCCCTCTTATAACTCTTTTCTATGTCTTAGATGTTTTTACCTTTTCAATGTAAGAGGCTCAACTTTTGGAGGCCATAAATTTTGATTTAGGAGGCTATGGGGTTTGATTTTCTTAGAATTGTAGAAAACAAAAATATTTATGCAACAAGGATCTCTAGAAATAATGTCAAACAACCTAAAAGTTTTATTTTATCTAAAAACAAAACCTATAGCCCAAAAAACAAGTTTTTATGTTTCATCATTTGAAAATTATTTTCTTCATATACTTAAAATTACGAATAAGACTGATACACATTTCTTAACATTATACCACTTGTATAACATGTTCTAGTAGAAAAGGGAGTACCAACATTGATGGACTAATTGTTAGGGGGTGGGAGACCCATAGACTCATGTATCACCACTAGGACTTTTATATGCTTACTAGCTTCATCAATATATATGCAATATTATGAAAAATGTCAAATTTCTCTAGAATCACCCTCCCATACTCTACCATGTCATAAATAAAATGGTACTAGAGATTAATATGCTTCATCCTTGCATAAAATTTTAGGTTCTATCCTAGACATATGCCACTTTGACTTTCATATAGAATTGTAATAGCTCCTTGACCCTGTTGTGCCTTGCATTGACACCCCATTTTGTTTTCTAGCAAAATGGAGCCCCCCTTGTGTTTTTTATTTCTTCTTTTATTTCTCATCCCTTTTCTCTCTTTCCTTTCCTCCCTTTGTTTCCCTTTCCTTCCCCCTCCCCCCCTTTCTTCCTCTTTGTGTTTTTGTTTCTTGTCAAAAAAATTGGGATCCTCAAGAGTGGTATGCCATCCTTTATGGGCTTGATTCCTGATGTCTGTTTGTTCCCGTCATTCATTGTTTTGGATTTTTTCTCATCGAGGTTCCCCTTATTAGGATGCTTTCTTTGCAACATTCCAGATCTTGGATGCTCAATGGTGATGTCTTGTCGCCTCATTTCTCCACCTATTAGAACATTCATAGCACCACCTAGTCTCATTTATTAAGCATTAATGAGCCACTTTTAAGTTGGTTTAAAGGTAAAAATAAATGATTTAATCTTCATTTGTGAACTTTTGAGCAAGAAATCAAATGAGCTCTGCAACTTTCTTGACCTTTCTCGACAATTTCAACTCACTGTTTGTCAAATTTCCTTCATGTTTATTTCATTAGTATTGTATTTGATTGTCTCTACCCGATTCACGATGTTCTACGTGTGTTCTTTGTTGTTTCTCGCCCACTTTGATTTTTCCTCCCTTGAAAATTTTAGGTAAGCTTGAAACTTGGAATTTTGTTTCATATTTTGGGTTTTAATTGTCCTTGCTTGACCTTGTTGTTGTTTTGATTTGGTTGGGTTGTTTCTTGTTTTTGTTTTCATTCATCATTTTTTTTGTTTTCTTCTTTAATTTTCATTTGTTTTCATTTTTTCTTTTTCTTTTTCTTTTGACCTTGTTGAATCATGTTTTCTTTGGGATTGTCGATCGATAGTGTTTGTTACATCATCATGTCAGGCCTTAGGTTGCTCCCTTTTTCCTTTTTCCTTAGGGGTTTTTTTGAATGCACAAGACAACTAAGAGGGGGAGTGAATCAGTTGTACCTTAAAACTTCAAAACCCTTATTAACATTCAGATCCACATTCATTCATTAAACCCTTAAATATGTTATGATGAGAAAAACCACAGTGAGGATTAGCTCACAATATAAGTAATATCAACACCAAATACAATAGAGCTAACTATCAAAGGGCTAATTTCCCAAAGAAGAAAGGATCACTACCACAATAGAAAAGAAGATAGAGAAGAAGTGTTATGTAGAGAAAACCATCTCAATGCAACAAATAATCCACCACAATGTCACCAAAACCTCCACACTCTGATTGAAGAATTATAGACACCTTCTGCTCACTGCATCCAATAATCTAACACTTGAAAGCTCACATTACACTACTCAATTTTTCACTCTAACAATTTTCACTTCACATCATTCACATCTCTCATATCCATCTCAACATACCTCAACAAATAAACACTCATTTATACCATCTTCAACCTTGAAATCCTTCTCCAAGGTCGGCTATGCACATCAACCATGTAAATTCAAATTAGGTCGACACCAAAACACTTCAGTGGTAGATAGAAGTGAAAGTGAACCACATCACATCTTAATTGGGACCCAAATATATAACACCACTTAACCACATGCTTCTATAAACAACAAACATTCATCGTAAGTAGTGTAAACACTAGGTTGGTGATTACCAATGCAAACAACATTAAAATTATAAGTACACACTTCCTTAAGTACAATGACAACTTGCAAACCACACACCATGCTTGGACATGATATATAATATTCCTCAAACACTCTGAAATCCAAAAAACTCCTTCACAACAACTTCCATTTGAAGAATGCACACACCCAGTTCATCCAGACAACTTTTCCATACACTATAACTTGAGAAACTGAGTTTTAAAGCACCAAACCACAAATCACCTTGATTGAATAAAGATACCAACATAATAAACACACCTTCTGAACCACAAGACCTAAAACATAGCAACAGAGAAATGCAAATAAAATGCGTTTATCCCAGACACCTCTACAATGCACAGTTCACACAATGGTGAACACAACTTCTATACAACCATCCAACACACCAAATATTGAATACACCACCTCTGAACACCTCTAATCAATATATTTGAATCACACAGACAAATCTTCAACCTAGAAGAAATGTGGAGCAACACAAGAACACACCTCTGCAACCTAGAACACCACTATAACACATTGTTTCCTCTTTTTATCAAATTTTCTCAAAAGCACTTGGAAACCAAGCACCAGAGACACAACCTCAACAAAACTAAACCAAAGCAATTCAACCAAATGTCCATAGATAAGATATTATTAAATCAACACTAGAGTTTGGCACCAGTAGCTTTACTAATGATAATATAATGCAACTAATCAAAGCATGGATAACATCAACTGCTCATAATATTGCAATAATCTCATTCAACAATAGACATTAATGACAACACAAGCTTTTTGACATCAATGACAACACCAACTTCTCATACTTGCAACAATCTCCCCCTTTGTCATTGATGGTAACACATGATGTGAAAAACCATCAAAGACACAACAACAACAACTCCATACTTATTTCCTTTTCTCTTTTCTTCCCCTTTGGAAACATACTCATTACACTCTCTCTTCACATGGATCTTTATCTCCCACTAATAACTTATTCTTTTTCACATGAATTTTTCTCCCCCTTTAACATCAATGGCAAAGGACAAAAATATTTGCATTGTTTATTCTCTCCCTTTAACATCAATCAATCTGCTTACTACTGCTCTACAACTTATTTCCTTTATTGTTATGTATACTCCCCCTTAGGAGCACACACCAAACTACACCAAATCAAGAACCACTATATAATGACAACACATTCTCTTTTGATTGCCACTACCTGCTCCCCCTAAGAGGTAGCCACCAACATCAGTCTAGACCAAAGAATGAATCTTGAGATTCACTATACTGATGCATCTCCTTATGCATCTAGTTCAAAGGAGGGGAAATAACCTCCAACTTCTCCCAGAGATACTCAAAATTATCCTTAGGAAGAGCTTTATTGAATATGTCAGCAATCTAATCATTTGTAGGCACATATTCAAGATTTACTTCATTCTCCACAACCTTCTCTCTCAGAAAGTGATATCTAATTGAAATATCTTTTTTCCTTTAATGCATTATCAATTTCTTTGAAATATTGATTGCACTTGTGTTATCACAAAATATAGAAATTAGTTCATCATACACTACTCTAAAATCCTTCAATGTTTGCCTCATCCATAGCTCCTGTGTGTAGCAAGATGTTGTTGCAATGTATTTAGCCTCCATAGTAGATAAACATACTGAATCTTGTTTATTGTTTCTTGCTTAGCCATGATACCAATCTACATCCAAGAAATAATGCACCACCATTTGTACTTTTTCTATCATCCACACAACCAATCCAATTTGCATATGTGTAAGCATTCAAAGTGAAATTAGTATCCTTTAGATACCACAAGCCATGATTTAGAGTGCCCTTTAAGTATTTAAATATCCTCTTCACTGTTGCAACATGTGACTCTTTAGTATCTTCTTGAAATATAGCCACAAGACAAACTATATGCATGATATTTGGTCTAGTAGCAGTTAGATATAGTAGTCCACAAATCATTAATATGTACTTTTTTTTATCAGCCTTAGGAGATTCAACATTCTTGCTCAGTTTGCAACCAGTAACCATAGGAGTACATATTGGTTTAGAGTCTTCCATTCCAAACTTCTTCAACATTTCTTTGACATACTTTGAATATGAAATGAATACACCTTTGTTTGTTTGATTGATTTGTAGCCTGAGGAAGAAATTCATATCCCCAAACATTGACATCTCAAACTCTTTTTGCATCTTTTCTACAAACTTCTTGCACATAGCTTCATTGCCTCCAAAAATTGTCATCAACATACACAAGCACAATCAAGATTTGATATTTTTCAAATTTAAAGTAAATATTACTATCTGTGATACCTTTATTGAATATTTTTTGTATTAAATATTTATCCAACCTTGCATACCAAGCTCTAGGAGCTTGCTTCAATCCATATAATGTCTTCTTCAATTTATAGGCCATATTCAATTTGTCTGATAACTGAAATCCTTTTGGTTGTTCCATATATACTTCTCCTTCCAATTCCCCATTCAAAAAATTAGAATTCACATCCATTTGATAAACTTTAAAGTCCTTATATGTTGTAAAAGCCAAAAACATCTTGATAGCTTCCATTCTTGCCACTAGAGCAAATGCCTCCTCAAAATCTATTCCTTCAACTTGTGAGTAGCCCTTACACACAAGCCCTGCCTTTTTTCTTACCAAATTATCAAAATTAATGTGACACATCCTCCGGTGCCAAAGCCAACTTTCATTAATCTAAGTCATGAAGCAATGAACATCAACACCCTTGAGTTGATAAACATTTCCATCTGTCCTTCCAACAAAAATCATAGTTTTGGACCCTTTTCCGATCTCACATCCATCATCCTGAAACATAAGATTGTATCATTTGTTACAAATTTTTCCAACACTCAAGAAGTTATGCCTTAAACCCTTGACATAGTAAACAACATCAGTATTATGCTTGCCATCAAAACTAATTGAACCTATTCCACATATCTTAGCACTTGAATCATCACCAAATCTAACAAGTCCTCCACCATACTTTTCAAGTTTAACAAACTTACTCTTGTCTCTGGTCATATGGTTAGAGCAATCACTGTCAATGATCCAATAGTTCTTATCCTGTCTAGCATGAAAAGCAGATACCAAAGCACCTTCAGTATTATGCTTTCTCTCCAGAGGGAATTCCTTCACACATCTTTCAGAGTTAGCAATAATAGATTCATCTTTTAAAGACATGAACAAGCATTCATCATCATCATCATCTCCATAGTCAGATTCATCATAAGAAATATTTGCATCTTCTCTAACATGTTGAAAATGGAGGTAATTATGTATCTTAAAACTTCTAAAACTATGAGATTGTAGATCTAATTTAAGCGTTCTTTGTTACAAATTCTTTGTGTATGATTATCTGTTTAGATCAATTTTACCAATTGTAGAAAGTAGACAAAAGATTGTAGAAGAATGAGACAAGAAGATAGAAGTGACACAACATATACGTGGAGGAACCCTTTCAGGAATGAACTCCACCACCAGAATCAATAGTGCTTGTATTATTTAACCTTAGAAAAAGATTACAATAACATTGTATCAATCCTTGATTGAGATGCTTCTTTTTCCTTCAACAATCCTTCTTCACAACCTTCAATAAACCCTGATCAAACTCTCTTCAACTTGCTACAATTAATAGACAAAAATGAGCATTGAAAACTCCAAAGAATTGTCAATTACAAGAGCACAAAGCTCCTCTAAAAAATGTATGCCTATTTTGTACAAGTAGAGTTTCATCATGTAACATGAAGTCAAAACCAATGTCTCCTCAATTTAGGCACCCCAAACTAAACTCCTAACTAATCATTGGTCAAGAAAATATTTTTTGGAAGCGTCTTCTTAAAGATGGCGCCCAAGAATGGGCCCACTCAACTCAGCCTTGTAAATATCTTCTCATGCAGAAGGTGTTAACTCCAAGATGCCAACTTGGGTGCCCAAGGTGGGTCCAAGTCAATCTTTGTTAACAAAAACATATCTCTCCATCAATTCATGCAAACATTATGCATGATTGATCATCCCCACTTAACTAATGTTTCACCTGTTATTTGTCATGCAACTCAAGTCATTAGCATGCAACTAAAGTCAACTAACATGCAACTCAAACTAACTATATGCAACTAAAGATAACTTAACCATAATTGAACTGAACTGAACTGAACTGAACTAAACTAAACTAAGCTAAATTGAACTCCACTCATGTAAATATCAATTCCTAATTTCTAGGATCTTTACATGCATTACCGAAGTGTTATCTTTCCTCCAAAAAGTTAACTGAACTCAAGGTGGGTTCCACCTTCGATGTGGGTGCCCCATGTGCTCCTATTTTGTAGAATCTCTTCTTGGGCGTCCCCACATGTTCCTATCATTTAGAAATAATTACAAATATCAATTTACATGTTCATTTCATTCGAATTTAATCTCTTTCTAATCCTAGTGTTGGGGAACACTTTCCAAGGACTTAGGAGATACATGAAATATGTTTAGGATTGCAATTAAATGGCATCCTATTCCCAACATAACATAATAACTTTTCTTATTCATCTTACCCATGTTCTCCTTTTTGTCATTCACAACTCTGTTTGGACATCTTGAAGCATAGTGACCTATCTTTCCACAACTGAAACATTTGAAAGGAAACTTACCTTTATACTTACCAGTACCCTTTTTCATTCTTCTCACAAATTTAGCTTCCAAATCATCAAGATCCTCCTGATCTGATATTTCAATCTTCTATGATTTTCTAGCCTTAAAATCAGTCTCAACTTTTGCACCATTATTTGTACCAAATTCTCTCATTTCAAATGTAGTTAAAGAACCATACAATTGATCTCTAGAATACTGATCTAGCTTTTCAAATTCTTTAATAGCATAAACTTTATGACTGTAAGCTTTAGGTTGGGTTCTAAGAATTTTCTTTTCCACTTTTGATTCTTTGAATTTTACACCAAGACCTCAGATGGACATGACCACTTCATCTATCCTTTGCATGTAGCTTGTATTGTTTTCATCTTCATACATTCGCAAGTTCTCAAATGTGATCTTTAGATTCTGCATCTTAGCTTGTTTAACCTTATCATCTCCTTCATAAATGCTTTCCAACTTTGTCCAGATTTCACTAATAGTTTTCAAATTTCATAACTTTCACTGATTCATAATTTTTAAGACTACTTAAGAGGGAATACCTTACTTTAATATTGCTTTCATAGGCCTTGATTTTAGCTTCAGTGCTCAAACCATTTGTAGGTATAGTAAATCCATTTTGAACTAATTTCTAGACATCATATCCCAAATAACTTAGAAAACCTTCCATCCTAATTTTCTAGACTACATAGTCTATTCCATCAAACATAGGGATCTCATTCTTGTGCACCTTCCCAAATCTATCTCAAGTGGTTAAGCTTTTCTCCAAGGAACCTTGCTCTGATACCAATTGTTGAATGCACAAGACAACTGAGAGGGGGGTGAATTAGTTGTACCTTAAAACTTCAAAACCCTCATTAACATTTAGATTCACATTCATTCATTAAACCCTTAAATCTGCTATGATGATTTAGCATGGAAAGAAAATAATAGAAACTGAAACAACTTAACACCACACACAATAGAACACTAGATTTACGTGGAAAACCTAAGAAGGGAAAAACCATAGTGAGGGTTAGCTCACAATATAAGTAATATCAACATTGAATATAATAGAGCTCACTGTCAGAGGGCTCACTACCCAAAGAAGAAAGGATCACTACCAAAAGGCTCACTGCTAGAATAGAAAAGAAGATATAGAAGTGTTACACAGAGAAAAACATCTCATTGCAATAGATATTCCACCACAATATCACCAACACCTTCATACTTTGATTGAAGAATTGTAGACAAATTTTGCTCACTACATCAAGTAATCTAACACTTGAAATCTCACACTACACTACTCAATTTCGCACTCTAACACTCTGCATTTCATCATTCACATCTGTTGCATCTATCTCAACATCCCTCAACAACTCAACACTTATTTATATCATCTTCAACCTTGAAATCCTTCTCCAAGGTTGGCTATGCGCATCAACCATGCAAATTCAAATTAGGTCGGCACCAAAACACTTCCGTGGTGGATAGAAGTGAAAGCGGACCACAACACATCTTAATTGGGAACCAAATATATAACACCACTCAACCACATGCTTCTATAAACAACAAACATTCATCACAAGTAACCTATAAATACCAGGTCGACCGTTACCCATGCAAAAACCATTAAAATTTTAAGTGCATGCTTCCTTAAGTCCAAGGATGACTTGTGAACCACACACCACACTTGAACATGATCTAGAATATTCCTCAAACACTCTAAAATCCAAGAAACTCCTTTGCAACAATTTCCATACGAAGAATGCATACACCTAGTTCATCCAAACAACTCTGTCATACACTATAACTTGAAATTTTTTTTGAAGTACCAAACCACAAACCACCTTGACTAAACAAATATACCAACATAATAAAAACACCTTCAAAACCGCAAGACCTAAAACATAGCTGTGGAGAAATATAGAGCAAAGACATTTCTCCTAGACACCTCTACAATGCACAATTCACACACTAGTGAACAAAAATTCTTTTGTACAACGATCCAACACACCAAATCCTAAATACAACACCTCTGAACACCTTTGATCAACATATCTGAATTGCACAGGCAGTTCTTCAACCTATAAGAAATGTGAAGCAACACAAGAACACACCTCTGCAACACATTGTTTCCTCTTTTTATCAAATTTTCTCAAAAATACTTGGAAACCAAATAATAGAGACACAACCTCAACACAACTAAACCAACTGTAACATATCAACTCAACCACATATCCATAGACAAAATCTTATCAAATCAACACTAGAGGTTGACACCAATAGCTTTACTAATGACAACATAATACAACTAATCAAAGCATGGATAACACCAACTGCTCATACTCTTGCAATAATATCATTCAAAAATAGACATTAATGACAATGCAGGCTTGTTGACATCAATGACAACACCAACTACTCATACTTGCAACAGTCACAGTCTATTTCATATTTTGGGTTTTTGATATTATCAAAATGCCTTTTAAACTATGTAGTAACTTCTAAACCATATCATCGACCCTAGATGTCTAATAAACAATGACTTGAATAATTTGTACAAAAAATACATGCTTTGGATGTAGGAATTTGGGGATATCCTCTAAGCTTTATCTTAACTCTAGGTCAGAGTTAAACGCTACCCCTAATTCTAGATTTCTAACAAAGTTTCCTTCCTTTTGCATTATCAAAACTGTGAATTCTGGCATATTCATTACCTTTCAAAGTTTCTAAAGGATAAGAAACAAACGCTATTGCCAAATTTTGGTTCCCAAAGGAAAAGAACTCAAGTAACACTTTGTGATTGAGAATCAGACCTTGGGGTTTCACTCTACCAAGTGTCAAAAGAAATCATTTAAAGAATTTATACCCAATCCTTGATGCCTCATGAAAATTATTTGACTTATATTAGATATTGTTGATCAAGTGCATGTCTTACTGGTCAAAATATTTTAGGAATGAGATAACCAATATACCCTATTCCAAATGCCTAATGATAATCAAGTTACTAAAAGGCAATTATCATAATCATATAGCAAGATTTTCCCTTAAACTATTACACCTATTGAGAAGTAAGGAGTAAGCAATAGACCTGAACCCCAATACCCAAAAATTGGAACTTTGCTTAAGTATGGGTTTAGAGGCTCTTTCATTGCAATGTAATCTAAAAAAGGCTTATCTTTGGGCCTCGATCAAGGATCTCTACTTTTTGGTTATTTCCTTTAAGGATTCTAATGGATGGTATTTTCATGTGCAAATAATATGCCAAAGGAAGGTGTTGAGATGAAGTACTGGTATAAAGAATATCATCCTCCTTCAAAAGTGTTCTCTCCATACAAAGAGATTAGAGACATTGATCTAGGGAATATAGACATGGATGAATTCCACAGGATAATTCATAATGAATCCAAGAGGATAGTCAAAGCCACCTCTTTGGATAATTCTAAGTTGGTGGAAGCAACTTCCTTCCCAATATCAATACACTCACTTGGGTTAGTATTGACTTGCATGTAATACTATGATCATAAGCACATGAGGATACTGGGTCCATTTCAAAATGTGATCCTTGATATTAGCTTTGACATGATTGAAAAGGTATTTAGTATCCCTACCTTCCCCAAGTATGAGACGATTAACATGAAAAAAGGAAATGGATTATTTTGAGTCACATAATGTGAGTTGTCTCAATGTTATTAACACTCAGATGATGCTCAACCCAAGGAAAATAATGCTCAATATGGAAAGTGTAGCATAGGATTGAATTCTAAGAAGATATCAAAGATCAAATCACACTTTTAAGTAGAGTCTATGGTAACCCAAATGTCAGAGACTCCTATCCATGGATGTGTCACTTTATGTTGCTCATCATAGATGATAATAAAATTGATTGTGAAACAATAATTAGCAACAACTTACATGCAAAACTCAAAGATGTGTTGTAAAGTAGAAAAAAATACATGAAGTTTTATCTATTCTACTTGTTGGCATATGAGGCTAGTTTCCAAGGGCTCATTAGAACATGATCTCTTCAGTTGGGAGAGGTCAAGATTCATGAGCATTACCCACAATTGGAGTTGAATGCTAGTTATAAGAATTACTATGTGATAAATTACAATTTGATTTATGCCATAATCAAAGGGTTGGAGAATGATTTTTCTAAAAGAATCTTCCTAGAATCTATGATAGAATTAAATAATTGGGGAAATTGGTATATCCAATTTAAGACCTTCACATATACTAGAGTAGTCAGCTTTCATAAATCTCATTCCCACAAGCTTCCAAAGTACCCCAAAAATAAAACAATCCTATTAGAATTGTGTAGAAAAGTAATAAATATCCATAAATTAATTGCTGATAAGTATAAATTAGGATATTCTTTCCCTATAAAGATGGGAGTATACTCATGTGCCAACATGCAAAATGCTAAAATTGTATAAATAGAATTGGCCAAGTATTCCATGAACTTGTTTAATGACCCAAGTAACAAATTTGACCCTATTAGGAAGATCAATAAGGTTATAGGTTCCTTCTTCAAATATGAGCCTTCTTTGGAGGACCATTGAGAAAATTGTGATGAAGAGCTTGAAGTAAGAATGAAAGACTATTGTAGGATGACAATAGATATGGTGAAAGGCTGCAATGTGGCCAAAGTGCAAAAGGATTTGAAAGAGAATGGGAAGGTCGTAGATCCCATTTATAGTGGAAAAGGGATCTTCAACTAGGCAATATATAATGTGGATTTCTTGATTGAAAAGGATGATAAAATGGATACAAGGGTAGAAAGCATCAAAGCTTGTTCACAGAGATGGTTGGTATCTCCATTTCCTCTGATGGAGTTGTCAAAGCCCCAACCTCAACCAAATAAATCCAAGATAGGTGAAGGATCATCTACTACGAGAAAGAGGTAAAGACCATCAACCTCAGTAGAAAGGCCCAATAAGAGGAAGGAAAAAGAAAATATAGTTATAGAGTCTAGTGAAGAAGAGGTTGAGGAAGAAGTTCCTCTAAAATAGAGGAGATGAACTAGAAGTGAACCCCAAGCTACATGATCAACTAGATCTACTTCACCCATTCCTCTTCCTTCCCCAAGTCCTCCACAATACTCTCCCCCACATGAATCACCACTACCATCTCCTCCTCCAAGTCCTCCACCACATTGATACCTTACTCCACCTACTCCATATCCTTCACAACATCCTCCACCTCATGTATCTCCAACACCTTCACCCTCTCCACCACATTCTCCTCCTCAAATACCTACTTCCAAAATTCCTCACCTCATCCATTTCCTCCACATGATACTCCTCTTCCTCCTCCCAAATAACAAGAAGAACAACAAGAAAGAGAGGAAGGAGTTGAAAACAAGCAGGTGGTTGGAGAAGAAATAATCAAAGAAGAGGAAATTTAGGGAGAAGTTAGGTTAGAGGGAATTGTAGAAGAGGAGGTTGAAGAGGGAGAAATAGAGCCAAAAAAAGAGGTAGATCAAGAACCAAATAATTATCAAGCCTTGCATAATATTGGACTTATCTCCTCTCCTTAGTATGAGGTCTCTTAAAATCTCTCGATATGGTTAACCATACCATCTAGAAAAGGAAAATATAATATGTCTAGGAGAAAGAAGAGGAAATATCACCATCCTTGTGGAAGCTTTATAAGCCCCCACCAAAAGAAGGAAGAGATCAAGAAGGTTGTATACTATCAAAGAGGATGATCAAGGGAACAAGATAGCTCAAATATTTGTTCCTCTAGTAGAAAAATCTGAATTAGATATGCTATTTGAGGACTATCAGCTGAGACAAGTTAGCCCTGGTGTCTACACAAAGGAAGGGGATGAATAATATCTATAGATAGCTATGTCCACCATCTTAAAAATGATGCAAAAATATGAAAATACTAAAGAGTAATTGAAGTCTCAGGTATCCCAATTAAGAACATGTGTTAACAACTTGATAGGGACCATTGATGTTGTTTCTCTTGAACTAGTTCTACAAGATACGTTAAAAGGAGAAGCCCTACACCCTGACCCTGGGGGATGGGTAACTGTTGCTAATGGATGGAAGGATTACTTAAAAGCCCTAGCTAGCATAATTTTGATAAAATCAATATAATATTATTAGTGCATTAGTGATGAGATAGTTTGGACCACTAGATGGTGGTGGAGATAGATGAGTATTTGATGATATTAGATGATTATATCCCAAATTTGCAAAGAATAAAAGTCACTTCCTTAGACAAATTGCTAAAGGAAATTGTAATAAAAGAAGAAGATCAAAACAAGCTAAAGGAATGAATAAAGGAAACATAGCTAAGGGTGAATACCTTGAATAAATGCAAGCATAAGTTGGGTAATAACAAAAACCTAGTTGAGTAGGCTATGGTAAAGATAGAGAATTTTGTGGAAAGTCTTGGTTGCAAATTTTGGGAAACCTCATAATTAGTTGCATCCCAAACAAGATGGTCAAAGAACCAGAAGCGTCTCTTTGAGGTCAAATTAATCTTGAGGTCATTGAACAAGCAATGACCTGAAAAATAAACTTGCAGGATTTTCAAGATGAACTAGTTATCTTCACTAACTTGCAAGAGAAGCTAGAGAATTATGCATTTTTACAAAGGGTTAAATTGCAATACCATTGGGTTTCTCTGATGGATACTATGAATTATGTTACTACTACTTTCTTTGAAAGTTTCCTTAGCGCGAATTAAGTCAAACTTTTGAATTTTGATCTATTTTGAATAAATTTTGTAATAAAGTAAAATGCTAGATAATTAACTTTCAACCCGACGTGTTTTTAGTTGAAATCCAATTCAAGGGGAGAGTTAATTAAGTTTAATTTAGAGTTAATTTCTAGATCAAAGTTGGGGGCTTCGATTAAACCTTTTAAGTAACCCTTTTTAGATCCATGAATTTTGGGATGCATAAGTCTATTTATTTGGGATTGTTAATCATTGTTAAGGATAAAAAACTTTTGTATTTGCAAGGAAATATACAATCTTAGCATGGATTTCTCCTACCAAGTATTTTGTGAAACTTTATGAAATATCAAAGGATTACACTTGTTGCATGCATATGGATTCTTGATCATTGGTGATGGTATGCTTATTTTATTTATCTAAATTGAGTAAACTGGTAAAATCAATTGTGTTCTTGTGTTATTGAATAGATTTTTTTCTTAGATTTGTGCATGTTTCATGGTGGTTTGATTTGATTAAACTTCAAAACTTTAAAACTATGAATTTCCTTTGAAGATTGCATTGGTATTAAATATGTGTGAGTGAATACTAGTCGCTTTAATACTAATCATTATGATTTTTCCTAACCATTTAGAATTGATGAATGCGATAAATTTATCATTTTCCATTTAATTTTAGTTTTTCTTTTAAATATTTTTTCTCTCAACTCTAAAATTATTTTGATATTTATTTTATAATGATTTGAATCTTTGAAAGAGTATATGAATAACATAGATCTATTAAGTAAATTATTGTATTAACATGCAATTGATTGTGAATTTCAAGAAATAAATATCTATATCTTGGTTGCATATTCTAAATATATTTTCTAGGATAACTAAAATTACTCAGGACCCTTGTTAAACAAGTTCACACAAACCACTTAGGTATCCATCATGGTCAAGACCTGGCCCAAAAGGAACATTGGAGTAGGGAATCTTGATTTTCAAGAGGAGTAATAATTTATTATTTCTTAGCAAGTTGGTTGTGCTAAAACAACTATCAGTAGATCTAACTCTATATTTGAACATAATAACTTAATTTAGATGGATTTCTTACAAGTATGAATAGTTTCCATGTACTATGCATCTGTAGTAGAAAAAGTGACCATAACCTATTTCTTGCTCATCCAACTAATAGCATCACCAAACATAATGCAAATATATCAACTAGTTGATCTCCATTTATTAACATCCCTAGCTCGATCTAAATCCAAAATTCCAAGAATAGTCATTGAATATAGGTCCCATCTATAATTATCATGATAAAAATAGAGTACTTATAGGTATCTTGTAAATATTTGAAAATTCTCTTCACTACATCCCAATGTAGTCATCAAGGATGAGCCATGAAATGACTAAGGAATCTCACTACTTGGGAAATGTTTAGTCTTGTACAAACCATGACATACATTAAGCTCCTAACAACACTAACATAAGGTACTTTTTCCATTTCCTTAATCTCACTAGGATAAGCTACACATTGCCCATTTGATAACTTAATCCTCATCAAAATAGGAACAGACAAAGGTTTGTATGTGTAGACACTTAAAATTGTCCTGAACGTATCACACATCTTGATTTCAACTTACTAACATCATTTTCCTCATTTTCACCTAATTCCCTCATTTAATTAAATAATTTGCAATTATTTGATTAAATCCATCTTTTTATTCTATTAATTGAATAATTAACATTATTTGGTTAATTCCTCATTTTTCATCATTTCTTACTAATTTCCCCTCTAATTGAATAATTTTGAATCATTTAATTAAATTTAATTCTCTTCATTCCATCATGATTAAATAATTTTGATTATTTAATTAAATCTAATTTTCCTCTATCTCACTTGATTAAATAATTTTTAATTATTCAATTAAAAATCTTAATTCTTCTCATCCTCACAATTAAATAAATTTCATAATTATTTAATTGGCTAATTTTCCTCCAACTTGCACATAGAATATTCCTTTTTCAAAAGAGAATATTCCCTTTTCAAAATATCTTTCCCTCCAAAATATCTAAATGACATATTCCCTCTAAAAAAGAATATTCCATTATTCAAATTCAAATTTGAATAGATATTTTCCCTCCAAAATATCTTCAACAAATTTTCTATGAAAATAGGGATATTTTGGGCTCTCAAACAATTTCATCTATTAATCTTCTTTTATCTTCTTGATTTCCTCTCATTCATTGATCCTAAGATTTGATCTAGACTGTTGATCAGATGTTTTCAAATCTATAAACAAGTCCTTTCATCATCACAATTCATTCATAATCTCTATATTCTCATGGGCTTGAGCAATTCATTGTTTCGAGAAAATCAATTGTGAGTCATAATCATCAATCTTGAGCTTGATCACGAGGGATGTTGGGACCTTGAGAAAGATTGGGATCATGAGGGTGATTATGATGGATGTTAGGATATTGATATGGAAGGGGATAATGAGAGGGATTAGGAGAAATGCTTTGATCTTTATTTAGAAGGGGATCATGAGATGGGATGGAGAGGATATTTTGGTCTTTATTTAGAAGAGAATTCAATGAGATGGTACAAACAAGTAGGTTTGATTTTGATTTGGAAAGAGGTCATGGGATGAAGTTGAATAAATACTTGAATCTTGAGGTGGAAGGGGATCATGAGATAGAGCAGAAGGGATGCTTTGATCTTCAGGTGGAAGGGGATAATTAAATGAGATGAAATGGGTTATTTGATCTTGATATGGAGGGGGATCATGAAATGGGATGGAATTAGTTATTTAGGGATTTACTATTATTTTCTAATAGTCCTTGGATAAATTTTGGAGTAAAAAATTTAAATGGCTTAGGGATAGATAGAGGATTATGACTATATAGAGGATTAGGATTGTAGACACGTAAAATATACATGCATCTAATCTAGATTCTCTAATTTCATTTTGTCCTTAATCATCCCTCTACTAACCATTTTAATCAAATAATCTTTATCTGATTAAAATTCATCATATTTCATCTTTTAATCAATCTTTATTTAATTAGATAAATCAACTTTATCTAATCATTCTATTTGATTAAATCATATTCTTCTCTGTAATTAAATAAATCAATTTATTTAATTAGTCTCCTAAAGTCATCTCTTTAATTAAATAAATCAATTTTATTTAATTAGTCTTCTAAAGTTCTCCATTTAATTTAAATAAATCCAAATATTTAATTAAATCTCTAATGTTCTTTATCTTTTCATTTAATTTAAATAGATCCAAATATTTAAGTTGAATGTCACAATCAACTAACCTACATTAAAATTAATCAAATCATGATTAATGCTAATCCTAATCCCCCAATTCTCTAGATTTTACAACTTGCACAATAAATCATTTCTTTTGATTTATTAAATCTTCTAATTTCTCTCAACATGGCATCAAAAGGGAATATTCCTCCAAATTTGAAAAGTCCATCCAAAGGGATTTGTCCTTCCAACAAAGCATTTACCCCTCTTACATGTCCTTGTGCATTGAGCCAAGTGGCATTTAATCCATTCCTTTCTCCCTCCAACATGCCAACTTTTAAATTTTCAAAATCCACCTAATAGCATTTATCATGCACAATGACCAAAATGTGCACAACCTTCCTCCATTCACATCTTGACAAGTGGTACTTGGCCATTGGATGTTGAATGATCCCACATTCCTCCATTTTGCTCATTCTTCCATCTTGTTCTTCTATTTATAGAAGGCTCTTCTTCTCATTTTGGATCCAAAATCTTAGGCACAAGTTCACTATTGTCATTTGAGTTCACAGCATTTTCATAGCATCTTCATCATTTAGCTTGTCAAGGGTTGGGAAAGGACTACTTTCCATATCAAATTAGCACCAATCCACTATGGAATAGGTATGAACCATGCTTTTTTATGTTCTCAATTAGTTATTTTATTTACATTATGAGGCATGATGAATTATTTCATAGGAGCACTACTTTGTTTGTTTTTTTTAAACTAACATCATGCTAATGTGTATGGAATAGTTTAAGTTGTTTTACAGATTTGTGGTGTTACATCTAGCACAAAGGACTTGCAACATTGAAGCATAAGAAACTGTCTTTGAAGAATCATGGAGTTAAGAGAATTGAGCATTAAATTTGAAGTTGACAAAGTGTTTTTAAATGCTTAGAGCTTCCATTTTATGCTTTTGTTTTCTGTTTTAGGCCAACTCACATCTTTTTGGATTCTTAAAAGAACACTACAAAAGCTTTCGTTTTTGCTACAAAGGGGTTAAAAAGAACATTAGACACTTACTAAATTTCAATTTGGGTTCTAAAAATTTGACAAACAAATCTCACACTTCAAAGTTGGTGCTTAAAAAGAACTCAATTTTGGCTTTTGGAATTTAAAATGAACATGTCCATTTGGTGTTTTGTAATCTTTTTCACAAAGTAATATAATTTAAAAAGGTGTATGCACTTCTCTCACACTTCACGGTGATCTTGAGAATCAAAAGTATTTTTGTGATATTAATTTTTCAAAAAGATTGCCTCCACATTTTGATTTGGGTTTAAAATTGACAAATCTTGTGACTGTGAGTGGAACATATCACATGTGTTCTCTCTTTGTTTCTCAACGAAGATTGATCGAACTATGAATGTGTTTTCTCACTTTTTTTTTAGCTTAGAGGGCCTGCCTTGTGGGAAAAAGTAATCACCCAAGGGAACAACCCAATCGAGAACATGCTAAAGCCAAGAGAATTCCAACCAGTATATAAGTGTGGGTACTTGAGGAAAGGCAAGTATCACGAGGATTGTTCTGACAAGAAGGGCAAAAATGGTCTCTTTCCGAATGGATGATCCCCCACGAACGAAATTCCCTTACTAGAACCTTTGTTTAGAAAAGGCCAAAATCCTTAATCTATTTGTTGGTGCAAGAACGATCGTTCTAAAGCTGTCCCATGTTTTTACGGATCTTAGTAGAGATGAGAAGTATTCCATGGGAGTTTCATGGGTATTGATGCTTGGTTGATCTGAGAAGCGAGTGCATTGTAAGGGGGAGCCTGTGTGGTCAAGCATCTAATCATCCACTAAGAGTAGGCATAGCTGGATTTATCCAAGTGGTAACTCAACAAATATTGTCTTTCATATCCATAGGGTTGTGCATGTTCTTGGAATCAAAAAAACTTTGCTTGATCATAAACATTGGGAAAAAAAACATTCAACATGAACATCAAATTTCAAACCCTTTAGAGGAGAAAATACCTTTGACACAATTTGAGTGTTATTGCTTTCCCTAGGGATTCTATCCTTAGAGGTTTCTAAACATTTGAATCTATATCTCCATTTGCCCACTAAAGTCAACAATAGGGAACTTTTGCCTTAATTTCCTTGATTTCCACATAATGGACTTTGTGGGATGATAAATTTAGACATTAGACATCTAGTTTGAAAACCTAATCAAGAATTGTTTGTGGTAAAAAGAAGTCACTAAGCAAAGCTAAGAAACAATTGAGCCCCACTCATGTGCTCTTCCAAATGATTTCTCGAAAGATCAGAATCTGGAAACCAAAGAACAAAGGTCTTAGTCAAAAGGCTTGAAAGAAAAGGTTGTCTATGCTTTACGAATTCAGAGAAAGATTGACATTCAACTTTTACAAACGTGCATCAAGGAACAATCCAAATTTGTACTCATTTTACTATTGTCAAAATCCAAGTCTCTTTCAAAGGTTTGAGTATCTCACATAGGAAGTATTGCATGTTCTTCAACACTAAGGTCTTGTAAACAAAGATTCTTTTTAGGTTCATCTTAGGATCAAATCAAAACTTTCATCCATCCCTCAAGCATCAATCCAAAAACCATATTGCCATCAACTCTTAGAAATCTTGAAAAAATCCTTCATGTTAAACTTTGGGAAAATCATTTGAAACAAATTAAAATCATCTTGTTTGATTGTAGATGCATCCTTCTCCACATATTTAGTCAAATTATCAAACCTTGTGAACAAGTATATCC
The DNA here is from genome assembly GCA_007258455.2 of Sequoia sempervirens. Classification (NCBI taxonomy): domain Eukaryota; kingdom Viridiplantae; phylum Streptophyta; class Pinopsida; order Cupressales; family Cupressaceae; genus Sequoia; species Sequoia sempervirens. The sequence continues at coordinate 60,865,692 of VDFB02270651.1, forward strand.
CTTGATAACATCCAACATCTTGGGGTCTAGGAGTTCATTATCCAAAATGCGAAATAAAATCAAACCAAAATAATCTTTTTTGGCTAGGTGTGTGTAGATGAATCCTTCTTTGCACACTAAGTCAAATTAGCATCTTGTGGAAAAATTTACTCTAGGACAACATCCAACCTCTTAGAGTTTATGAGTTTACTATCCAAATCAAAATCAAATCAAACATCAATCCAAAGTCCTAAAGTTTAACATCCTCTTCAAGATTTCTCAAAAATTCCAATCATTCATCTTTCACACATTTCATTATCACCCTTTGATCCTTAATCATCCTAGAGTTTCTCTTTTGTGCCTAAAGATAGATCAATCTAAAGAGCTAGAGGTTCATCTCTTACATTCTTGAAAATTGATCCCTATTTTATGGTGCAAACTAGATTGCAACACAAGAAGAACATGGATACCAACAAAGAAACATCAACTTCGAGTGATTTGAGTCAAACCAATTCCGAAATCAATCCTGTTAGATCAAGCAATCCCCTAACTAATATTCCTCTATCATCACAAAATCCTCAAGAGGAAGGCCAAGTGGAATACGTTACTAACAACGCACTAGGAATGACTCGAGATGAGATCATTGAAATGGTCCAAAACCCCAAAAATCATAGAATTGTCAATGTCATGATGAAACACCATCCCTCACAATATATGCTTGAATTAGCGAAACAAGGGGCTAAACTCCCTTACGATTATGATGTGAGCACTATTGTGGAACAACCTCTTGGGATCATGCCCCAATTTCATTCACACTCCCAATTTCATCCACACCTCCATTCCAAAGCATCACTCAAAGCATCCCCCAAATCACATCATCCATTGCTCCAACTCAACCTATTGTTAACAAGGGGAGTGCATTTCTTAATGCACTAAAACACACCCCCTTGTGAATAGTCAAGATTTGGATGCAAACACCATATTGGGTCAATCCGTACCATTGAATCCGCTACACCCATACGTTCCCCTCACCTTTCAAGACCCCAATGACCCATCATCATCTTTTCATGCAACACCTCTCAACACACAAACCTCTCTCCCTATGACCTCATAGGGAGAAGGTGGGCTATTTGGACAAGGGGGAATCTTTGACCCTTCATTTCCATCATTTCCCCAAGGGAGTATGCCACTCACTTTTCCACCACTTCCACCCTTGCCATTAACATCCACATCACCTCTTGGTTTGGGACTACCTCCATTACCACCACTCATTCAAAACAACCCCCCGATCATCAATCAAAGCATCATACCGAATCCTCCAACCTTGCCATCAATATTGCAACAACAGATGGTGACCATCCCAATAACATAGGAAACCAACACATCATCTACTATCCCCCAAATATCTCAAAATGTGGTATCTCAAGGACCAAGCATATCAATTGCACCATCCACTACACAAGTCCCAATCATCAATACAACAATGCCCCTCATCATGGAAATAAACACCATTCCAAATCCACCACCACCCCCTCCAAAATCAAACATGACAAACCAATATAGCCTCATGATGCAAGCAACTCAACAAGCTGCCTATCAAAAAGTGCTTCAACAAATTCAAAATCAACAAGCTACATAGCTAGCTAGTCAACAAGCCGCTCAAGCCACTCAAGTAGCCCAAGCCACACTGCATGCAAAACAAGCACAACAAGCATAGTAGGTTGCTCAATCCCAAGTCTTATTACAACAAAAACAAGCCACCCAAGATGCACAAGTAGCTCAAGCCACATAGATTGCACAAGTTTCTCAAGCACAAGCTCAAGTGCAAGCTCAAGCCCAGGCACAAGCCCAATACCAAGCTCAATAGGTGCAAGTGTAGGCTCAATACTAGGCACAATTGCAAGCATCCCAACAACAAGCATATCAACAAGCCCTGCAATAGTACCAAACACAAAAAGAAGCCACCCAATTATTAGCCCAACAACAAGCATTGTTGGCACAACAACAACAAGACCAACAACAAGCATTGTTGGCACAACAACAATAGGACCAACTACAAGCGTTGTTGGCACAACAACAAATGCAGGCATATCAATAGGCATTGATGGCACAGTAGAGCTTGCAACAAACTCCCACCAACATACCCAACACTCCATCCATCAATCAAACACCTCGACCACTTCAAAACACATTCACTCCACCCCTTGATCCACAAGATGATGTGACATCACAAATCAAATTTCTCTCGCAGCAAGTGCTCAATCTCCAGTTAGGGAAAACCACAAAGACACCAAGCAACTTGTGTCCCTATCTGTTCGACAGGAGCCTTGCAATGGTACCATTCCCTAAGGGGTTTGAAATCCCTAAATTTAACAAATATTGTGGGACAGGAAACCCTGAAGATCACATCAAGGAATTCCAAGTACATTGCATGGAGGTTGCATATGATAATACATATCTGATGCGGCTATTTCCTAGAAGTTTTGCAGGCCCTGCCATGGAGTGGTTCTCTCGCCTTCCTCCTGACATAAAAAATTTCCAAGAAATCATAGATGCATTCCTAAAAAATTATGCATTCAACATTGGTATGGATGTTAGTCTAGAGGAACTATTTGCTCTTAAACAAGGTAAGGGGGAATCATTCACCTCTTTCCTACAATGATGGTGATCTAAGGCCAATAGGAGCAAGTGGGAAATGCCAGAGGAACAACAAGTTTGCACTATAATTTCCAATCTTGAGAAAACCTTGGCCTTTCATCTCAAGGTGCAAGGTATCACCACATATGACCAATTGATCTCCAAGGTGCTCAACATCAAACGAGCCCTTATTGCACAAGGAGGTACACCCGCATATCCAAAACATCAAGAAAACTGACCTTCCACTAAATATAATGAAAAACCTCGCATGTGGGTGAGAAACAAAAATATCACCAATGATGGTGTGGTGGATTCCAAGGTCATAATCAGTGCTCCAAAACAAAACACCCAAACATATCAACAACTGCAAAACAACAATCGAAACAACACACAAGCGAATTTGGTATCACAACAACCACCAAACAATCAAATCAACAACCTGAATAATCAAGGGGGACCACCTCCACGAAACAAGTATCCCCCCAAGTGGAAGTACACAACCCTTGGGGAATCAATTGAATCAATCATGAAGAAGCTAGTAAACGAGAATCTCATCAAGATCCCCACATATGAGAATTATCAAGAACCCCAAGTGAAACCATCGTGGTACAATGAGAATCACCTTTGGGACTTTCATAAAATCAAGGGGCACACAACCATTAACTACATGAGGTTGAAAAATCTAATCCAAGACCTCATCGACAACAAAATCATAAATGTGGAACAACCAGCTGAAAACCAAGACTTGAAAATATACATGAATTAGATGCCGGATCATAACAAAGGGAACAACAAAGGTAAAAAAAATTATGCCAATGTGAACCATGTGTACGATCATGTTGTCACATCCCTGGATGAAATGGCCACTATTATTAACATCAAAGGAGCCAAAGCTGATTGTGGAGTCACCACATGCAGTAGAAAAATCACCATTGCTAGATCATCACAACCACCTAGAGCATCCACCTCAAATCCAAAATCTATTCCCAATGGTTACAATGTCTTAGACCAGCTGAAGAGAACCCCTACTCAGGTCTCCATCATGGAGTTACCAAAGATATCACTCACACACAAAAACATCCTTGAGGAAACATTGGATTCATCCACCGTCTCTGTGGATCTTGATGCTGAACAATTCCAAGCTATGGTCGAAAACATCATCACCCCAAATCTCCTCACATTCTCTAATCAGGACTTCCCCACCCAACCATCTCATAATTGTGTAGTCCACCTTGAGGTCCTAGTTCATAAGAAGAAATTCAAAGGAGTCTTGGTGGATGGGGCTGCAGGTTTAAACATCTGTTCGCTCAAACTAATAAAGAATCTGGGAATCTCAGAGGAATCCATTGAAAAATGCAAGGGCATCACAATCAGGGCTTATGATGATCAAGAAAGAGTGTCTCAAGGCACTATCCAACTCCCTATTCAAGTAGGGCCAACCATCATGGAAATTACCTGCCAGGTCCTTGACCTTGACTTGCCTTATAACATTCTCTTGGGGAGTCCGTGGATCTACGAGATGCAAGCAGTGGCATCAACCTTCCATCAATGTGTTAAATTCACATACCAAAACCAAGAGGTCACGATTCATGGGGATCCCGAACCCTTTTCTTACTGCAAGACCCTAGAAGCAAAAAACTATAAAATCCCCCAAGTGCCAAAGAATGATGAAGTCCCTTCAACCCCATATGTAAACCCAATTACTTTGGCCTCCACTTCTGAGACAAAGAAACTCGCCATCCTTGATATTTTTGAAATCAAATTCATTGTCCAAGACAATGGGTGTGGGGATTATAAAATGAAGAAAGGTGCTTTCATGGTAGGAGAGTTACCTCAATCTCCTAGGTCTCATGGGAAACCCCAACCAGCCGAAACATCATCCCAAACTTTCAGAGCTGACCCTTTTAGATTCAAAAGTTGGGGAGACCTAAGTCAAGAAGTAGTGGATGAAAGAGACATATCAAGCTTGCTATACCAAGATGAAAGGCCTGTTCTTGATCTTCCTATGGATGAAAGCATCAAGGGATTGCAAATGATGCTTAGCATGGGCCATGACAGAAACAAGAGACTTGGAAAAAATGATAATGGTCTCCTAATACCCCTCATTCCTAAGATGCACATGGGAAATATTGGCCTCAGATGTACCCCTCTGAGTGTAACCATACGTGGAAAAGGTCCCCCATTTAAAGCTGTCAAGACTCCCCCTTAGCTATCAACGGCCGAACTTCGCTTACCCATATCCATAGGTCGAGTCATATACAACTTCACATTTGACATAATCAACATATGTAGTAGTAGTGATGATGAGGAAGATGCCATAACTGACTTACCAATGCTATTTGAGAATTCCTCTCTCCTCATGATTAGTACCTTGTCATTTGAGTTGACCAGTCAAACCCATGAAATAAACATAGTTTATCCCCAGCTCATCGATTACGACCAACGAGGACCGCCAGTTCTAAACACATTCGAGAATGATGAAGTGCTCTCGGAATTCATGGGACTATGAGATAATATACCATGTAGAGATCACAAGGCTGGATTTGACATCATACTGGACACACACACCTATTACAGGGAAATGATTGAATCCTTTAGTCACAAAAGTGAAAACTTGAAAATAATCTCTAGGTCTTTGAGTGAAAACCACACTGTGGCACTCTCTGACTCAAAAAAAATAAAAATAAAGGACGTATCCGATGGTGAAAACCTCTCTGAGGCTCCAAAAGATGAAGGATTCAATCTTCCTCTCAGTTCCATCCATCAGGAGAAGTCAACAGTTCTAGTAGAAATGTGCAATCTAGTCAACTTGGGAACAAAAGAGGTACCACACATAACATTCTATGCATAGTCTCTCTTAATAGAAGAACAAGAGCTCCTAGCTGTGTTCCTAAGAGAAAGGAAAGTGAACTTTGCATGGACCTATGCCAACATGCCTGGACTTGATCCAGAGGTTGTGGTCCACCAACTAGCCGTGTATCCTAAAGAATAACCTATGAGACAAAAGCTAAGGAAAATGCATCCCCAAATAACTCTGTTGGTCAAAATGGAATTGCAAAAGCTCCTAGATGCAGGATTCATATGGTTGATAGATTATCCAAAGTGGGTCTCTAATCTTGTACCTATCTCAAAGCCCACTAGGGGCATTCGTATCTGTACAAATTTCAGAGACTTAAACAAGACATGGCCCAAGGATGACTTTCCACTCCCAAATATTGATATGATAGTGGATATGACAGTAGGACATGAGATGTTATCCTTGATGGACAGATTCTCAGGATATAACCAGATCATGATAGAAAAAGAGGACCAACATAAAACAACCTTCACATGTCCATGGGGGACATATTGCTGGAATTTGATGTCATTTGGGCTGAAGAATGCAAGCGTGACCTATCAGAGGGTCATGACACTAATCTTTCATGATATGATCCATAAAATTGTGGAGGATTACGTGGATGATATATTGGCCAAGTCAAGGAAAAGATGAGATCACATAGTGGCATTAAGTGCCATCTTTGACAAACTTGAAAAGTACAAAGTATGCTTAAATCCAAAGAAGTGTGTCTTTGGGGTCCAATCAGGAAAACTCCTAGTCTACATTGTATCCATGAGAGGAATTGAGGTAGATCTAGCTAAGGTCAAGGAAATCCTAGAAATGGAGGAACCTAAAACACTAAAACAGCTAAGAGGCCTACAAGGAAGACTCCAGTCAATCCACAGATTCATAACACAATTGGCAGACAAGCAAATCCCATACTCCCATCTACTCCACAAGGGGGTAGCATACAAATGGGATGAGAAGTGCGATAAGGCCTTCAACAAGATCAAGGAGTATTTAATCACACTGCTAGTACTCATGCCACCCATTCTAAGAAAACCCTTGATCTTATACATATCAACAACAACCGGAGCTCTTGGCGCTCTCCTAGCACAACACAGTGAAACTGGGAAGGAGAGGGCCATCTATTATATTAGCAGAACAATGGTGGGGAATGAGCTGAACTACACACCCATTGAGAAAGCTTTCCTATTAGTCATCTTTATAGCTCAAAAGTTCAGACATTACATGCTAGCACACCAAATCAAGCTTATTGCAAAAATAGACCCTCTTAAGTACCTATTATCCAAAGCAACTCTCATAGGGAGGACAAAAAAATGGGTTATGATCCTCACAAATCATGATAGCGATTATGTGGAACACAAATCTATCAAAGGGAAAGCCATCGCAGATCAACTGGAAGAAGCACCCATATATGCAAAAAATCCACTCATATCAGAATTCCCTGACAAATCAATCTTCAACTTGAGTGTGGCAGACCATTGGAAAATGTACTTTGAAGGGTCCTATACACAACATGGGTCAGGAGCAGGGATTTTCTTCATCAATCCATAGGGAGATTATATACCTAAATCATACAAGCTATCATTTCCATGCACAAATAACATCACCGAATATGAAGCTCTTGTCATAGAGCTAAGGATTGCAGTGCAATGGTAGATAATGGCACTTAAGGTATATGGAGATTCGCAACTCATAATCAACTAGGTAAATGATGAGTATCAAAAAAAGGATGACAAGTTGAATCCCTACAAAAAGCTGGTAGAAATCCTTAAGGAGTTCTTCATCGATATCACATTTGAGCAGCTACCTAGAGAAAACAATAGAGTGATAGATGTAATGGCTACAATCGGATCACTCCTAGAAATCCCACGCAACATCCCAAAGAAAGAATTCCTCGTAGAGCAGCTTCTCGCGCTTGCATTCGAGGTACTGGAGTTCAAATTTGTGTGCAAAATCGTTGGTCCTGGTGATCCTTGGTACCGTGATATATACACTTATCTAAGAATAGGAGTCATCCTAGCCAACATAACCCCGAACCTCAAAAGAGCCTTTGTAAAAAAGGCATCTCTTTTTGTCATCCTAGGAGATACCCTTTACCATAGAAGCATTAAAGGAACCATGTTACATTGCTTAAACGTTGAGGAAGCCTTGACTGCTTTAACTGAGGTACATAACAACATTTGTGGTTCACACTCGAGCAGAATGACCTTGGCTAAGAAATTGTTGAGGACGGGGTACTATTGGCCAACAATGGAAAGAGAAGCACATGATTATGTCAGGAAGTGTCTACAATGTCAACATCATGGGGACCTCATCCTTGCACCAGCTCAAGAGCTCCATCTGATTGTCACACCATGGCCCTTTTCATAGTGGGGGCTTGATCTCATTAGAAAAATCACCCCCACCTCATCCAGTGGACATCAATTTATCATTACTACCACTGAGTACTTCACCAAGTGGGTGGAAGCCATTCCCATGACATACATCACTGGAAAGTAGATATCAAAGTTCATCCTGAACTAATTAATTTGTTGTTATGGTGTCCCTCAAGCCATTATCTCAGATAATGGGACACCTTTCAAGAATCAAGACATCTGTGAACTATACCACAAGTTCAAAATCCAACATCGCTTTTCAACTTCGTATTATCCCCAAGGAAATGACCAAGCTAAGGCTACAAAAAAGACCATCCTGAAAATCCTCAAGAAAACAATCAATGAAGCTAGTTGTGATTGGCACCTGCAACTGAAACCTGCCCTATGGGCCTATCAAACTAGCATCCGCACACCAACATGCGCCACCCCATTCTCCCTGGTCTATGAATTAGAAGCCATACTCCCTATCTAGATAGAGCTCCCATCACTGAGAATATCAATGCAGAATCTCATCACGGATGAGGAATACCGGGTATCAAGACTTAATGAGCTAGAATTACTAGATGAACGGTGCATGGATGCCTTAAACCACTTGTAAGTGTACCAGAATTGACTCAAGTCGAGCTACAACAAGAAGATTAGGAGCCGAGTCTTCCAAGTCAGAGAGCTTGTGTTGAAGGAGAACCAGAAGAATGTTCCAAATCCGGATAGCAAGGGAATGTTTGAACCCAATTGGTTGGGACCTTTTGTCATCATAGAAAGCTACAAGTCAGGGGCATATCAATTATCAACACCGAAAGGGGAACCTCTGCAGGAGCCCATGAACAACTCCCATCTTAAAAAAATTTATGCCTAGTCTTGTAGGGTGTAAAACCAGAAAATACAAAAAAAATAGAAAATGTCCTAAAAAAATTGTCACCCTGATGAAAACCTGGCAAACATGCATCTTGGCGACAACAAAAAATAAAAAATAAAAAAAATTCCAAAAAAATCAGAAAAAGGATTAAAAACAGTAAAGAGAAAAATTGTCCTCTAGTGAAAACCACTTCGGTGGCACTTTGGGCAAGTACCTTGGTGAAAACCTGGCAAACAGGTGCCTTGTGTAAATAAGCACCTTCCATCCACTAGGATCTCCACGGCTTGCTATGCATCATCCATCCACCCATCCATCATTCATCGCACCCAATATCTCCATCCGTCACCCATCCGCATCATAGCTTGGTCCTATGTTCATGTCATTATCCCTCCTAGTACTACTTGGCCTATTCTCAAGGTTAGTTTGTCCTGCCTTTATCGGGGTAGTCTAGTGCATCATGCTGGGGGCATGTTCTCATTGGATTGGATCTGTGTATATTCTTGAAGTCTTCCTAAAATGAAAAAATCCAAAAACATCAGAAAATTAAAAAAAATCCAAAAACATCCAGAAAATAAAAAAAATCCAAAAACATCATAAAATTAGAAAATCCAAAAACATTCAAATCATATCAAAATCCCAAAACAGATCAAAAAGTCAATCAAAAAAGTTAAAAATAGAGTCTTCTTGTTGAACTACGAGTCTTTGAGCTCTGAATGTAGGCAAGGTTGATCTTTGATCTTCCCCCGAGACACTTAGGTCAGTCCTTTAGGAGTCCCTCATAATAAACTAGCAATCCATCTATTCATATCTCATCAATAATCGAGTCTGTGTCAGTTGAACTGTGTGGTCTCTGCGTGTATAACGTAGGCAAGGCTAATCTATTGATTAGCCCTCGAGGCCCCTAGGATAGGTCTTTAGGTTAGTCTCTTGATCAAAATCTAGAAAACCCCAAAAAAAATTGGAAAATTTGAAAATCAAAACATTTGTAAAATCTTGAAAATACCAAAAACAACCTCAAAACATTTCAAAAAACTCCAAAAGCATCCAAATATTTGAAAAAATCCATCTGTCTCATCTCGCTTTCACCCGAAATAAACACTCATTCATAATAAATCATCGTCATCCTCAACCTTTGGTACAACAATTGGAAACAAGTATAGCAGGTTAAAAGTAAAAAACTTAAGTGTCAAGGTCTCAAGTCTAGGTCAGTACGTAAACAAGTTAGTCAACTCTTTGTGTCAATAGCCTATCATCCAATCAGTCCCAAATCAATCATTTAATATCCTCATGTTCTAGGATGCATCCTTCCTACAATGGACATCAACATCAAGCATCACCATAGTTTAGTCTTAGCTAGCAGTATTGAAGAACATTAACTTGTTTGTTGGCTTTATCTTTGTCTTTTGGCTTATCTTATTGCGCTCATTTCCATGACCTCTTGATGATGTCCCAAATGAAGGGATTTAGAGAGAAAGAAATGGGGCAATGATCATTATCTTTTATTTGTTGTGCTTGTTGGATATTCTTGTGATATAACCTTGGTCATACGTGCTTTTTTTGGGTGTAGGGAGGATGTTCTAGGTATCTTGTTGACCACATAGTATTTTTTGGTTTGAGATGTTTGGAATAGTTGAATTGCATTTTGAATGAGGTTCTGTATGCCAGGTGTGAATGGGGATACTCCTATCTGATTGTCGAGTCAAAGTCCATCACACTAGGTGCAACACCATCCTGGTTCTTTATACCTTGATGCATCACATCTGTGTGTTCTCAAACATAAGGTAAGTAGCCCTTTTACATTCCCAATTCCTGATAAGCATCATCATTTATCATAATCTCTAATAAAGTCTCGTAGATCATGGACTTGTTGGATCCTCTTGTCTTCATCTTATTTCTTATTTCTTCCATGCTAACATCATGCTATGACAGTTAATCATCATCAACAATGCATCCATCCTGCATCCACAAACCGTCAGCATGCTGCATATCATTCACATGTGTTACATTTTCATCATTGCATAATATAGATCTGTTAGTCTAAGCATATCATAAACCATACATTTGCATAAAACATCCATTGCATAACCATATAGGCATCATCCATCTCATCCATCTCACATGCAGTGCATCATCATTTTAAGTTGTTTAGGATAATATAGGTTGGTTATTCTAAGCATCTTAAAACCATCTCATTTGCATCGTCATCATAACCATCCATACATCCATCTTGAACCTATTTGTCATGAGATTGACCCTCAAATCAATTTTTTCGCTCGATCTCTCGAGGGGGCAATGTACCAGTATACTTCTTTCCACTGAGGCATTTGAAAAAATAAAATAAAAATTGAATTTTGATCTTGGCAGTTTATTCTTTGAACCAATGTAGCAGGTACATTGCTTCAAAGAGGGGGGAAATGTAGACACGTAAAATATACATGCATCTAATCCAGATTCACTAATTTCATTTTTTCCTTAATCACCCCTCTACTAACCATTTTAATCAAATAATCTTTATCTGATTAAAATTCATCACATTTCATCTTTTAATCAATCTTTATTTAATTAGATAAATCAACTTTATCTAATCATTCTATTTGATTAAATCATATTCTTCTCTGTAATTAAATAAATCAATTTTATTTAATTAGTCTCCTAAAGTCATCTCTTTAATTAAATAAATCAATTTTATTTAATTAGTCTTCTAAAGTTCTTCATTTAATTTAAATAAATCCAACTATTTAATTTAATCTCTAATGTTCTTTATCTTCTCATTTAACTTAAATAAATCCAACTATTTAATTTAATCTCTAATATTCTTTATCTTCTCATTTAATTTAAATAAATCCAAATATTTAAGTTGAATGTCACAATCAACTAACCTCCATTAAAATTAATCAAATTATGATTAATGCTAATCCTAATCCTCCAATTCTCTAGATTTTACAACTTGCACAATAAATCATTTCTTTTGATTTATTAAATCTTCTAATTTCTCTCAACATGGCATCAAAAGGGAATATTCCTCCAAATTTGAAAAGTCTGTCCAAAGGGATTTGTCCTTCCAACAAAGCATTTAACCCTCTTACATGTCCTTGTGCATCGAGCCAAGTGGCATTTAATCCATTCCTTTCTCCCTCCAACATGCCAACTTTCAAAATTTCAAAATCCACCTAATAGCATTTATCATGCACAATGACCAAAATGTGCACAACCTTCCTCCATTCACATCTTGACAAGTGGCACTTGGCCATTGGATGTTGAATGATCCCACATTCCTCCATTTTGCTCATTCTTCCATCTTGTTCTTCTATTTATAGAAGGATTTTCTTCTCATTTTGGATCCACAATCTTAGGCACAAGTTCACTATTGTCATTTGAATTCATAGCATTTTCATAGCATTTTCATCATTTAGCTTGTCAAGGGTTGGGAAAGGGCTACTTTTCATATCAAATTAGCACCAATCCACTATGGAATAGGTATGTACCATGCTTTTTTATGTTCTCAATTAGTTATTTTATTTACATTATGAGGCATGATGGATTATTCCATAGGAGCACTACTTTGTTTGCTTGTTTTAAACTAACATCATGCTAATGTGTATGGAATAGTTTAAGTTGTTTTGTAGATTTGTGGTGTTACAAGGATTATGGATTGGATGATTAGGATTTTATGGAGAATCAAGATTAGATGGAGGATTAGGATTATGGATTGAAGGGTTAGTATTAAATTTAGAGTTAGGATTATGGATTTGTGTATAATAGAATAAGAGATTTAAATTTAATTTTGGAAGTGATAGGGGTGTTGTACAAAAATGGATATTGGGATATGGATAAGAGTAAAGATGAAGGTTAATATGTTGGGTAAGAGGGATATGTGGGTGAGGAAAAAAGGTGTAATACCTCACCAAGGAACCCTAGAGGACAACACTAACTATGCCATAATAATGGAACAATTTTTTTTAAAAAATTAACATTAGTTTGCATAATATAATATTCTAAACCAAGTCTTATAAGGTTCCTTAACTGCACTACTTACAAACTAAATAATCAAGATAGCTAGAATCATTTCATTATCTTTTCTTTGACATGTATTAACTACCATGTGAGTTCATTTAAAAACTCCACATTAAAAGTTTCAACTTTATTTACTACCACAATATGTCAACTGATAATAAAACATTAAATAAAACATTTCTAGCCAAATCACATATACAAGATACATCACTTTAAAATATGCATTACAAGAAGAGTAAATCAATATCTATTACATCATTACAATAGTTACATCAATGCTTCCCAGAGTACATGTGGGAATAATACATCAGATTGCAATATGAGATACAATTGACAATACATATATATAAAAGTTGTCTTCTCCAACTGGAACAGTAACTAGAACTAGAGTCAACAACATCAAGAACAATTTCCACACACACGAACATGCAACAAAAATACCCAATGGAGGAAAAAGCACCAACTTCCCAACCATGTGGAACCTTAAGGTCCATCCTTTGTGCTAGGAGATAACACAAGGACCCACATCATACAGGCAATCAAGAAGACAACATACTAACATAAACAAGGGCTATACATGACTTCAACACAACATTGTAAACAATACCAACATCACATATAACATTTACATCACTTCCAGAGGAACTCACACAACATAAGAAGAAAAAAAAACTAGGGAATGTTATACTGTAATAGGGAGAAGTGTCATCACATAACTTGTTATGGGTTGTCCTGGAAGATCTTCCTAGGCCCTGACCCCCATCCTGGGTTGTTTTGATAGCCTCTCCTGATCCCTGGCCCCCATACAAACTCATGTGGAACTAACATACCTTTCATGAGGACAAGACAGTTGGTCTTGCCATTCTAGGCCTTCCCATCTCATCTTAAGCCTAAACGAGCACTTGAGCCATGAGTGAGGCATAACATTATCTTGATTAATGTGAGAACTACCCATCCCCCTAATTCATTATTTAGGTTATCACTAGATTAAGAAACTCTTCAATGGGTTGTCTTGGACACCACTTTGGGTTCCGAACCCCATTGAGAGCCACTCCCCCTACTTGCAACTAGTAGAACCTACACATCAAGCAAGGCATTTACCATCTTGCATATATAACATAATCCACATAAATCCATACACAATGCAAGGCATTACTCATCTTGCACACATAATCATAAGAATCCATATATAGTGCAAGGCATTGACCTTCTTGCACTTTTAACATAATCACATGAATCAATACACAGTGCAAGGCATTGACCATATTGCACACAACACAAAATATTGCCAAACTATTTCCAAAGTTAATTCATCAAAGAACCAAACATACATAAATACTCCCTCCCAAGCCTCTAGAAGCCAAATTAACCACTTTGAACAAATGACTCCCACTTTTTAAACAATAACCAAAACCACCCCATTTACAATAATCAATAGAATATCCAACACAAATAATCAAACAAACAATACATCATGAAAGACATTGTTTCCACATCCCATGATACTCATTAACTTAGCCACTAATTCACTTAATCAACCATTTACCACAATAACAATTGTACTCAATAATTATTTACATGGTAAATTTACAATTTAACTGTTAAATAATTATAAAAGAAATCAACATTCATTAATCAACACAAATATAATCTAGTTCATTTATTTAAAAAAATCTTTTAATTATCTAAATATATATATAAATAAATCATTTTCCCCCTACTTAATTTCCAAATTCATTTATCTAACATAATCATTTAATCTCATGGGCAGAATTATTCTTTTATTGAAACCATAATATATATACATACATACATACATACATACATACATACATACATACATACATACATACATACATACATACATATATATATATATATATATATATATATATATATATATATATATATATATATATATATATGTACATACATGTATATACACCCACACACATATATGTTAATAATATTGACAGAATGTTGTTTTCAACACAAAATATCGAACTGTAATATGACAACATATATAAATACATACTTGCAACAACCAAATGCAAAAGTATTAATAGCCAATGAAATATAACATTTCATAAAATAAAAAAATCCATTATAAATAATATCAATATCAAATTATTTAGTCTATACAAAGATAAAAGATAGGGCATAACAACATTACATCACTTTACAAAATCAAACAAAAATTATGCACTAATAAAAAATGATACAACCTCCAAAAAGGGACTTCAATATCACTAATAGAATTATTTAAAAAATATCAAGACACACCAAGATATGCATTTGCAATTTTTCAATTGTTTTATTTCAAAAAATACATTATGACTTTGAAAGACAAAGAAAAAAAAATATTACTCATTAACAAAGCACAATGGAATTATATCTATAATTTTTTTTGTTTCAAATGCCAAAAACATTGAAAGTGTGCATGCTCCCTAAATATGCAACACCAAATCATATTCAAATTTAAATAGAATATTACAATATGTAACAATGTTTTCATGAGTAGAATAATATTTTTTTACTTATAATCGCATTTGCACAAATATGGGGCCTAGGATAGAAAAGATCTTAATTAAGATTGACTAGTTCTATTATCGATGTATCAATCAACATGAACACTATACAAAGAGAATTACTAGAATCTACATATGAAACAATAGTAATTATTGTTGTTTTTAATTACTAGAATATAATAATTTACCAAAGGGGAATAGTATGAACAACTAAATTATCATGAAAGGTTTGAACCGATTAAATAAAATATAAAATATAAAAAATGGATTTTTTTTAATAAACAAGAAATGGAAACAAGCTCTTGAAATCTATCAAGAAAATGATGGAATCAATAAACTTATTACAAGTGAAAGTGATTAAGAAATTGACACAAAATATTAAAACCCTTTGAGACCTTGATACATGACATTACTTAATCTAAGTGTGTACATGAAATGCAAGATAAAATTATAAAAGTTGTATTAGTAGAAGAGAATTATTTATTACAATATTTAAGGACACATATGCTAAAGAAATAAATTTCCCTACACTATTCTTTGGAAAACCATGTGATGATGACAGTGCTAAAATTTTATCATGCCTAAAAAATGTAGAATGTGAAATACTTCACTCAAGTAGACAATTTTATTACCACACAATGAATCTATCTTTCAAAACCATCAAAATATTCATACAAAAATTTCTATCCAAATACTGATAAGAGTATATAAAGGTCAACTAAAAGGAAGAAAGATAATATCAAAATATGTCAAACCCAAACCTACCCTATAAAAGATACTCAAATCAAACATTGGCTATGATGATTTTATAAGAATAATATCTCAAGATTATCTAAATCAATTAAAAAATATATTTTCAGTGAAACAATAACTTGGACCATATACCTATTCATTTAATTTATTAGTGCTAATTAGTACTAGGAATCTGTATTTGAAAAACATAAATAATTATATAATATATATCAACCAACATTAGAGCAACAACAATAGGACCTAAAAAATATTCTTCTTTTTTATCTCAAAAAAAAGATCATGCCACATGTGCACATTATTATAGACATATAATAAATACAATGAAGAAATTGATATTCATAGATGTTCATTTCTTTGCAAAAGTCTTGGATTATTTCTATATAACTTAATTTTAAAATTATGGTAATCAACTTAACTATATCCTTTTATGGATTAGAGACACACCAATCTCTAGTAAGAATAGTATGTAAATATTAAAGAGTTTGTAGAAAAGCACATTACCTATAAGCCTAAAAATTCTACATCCTACATAGATATAGTAACATACTAAGTAATGTAGGAAATTGAAAAATAATCTTTTAGATACAATTTCTCACCCTCACCAAAAAAAAATCTATATTTTCTTGAATCATTAAAATAAAATATTAAAATTACAATTTCCATGGGAAAGAATATATTTTCCACTTTACAGTAAGTAAATTATGAAAAATGGTTCCCCTTTCAAATGTTTATAGAAGAAATGAATATGAATGGAGATGAAAACATAATGGTCCTAAAATTAACAATCTATAGACCTATATAGTTCTCAAGAAGAAAATCATCACAAATATATGGAATAATAGGGTTGTAAAAAATATATGTTAGAAATATAGAAAGAAAATACATATACATATTTTTTCCTAACAGAATACTCTATATATCAATTTATTGTTAGTATAAATAGAGTCATTATCAAACTAGTTAGCTAATCACCTTTCTAATATTGACCTATTCATACTCAAGTTTACTTAGGTTTTTTATGTTTTTATCTCACTTCGTGTGGTTGAGACATGTACCCTCATTATTTGAGACACCTAGTTCATGCATACGTGCCACTTACTCACACACTTGTCAACTGATCTTACGAGTGTTGCACATTTAGAGGGGTAGTCAATCATTATTTCCTACTTTCTCACCTCCTCATTCTTACGTATATAAGCAAGACTTGTGTCATTTTTCACACTCTTTATTTGTATATGATAGACATACTATTGTTCTCATTTTTCACTTGTGGATGATTATCAATTCACACTTCCAAATCTTGACTAATCTCAACATGATATCACAACTGTGAATATGCATTCCTTCCTAAATTGATCACTAGCGTGATCTCTATGGTCTCCATCAACTAGTCCTTTACATGCAAGCTCATCACATTCTCTCTCATGGTTTTTCCTTTTGAGGATTTCTCTGTTCCACCAACAATGCCAACCAAGCCACATATCACAAGTTTTCCACCATATATAGAGGAGATTATCATATGCTTATACAAGATTATCCAGGAATTCATTGTTTCAACAAGGCATCATTTTACTACCCTAATTTTTTAGCAGCGCCACCACTCCTCTAGGAGCATCCCAAACGCAAGGTTTATTTGGCTTGTGGAATTTTTGGTAACTCTATGCCCCAAAGTACAAAGTTCACTTGCATTTTTTATTTATTTTTACATAGGCATTCTATCACGTACTACCTACGTGTCACCTCTACAAGGCTTCACATATATTCATTTGCTATGGTGAGGTTATGTTATACTTGATGTTTGCAACAACATTGAACACTTTTACAATGACCTTACACAAGAATTACAATTCAAGTCTCCAACTCCTCCATTTATAGTCTCACTCCCACATAGCCTCTTTTGGCACCACAAAAGAAAATGTCAACGTCTCCTCCATTGTAGTCAAAATCAACATTAACTTGGGCAGTTTGCATTGATTTCCATAGCTAGTGTTTGTTCTATATATCAACATAACATTTAATTTAACCTTTAGGGTTAGCATTTTATGATAGTATAACAACAATTTATTATATTTTTAACATTAAATGTTAGTTGTCATATTAATTTTGTGAAAAAACAAGGATATTTGTTTCTATCTGCTAGAAACGGATATCCGTTTGAAATGGATATCCATATGTAACATATATCCGTTATTTCTATTATTTATAATACATAACAATTAATATATTAATATATACTAATATATTATATATATTATATATTACATATTATATACAATATACTACATATATTTTATATAGTATATTATATACTATATATGGTATATATTAAATATTATGTATTATATTAATATTATGTAATATATTTAATACATAACTTATATATTACATACTACACTATTATATATATATATATTGAGATAGAGGGATGGGCTATGAGAGATAGAGGGAGGGAGAGACCTAAGAGAGAGAGAGAGAGATCTGAGAGACATATATATATATAGAGAGAGAGAGACTTGAGAGGGACAGAGAGAGACTTGAGAAGAGAGGGGTTTGGGAGGGGGAGAGAGAGAGGGATTGAGAGAGAGTTGTCTAGGTAGGGTGGGAGGGATAGAGGGAGTGAGAGACCCAAGAGAGAGAGGGTGGGAGAGAGGGAGAGAGATAGGGGGAGGGAGGGGGAGAGAGAGAGAAAGAATTGAGAGGGAGATGTAGAGTGAGAGAGAGAGGGAGAGAGGGAGAGAGAGGGAGGAAGAGAGAGAGGGTGAGAGACTTGAGAGAGAGAGAGACCTAAGAGAGAGAGGGAGAGAGGGAGTGGGAGTGACCAGAGAGAGAAAGAGAGGGAATGGGAGGGACTTGAGAGTGAGAGGAAGTGGGAGGGGGAGACAGACTTGAGAGAGAGAGATGGAGAGTGCTTGCGAGAGAGAGAGGGAGTGGGAGACTTGAGAGGGAGAGAGAGAGAGGGAGTGGGAGAGACTTGAGAGAGAGCGAGCGAGAGAGGGAGAGGGAGAGATATCATCCAAGAGAAGGATGATAAGCCTCTTATCCAAGGACCACTTACAAAGGAGAAACTAAGTTATTTGTGCTTGAAGAGATCTCATCCATGTTGCTCATAAAAATGAAGACCATTTCTAAAGATAGCTTGAGTGTGAGGTGAAGAATGTGGTTATTATTGTGCCTACTTATTTTAATGATGCATAGAAGAGGGCCACAAAGGACGATGGTAAGATTGCAAGCCTCAATGTCATGCAGACAATTATTGAGCCAATGGCCGCAGCTATAGCTTATGGCTTCCATGATGTATTCACTAGAGAAAGAAGCATTCTCATCTTCAATTTAGGTGGAGGTATGTTTGATGTGTCGGTTCTTTCTTCAAAAGGGTAATATTGTTGTCAAGGCCACTAGAGGGGATAATCATTTGGGAGGTCAAGATTTTGATAGAAAAATGCTTAATTACTATATTCAAAAGTTCAATACAAAATACAAGTTGGATATTAGTAGTAGTGCCAGAGCTAGAGAGGGAGAGAGTATAAGATATATAATATATATGATATATAATAAATAATATATAGTACAAATATTAAATATACTATATATAATATATATCATAATATATAATATATTTATTATATATATTAATATATAGTACATTTATTATATATTAATAATACATAATATTGGTTTTATGTATTATTTGGTTTATAAAAATCAAACACAAATGAATATTCATTTATAACAGATATTTGTTATTTATTGTATAAAATTTGAAGCTTCCCCTACGCATATATATTAATATATAATATATACCTTAATAATAATAATATATATTATATTATATAAATATATATAATATATTATATAAATATATATAATATATTATATAAATATATATAATATATTATATAAATATATATAATATATTAAGAGAGAGAGAGAGAGAAAGACTTGAGAGAGAGAGAGGGAGTGGGAGGGACTTAAGAGAGAGTGGGAGAGACTTGAGAGAGGGAGTGGGATGGACCAGAGAGAGGGGGAATGGGAGAGACCTAGGAAAGAGAGAGGGAGAGAGGGAGAGAGCTGAGAGAGAGAGAGAGAGAGAGAGAGAGTGATATGAGAGAGAGAGAGAGGGAGGGAGGGAGAGGGAGGGAGGGAGAGAGAGGGAGTGAGAGGGAGAGAGAGAGAGAGTTATCTAGGTAGGGTCTCTCCCTCTCACCCCCCTCTCTCTCTCAGGTCTCTCCCTCTAGCACCCTACATAGATAAATCTCTCTCCCCCTCTCTCTATCTCTCCCCCCCCTCTCTCTCTCTATCCCACCCCTATCTCTCTCAGGTCTCTCCCTCTAGCACCATACCTAGATAACTCTTTCCCTATCTCACTCCCTCTGTCTCATTCCCTCTCTCTTCCTATCTTTCAAGTCTCTCCTTCCCACCCTCCCTCTCTCTCGGGTCTCTCCCTCTAGCACCCTACCTAGGTAACTCTCTCCCCCCTCCCTCCCTCCCTCCCTCTCTATATATCCCTCCCACCCAACCTATATAAGTCCCTTTCACTCTAACCCCCTCTCTCCTACTCCCTCTCTCTCAAGTATCTCTCTCCCACCCCCCTCTCTCTCATGTATCCCTCTCTCAAGAATCTCTCTCTCTCTCTCTCTCACTCCTAGGTCTCTCCTTCCCATCCCTCTCCCTCTCTCAAGTATCTCTCTCTCTCTCTCTCACTCCCTCTCTCTCTCCCACTCCCTCTCTCTCCCTATCTCTCAGGTCTCTCCCTCCCACAACCCCTCTCTCTCAAGTATCTCCCTTTGGTACCCTACCTAGGTAAATCTCTCTCCTCCCCTCTCTCTCTATCCCTCCCACCCTACCTAGATAATTCCCTCTCACTCCAACCCCTCTCTCCCACTCCATCCCTCTCTCTCAGGTCTCTCCCTCCTACACCCTCTCCCTCTCTCAAGTCTCTCTCTCTCACTCACTCCCTCTATCTCTCTCCCACTCCCTCTCTCTCAAACTCCCTCTCTCTCCCTATCTATCAAATCTCTCCCTCTGGAACCCTACCTAGATAACTCTCTCTCTCTCTCCCTCTCTCTCTCTATCCCTCCCACCCTACCTAGATAAGTCCCTTTCACTCCAACCCCTTCTCTCCCACTCCCTCTCTCTCAGGTCTCTCCCTCCCACCCCCTCTCCCTCTCTCTCTCTCTCTCTCTCTTAGGTCTCTCATAGTAGTAGTCATGCCGAACACCAAGTGAGTGTTATGAAACCACATGCAAGCAAGTACTATTCAAGTACTAGATTCAAGTAATGGTTATTTTATTATGTAAATAAGGGTAATCATTACCTATTTGATAGAAGTTGGTTAGAATAGTAGTGAAGTGTAATTATCTAGTATACATAAATTATGGAAATAAGGGAGAACATATAACTTACATATGGAAGCTTAGAGCTTAGTTGTAATAGAGTGCATACATAGATTTTGACAATGCATTAGTGCATTGTGTTTGGGGATGTCATGGTCCTTAGTTGGGGGACTTCATCACCAATCCATGTCTCTTTCTGGAGAACTCATATAGTCTATCACAATTGTAGTCTTTCCCTCCATTTGTTTGTACCTCGCAATGGGTTATTTTTTTTTAGAGTAAAAAGTTGCTTCTTTGTTATTCAAAAAAATAAAAAAAAGCACATACAAAAACTAATTTGTTCCAAGACATAAGAAATTACATACAACTATCAAAATAATATAACTTGTGTTTTATATCTCAAAATATTGTGTATATTTTTTTTTGTGGACATTTATTGATAAAATCCAAGAAGGGGATAAAGTTGAGGTGTTGGATTCATTTGATGGTGCTGTTGTGGGAATTGGGTGGATTCACTCACTATCTATTGTACATGGAGTCAAATTGAAAGGGACATGAGATGAAAATGTAAACATTTTAAAGGTCACAAGTAACATACCCCTTGCTTATGAAGATAAAATAGATGGGGCTGTCTGTCTGAAAGAGAAAGAAGGGACCTTCGCATGGTGGTCACTAAAATATTTGAAAAAAATGACATAGTTGATGTTTATCATGTACTAGTTGTTAGACAACTTGGTTCACTGCTTTATGCAATAGTTTGAATGTGTTGTTTAGGGATTTTAGTGTTTTAGTCTATTTTGGAGCTGTATAAGAAAAAAAAGGCATTGTAACTCAGTTTTCTCAGTCACAATACTGAGACACACACTTTCTAACACATTTTTCAAAGCAAAGACACATATTTTTGTCTTGTATCTGTTGTAAGAACATCTTTTCACAATAAAACTTCAGTATTTTTCCTTCTTAATAACTGTTTCATTATGTGCAAATGAATGATTGATTATGTTTTTCTATGTTTTATGTTTAAACCTCAAAAGAATTTTCTCATTTCCAACACTTTTAGGCATAAATCAATGAACAAAAATAATTAAAAAGCTACCAATTGACTAAATATACCAAGTGATATAAATCAATGAATAAATATGACTAAATATAATGATTATGCAATTAATAAACAATGTATCAATATACTACCAGTTGATAGAAATAAATGAACAAAAACAATTAAATAAACTACCAAATTGATCAAAATGATGATTAAAATTAATGACTAAATACACTACCAATGGATGGAAATCAATGAATAAAATGACTAAATAAGTGACTAGTTAACAACAATCAATGACTAACTATATCAATGAATAAAAAATGACTAAATAATAGACCAAATTACAACAATCAATGAGTAAATAAACGACTAAATAAGTGACCAGTTAAATATATCAGTGAATAAAAAATGACTAAATAAGTGACCAGATTACAACAATCAATGACTAAATCAACGACAAAATATACCAATGAATACAAAATGACTAAATAAGTTACCATATTACAACAATCAATGACTAAATCAATGACTAAATATACTACCAAATCAATCAATCAAAATAACCAATAAATGACTAAAAATAGTTTAGTCATCAATTCGGTCACATTATAAATAACTGACAATAAACTACTAATGATCACTTGATCATATTTGGTCATTTATATGCAGTTTTTAGTAATTTTTTTAATCATATATTGTTGTTTTTGTATTAGTGATACTTACATACATACAAGCATACATACATATGTACATACAATCTACATACATACATACATACATACATACATACATACATTCAAGCATACACACATGCAAGCATGCATACATACATACATACATGTAATACAAGCATACATACAAATATATATACATACATTTAATAGACTACCATTTAACACAAAGCAAGACATAACACGAGTGTGTTATAATGCACTCACATTATGTCTTGCTTAGGAAACTCTTGAGCACAAACACAAAAAATATGTCAAAACCATGAAATAACACACTCGCATTATTTCTTTCTTTGGGAATCCCCAAGCCTTAGGCTTGGTATTTGCTTTGGATTACCGACCCAAAGGCTTGGAGTGTCTTCCCAATGTCCAAAGGCATGTTTTTTCATATTCTACAAGATTTCACATAATTGTGTCCATGCTAACCATCAAGTTTGCACGTGTTTCAAGGTCAAACAAATAAATTACTTGGGTATTGTTAGGCTCTCTCTTAACTATTTAACTATGTAATTTTTTTCACATTTTAAAAATGTTAAGTCTTTCATCTTTTTTTTTCTTTGTGTGTCTATTTTTTGGCAAAAACCATAGTTTGGTATTTTTTTTGTTATAAATTAATCGTTCATTGAAATTTCAAATAAATTACATTTTTAGAAACTAGACTCCGTTCTACAAATATTAAAAAAAGATATTGATTTTCAATTAGTTTTCAAAATTTATAAGGGTGGCACAACCAAAATTCTATTTTTCAGGATGTGTCCACTTTGAAAATTAGTAAAAAAATCAAATATTCATTAGAAAATTATAAAAAAAATCGGGCATATACTACACGTTGCTAGCTAATTTCTCACTGAAGCGATTTTAAAAATACCAAAAAAAGTTAACCTTTTGAGGGAGCCACAAAAGTTGCTATGTTATGTTTTTTTGACAAAAACAACACCAATTTCTATGGCTGAACCCCTTAATCTCTACCATTTAAAAAAAAATACTAGTTTAGAAAGTAGACTCAGAGTCCTGCGATCCTTTTTTTGTTGCATCTAATTTTTTTGAGTGAAACTATCCTCAATTTCACATCCAAGGTCAGTAACTATCCTAAGCTCTACACTCATAGGATATACATCAGAGATGATTGTACAACAATGAGGCACCCACAAAAAAGAATTAACTCTGCATTGAGGGAAATTGTAAAAGGGGAACTACAAAAATTGCTAGATGTAGGATAGATAGCCAGTGGGTGTCTCCATTGGTGATTGTGCAACAAAAAGGAGGGAAGTGGCAAGTTTGTGTTGATTACAAGGAATTCAATGTTGCCACCAAAAAGGACCATTTTCCCCTACCTTTCATAGATCAAGTGTCGGATTCCCTTGCAAGCAAGCAATATTTCTCTTTTCTAGATGGTTTCAATGGCTATAATCAGATCCAAATTGCACCTGAGGACCAGGAGAAGACCACCTTTTCCTATCCATGGGGGACCTATGCCTACTCAGTACTTCCATTTGGCTTATGCAATGCACCTACAACTTTTAAGAGGGCAATCATTAGCATATTTTTAGATATCTCTCATGATTGCATGGAAATTTATATGGATGATTTTACTATCTATGGTGTTAATTTCAATGAAGCATTGCAAAATATCAAGAGAGTCTTACAGAGATGTGAAGACCATAATCTATCTTTAAACAGTGAAAAGTGCTTCATGATGATGCAGGAAGGTGTAGTCCTTGGCCACTACATCTCTCACAAAGGAATTCAAGTAGATCCTACCAAGATTGAGGTGATCACCAACTTGCCTATACCTACAAAACAAAAAGATGTTAGGAGTTTCTTGGGACATGCAGGTTACTATAGTCATTTCATCAAATATTTCAAAAAAATGGCAACACCATTGTACAATCTCCTAACCAAAGATGTTGAGTTCCAATGGACAGAGGACTGTGACAAGGCATTCTCTGATCTCAAAGCAACTTTAACTCATGCTCCTGTACTCAAAGGTCCTAATTTGGAGTTTCCTTTTCACATTCATATAGATGCATCAGACTATGCTATATGAGCAGTCTTGGGACAGAAAGAAGGAACTATTGAAAATGCTATTTATTTTGTTAGCAAAAACCTTCAAGGAGCTGAATTCAACTATACAATGATAGAAAAAGAAATGTTGGAACTGGTCTATGCCTTTAACAAATTCAAGCACTACATAATAGGTTATCAGATCTTTGTGCACATAGATCATGCAGCCATTAGGTACCTCATGAATAAGCCCCTAATCTTAGGCAGGCTAGCAAGATGGTTGTTGTTGATGTAGGAGTTTGACATAACCGTCTTTGTTAAACTAGGGAAAGCTAATGTTGTTGTAGACTTTCTTTCAAGGCTAACTACATCAGAGGATAATCAAGTCATTGATGACTCTTTCCCTGATGAACATTTATTTTCTATCAGTGTGCATACACCCTAGTATGATGACATAGCTAATTATCTGGTCACAGCGAGAGTTCCTCGTCATTTCTCTCCAAAAGAGAGAAGGGTGCTCATTGAGAAAACTTTTTATTTCTCATGGATTGTAGGATGCTTGTTCTACATTGGACTAGACCATGTCATGAGGAGATGTGTGAGGGAAGATGAGACCTATGATATATTGCATGCATGTCACAATGAACCCTGTGGAGGGAATTTTGCAGCCAAGAGGACAACAATGAAGATTCTAAACATAGGATATTATTGGCCCACACTCCACAAGGATGCAGGGAAATATACAAGTGTGATAGATTCCGGAGGATGGGTCAGCCAACCAAATATGATGAGATGCCCCTTTACCCCTAGGTAGTAATCACTCCATTTGATAAATGGAGATTGGATTTTGTAGGACCCATTGATCCTCCATTAGATGGTAAATCCTATATCTTGGTATGCACTGATTATTTAACCAAGTGGGTAGAAGTTAAAGCCATGAAACATGCAAGAGATAATAAGGTTGCATAATTTATTTTGAGGAAATTTTCACACGGTATGGGGTCCGAAGAGAGATAGTGACTGATCAAGGGGTTCAATTCACCTCAATCATTGTTATAACACTAATCAATGAATACAACATAAGGCATAGTAAGTCTACTCCTTATCACCCTCAGGCCAATGGCCAAGTTGAGGTGACCAACAAGGAAATTGAAGCTATCTTGACCAAAAAAGTGGCTATCCATAGGAAGGATTGGGAAAATAGGCTGCTAGAAACTATTTGGGCCTATCAAACCACCTAGAAAACAACCATAGGCTTCACTCCTTTTGAGTTGCTGTATGAAAATAAAGCTATGATGCCCATTGAATTTTAGCATAAGACTCTTAGGACTGCACTAGATTTTGGGATGGATATCTCAGAGGCACAAAAGGACAAAATTATGCAATTGAATAATTTGGATGAGATGAGAAAGACAACCTTGCATCACACACAAGTAGTGCAAAATTAGAGAATAAAGTGACATGACAAATTCATAAAGGACAAAAAATTCCATCCAGGTGACTGGGCGCTCCTTTATGACTCTAGATATCAGGATAATGTTGGTACGCTACAAAAAAGGTGGCTAGAACCATATGAGGTTGCTGAAGTCTTTCCCAATGGAGTTGTTCAACTCACTACCATTGACCCTGTGAGATTTAAGCTGCTTGTCAATAGTCATCGCCTCAAGTTGTATCACAAGCCAACTTCCAAGGAGGAATTCCTACAACAATTCACTCAACATACAACACTCGAACTTCCTACAACTAAAGGAAGTGGACCTAGTGTTCCTCTTTCTGGCTAACCAAGGTAAGTAAATTATCATAATAAAGACTTCCACCTTTGTGGCAGTCCACTTCTTCATTCATTCACCCATCCACCCATCCATCTCCACCTTTCTCTCTCTTCCATCACGCTGCCATAACTTCACTTCATTCCATCTCCATTTTCATTAATTGCTCAACTAACTTCTTAAAAGGTGACCGATACTTCCTCAATATTATTTGCAACAAATATTCCATGAATTTAGGTATGTGCACATTAATTTGTTGCATCTTAATTATCTTTTAGTACATTCATTTAATTATTCTACATTAATGTAGATGTTCTCCATAGCATGTAATTATTCCCTGCCCCTGTCGAATCATCATTACTACCTCACATGTGAGGACACATGCTCAAATTTAGGTTGGGGGGAGTGTGAATAACATGTCCACATGTTAGTCTATGTTGGTCCATGTCAACAAAATTTAAATTGAGCTAATTTGAATCCTGAGTGAGACGACAGCTCACATGTGTGAGATGACACCACAATGCCACCATTTTTCTCAATTGTATCCTTCATTTATTATCCTTTACTACCTTTATTTCCTCTGTCATAATCCAAAGTAACCAAAAAGGTAAAATTCATACAACACTAGTGTTGGGAATTCAATAGTGTTGCAGGAAGGAGAAATTTGGCTTCCAGATAAAGATTGCAAGAAGGGAAACCTTGCATAGTGCTTGCTTAATTGTAGACAACTGAGCAATGGGAGGTGGGTTAATTCGAAATGAACCCATAGTTCATGATATCGTGTTGTAGGATGCACCTTTCCAGGTCGAGTTTATAAATTGTGGGTGGTTAGATTATTTCCTGAAGCTGAATGGCTATAATGAAGATGTTGCATTGGAATTTGCACAAATATTTTCTGAAGGAAAGGACATGGTAAAAGGGTTGGAGGTAATAGCTACTGAAGAGAGGATTGTAGAAGTTATAGGGTTCCCTGCTGATGGTCAACATTACCTTGCTACCAGAGTCGCAAGGTTAGCTAGGGCTAAATTTATAGAACTAATTGGTTACCCTCCATTAGATGTGGACAAGCAAGGAGCGAAGAGAACCTCTCTGCCTAAGCTGTGGAAGCAAGTAGCTATCCACATTATGAAGTACATCACTTGTGAAGGCTTCTAGTTGAACCTACATTTTGTGCACTTCAAAATCCTGAATCATATGAGGCATGGGAGAAGAATGAACGTTCCAAACATGTTATATCATCTCCTTTCAATCATGGTGGCTGAAACCCAAAAAGGTAGGGATAATTTTGTTTCCCACCATTGTCTGATCAAATTATTAGTAGAGAAGGCTCTGTATGATGTGTTTAATATGACTTGGGAATAATTTTTAAATATTGATCAATTTAGACTAGAGCATTTATGACCTAGGGTTTTTCCTCAACCCCGTAGGGCTCGTAGGAGAGTGAGTTTTGTTGAAGCCACTCTTGGAGCCTCAACTTCTGGTGCAAGCCCTAGTGTAAACCCTCTTGTAGCTGAGAAAACTATAGAGATTAGTTCCTATGAGACAAAACATTCAAACAAAGCTAGTTCTTCTTCATAATCTAATGATGATGTCCCTTTTCAAACCTTAATTCAAACTAGGGCACAAAAGAAAGAGGTAGAAATGAGGAAGGGAAAAGATAAAAAGAAAACAATAGAAAAAGAAGCACCAAGCTCTAAGAAATGGAAGACTGAAACTGTTCTTCCTGTAGCCGAAGAAAAACATAAAACCCCTTCTAGAAAATCAAGACCAACTGGGCTAGCCACTGGTGTGTCTCCTAAGAGAATCCCTAGCCCTTGAGAAACATCACAAGAGGAAACTGAAGTCCCAATGGGGCAGGTGAACATTGTGGAAAATGACATTTTTGAGGAGCAGGTAGACATATGGTTGGCAGAGCTTACTGCTGTCGTAGAACAGGTTGAGAATCAAGAGTATGAGAAGAATCAAGAGCTCCTATAGCAAGAGCAAGAGCAAGAGTTCGTGCAGCAAGAGCAAGAGCAAGAACCCCTGTAGCCAGAATTGGGTGAGAAATCAGAATCCCTACAGTTGGGGCCACATGAAGAGCAAGAATCAGTGCCAAGAATGGTAGGAATACATAAGCCCTCTGATTTTTCAATGCACATGGTAGCCATGAACTTATGGAATGAAATGCAAAGGAGGGAAGAGGAATGGAAAAAGGAGAAAAAAAAATAAAGGAGGAAATTAAAAAAGAGAGATGAAGAGATTGAAGAGAAGAATATGGAAATTGTTGCTTTAAAGGAAAAGGTGGACAATGTAGCAACATTAGTACCTCAGATATTAGAGTGCATGACTCCTCCAAGGGTCTATGCTTTGTATTTGAAGGAGAGGAATCTTTCTTTTAAACTAGCAAGGATCATTTCAGGTTTGAATCCTTCCATTGAGACTCCTCTTGAATTTTTCCAGGCTTATTAGATTGCTCCTCCTGAAATGAAAATTTTGTTGTGTGAATTCTATTTGCATAATTATGTTGTGTTCCAAGATCAAGATTGGAATCCATTGTTGTATGTTGGGGATCTCCAATTAAGGGCATTCATGTGCTAGATATAGAATGAAATTAGTTGGCGACAACAGTTCAGGACTTATAGGAAAATAGAATCCAACACTCCCCTACCCATCAAGGCTGAATCTAGGAACCCGGGAGACATTTTTTAGGGAATGGCACAAAATTCTTTATCAACCAAGCTATAGTAGTAGGATCCTGCCTATGAGAGAAGTAGTTTACAAAGAATATGAGAAGGTAGCAGAAACCACAGGGAAATCTATAATGGGATATCTGGCACAAAGGTGGAACAGTTTGACTGGTGAGTTAAACCAAGTCGAGCCTCACTTTCTACAAAACTATTCTGTAACATGCAAAAGAGTTTATAGATATATATGGATTGGAAGGATGAAGGGACAATTTTGGCTTCCATTAACTTTTCAGCCACCTATCCTATTATGGTTTGTGCCAATTTTTAGGTATTATCAGTATGATAGAGCTACAAAAAGGAAAAGATGGAACAGGTTGGACAACAAGCAAGGGTTCTATTGGGACCCTAATTCATACACTGCAAAAATTGATGTAGGACAGTTGGCAGTTGCAGATTTCAGAGTGCTGACCAAGCAAAATAACAACCCTTCTTCTATTGGAGGACCAACAAAACCTTAGGTTGGGATGAGTGATGAGTCCAATTTATGGCTCAATTTTGATAGAATTTATTATCCATTTGTTGTAGTTGTCATAGACCTTGATACTTGGATGCTGTCATTTCCATGTTATTTCCTCAAAACTATAGACATTGGGAATAAGCTTATTTTTGTAACTTTTAAATGACATTGACATGCTATGTGAACTATCTATGTTAATTTTACATGTGGATTGATGAATGTTACTTTAAGATAGTTACAAGTATACAATTGTTGTGCGTACTAATGTTGTCATGCAGATATAATTAGAACCTACAAAATTGAGGAAGATTTTGCTAGCTAGTCGTTTACCATAAAGGTCAACAAGGTGATCATTCAAAGGTCAATGGAGGGAAGACTCTCAATGGAGGGAGATTCCTAGTTCAAATCGAAGGTTGTATCTTCCTTGTAAATGGTCATAATAGTTTGTTGAGTGAATATAGGAGCTATTGTTATGCTAGATCTGTGTTAAGGCAAACC
The DNA here is from genome assembly GCA_007258455.2 of Sequoia sempervirens. Taxonomy (NCBI): domain Eukaryota; kingdom Viridiplantae; phylum Streptophyta; class Pinopsida; order Cupressales; family Cupressaceae; genus Sequoia; species Sequoia sempervirens. The sequence continues at coordinate 60,896,245 of VDFB02270651.1, forward strand.
GGCTTGACCAAATTCCACGCATGCAAGACCTCCTTTCCACTTTTTATGCTTTCCCTAAAGTGGCGTCCTCGCAATCTGTTGGAATTGAATACCTTGCAAGGTAGTTAGTTAGTAGTTTTTCCTCCTCTAAATAAGACTTGAATGCTTCTTCTCAGAAGGTTGATTAATCTGATGTTGTACTCACATTCTTAGTTTTTTAGTTTTATAGTGATGTTGCTTTATTGTACTCATGCTTTCCAATGAATAAAATGAAGTTATAAGTTTGTGCATCTGAGTTTGCATTTTTCTTAAGGGATACTCATCAAAGGGGGCCCACTTGGTGAGCATTCCATTCTTTAGCTTAGTTGTTACTTTTTTGTGCAATTAGTTACAAATCTGGCAATTGTCTGTTCCTGTAGCCATTAGAATTCTATTCTATGAATGTTCCTACAACCAAAGCAGACAGAGTAGTTTCCTGTTTGTTTGCCCAAATTTTCATTTCTATCATGCATTTCAGCTTAGTATAGTTGTTGGTTGATGTTCAACACTTATGTTACTATTTCTAAGCAATTTACTTTCAACATTATGTCTTTCTTAGCTATAGAATGAATATGGATACTATGGATTCCTAGTGCACATATTGTGCTGACCCATTTCAAGTCTATGTCCTTGGGTTGACAAGTTAAATGCACCTTCATAATGATTAAGATATCTATTTAGATTAGATGTCCAATCTCTGAATCACAACTTTAAGGGATTAGTTGTTAAATCATTGTAGGAGTCCAACAAAAGACTCTACAATACATCGAGGTGACAATGGAGATTCAAAGAGATAGTGTTTTGAGTCCCTTCAACATGGCAATGATGCTTGATCAACAATGGAGATCAGATGATGATGATCGAAGCTACAAGGTATATCAAAGAGACAACACAATATCGAGTAAGCAATTTTAAGTCTCTTCAACACAACGATGGTAGTATAAGAAGCTAGTGGAAGGTGATGTCATGTTGACAGGTGGCAAAAAATGATTGCATCAGTGATGAACCTAATCAATAGTTATGATTGAGCTAGTGATGATTAGATGGTAAGATCACCTCATTAGGGAGAAAGATAATATTGTTAGGACCAAAATGTTGGTCCCTTTGAAATTTTGATAGAACTTGATCGAAGAGGCTTCTGGATGTTAGAGTGAGTGGATTTAGAGTCTCTTCGACACTTTGATGGTGTTACCCGATAGAGAGGTGACGATGATGAATGGTGATGTGTGACAATAGATGACAGAGAATGGTTGATCGATATGTCAACTCGCATCATTATTGTAAGTTGCTTGATGTTGATGTGGATGACAGGTGGCAACCGCCTGCCTGCCCACTATGTTTTTGTGGGCCCATTGTCAAAACCAGTAATATATCGAGGAATGGTGCAGATTCAAAGGTGAAGACCTAACGGTGACTGCTCGAGCATGTGACTCATATTGAAGATCAACAACATAAGCTTAAAAGAGATTAATCAGACAGTTGTGTTTTAAAGTTGGGAAATAAATGGAGATCATTGGATCATGGCGCAAATGGTGTAGATCAGCGACCAAAATTTAAAGGTGATGGTATCAAATGGTTAAGACTATGTAAACAAGGGTTTTGATGGGTAGTTGTCATAGTGAATGAATTCAATTGGTCTACTTGCTCCAACAACTAGTTGATTGGAGATTTGATTTATAGGGCAGTGGCATAGATTGCTAAGACAACAGAGATCGAGATAAAATCAAATGAACATAAGAGAATATTAAATACATATTTGATCCTAAGGTTTTGCATATTTTCATTCTTAAAAAATTATCTGTATCCAAATTTTGTGTGGATGTGGCTTAATGTAGATGTTGTATGATGAAGAAGATACCATGTAAACCCTAGAATTTTTTTCTAGATGATTAGAACAAATGTGAGAATCTCAAGGAAATCTACACAAGTTGGTGAAAAAGATAAAAAAATAGGAGATCAATTTTTGACTAAGTGTGGAACAGAAGAGAGAGTAAGAGAGAGAGAGTAGTGTGTGTAGAGAAAGGAGTTGTAGAGACAACAACAAAGTTTTGAGAAATTGCAAAGAAGGTTGTAACATAGAATTGTGATCAAATTGTTATATCTATAATGTAGAGAGGATTTAATACTCTCAAAACCCTCTCTAAAAACCTCTCATGAAAATCTCAAACAAAAAATTAAAGTTGCAATTTAAAATTTAGAAAATTGCTTGCACAGGAAAACAAAAAATTTCTCTATAAAAGAAGTCTAATTACAAGAGTTTTCAGTCATCAATGGATTTATTTATAGAAAAATAAACCCATACCAACATCTAATATACAATGGAATAATATTTTAAAAAAACTATTTCATCTATGCAATCTTTTGCAAATTATTTCACCTTTCAACACCTCCATTCCACTTGCAACTCATGTAGCTTCAACTTGTTGTTCTGAAGCTTTAAAGGACTGTTATAAATCAATCTCAACCTACAACAAACACCCAATATTTTTCTCTAGAGAAATGCTACACCTCTTCTCTCCCCCTTCAAAAATATCTTCCAACTTACCTTCCTAAAAATGGGTTTTTTTCTATTTTTCCTTCCATGTCTTGAAATTAATTTTGCATGCTTTACTTGAGCCTCAACAATATGGCATGACCCCCTAATATTTCTGCACATTAAATTTCTCAAAAATCAATTAAACCCATTTAAAATCCATTCCCAACAACCCTCTAAAGATAGGAAAAAAAATAGTTTTAAATTCTTCTCTTTTTAACTCCCGAAAAAGCAAAACACAAAAAGAAAGCATGTGTGCCCACTTTCACAGTCCCTATTATTTATGAATTATACTTTTGAGTGTTTTTGAAGTTCCATAAATCAATCCCAACACCTCATAATTATTTTCAAATGTATTGCAATAAAATATTTTAAAAATACTTTTTCTTACCTTTTCACCCCTCTAGACAACTTGTCAATGTGCAAAGGAGATTTTATTGACAAGTTTAATTATTCAAAAATATCATTCATCCCCTCATCAATAAATTCAAACCAAAATCAACTTATTCCAAAATTCAAAAATACTTCCACAAAATTAACCTCTTTTTTTGATTGACACAAGATTGCTAGTTTGCCATGGATGCTCCTGCATTAGACACCCACGGTAGAAAGAAATATTTCATGATTTTCATTCAAAAAAATTTGTAGACCTTATGTATATCTTGGATCCACATCATTTCCTTATCCACTGAAATATTTCTATACACCACTTTCTGCACACTTACAACATTACCATGCTTCATCCTTCTACTACCCATCATGGAATTCAAAGCATCAAATCTATTGTCCCGCCAATATACTTCATCAAAATTAGAACTAACAATTAAAATATACCTTCTCCTTCATAAAAAAAAATGTATTTTTTTTCCTCATTTGTTGTTCCACCTTTTCCACCTCCTTTCACTGTCTCCTTCATGAAATTCCATTGTTTGAAAGCCTTCTGAAAGGCATGATACTACTGCAACTTGTTTTCCTTCACTCAAAATAGTGTTAGTACTATCATCAAAAGACTTAATTTCCTCATTATATGACAAGGACTTGTGACCACTAACCAAAACATTTTCACCTCCATTCTTCTCAAACAAGTATTCTTCAAAAAACTCTTCATTAACCTTCACACTCAACTCTTCCAATTCAAATTTATCAAAAGTAAATTCTGCTACAACAAAATTATCTACTCCTTCGCTCTCTTTCTCATCAAGGAAAATAATAAAATCAGATTTTACCTTACCCTCTGTTGCTTCCTTCTTTCCACTTGAGATCTCTTCTTCAATGAGTCAACAATTCACCTTTCTCATCTTCTTCATAGTTAGTTTCAACAAAGCTAACATATTCATGATTCATACCATCTAAAATTATGATTTCATCAACCAAACAAGACCTAGAATTGATGAAAACCTTACCCATTTCTTCTTTCAATGGCTTCAATTTATGTTTTACTCCATCTTTCATCAATGTGTACGTGTTGGCATAACCATCGTGCATCACCTTCCTGTCAAATTTCCAAGGTCTTCCTAGAAGAATATGAAAAGCATCCATTGGGAGAATATAACACAAAAATTCATCATAATAGCCTCCTATCTTAAATTTTACCTCACATTGTTCACTGATCAAAAGCTTCTTGTCATTTTGTACCCATGCTATCTGATATGGATTCAGATGCTTCTTCCTTTCTAGCTGTAATTTTCTTACCATTTCATCAAACACAAGATTATCTGTGCTTCCACTATCAATAATGACATTACATACCTTCACGCTTGCATCTTGTCCTAAAATAAATTCTCCTTTGAATGGATTTATCATCTTCATTTAACAGTGTTCTCCTAGCCATTAAAGTTTCACGTCTTTTGCTTCTTCGGATGTGAAGATCCTACATCTCCTCTACTCACATTTGCTACCCTATTCTAATTTCCAGTCCTTCTTCTTGGTATTTTCTCTTCATGATAATAGTCATATGCTCGATGACCCTCTTCCCCACACTTAAAACAAGTTCCTCGAAAGGTTTCTCTTCCAAAACCTCTACTTGATCTTTCTCTACCTCTCTGATTTTGATCTCTTAACCCATAAAATTCTTCATTCCTATGTTGTTTGCTGCTGCCTTTGCCTCCATTTTTTTTTATTTTTTATGATCATCATCTTCTTCATATCTCTTCTCTCAACCTTATCTTCATAAATTTTTCCTCTTTGTTTGTTTTCAAATCTTTTGTTCATCCTTTCTTCAATCTTCAAGGCAATCTGGTAAGCATCTTCCATAGTCACAACTCACACCAATGTCATCTCCTCTTGTATACTTGACCTCAAATCATTAAGGTATATTACAACCTTCTCCTTGATTGCCTCAAAATTCCCAGTTCTAATGAGTATTCTGTGAAACTCTTTCGTGTACTCCTTTACTGTCTAGCTTCCTTGCTTCAAGCTTTGCATTTTTTTAAGCAATTCCAACTCATAGTCTACAAGAATGAATTTCCTTTTCATTTTCTCTACCATTTTATCCCATCTTGTAATTTTCTCTTTTCCTTTTCTTTCTCTTTCCAACTGAACTTCTCTCCACCAAATTGAAGCACGACCCTTCAATCTTGTCTTGAAAAATCTCACTCAATCTAGGTCTCTAATTTCTTCAAACTTAAAATAATCCTCCATATCATTTATCCAATCTATGAGTTCCTCTAGATTCAAGCTTCCATTGAAGGTAGGAACATAAATTTTTGGTCTCTTTCCCATTTTTTTCAAAGCCCTCAACAATGGGTCATTTGCAACTATTGCAATTTCATCTCTTTGTTTAGCATTCAGGCTAGCATTCTCTGAAGCTTCTTCTTCATCACTATCAAGTTCCCTTCTTTGTACAAAACCTCTTCTTATCTCTTCTTGAAGTGACTCTACTTGTCTTTTCAAAGATCTGAAATCATTATCATAGAAAAAAATTTCCACTCTTCCTCTTCCTTTGCCTCTACCGCGATGGGCTTCTCTCCCATCCATTTTCTCCAATACCCACAAGCTCAATCCTAGTGCAACTGCCTCTCTTTGGCAGTCTGTTACACACTCAAGATCTTGATGATATAATACCACTAATGTAGAGAGGATTTGATACTCTCAAAACCATCTCTAAAAACCTCTCAACAAAATCTCAAACAAAAAATTAAACTTGCAATTTAAAATTTAGAAAATTGCTTGCATAGGAAAACACCAAATTTCTCTATTAAAAAAGTCTAATTACAAGAGTTTTCAATCATCAATGGATTGATGAATAGAAAAATAAACCCATACCAACATTTGATATGCAATGGAATAATATTTAAAAAAACTATTTCATTTATGCAATCTTTTGCAAATTATTTCACCTTCCAACACCTCCATTCCACCTGCAACTCATGTAGCTTCAACCTGTTGTTTTGAAGATTTAATGGACTACTATAAATCAGTCCCAACCTAAAAAAAACACCGAATATTTTTCTCCATATAAATGCTACACCTGTTCTCTTCCAACTTGCCTTCCTAAAAATGGGTTCTTTAAATTGTTTTACCCTCCATGTCTTGAAATTAATTTTGCATGCTTGAGCTTCTTCAATATGGCACAACCCCTTGCTGTTGCTGCACATTAAATTTCTCAAAAATCAATTAAAACTCATTTAAAATCCTTTCCCATTATCCCTCTAAAGTTAGGAAAAAAAAAAAGTTTTAAATTCTTCTCTTTTTGACTCCTAAAAAAGCAAAACACAAAAAGCAAGCTTGGGTGCCCACTTTCATAGTCCCTATTATTTATGAAACATGATTTTGAGTGTTTTTAAAGCTCCATAAATCAATCCCAACACCTCATAATTCTTTTCAAATGTTTTACAATAAAATATTTTTTCTTGCTTTTTCACCCCACTAGACTTGTCAATGTGCAAAGGAGATTTTATTGACAAGTTTAATTATTCAAAAAAATCATTTATCCCCTCATCAAGAAATTCAAACCAAAATCAACTTATTCCAAAATTCAAAAATACTTCTACAAAATTAACCTCTTTTTTTTTATTGACACAGGATTGCCAATTTTCCACAGATGCTCCTATAGGATGCTGGCAAAAAGTTGAGTCCACTTTTTAGCCAAAAAGTGGAAGTGTTTTCCCTAATTTTCAGAATTTGACACATTTGACCTTAAAATTTGAAGCATTTAGAGATGGAATCTTGAAAAAAGTCACTAATCATAAAATGTAGTACTCGGAGTCTAGTTTTTAAATATGTAATTTATTTCAATACCTAGATGCTACAAATTGATTTTCAATAGGCGTTTCTAAAAACCACTGTTTAAAAGTCACTTTTTTTACCATACCATGCATGTGTACGTCATCCATATTTTGACCTAAATTATCGTATTTTTCTAAATCCTTATGGGAAAAGATTTGTAAATCACTGAAACACGTTTTCAATATTTTTTTGTAATTTTTTATTGAATTTTTTTTGTTAAATTTTTATTAGCCATATAAAAAATCATCGTGTACGTCATGCATAAGATGAACTAAACTTATCATTCTTTGATTTTTTTTAAATTGAAAAGAATTGTCTGAAGTATGTTTTCATACAATTTGTTTTACATCAAATATTTTAATAAAAAGTTATTAAAATAGTAAAAAACCTTGATATGTCAAGTTTATGAACCAGTTTCATCAGAAATTAATTGAAAAATATAAAAAACTAATCCAAATGTAAAAAAAATTACATATTTGGAATCTGCACTGTCTCATCTATAATGGGTTTTAATTTCGTCGAAATTTTTTGCAAAAAAAGTCGTTAGCTCCATATGTCCAAAGTCACTATTTTTTCATGACATTGTTAAGACCTTCAACTTGCAAGTCAAACCAGGTTGAAGGCCTAGGTTTGGATCCCCAATGCTTTTCATGAACCAAGAAATAAAGCACAAACCTTACCAAAAATTCATATTTTTAAAAAATGGGATCCTGTTTTGAAAATTGCCAAAAATGAAAATGTCCATTTTTGGAAAATTCTCAAAACGGGATCCCATTTTTTAAAAGCGGGATCTTGTTTTCTTGAAGCTGATTTTGAGTTTTTTTCTAAGGCAAAAACTTCCATGTTTTGTGGACTCATCTTCTTGCATTTACCTTGCATCAATCTCTTATTGTAAATCTTATTGGTGGGTGCCATCAAATATTTGGGTAGGTGCTCATATTAGGGAGTGGGTGCTCCTAAAACTAGGGGATTGGTGTCTCCTTAGGGTTGGTGCCCTTAAAACATTGTAACTGAATATTAGATTGTGAGGCTGGATTAGGACAGTAGCTCCTAGAAGCATTTCTCACTATGGTTTTTCCCATCTTGGGTTTTCCATGTACATCTTGTGTTATGTGATGCTTGTGTATGTGCATGTTCATGTATTTGCATGTTAAGTCACAATTTGCAAATTAAAGGGTTTAAAAAATTAATTTGCACAAAGTGTTTAAGGGTTGAAAATTTAAAGATTTATTGATTCGCCCCCCCTCTCAGTAAATTGTTGTGTTCCAACAGTCTTGTGGTTAGATTTCAAGAAGATCCTAGAGAGTCACATGTGGTAGCAGTAACAATAATTTTCAGATACTTGAAGGGCTCTCTAGAACATGGCTTGTGGTATCTAAGGGATACTGACTTCTCTTTGAGTGCTTATACAAATGCAAATTGGGAAAGTTGTGTGGATGATAGGATAAGTACAAGTGGTGGTGCTTTCTTTCTTGGAAGCAGGTTGGTGTCTTGGCTAAGCAAGAAACAAGATTCAGTGTCTATCTACTGTAGAAGTAGAATACATTGTCGTAGCATCATTTTGCACACAATTGTTGTGGATGAACCAAAGCTTGAAGGATATGAAAGTGTCATATGACAAACCAATTTCTATATTATGTGTTAATACAAGTGCTATTAATATTTCAAAGAATCTTGTAATGCATTCAAGGACAAAGCATATCTCAATCTGGTATCACTTTCTAAGAGAAAAGGTTGCATAGAATGAGGTGAAGTTGGAGTATGTTCCTACTAAAGATCAGGTTGTTGATATCTTCACTTAGGCTCTTCCTAAGGATACTTTTGAGTATCTCTAGGAGAATTTAGGGGCTATTTCCCCTCCCTCTTTCAATTAGATTCATAAGGCTATGCATCAATCCAGTGGATTTCAAGATTCATTCCTTGTTTTGGACTGATGTTGGTGGCTAACTCTTAGGGGGAGTAGGTAGTGGCATTATTGGTTGTTACATCAAGGGGAGTAAGTGTTTTCATTGTGTTGTATATTGGTGTTGTCAAAGGAAGTAAAATTTGAGCAGTTGATGTCCCTTATAGGTGTTGCCCTTGAAGGAGAGAAAATATATGTGATTATTGTCAAAGCGGAAGCAAAGGAAAGAAAATATGTGTTGTCCTTTTCCATTGATTTCAAAGGGGGAGAGAAAGTTAATTGAAAAACCATATGAAGAAAGGGGGAGAGAAGTCCTATAAAAGAGAAAGTGTTGGAAAGAGTTGATGCTTGTGTAAGGGGCAATAGTGTGCGCTAATGTACAATATATGTTGTTGATCAAATTTTTTGGTTATTGTTGATGGTTTTTCATATCATGTGTTTCCATCAACGATAAAGGTGGATATTGTTGAAAGTTTGTGTTGTCATTGATGTCAAAAAATATTTTTTGTTGCATTGATGCCAACTTATGAAGATTCTTTGATTGGTTACATTATGTTGTCATTAGAAGTATCACTAATGTCAACCTCTAGTGTTGATTTGATGAGCATATGTTTGTGGATGTTCAACCTTTTGTGTGGCTAAGATGATAAGAGGAGTATTGCAGATGTTGAGATGGTGTTTGTGGTGCTTGGTTTCTAGGTACTTTTGAGAAAATTTGAATAAAGAGGAGACAGTGTGGTAGATTGGTGTTTAGTGTTTTTCTTCACATTTCTTCATAGTTGAAGATCTGCTTTTGTGGCTCGGATATGTTAATTAGAGGTTTTTAGTGGTGTTATATCTAGAGCTTCAAGATTTTGACCATTCAACAAAATAATTTGTATTCAATAGTGTGTGAACTGTGATGCAGTGTTGTCTAGGAGAAATGGTTTTTCTTTGCATTTCTCCATGTTGTGGTTCCTGGTTTTGTAGATCTATGAGTGTTCTTATATTTTTGATATCTATCTTTAGTCTGAGTTGTTTGAGTTTTTGCACTTCGCAAGGTTGGATTCATATGTTACAATGTGTGGAAGTTTAACTGGGTATACAAAATGAGTATGTTCTTTAGGTGTATGATTTTTCTAAGGATTTGTTGGATTTTAGGGTTTTTATGGAATATTCTAGATTTTGTTTAAGTGTTTAGTGTGGTCCACGAGTATTTTTTGGATTTGAGGAAACATGTACTTAAATGTCTAATGGTGTTAACATAGGTTCGACTGACCTTGGGTGTTTACACTAATTGTGGATATGCTTCAGTGTTTGTGGAAGCGTGACATAACATGTATATGTGGATTTAGGTCTAAGATAAGGTGTGATGTGGTCCACATTCATTCCTCTCCATCGCAGGAATGTTTTGGTGTCGACCTATTTTGAAATTGCACATTTGAGGTGCATAGTTGACCTTGAAAGATGTTTCTAATGGTATAGAGGCAAGGTGAAATATTGGAGAAGTGTGTGTAGATGTGAGGATCTGTTGAGATGTGAATTTAATTAGATGCAAAGATCTGAAGTGCGAGCTTAATGCCTATGATTCCAATATAGTGAGCAAAATGGTCTACATTTGTAGTGTACCTGAAGTTTCTAATAATAGTGAGCTGGAAGTTATTGATGGTGTAGAGTTGTTGTGGTTGAAGTTTTTTGTTGCTTTGAGATGGATTTCTCATTGTAACAATCTTCTTTCTATCTTCTTCTTTCTAATCTAGTAGCGAGCCATTTGCAGTGAGCCATTATTTTTTTTAGGTAGTGAGCCCTTCGACAGTGAGCCTATTGTATTCAGTGTTACAATTACTTTATATTGTGATCTAATCCTCACCGTGGTTTTTCTCTTCTTGGGTTTTCCATGTAAATTTAGTGTTCTCATGTGTATGAATGTATTTGTATTACTGTAACACATGTTTACATTCTACTAATGCATGATAAGGGTTTAATGGTTGTTAACGGTTTAAGGATTAATGTAGATCTAAATGTTAATGAGGGTTTTGATGTTTTAATGTACAACTGATTTTGCCCATTGGGATTTTCCCTTCTTGGGTTTTCCATGTAAATCCGATTTAAGGATTATTGTTCAACATATGTCATGAAACTAAATAGAAACTTCAATGATTTAATTACTTATCATAAATTCTTATAATTGTGAACCAAATAAGTACTTTGTTAATAATATGTATAACATAAATAATTTTCTTTTTTGTTAGAATTATCTAATTAGTCTAGTTATCTTATTTTCTATTGGTTCTATGTTGTACAAGTTGTCTAATTATGCTAACTAATTTTTTATTGGTGCAAAAACCTTTTCATGTTTTTCAACAAATTGTTCAATAAAACTCTTGAATACTTCATATTTCCAACATTACCATAATAAATTGTCAAATTTTATTTTGAACTAGATTTTTCTTTTTTATTCTATTGTTCTTGCATTTCTCTAATTGTTCACATCTAATAAGGCCTTCACAATTTATATTGACTAAAGTTAATAATATTCTTAGTTGTATTGTTTCTATAACATGTAACTTCAAATTTTTAAATTTTAAGCAAGCAACTTTATATTAAGGTATAGTCTTCTATGTATTAATTGCATATGAACACAAGAATATGTATAACTATGATGCTTGAACAAATAAAACATTTGAAAAAGCTCAGTAGTGTGCATCATAATAAACTATAGTATTTAAAGGTGTGGTACTTTGTTTACATTTATTTTTCTCCCAATTTCTAGAAGTAGGTTCTATCAAATTATTCTTGTTTTATTGAGATTCTTCTCATCTAATGTAATACCTTGTAATTAGTTTTCAAAAGAAATAAAATATTACCAAACTATTGTTTTGTTTTATTTGTTTTCTTTTCATTATGACTAAATCAATAATCTAATAGTTATGGGTTTAGTTTTTTCAAGAATTTAGAAGATTATTTCTAAAATTTTAATCATTATAGAAAATTAAATAAGTTTAAAATGTTAACATAATTCCATGGTTTATGATTACTAGTATGTCTAAAATGTTAATTGTGAATTGTACTTTGACTAGATTTTAATAGAAATAATAAAGTTTTGCACACATATTTGGGGAATGCGAAGTTGGAGGTTTTGAAGGGCATGCAATTTTTCTAAGTTTCAAAAATTGTATGGATTTAAGTGTTAGAAAATACATATAGGTTCAAGTTAATTTATTCAAATAACATTTTATTCAAATAACATTTTATTACCAACTATCAAGTTTTCTTACATCACAAATTATATATTTTCTCACCTGATTTACCCTAGCTTTTCTTGTTAGGGTGAGGTTGTACATTAATAAGAGCAATACACCCCATCCTTAAATTTGACTATGAATTGTCATAAAAGATGTGTTTAGATTCAAAACATCTCTAGTGTTTGTAGAGAATAATTAGATGCCAAATTTTCTTTTCATATCACACCTTCTACACCAACATAAGTTCTATTTTGAAGGAGTCATTCAATCAAGCACCCTAGCAAAGATCAAGCACCATATGCATTTCTACAACCTTAGAAGATAAACCACTAAATCATACAACTAAAGAGATGACTATAGTCTATAGATTAAGCAATGCATCTTGCAAAAATTATGAAGTAGACCTGTTGTAGTCACATGATACCATATTATTTACATTTATGATAAATATTTAATGCATAATATTTTATTTTTAGTCCTGTTGATGGTCAATGTAACACAACATTAAAATATAATATTTGCATCCTATTTCTCCTAAAAAATATGAATAATATGAAACTACCTATCTTCCAAGGTCTCTATAGTTGGTTCTCAACTATGCTGGTGTCATTCAATGGCCTATGCAACTGTAATGTTCAAGGGGCCTGTTTGTAAAGGGATACAAACTACATGGTACAAATTAATCTAACATTTGGGGGGTGTAAATGAACATCAAAAGATAGAACATAGCTCATGACAACAAAACATAAATGTAGATTTCCTTCAATTTAGACATACAAACTTCATAATGAGCATTCCTTTCAAAAAACTAAAACCATAAAATGATACAATCCATAGAGTACTCTATACCATTGCATTCATTCATAGTGAAAATTAAAAACATTCAATCATTCATCATCACTAAACTCCAAAATCAACAAGAACACATCACCAACTCATCATTAAAATTCATAGATCAATAAACACAAAGAACTCTCATTCACAAGTAACTCAATGAAAATAGCCTTAGATTCAAAATCTTCTATTGAATTTCATTAAATAAGAAACATTTATGCACAACATTCACTGGCATACAAATGACTATTGTTCACCAACATTACCATTAAAACGCATTCTAGAAATAACATAAACCATATTGAAACTTGTAAAAATATCTAAGTATCTTTGCATAAAAATTTTAACAACTTATAATAACTATGAAAATTATCCTAAATTTCTCCTTAGGGAGCTAATCTTTCTTCAATTAGCCAACATTTACAACATGGAGATAAATTCTACATATAGACAAGTTTAACACTAATTTCTCTCATCAAAAATTGAGATCCATAAATCAAGGAGCAACTGGAGTTGCATGAGGTAACTGTCCATTATGATCTTCAATTAATAGTTGATGACTCTGTATCAAAATCTGGATGCAAGAGGGAGAAGGTCGAACTACTGGGGATCCTCAGTTGAGATTGTGTTATGATCCTAAAAAGTAGGAGAGAGTTGCACAACTAGCTGTATCATCTAATGCTTCATTCAAAAGGATATTCCATAACCACTTCACTCATTTGTCTTCTACTCAAGTAAACATTCATCATAACTGTCCAATACTTGTTAAAGTATATCCATATCTGGCCCATCTACCCAATTATCTTCAAATTTTATTCTTCTCAATTCAATAGAGGTGAATTTCTGCATATCATCCAACTTAGCAAGCTCCTTTCGAGCAATCTTCACTACCTCTTTTATATCCATGAACCCGTCAATTAATAAATCATCAACAACATCTCCCTTCTGTATTGTCTCTTGGAATATATTATCCCATTTGTTCCTTAGTTCATCAAAAGGGAAACCATCCTTCACAGGGACACCCTCATTTACAATCATGGCTACAATTTCCTCTAACTCCACAATTTGATCTGTCAAATGTTTCCCAACCTATTGCACCTCATTACTATGTGAAAAAATGAATGAAGACCTAAATTTGATAATGTTAATAGTTTTATCAATAAAATATTCATTACCTTCTTCAAGGATGGATTGTTCTAGAAGTGTTTGTTGAAGCAACTTATTAATTTTTTTCAATTTCTTAACATGCTCTAGATACTCTTCCTCTTACTTCTAGAGGGTTTCAACATATGTAGTCATGTCATTGACTGATTCCCATGCAATTTCATGATCCTTATGGCTTTCAACAAGTAGTTCCTCCACCTCTTGATTCAATTGATCAATCCATTTATCCAACATCCCTACTTTTCTTCTCATTTCAACAAGGTCATCAACATATTTCTTACTTAACAAAATTCGTGTCATAGAAGCAGGAGATTGTAGAGAAGCAGGAGAGGATAGGTCCTTTAAGAACCTATGCAATTGATCCAATTGAGCTTTGAGGTCATCCTTTCTTTGTTTATCCTATATCATTCTCAACTTAGTAGAAGATGCTACAATATCAATCAGGTCAATTTGTTGGTTTCTTGTAGGCCTTCCCAAGTTCACAGTGCCTAGTTGATAATCACTCAACTGCATTTCTTGTTTGTCCTTGTCCACCATGGGAATGGAACATTCAGCTATAATTCCTCCAACATCTGTCAATTTAGTGGAATGAAGGACTCAAGCCTTTTTCTTGGGCCTCTCCTTCTCAACTTCTTTCAACATATCATCCTAGTTTAGGGGTTGAGGTTGCACTATTTGTTTCATCTCTAGGTTGAGCTTTAACCATGTTGGGGCAGCAGGAGGAGTAACCAATTGTTGTGAATAAGAAGTGGTAGAAGAGAGGGGTTGCTGAAGTGTTACCTTAGATTGCCGAATCAACCTCTTATTGCTCCTTTTCTGCCATTTCTTTAGCACGCCTGTCAGCTTCAACTTTCTCTCTTTCTTCTTCCAACCTCCTCTCTTCCAACATGTAATCTCTTTGTTTTTCAACTGCTTAACCCTCTCCCACATTTTGGCTGCTTCTTTTTCTTGTTTGGCTTGTTCCTCTGCCTCCTTCTTTAGCAAGAGCTCTTCTTCATCTTTCTTTCTTTGGGCCTCCTCTGTAGCCTTGGCTTTGGCCTCAAGGTCTTCCTTTTCTCTCCTTTGTCAGGCCATTTCCTCTTTAAGGTCAAAAATATTTTGTAGGAGGGCCAAATTTTCCCTCTCTGCATTAGTTTTCCATTCATTTTCACTTTGTTGTTGCAAGAGGTACTCCTTCTCCTTATGCTACCTTGCAAGCTCTTTAGTTTTTTCCCTAGCCTCCAATTCTTGTTGCTTTGTAAGTGCACCAGCTTGTGCCTTAGCATCAACCTCCTTCTTTGCATCCTCAAAAATTTTCCATTGGTCTTCTGGAGTTAGGACATGTTTAGTTCCAACATATTGAATATTCTCAACAAATACAATCACAAGAGGCTCATTATCTGATTGTGTGGCCTCTGAATCAGTGTCTATATTGTGAATCTCAACCTCCTTTTGCTTAAGCTTGCTCATGGAGGTTACCTGCAGGTACTTCTCTAGTAGATTCCTCAGGGAGAGAAGGTTGAGATGTAGCTCCTCCTCTAGTTGTTTTAGCTTCTACATCATGTGACTCATGGGTTTCTTGAGTAGGTACTCCATGATCAACATCTCCTCTAGAGCTAGGAGGATAATACTCCAATTGTTCCTTGGGAGTTGTCCTCCTCTTTTTTATTCCATGTCCTTAGGTACCTACTACTTTCCTCTTCTTTGAGGATTGAGCTTCTGGCTAATTTATCCTCATGACCACCCATTGGATGCATTTATCCATCACTATCATGGAAATTTGTTTAATATCTATTGACTCCTCTTCATCCCAATTTATTGGGTCCAAGTTCTTGGTGCCTATATTCTCCGCTTCATACTCGAGGTCCAAAACTACACCATCATCTGATAGTGTACCAGAATGTCTTCCTTTACCCCGTATTTAATCATCAGTGGTATGGTAAGCCTTTTATAGTTTCTTTTCCTAACATAATAGTCATCCTGCAAATCAATCCAAAAATCCTCTAAATAGTTATAATGTTTATCAAAAATGGTAGGATCTAAGCCATTCATCTTATGCTCCTGGTCAAAATGTTTCATGGCTGTATACAACCCCAACTTTAGATAACTTAACTCTTCACACACTGCCTTTGCAGCAAAATTGTGACCACATTAATATTCTCCCAATTTCATGGGAAATTTGTGGCATCCTAGCTTGTGTTTGGTGGAAAATGTTTTATTGACTCCCATAGCCTGATATATGAATTCCATAAGAACAATGCTATCACTGGAACATCTTGGAAGTCAATGAGGATGTCCATCAAAACCTGCCAACCTAAAATAAGAGAACTTGGGGTACTGTATGTACTAATGTCCCCATTCAACAATGAAATCCATGGCTTCCCTACTCATCCTATATCCAAAATCCCCTGTCAACCGGTTAATGATGACATAAAGGAATACATCATTAACCCTTCTATAATGTATTTCAGAAGTTTGTAGGGTCTGTTGATCATAATGCTGCCATGCCTTGTTTTGTCGAGGAGCCTCCCCTAAAATTCCCACTACATTCAATCCAGGGAATATTCCCATTCTTGCAGCTGAATATATGACATATGAGGTCATGAAGAAGTTATTTGTTTGCACTACCCTTAGCATCTAGTTGTGAAAGTTATTTGATAAAATCATGCCCCAATCAAACTATTGCCTACCATGCAAAAGAGTTTCAATGAATGGAAAAATCCATTCCTTAAAGTATGCAGAGTCTTTCTTTCCAAACACCCTAGAAAGCATCATGATTAGGTCATCTATTTCCTTCTTGAAGTCTCCCCTCTTGGTTTGTTCAAGAACCTTGGTCAAGGACTTCTTTTTTGTTCTCAACCACTTCTTATTCATGTGGGACCTATTAGCTTCCTTGTGCCTATTGAATAACTACAATGTCCCTGCTTCAGTGAATTACTTGAGGTTCTTGGGGGTAGGTGCATTAAACAAGAACCTCATCATCTACGAGAATAGATCAATGATCACATTCCCCTATAGGTACATACATTGTTTGGATGAAGGATTGCATGCCCCTACTGCTGTGAGTATGAGTTCTGGGCATTGGACTGATAGAGGGAAGAGTGTGTCATGTGCTAGCCTGTATTGGGCTATTCTAACAGTCCTCCCAATCACATCTTCTAAAAAAGTGTCTACAATCAGCTCCTCACAATTGAATGGGCCCAAATTAGTGTCTATGATGTCTACCCACTCTAAATCTAACTTGCTAGCTGTAAGGGTGGCATCTTGGTGTTTATATCTCAAGGTGTAAGGAAAATTCCCCACCTTTATCTTCTTTGGTTTTACTCCCTTTGAACTTTCTGCAACTTTCCCTTCCTTCTATGAGACTTCCTCAGATGCTCCTGATATTGTTTACTCATGCAAGAAAAACTTGGATTAGACCAAAAGAAGGTATAAGAATCATCATTACAAGTGTTATCTTTTGATACTTCTCTATTCTTCCCTAGGTAACCCTCCATAGTGAAATTTTAAATTTGGCGGGAGCAGGACCAGGAGAAAATTAGAAACCAGAGAGCTGAAACAAATAAGACAATCAAAACCAGAATTGGGACCAGATAAAAACTAAAACTCTCAAGGTTTCAAAACCTCGTAACGTTTGATGACTCGATCTTGCCAATTTGAAGGATTGGAATTGGAATCAGAACCCATTAGAAGCAAACTTATTTTCAGAACCAAACTCTTATGTGAAAGTTCATGAGGCGAGTTCACTTCTAGCTCTGGTTCTGCCATATATTATAAGAGTTAAGTGGATTCTCCTACCATGCCGACACTAGTTTGGACCCAAAGTTAGAAAAGAAGGCGTAGGGAGGTAGAGATCAAGCTTGACTCCCCCTGGAAAAAAATTACTAGATCGAGCGAGCTAGGGAAATTACACAAAAAGGGCACGAAACACATACCCTAATTCATACGGCCCGTCGATTTACACTAAAACTAGGGCATCAAAAACCCTATGATAAAATCCATAAGACTGACAAGGTAGAATATCAGAGGGGTCTAAGGAAAGATTTAAAATAGTTCCAAGCACCAAAACCCATCGATATGAAATCCTAATCGAAACTAGGGCACAACGAAATGGAACTGCCACCGAAAATGGAAAAAATGACAACAAAAAAGAAAAAAAACAAATGGGGAAAACAAAAAGACAAACAAAAAATAGAAGAGGAAACCAATCAAAACAAAAGAACAAAAGCAAACACACATGGAAGAACGAAAACACATGAAGATCCGCAAGAAAATTCTTGCAAATGCGCAAAGAATAGTGAAGCAACAAAATGGGAAAACACAAAATGAAATGGGAGAAACCCACCTACCTCTAAATGCGACCAAAAAAGGGGTTGAAAATCAACAAGGGATCCACTCACGAACACTCACCAGTAGCCAAATCACACTCCTGTTTAAGTTGCTTGAGCTCTTGCTTGTTAATACACTTTGGATAATTGTAATGAGCCAAATAAACTTGATTAAGGTTCTAAAAACCATTTCACATGTGTGAGGAGGCTATAATTGATGCAATTAATGTAGTAGGTTAGGGGAAAAATCAGAGCGAAGGTGAGTACACAACCACCGTGTACATCAGAGGCAAAACAAGAGCGGAAGCGGATTCGAGATAGAAGCAAGAGCTTTTTCAAAGTTCCACATTTCATTCTGGATCCGACTCCAATCTCATAGTAGGAAAAGGACAACAAAGGAATGAGGGCAGGATCAGAGCCGAATCCGGATCTGGAACTTGGCAAAGTTCCAAGTTCAGATCTGATTCTGGTTCTGCTCCCAACAAAGGGAAATAACACCAATAGAGGGAAAACAAAAGAACAAAGGGAAGCAGGACCGAGGCAAAGCCCATCCCCAAACAAGACAAAAAATGAGACAAAACATAAGGCAAACAAACAAGAGTAGGATTAGAACGAAACTTAGACTTAGAACTTTTGCAAAGTTCCAGGTCTAGTTTCAGTTTTGGTTTCACTTCCGCAAAAAGGGAAAAGAAACACAAAGAGGAAGAAAACAAAAGAAAACCCAAGGGAGAAAACAAACCAAAGAGCACAAGACAAGAAAAACAACAAAGAATCCAACAAGGTAGGAAATGGGACTAGGACTGAAACAAAAACTGGACTAGGAACTTTGCAAAAGTTTGAAGTCCAATTTCGGCCTGCATTTCGAACCCGCAAGAACAAAAGAAAACAAAGACTTAGGAGGAAAAAGAACAACTCCTAAGACCCAAACAAGAACATCAAGGAAAAAAAAACACAAGGGGGGCCCATTTGGGCCAAAAACAAAATGGGGTGGTTATGCAAGGCATAACAATTGGCGACTCAGCTGGGAAAATGGTTTACCTATTTTCAAGATACTGAAGAATTCAATCACCCATAACCTCTGGTTCTTGTACATTTTAAACTTTAGTATGATCAACTATGGCAAACATGGTTGAGCTGGAATCTCAAATGTAAATCAGCAAGAACCACATCGAATTTGAGTGTGTGCATGTATGGTGTATCTATTCCAATAAAGCTTCTTCTCATCCTGAAATAACTGTATTAAAGATTTAGGCTATGTGAGTTGAATCCTTATGACTGTCATGCAATGATATCCTGGGTATTGCTCCACTACCAGATAGGTGTCCATAGCCCTGGTGGAGATACCTCTAGTTCTCTCAAGGCATTGCTCTACTACCAGCTAGGCATCCATAGCCTCGGTAGAAATAATTGAATTACCCTTCTCATGTTGAGTTTTTCCATCAATTAATGGTGCTCTTTTCTTTGTATAGGCTTACTTGAATAATTTATCTTTTCATCTTTTCATCAATACTCAGATGTATCATTCTAAAATCTGGGTTGAGAACTACAATGGATTTCATGACAGTGTTAGGACTTAGATTTTTCACCTAAATCTAAAATACAATCATCCTGTGACAAATAGGCCTCCATGTAAATAGATGTTTCTATCTATTTCATAACAAATTTAGTCGTGGTCTATGAGATTACTTACAATACACCTGTTTGTTCTTAACCTTTTAGGATGCTACTTAAAAAGAACACCAGACATAGGTCTTGAGACAAAAAAATTCCACAGACATACCCAAAAATACCTAAGCCAACTTCTCTCCTAGTACCTTCAACATATAGTGAATAACCACTCTGTATTTTGAAACAGAGAAAAATGGAAGTCACCCCAAGACACAAGAACAAATGCGCAACCCACAAGAGAAAAACAAAACAAACAAGCAAGGAAACAAGCCAGCTAATTACATATGTACAACCAAACAAAACATTAGACCTTCATGGGCCAAAATAGTGTTTGAGAAACTACCCATTGATAGGAAATGAAACAGGCTCTCCTGTTAAAGTTGTCAATTGAAAGGAATTTTCATTGAGGATCTCGACAAATTGATAAGGACCCAACTAAAGTTGGTCAAAATTTTGATGGTCCAGATTCAATAAACTGGTTAGACTAACTTCTATCCTATCATCATTTGAGTAGAATTCTTGCATAAACCTAAGAACATGTATCTGTAGATGGATAGGAAAGACTGGGTCTTGGTCGTAGACTAACTTGAATGGCAAGTTTCCTAAGGCAGCCTTGATTCAAGTTTTATTTTCCCATAAGGAAAATCTGAGTTGAGTATGCCAATCCCTAGGATTACTTTCTAACAGCTTCTTAATTACTTCCAACATATTCTTGTTTGTAGAATCAACTACTCCATTCCCCTCTGAGTACTAATTAGAAGAATAGTTTAACACAATTTTATGCTCATATGCTCATTGAATAAATTATGTAGAAGAGAAAGCAGGGCCATTATCACATACTAGGAAAAAAGGCACTCCAACCTCGGTAATGATGCATTTGTTAAGGAATTTGATGACAACCTTAGTGGTGTTGTTCTTACAAGGCCGAGCTTCAATCCAAGGTGTACAGTAATCGGTTGTCATCAAAATAAATTTGTGACCTATAGAAGAATTGGGGTTAATCACATGCACAAAGTCTAATGCCCATTGGAAAAATGGTCTTACGTCGTATACCGACTGTAGGGGCATTGTTGGATTGTGTTCCTAGATGCAGAAGTCTGACATGTATGACATGTCCTCGCATGTTGGTGAGCATCACAAAATACATGGGGCTAGTAGTAACCTGATCTCAAAATTTGGTGTACCACAGAATCAACAGAACCATGTCCAATACCATGTCTACCATGAAATTCCATTATGGCTTTTTTCACTTGTTGTTGATGAAGGCAACATAGATAGACACCCTCAAAGTTTCTTTGGTATAAAGCTCCCACTTTGAGCATATAGTGGGAGCTCTTTAGCCTAAGTGCTCTTCTCTGAGTGGCGTTCATCCAATCTGAACATTTGTTATTTAGCAACAAAAAGATCAAATCAACATAACAAGGATCGCCTGTAAATGATTGTACCATATACTGTTGACAGGTAATCTTAGCATCAACGTTTACCATTGTCTTGGATAGGCCTTTTCCTCGGACTAACTTCATCGGATGAATTTCAAGGTGAAATTCTTGTAAGATTTCCATCCACTTTCCTTGTCTCTCCCCCAGTTCACTCTGTATAAGAAGGGGCTTTACAACAGGGTTAGGAACTATGACAATGATTTGACTGTAGAGGATATAGTGTTGGAACTTCTTGACAGCTCGCACCAGTGCAAAAGCCTATTTCTCCAGAGGTGGATATCTAACTTCAACATTCTTGAACAAAGAACTCATAAAAGCAATTGGCCTTTCATCCCCTTCACCTTTTTGCTATGTCAAAATAGTAGCACAAGAGTGGTCAGATGTAAAAGAATATATATAAAAAGGCTTTAGATAATCAGGGCTAGTAAAAATTGGTGCCTCTAAAATAGACTATTTGATCTGTGAAAATACAGATTTAGCCTCATTGCTCCATTCAATCTTAGCATCCTTCTTCATCATTTCATTGAGGGGTTTGATGATCTCTGCAAACCCAGTTATGAATTTTTGCACAAATTTTATCTTCCCGAAAAAGAACCTCATCTCCTTTTTGCTACTAGGCATGGTCAGTTTCAGAATGGATTCCACTCTATCTGGGTCAATTGAAATCCCCTTCTCTGATATTATGTGGCCTAGTAATTTTCCTTCTGAAACTCTGAACACACACTTTTTTGGATTGAGGGAGACTCGATAACTTATGCACTTTTGAAGGACCTTTGATAGATCTGCAACATGGTTTTCTCTATTCTTTGAAAACACTATCAAATCATCCATATATATAATAATACACTTACCTACCAAATCCTTGAATGCCACATCCATTGCTCACTGAAAGGTAGCTCTAGCGTTGATAAGACCAAATGGTATCCTCTGATAAGCAAATGTCCCCCACTTGGTAGTGAAGTTGGTCTTCATCCTATCCTTGTAGTTGAACATTACCTGATTGTATCCTGAATATCCATCCAATAATGACATCATTTGTGAACCATTTACTATTTGCAGCACCTCATCCAGAGAAGGAAGAGGATAATTGTCTTCCTCTGATGCTTTGTTAAGGTTTCTAAACTCAACTCATAACCTGATCTCTCCACTCTTTTTATGAACAAGAACCAAGTTAGCGACCCAAGTCGAATGTCTCACTGGAAAGATTATCCTTGCAGAAATTTTTTTTTGCACTTCCTTCTAAATCAAGTTCTCAATCAGGGCATTAACTAGGCATTGCTTTTGGCAGAAAGGATTTGCTTCAGGTTTCAAGGGGATAGAATGTTTTATTACCGACGTATTGAATGTTTTCAAGTCTTCGTACCCCCAAGGAATTGTTGCTATATTTTCTTTTAATGTTGTCAAGATTTTCTCTTGAATGTGTTTGGGGCAGGTTTTGCCAATGAACACATTCTTCTCAGGGCCTAAATTTTCCAAGTTAACTGAATCGTACTTCCTTCCATCAGTGTCAGTAGGCAATTTTTCACGGGCTCGAGGATTAGAGTCGAAGATCCTCTCTAATGCTACCATTCCCTTAGGAATGTTGTTCATTTTTAGGTTCATTATCCCTTCTACATCACATGTTTCTGAATCCCACTCTCCTTGATCTCTATCTAATTCATTAATAATCTATCCTTCAAAGACATCTAAACTTTCCAAGAAGGCAAGTATATGCTGGTCATCATTAAAGACTTGAAAATTTTGAACATTATCTGGAATGGTTGGGATCAAGACCAACTCCATTGAAAATCTCTTCAACTTAGAATCTTACAAGGGTTCTAAGGTACTAGCAACAACAACAAGTGCATCTGCAATATGGTTATCTTCTATGGGAATCAATTTGATCCCGAAGGCATTGAAGTCTTCTATTGGATTCCATATTATGTTCTGGTATGCAACCAACCTCTTGTTATGGCATGTGTATTGACTGCGAACCTGCTTGATAATGACCTCAAAATCTTCCATGATTGTCAGAGTTGTAACATTTTTCTGATGCACAAACATCAGTCCTCTGGCTAGTGCTTCATACTCTGCCACATTATTGGTACAACTAAACTACAACCTGTAAGAAGCAAAGTATGTTTTCCCTTTTGGGTTTGTTAGTTCAACTCCCACTCCACTCCTTGATTTAGACTTAGAACCATCGAATTTGAGGACCCACAATTGATCTGGGGTGGGTATTTCTTTCCTAGGACGAGTCAGGGGTAATTGTTCACAAGAAATTGGTGGTGGCTCGAACTGGTTTCAGACTTCTAGACACATGGAGTGATGTGAATGATGATCATCAGATATTTCACTTAGATTTAGGACATATGCAGGCACTTCTTCCTAAATATAATCTTGATCAGTGGGTTTACAATTAGTTATTGGTTTCAACAACCCCCTTGGAATTGGAAGATTGGCAGGGGCTGGTGTATCAGATAGTTCCTGAGATTCTACAATCTCATTTCTCAAGGCAGAATATGAAGCCTGAGTCTGTCTGATTGGGGGAAGGAATTCTTCTTGTGTATTATTGGTCCTTATCAAGATAGTGGCATCTCTAGCCTCAAAGGAAAACTGATTCAGGTTTGTTTCGGGTTGGCACTCACAAGTTTCTGCTGACTGTCAAACATGGTTTAGGATGTCTACACAAGGTTGACATGTTAATTTAGAATGACTTTGGTAATGAATTTTGCACTAGTTAGGGAGTAACAGACTCCATAGATCAACCTCTTCTCCCAGAACCAACCTATCTTGTTGCAATTTTCTAATTAAAAATTGCTAGTTGACAGTGGTCATTGGGTCACTGTGTTCTAAAGGTTGTAGGCTATCAGGATTGAACATTGAAAAGGTCATGATTTCCTCTCTTTTATATACTCCTATCTTAGTTTCAAAATAGGCTACCTCGTTAGGACAATCATACTTAAAGATCATATGTTTGAGATGAGGCTCACTTTCAATCCTAATTTGTGTTGCTATCCCTTTCCATAGCAACCACATGTGTGAAAATTCTAAGGATAGATAACCCCCAATGCTTTTCATTAGGTCTCGACTTAGAAGCATGACATATGTCTCAGGGATATTAGCTACCAGGATATCCATATAGGTTTGGATCCGCGGGTTTGATCCAACCTGCACATGAACGTTCTTTAGTTCCCCTACCACATTAACCTCAATTTTGTCTAACTGTATCACTTTCTTATGAGTCTGAACCGGATTTAAACCTAAATTTTTACAAATGGAAAAGGGAATGACATTACCTAATGCTCCAGAATCCAAGAGGCAGCTATGCAAGTTCTTTCAGAAGATTCTCAGGCTTAGAAGGAATGGTGGGGTCCCTATCTTACCTTTGTATAGGGCCACATTCATTTCATTGGTTGGAGTCGCCTTATTCTTTCCTTTTGACCGATCTGCTTCTTCCAAATCTCTCAACATGATGTCGTGTTGGGCAGGGCATGAATTTAAAATATCAAAGAATGACAATGAAGTCTTTTGTTTTTGCATCTCCAAAATAAAATAAAATTCCATGTTATTTTTCATCTGATATTTAGGAAAAAAAGATGAGTTACCTTTATTTTGAAATTCAGGTGGGCCTTTCGGCGGAGTCGGGTTGTTGTCTGCATTTTGATTGGGTGGAACTATAGTGTTCGAGGGATTAGATGTGGTGAATGGGCCTTTACCCTGATTCCTTAGGAAATGACCCCCTTTGGATTGGATGGCTTGAGCATCATACACATCCTCCTCTGGCTCATTTTCCTCTTGTCTGGGGAAAGGAGATCCTTCGTCAAAGAGTTCATAAGCCATTGTTGTATCTGTGGATCTTCCATTCTTGTTGGGGGCACCTTGCAATGGAACATCAACTTGTGCAATCTTAACCATTTTCTTCATTTTGGGACAGTTAACCTCAAAATGTCAAGCAGTGTCGTGCAACCTACACCAATTTGTCATGAAATTAAGATCTGCAACATTTGCAGTATGTGGTTTGTCATTACCAACTTGATAGTTATGGGAAACTCCCCCATTGTTTGGCCCAGTGTTCCATTGTCTGTTGTTATTGGATTTCTGGTTGTATCCTCTATTTTGGTTTTGGTAATTTTGATTGGGGGAATTCTGGTTCTGAAAGTTCGTTTGGTTTTGGTTAACATTCTGATTGGAATAAATATCGTGATTAGAATACCCTCCCTAGTTTTGGTAATTCTAGTTTTGATTTTGATGATAAGGGGGGTTGTACTTGAGTTGTGCCATCCCATTGGTCACCTGAGATAATTTTTTCTTTAGAGTTTCCAACTCCGTTGTCAGATGAGTTGTACATTCACTTTCTAAAGTGGTTGTAGTTGATGTATGTGTCACGGGGTTAGATCCTCCAACATGATTATGTGAATTTTGAGCTTGCTGCGAAGGGTCAGGGGTTTGACCATTAAAGAATAGCTGTTGAGATGGAGCCTGTAGCTCAGTTAAAGGTCTGTATGCAGAATGATACATTCCTAGGACTGTATTAAATAGTAGGGTAGGATTAGGCATCTGAGGATATCTTAGAGGAGAGAAAACTCCTCCTAGACCCCCTAATTGAGAACTAATATGTTGTTGCAGTTTAATAACAAGGTGGTAAACTTTGAAAAGAGAATTAATGTCATTTACGTCGTATGTTCTCTGCAAAAATAGGCTGATCAGGGGATCTATGGCCTTTAGGTAAGCTTGGATAGCAATATTTTCAGCCACCAAGTATGGGTCTTGTAACCTCCTGTAAATCCTTTGAAATTTGGTATTAAACAAGGGTAATGGTTCATGTGGCTCTTTCCTGATAGTGGCAAATTGATGATATAAGATTGTAGGATTGACATAAACCTGAAATTGGTTTATGAACGTGTCTTCTAAGTTCATCTAGCTCAAGATTGATCCAATGAGTAGATTCATATACCAGTTGTAAGCCATATCTACCAATGAGTAGGGAAACACTCTACATGCAACATCATGGTGAGCAATCTAACCCTGAGTATAGGCATCTTTGAATGCCTGCATGTTCTCTTCAGCACTTAGTGACTCTCCATGAGCATACCTAGGGTATAATTTCTCTAGATTCTTAGGCATCTCATGTATGCCACCAGGAATGACTCCCAGTGGTGAAGGATTGTTGGCAAAGAATGCCATAGGTGGTGGTTGTGGTGGATTTGGTTGTGCTAGTTGTGGTATGAGTGGAAACCTGAGTGGGGTAAGTGGTGGTGTTAATGGTGGTGGGATCAAAACCCCATGGGCTTTAGGTCTAATAGGGGTTTGGAGTTCAACTAATGGTTTTGGATTTGTAGCAGATCTAAGAACTCTTTCAAACCTTTTTGGTGAAATGGACTTGATTCGAGCCAGTTTGTTCCTCTAGGCCCTCCTTCTAGTGCCAATTTTGTTGATGGTCAACGCAACATAGCAACGTTAAAAGATAATATTTCTATTCTATTTCTCTTGAAAAAGATGAATAATCTAAAACTACCTATCTTCCAAGGTCTCTGTAATTGGTTCTCAACTATGTTGGTGTCATTCAATGGCCTATGCAACTGTAATGTTCAAGGAGCTTGTTGGTAAAGGGATACAAACTTGCATGGTACAAATTAATCTAATGTTTGGGGGTGTAAATAAACATTAAAAGATAGAATAGAGCTCAGGACAACAAAACATTAATGTAGATTTCCTTCAATTTAGACATACAAACTTCATAATGAGCATTTCTTTCAAACAACTAAAACCATAAAATGATACAATCCATAAAGTTATCTATACCATTGCATTCAATTCATAGTGCAAATTCAAGACATTCAATCATTCATCATCACTAAACTCCAAAATCAACAAGAACACATCACCAGCTCATCATTAAAATTCATAGAACAATAAACACAAAGAAATCTCATTCACAAATAACTCAATGAAAATAGCTTCAGATTCATAATCTTCTATTGACTTTCATCAAATAAGAAACATTTATGCACAACATTCACTAGCATATGAATGACTATTGTTCATCAACATTACCATTAAAACTCATTCTGGAAATAACATATACCATATTGAAACTTGTAAAAATATCTAAGTATCTTTGCATAAAAACTATAACAACTTATAATAACTATGAAAATTATCCTAAATTTCTCCTTAGGCAGTTAATCTTTCTTCAATTAGCCAACCTTTACAACATGGAGAGAAATTCTACATATAGACAAGTTTAACACTAATTCCTCTCATCAAAAATTGAGATCCATAAATCAAGGAGAAAATGGAGTTGCATAAGGTAACTTCCCATTCTGATCTTTAGTTAATAGTTGATGACTCTGTATCAAAATCTGGATGCAAGAGGGAGAAGTTTGAATTGTTGGGGATCCTTAGTTGAGATTGTGTTATGATCTTGAAAAGTAGGAGAGCTACCCAGCTAGCCGTATCATCTAATCCTTTATACAAAAGGATATTCCATAACCACTTCACTCCTCTATCTTATGCTTAAGTAATATTCATCATAACTATCCAATACTTGTTGAAGTATATCCATATCCAACCCATCTACCCTATTATCTTCAAATTTTATTCTTCTCAATTCAGCAAAGGTGAATTTCTGCATATCATCCAACTTAGCAAGCTCCTTCCGAGCAATCTTCACTACCTCTTTTATATCTAGGAACTTGTCAATTAATAAATCATCACCATCATCTCCCTTCTATATTGTCTCTTGGAATCTATTTTCCCATTTGTTCCTTAGTTCATCAAGAGGGAAACCATCCTTCACAGGGACATCCTCATTTACAATCATGGCTACAATTGCCTCTAACTCTACAATTTGATTTTCCAAATCTTTCCTGGCCTATTGCACCTCATTCCTATATGCAAAAATGAATGAAGACCTAAATTTGATAATGTTAATAGTTTTATCAATAAAATATTCATTACCTTCTTGAAGGATGGATTGTTCTAGGAGTGTTTGTTGATGCAACTTATTAATTTCTTTCAATTTCTTAACATGTTCCCTATACTCTTCTTGAGGATTGTTCAAGAGGGTTTCAACATATGCAATCGTGTCATTGACTGATTCCCATGCACTTTCATGAGACTTATGGCTTTCAACAAGTATTTCCTCCACCTCTTGATTCAACCAATCAATCCATCTATCCAACATCCCTACTTTTCTTCTCATTTCAACAAGGTCATCGACTTATTTCTTAACAAAATTGGTGGCATAGGAGCAACAGATTGTAGGGAAACAAGAGAGGATAGGTCCTTTAAGAACCTATGAAATTTATGCAATTGAGCTTTGAGCTCATCCTTTCTTTTTTTATCCTTTATCATTCTTGACTTAGTGGAAGATGCTACAATATCAATTAGGTCGATTTGTTGGTTTCTTGTAGGCCTTCCCAAGTTCACAGTGCCTAGTTGATAATCACTCAACTGCATTTATTGTTTGTCCTTGTCCACCATGGGAATGGAACATTCAAGTACAATTTCTCCAGCATCTATCAGTTTGGTGGAATGAAGGACTCGAGCCTTTTTCTTTGGCCTCTCCTTCTTAATTTATTTCATCATATCATCCTAGTTTATGGGCTGGGGCTGCACTATCTATTTCTTCTCTAGGTTAAGCTTTAACCATGTTGGGGCAGGAAGAGGAGTAACCACTTGTTGTGAAGAAGTGGTAGAAGAGATGGGTTGCAGAAGTGTTACCTTAGAATGAGAATCAACCTCTTGTTGCTCCTTTTCTGCCATTTCTTTAGCAAGCCTGTCAACTTTAGCTTTGTCACTTTATTCTTCCAATCTCCTCTCTTCCAACATGTCATCTCTTTGTTTTTCCAACTGCTTAACCCTCTCCCACATTTTGGCTACTTCTTGCTCCTGTTTGGCTTGTTGCTCTACCTCCTTCTTCGGCAAGAGATCTTCTTCATCTTTCTTTCTTTGGGCCTCCTCTGCAGCCTTGGCCTTGGCCTCAAGGTCTTCCTTTTCTCTCCACTTTCAGGCCTTTTCCTCTTCAAGGTCATGAATCTTTTGTAGGAGGGCCAATTTTTTCCTCTCTGCATTAGATTTCCATTCATTTTCATTTTGTTGCTGTAGAAGGTCCTCCTCCTTATGCTGCCTTACAAGCTCTTTAGTTTTTTCCCTAGTCTCCAATTCTTTTTTTCTTTGCAAGTGCATCAACTTGTGCCTTAGCATCAACCTCCTTCTTCGCATCCTCAAAAATTTTCCACTGGTCTTTTGGAGTTAGGACATGTTTAGTTCCAAAATATTCAATATTCTCAGCAAATGTAGTCATAAGAGGCTCATTATTTGATTGTGTGGCCTCAGAATCAATTTCTATATCATGAATCTCAACCTCCTTTTGCTTATCTTTTTTAGCTTGCTCATGGAGGTTACCTATAGGTACTTCTCTAGTAGATTCCTCTGGGAGAGAAGGTTGAGATGAAGCTCCTCCTCTAGCTGTTGTAGCTTCTACATCATGTGACTCATGGGTTTCTTGAGTAGGTACTCCATGATCAACATCTCCTCCAGAGCTAGGAGGATAATACTCCAATTGTTCCTTGGGAGCTATCCTCTTTTTTCTTCTATATCCTTGGGTACCTATTGCTTTCCTCTTCTTTGAGGATTGAGCTTCTGGCTCCTTTATCCTCATGACCACCCATTGGATGCATCTATCCATCACTGTCATGGCTATTTGTTTAATATCTATCTACTCCTCTTCATCCCAATTTATTGGGTCCAAGTTCTTGGTGCCTATATTCTCTGTTTCATACTCGGGGTTCAAAACTCCACCATCATTTGATAGTGTATTATGAATGTCTTGCTTTACCTCATTTTCAATCATCTGTGGGATGGTAAGCCTTTCATAGTTTCTTTTCCTAACATCATAGTCATCCTGCAGATCAATCCAAAAATCCTCTAAAAATTTATAATGTTTATCAAAAATGGTAGGAGCTAAGCCATTCATCTTATGCTCCTGGTCAAAATGTTTCTTGGCTGTATACAACCCCAACTTTAGATAACTTAACTCTTCACACATTGCTTTTGTAGCCAAATTGTGACCATAACAATATTCTCCCAATTTGATGGGATATTTGTGGCATCCTGACTTGTGTTTGTTGGAAATTTTGTATTGACACCGACAACCTGATATATGAACTCTATAAGAACAATTCTATCACTACAACATATTGGCAGTCGATGAGGTTGTCCATCAAAACCTGCCAACCTAAAATAAGAGAAGTTGGGGTATTGGATGTACTAATGTCCCCATTCAACAATGAAATGCATGGCCTCCCTACTCATCCTATATCTAGCATCCCTTATCAACCGATTAATGATGACATAAAGGAATGCATCATTAACCCTTCTACAATGTAGTTCAGAAGTTTGTAGGGTCAGTTGACCATAATGCTCCCATGGCTTGTTTTTTCTAGGAGCCTCTCCTAAAATGCCCACTACATTCACTCCAATGAATATGCCCATTCTTACAGTTGAATATATGACATAATAGGTCATGAAGAAGTTCTTTGTTTACCCTACCTTAAGCATCTGGTTGTGCAAGTTATCTGATAAAATCATGCCCCAATTAAACTGTTGCCTACCATCCAAAATAGTTTCAATGAATGGAAACATCCATTCCTTAAAGTATACAGAGTATTTCTTTCCAAACACCCTGGAAAGCATCATGATTAGGTCATCTATTTCCTTCTTGAAGTCTCCCCTCTTGGCTATTCAAGAACCTTGTTCAAGGACTTCTTTTCAGTTATCAACCACTTTCTATTCATGTGGGACCTATTAGCTTCCTTGTCCTTGTTGAATAACTTCAATGCCTCTACTTTAGTCAATTGCTTGGGGTTCTTGGGGGTAGGTGCATTAAACAAGAACCTCATCATCTGTGGGGATAGATCAATGATAACATTCCCCTAGAGGTCCATACATTGTCTGGATGAAGGATTGTATGCCCCTACTATTGTGAACATGAGTTCTGGGCATTGGAATGATAGAGGGAAGAGTGTGACATGTGCCAACCTGGATTGGGCTATTCTAACAGTCCTCCCAATCACATCCTCTGAAAAGGTGTCTACAATCATATCCTCATAATTGAATGTGCCTAGATTAGTTTCTGTGATGTTTTCCCACTTTGAATCTAACTTGCTAGCTATAAGGGTGGCATCTTGATGTTTATATCTCAAGGTGTAAGGCAATTGCTCCACCTTTATCTTCTTTGGTTTTACTCCCTTTTAACTTTCTGCAACTTACCCTTCCTTTTGTGAGACTTCCTCAAATACTCCTGACATTGTTTACTCGTGCAAGACAAACTTGGATTAGACCAACAAAAGGTATGAGAATCATCATTACAAGACATCATCTTTTCATACTTCTCTATTCTTCCCTAGGTAACTCTCCATACTTAGTGAAATTTTAAACCTGGCGGGAGTGGGAGCGGGAGAAAATCAAGAACCAGAGAGCTGAAAAAATTAACACAATTGGAACTGGGACCAAATAAAAAACTGAAACTCTCAAGGTTTCAAAACCTTGTAACGTTTGATGACCTGATTTCACCAAGTTGGCAGGATCGGAATTGGAATCAAAACCCATTAGAAGCAGACTCATTTTTGGAACTGAAATCAAAATTGCGAAAGTTCATTGGGCGAGTTCACTTCCAGCTTCAGTTTCACCATGTATTATTAGAGTTAAGTGGATTCTCTCCGCATGCCGACACCAATTTGGACCCAAAGTTAAAAAAGAAGGCACAGGGAGGCAGAGATCAAGCTCAATTCTGCCTGGAAAAATGAGACCGGATTGAGCGAGCTAGGGAAATTACGCAAAAAGGGCATGAAACACAAACCCTAATTTGCATGGCTTGTCGACTTATACAAAAAATAGGGCATCAACAACCCTACGATAAAATTTGTAAGACCAACAAGATACAATATTAGAGGGGTCCGAGGAAAGATTTAAAATAGTTCCAAGCACTAGAACCCCTTGAAATGAAACCGTAAACAAAACTAGGGCACGACAAAATAAAACTTCCACCGAAAATGGCAAAAATGACAACAGGCAAGTGAAAAAATGTAATGCCCCATCATAATAACCTAAGGAATGTTGCAATTGTGTATAATAGTGAAATAATTTTTTTTTAAAGTATTAATATTAAGTTAATTAGTTGCATACATTCATTAAGTTACGCAATGTTACACTACTTGAGTTTCCATAGACGACTTTAGTATTTCGCATTGCATATATTTAATTAATCATAAACTTAAAATAAACATTGCATATCATTTGAAAATTCTATTCAAGATAGTATAAAGTAACAAACTTGTTTCTTACATTGCATTTGATAAGATATTACAATACTCATTCATCTGATGAGGTAGATCAATAATAGTTACAATTACATTTTACAATGTTCACCTCATATACAATTGAGGGATGTTTTAAATACAAGTTCTCAAATAATGCAATAAAGAAAGTACACATATGTATCCAAGTACGAGCTCTCCATCCATGAAGCTCTCGTTGCCATGATCATAAATTGGGGACCCAACGGAGTAAGGTGCACGTTCCACCCAACCATGTGGTACCCATAGGTCCACCCCCCGTGCTAGGAGATAGTAATATGGTTACCTAGACATAATCTACTAACCCTAGACACAAGTACATAACTAACTGATGGTTACATTGCTTCTAGATTTAAGACAATCGAATGTACTAAGTACACAAGGTTAACTGTTATTTTAGGTGGAGTGTCATCACAATATTGCAAAGGTTACCTTGGTGTTTCTTCCTAAGTTCCGGCCCAACTTGGGTTACCCTGGTAACCTCTTACGAAACCCGGCCCCATTTGCACACTATTGTGGAATCGAATATCTTTTTAAGGTAATAAGATATCGATTTTCCATTCCAGGCCTTCTCAACTTATACTCAAGATTGAACTAGCTCAAGAGTCCATAAGCGAGACATAATCATCTTATTAAAGATTTTAATTCTATCTACTATGTTATTTAGTTATCACTGACTTACTAACTCTTTGTAAGTTACCCTGACACCACTTTGTGTGTCGGCCCTTACATAGAGCCACTCCCCTAAACATAACAAAGGTATACTAAGTTTTCTTGACTAAGGTTGACAAGGTGCACAAAATTCAATCACATAATAACAAATGACACACAACGGTCATTAAAACTTTTATTCATAACCAGGTAACAAAACACTATATTCTAACACGTGCACAACCCAAGTTAACTCAAGAAATACATATGAACAATAACATCACCCTTTCTATACAAATCGTTCTGGAAGACTTATACATCTAAGACTTTCCCAATTTGCCCAATAAGATACACGATTAAAACAAATCAAGAAAAATAAACGTCTACTATTCGGATTTACTAAATCCAATCATTCAATAAGATTTTTCAAGAAATTTAAAATCACAACATGATTGTAATTCTTTTCTCATATAACCAAAAGAAAATACATCAAATTTATTCTAATTTTCATTTTCCTCAATTTCACATAAAAATAAAAATTAAATCTTTCTCTTCCAATCTATTATTGTGTTTGAAACTAATTGATCTTATATTTTCAAATATCTATTAAATAATTCCTTATTTAAATACAAAGGTATCTTATTTTAGCATAATAAATATACATTAATTTTAAAAGAACATATATACGTACATATATATATATATACATATATACATATAAATAAAATATTAAATATTGATAATTTCAAAATTCACATGTATAAAACTAAACCCAATAAAAATTACAAATTAACCAAAGGCGAATTCGAAATGAACATATTTAATAAAGTTTGTTTTTTTTTTGTTAGCAAGGAAAACCCTTATACAAGGTATGTCGGCTGTGCACACAGCCGGCCATGAAAGGCCGCGGCTGTGTGGGCAGCCTAAGCGCTGCCTACACGGGCAGCGCTAGCTGCCTCCACAGCCGTCGCCCTTCATGGGCGGTTGTGGGGGTAGCCCTACGCCCCCAGCCTTCAATCTAACACAGTCTATAAAAAACTTGAAATTTTATAAAAGATTTAAACTCCGGTTTTTTTTAATTTCTGACTACGGATTGAATTCCCTCTTTCAAAAATATCAAACCCTAACTCCCACGTACGACGATCTAAATTGAATAATCATATAAATAAAAATGAGTTTCTTTCACAATCTAATTTATATATAAGATAAAACATATGTATAAATATATATATATTTTATATATATATTTATACAAATTAACAGAGTTTTCATATAGAGAATTTTTTTGAAAACTCTACAGAGGTTTATTTGAAATAAATATTCAACGGGGTTTCAAAGGGAAATAGGGGAAACTGTAAAATTTTCACAGTACGCATAGAATTTGTTTTCCAAATGAATTCTAATTTTAATTCTAGAAATATAAATTTCATTTTCCCATATATCAATAATTTTCCCTTCACACAAACTTATTTCTTTTTCAGAAAGAAAATCTACAGAAGTTTTTTAAAAAAATTCAATAAATCTTTATAGATAATAGACAGTAAATAATCTTTCCCGAGGAATACAGAAATTTTAATAACCAATAACTTTCTTTTCTCAGGCATTCCTTTCTAAAAACAAATAAATTAATACACAAAGGGAAATACCTGTTTCCTTAGCTTCCAAAAATTTGACTGGTGAAGAGCTTTGCCTGTAGCTTCCAAATCCTTTCTCGAGAACCAATACCCAAATTGCAAACTAGAGAACTTCCACAAATTTGCAACAATACCAAAAGCATAAACCCAAAATTTTTAATAGAGAATTGATATTTTTCCTGTGAAGAGAAAATAGAATAGAATAGCCTTTGTGTTTTCCTAGATCCAAAATAATATCCGTGAACAACCTCAACCATAAACCATAAATTCAACTGGCACACATGTCGAGAAGTACAAAATATCTTTTAACCACTTCTCGGCAATCTTGCCTCTCAAGATTTGCATGGATTTAATTCATTTTAAATTTTAAATTTCAATTTTCAAATTGCATATTTATTTAATAATTAAAAATGCCATTTCCACAAAAATATTTAATTTGAATAAAATCTATTCACACACAATTTAAACAATTAATTAATTTAATTAAATAAATTTAATCTTTACAATCAAATTACTTAACTAAACAAACTAATTAATTAATTAATAAAATATAAAAACCTTATTTCTTTAACATTTAAAAAAATTAATTTAAATAACAGTAAATTAAAACATAATAAACTATTATTAATTAACAAAATTTTCCTTTTCAAGCAAATAATCCAAACAGGAAAAGACAAAACAATCTGAAACTCCAAACTAAACTGACGATGTACTATGACCGGGTTAAAGACTAGACTAGGGTGAACCATGCTACTACCTCCCGATCAACATTTCCGTTGACTCTTGACACACTCAGACCTGAGTAACCAGGTGGAGTCGGTGTCATGTACCTACAACCAAACAATAACATGCATATATATATATACATATATATATACATACATATATATATATACATACATACATATATATACATACATACATACATACATACATACATACATA
This sequence comes from Sequoia sempervirens, assembly GCA_007258455.2. Taxonomy (NCBI): domain Eukaryota; kingdom Viridiplantae; phylum Streptophyta; class Pinopsida; order Cupressales; family Cupressaceae; genus Sequoia; species Sequoia sempervirens. The sequence continues at coordinate 60,932,134 of VDFB02270651.1, forward strand.
CATACATACATATATATATATAGATATATATAATCCATTGTACAGGCACACCGTGCAGAGAAAATCATGGACATCACAGGGCACTTGCAAGCGAGTGATGCAATTCCGTTCTCCATACCAATACACGTCACATCAGACTGACGAATTAAATAACAGTTAGTCCATCATAAACATACATATAACAATAATCATCTGAAAGAAAATATCTACGCTATATCAAAGCATATCAAAAATCAAATATCGCAATACCATGTATCATCATGTCACAAAGTAAATCCACTGTCGCTCAAAATCAGCGATCAAAATATCCAAACCAAAGTACCAAAATCTAATAGTATGAAAACATGTAAACAGAAAACATAAGCATAAATGGAGGGGTACTACAAAAAAAATCAAGGAAAACAATAGAAAAACAAGAAATGGAAGAGCAAACCAAACAAAACAAAAGAACAAAAGAAAACACACGTGCAAGAATGAAAACACGTTAAGATCCGTAGGAAAAGTCTTGTGAATGCACGAATAACAATAGAGCAACAAAATGGGAAAACACAAAAAAAACGTGAGAAACACACCTACCTCTAAATGCAACCAGAAAAGGAGTTGAAAATCGACAAGGGATCCGCTCACGAACACTTGCCAACAACCAAATTGCACTCCTCTTTGAGTTGTTTCAGCTCTTGTTAAAACACTTGGATAATTGTAATGAGCCAAATAAACTTGATTAAGGTTTTAAAAACCATTTCACGCATGTGAGGAGGCTACAATTAATGCAGTTGTTTAGGGGCGAAATTAGAGTGAAGGTGAGTACACAACCACCGTGTATATCAGAGGAAAAACAAGAGCGAAAACAGAGTCGAGATAGAAGCAAGAACTTTGTCAAAGTTTCACATTTCATTTCGGATCCAGCTTCGGTCCCATGGCAAGGAAAGGAAAATAAAGGAACGAGGGCGAGATTGGAACCAAATCCGAATCCGAAACTTGGCAAAGTTCTAGGTTCAGATTCGATTCTAGTTCCATTCCCGACAAAGGGAAAGCACACCAACAGAGGGAAAACAAAAGAACAAAGGGAATCGGGATCGTGGCAAAGCCCATCCCAAAATAGGACACAAAATGAGACAAAACACAAGGCAAACAAATAGGAGCAAGATCAGAACAAAACTTAGACTCAAAACACAAGGCAAACAAATAGGTCTAGTTTCTGTTCCGGTTCTGCTTCTACAAAAAGAGAAAAGAAACACAAAGAGGGAAAAAATGAAAGAAAACCTAAGGGAGAAAACAAACCCAAGAGCATGAGATAAGCAAAACAACAAAGAAGCCAACAAGGCAGGAAACGGGGTCGGGACTGGAACAAAAATTGGATCAAAAACTTTGCAAAAGTTCGAAGTCTAGTTTCGGCCCGCATTTTGAACCCGCAAGAACAAAAGAAAACAAAGACTCAAGAGGAAAAATAACAACTCCTAAGACCCAAACAAGAACACCAGGGACAAACAAACACAAGGGGGACCTATTTTGACCGAAAATAAAATGGGGTGGTTATGTAAGACATAACAAGTCCAATCAAATTAAGTAACATTTTATGTTTATAAAGATACAAATGTTATTTTTATCTTTAATGTCCACTTATCTCAATACATGATATCTATTTTGAATTGCATATGACAATTAAGAAAATTGTAGTCTTTTATTTAAGCATTTTTATATGCTAGTCCCTTTAAACACACTCTTATGATGTAGTTATGTATTTGGTCTCAGATGACAACCATACAATATTGAATAAATTTATCTAAAAGCCCACATGAATTTATTATGAGCTCAACAAAAGTGAGCCTAATTTAGGGTATTATTTTTGTTTAAAATAGTTGCAATAACCTACAATACTTCAACATGTTTTTCTAGTACTATGCAATGCAAATTATTAGACATACCAATTTAAATATGTAGTAAATTTTACCATCTTAGAATAAACAATTATCGTAATTTTCATTAAATGTTATTTTTGTAAAAATAACTTATCATATGTGTTTGTGATATGCTAGTAAAATCATCATCACATTCAATTGCATCCAAAAATATTTTACTAAAGACAAAAAAATAGATAAATTGTAAAACTCATCCAACTAACTCTTACACGCCATGCCAATTCTTGCTTCTTTAATTAAATATTTACTACAATATTCATGATGATCGTTAATTGATTTACTCTTGATTATTGTGCTCTACCAATTTCCCCACATTCAAAAGTTCATTTGTGAAACTTGATTATCTACACACCATGAATTAATGTCATCCATTTAATGTTAGATTTTGTGCAAAGTTGTCACCTATATATATAGAAAGAAAACATAAAAAAACATGTATGAGCATATAAAGCTATGCATGAACCTCTTTGGTCGTTGAATGGCTCTAAAAGTTTGCACTATAATGTCCTATAAAATAGTTACATGTGTCTTTTTACTTAGTTCTAGTTGTTCAAGGTGTACATTCAAATAAAATTTCAAAAGTCACTTCAAGACTCTCTTTTGAATAGTCTTTTAAAGAGTTTTTTTAGGAAGTTCATGTAAAGGTGACGTGGTCATCAAATTTGAAAAGGTCGTCGTTGGAAATTGTTGAAGTCATGTGTTTTGAGAAAAAGTAAGCATTCAAGATATTACCACGAAAACAGCGTTGTATAAAATCATATCCCTGCAATCACGGCTACATTTTCTAGTCAATAAGTGGTGGATTACTTAATATGCCTAGAAAGGAAAATGCCAATCATGATAATATGATTGAAACAATGGTGGAAAGTGGAAATAGGACTAAATTTCAGTCTCAAATGGTAGAGGGCCCATTTGGGTCTCTAAGGAAATGAAAATCCTTTAGTAATTGGATTCAAAGGTTGAATGGATACATCGATGATTTTCTACCCAAACACATTTTTGTTAGGAGATAGAGAATTTTATTTGTAGTCAAATGTTCCTAATTTTTTTTTTTTTTTTAAAAACATTTGTAATAAGAGTGTTTGTAGTGACATATAAAGGATGAGTATTGAGATAATTATATTTAAAGAATTATAAATCATATTAGAATAAATAAATTTATGTAGTTATAAGGCATGTGTGAAGGCATGAGGGTTTGAGAGGGCGGTATAGTCATTGAGTTGGATGGTGTAAGATATAACACATTTATTACGACTTCATTTCCCTTATGGCTCATACTATGTCATAGTTTAAGATGCAAGAGAAGAAGTATGGTGAGTCAAAGTGGTGGTTCAATATTTATTAGGCTCCCACTTTTTGGAGGATAGGTGCTATTGAGTGGTTTTATTGTGTGAAGATGTAGTGAAAAAATGTGGTTTCCTCCTCTAACAATGGTAAGGAGAAGTTGAGAGAGGTAGATGGTAGCTATGGTCTCAAGGCAAGGGGCTAGAGGTAGAAGGAGTATGTGGGTGGAGAAGAAATGATAGGAAATTTTACTGATTATCTAGAAAGATAGATTGCTAGTCCCAAACTTTAGTTATGGGTGATGTGTATGTGGGAGCTAATGAAGGAGGTGGAAGAGTATCCAATTATTGGCAATAGGGAGGTTGTGTCAAAGTTTCTCTTAGATCCTTGTTAACATATGGGAAAGAGAAATATCTTTGACCATAATCTATTAGCAACACTATAATGCTTTGATTGCCATGCGTACATTTTTGTTACATGAAGATATCTCCATTCTAGAGATGCAAGTGGAGTGTTTTCAACATTGTTAATTGAACCACTTTCATGGTTTGAGTGACAATATTTATCAACATTATACCATGGTAGAGATGGATTGTAAAAGAGAGGTAAAAATCTATAATGGTGCCGATTTCAATATCTCAATTTGTTGGTATGAGGTGTCTAAAGATAAAATTGTTGAAATTCTTCCTCCTATAAAATATAATAATTCTAAAATTTGTGGTAATGGTTATGGGTCTACTACAGGGCCTATATAATTTTCTCCCCATCCTATGTTATATTCATTGCTCTAAGAAATTCTAGAGGGAGAGCCAACATAATTTCCTCTCCCCCATAAATAATATATGAAAATATTGCTTGATTTGGGTAGGTGGTGTGGTGTTTTTGGTTCTCTGTTTTTTATGTATGCTACATAGTTGAAGGCTTATAGTAAATGTTATATTTTTTACTATTTGGTTTTTGTCTTGGTCTAGTGTGGTGGGTTTGGTGATTAAAATAAACACTAGTTTTATGAGGAATGAATCTAGTGAATTGGTGATAATTGGCATCCAAGCAATTCAATACCTTTTTTTGTAGCTCTTAGAAGCCTATCCCAAGTTCATTTCAAAAAAATAAGTTACATTTTTACTATATTCACATTAAATTTCTACTATTAAAAAACACTCTATTTAATCTTAATCAATCTATCAAAATATACACAAATAATCCTTTTATAAAATATAAAGAAAAATAATAAAATAAAGATGAGAATAATAGATGTAATGAGTTCTTAGAAATAAAAAATTAGAAGGTAGATGGGGATTATGTATGACATCAAAATGCTTGAGGATTTAATATTGATAGTAGTCATGGTACCGTAAATGTACAAACATTTTTAGAACTTAGGGGCAATGCCAAATGTCATAATTATAAATTTTGATAATAGCTAGAAATTTGGACCTAAGTGTTTGATCTACGAAATTTGGGTATTATACATACCAATATTAACATGCATTATGAAACATAAAATAATAATTTAAATTGATTACAAGCATAAAATTAACTTGTCAACACATGAAAATACCTATAAATTTTTAATTAAATAAATGTATTCATTGAAATTAGGAAAACTATGAAGAATGATTAAATAACATAGACCTTAGGACTCTAACAATTACTAGAGTCATGCAAACATATTTATAGGTCTACACACAACTCAAGAATCTATAATCCACTATTTCAAATTTGGGCTCATAGGTGTACACAAGGCACATCTTCTAGCTCAAATTTGAGTGAGATGCGATAATGTAAAATATAACAAACAACACGATTACCAAAATTGATTGTCCCTAATTAATCAATGTTGGGGAAAAACCACATCTACGTACTCAAGGAAACCATCATGTACATGTCCAATACAAAATAATTAAAGTACAATACACATACAACCTCTAATGAGATAGTATCCAAAATCCACATCTAACTAGAAACCATCTAACATAAGTGTGATTTAGATATGCAAATACGCAATTGTTAATCCTAGTGTTAGACTCAATAAGCATGGGAAATATTAAATATATCAATGAAACATAAGGAAAGGGAAACCTTGGAGTTTTCACTTTAGGGTTTGGACACATTTCCCTAATTTCATTTGAGGATGTGTGGTTTATTATGGAAGTGTGGTAGAATATGGTGGGGGTTTGATGGATTTGGACAAGGTAGATGATTGACTTACAACCTGAAAGGTGAGTCAACTATAAGAAAATTTATAGTGCTAAAAATAGAGAAAAACAATAAGCATGAATTTAACACAGTTTATGTGGAAAACCTAGTAAAATTATACTAAGGAAAAACCACGAGAAAATATATTTTTTATTTTATCTCTCAGGAAATTTACAATTACAACAATCTTCTAAAAATTTATAGAAAGCATGACTTCAAAAAAGTATAAGAAATCTGAGGTGCAGAGTCCTTGTTGAACAAAAATTTCTAAAATTAAAAGTGTGACTCATACAACTACATGTCAAACATTTGGAAAAATGACCAAAAATAGAGAGTCCCAATTTTTTTTTTTTTGGCGTTTGCCATAAACACCTTTAGCGTGGTTTCCTACAAAAAAAGCCTTTAGCATCTAGGGGGTCTACAATAGCCCCCTTGGGACCCCCTATCACTACAAGCTTCAGTTGTATAGTAGGCCTTCAATGGAATTGGGTGTGTACCTTGAATGCTAGATATCAGTGTCAACTATTCATCACTACTAGAATAACAATAAAATTGACTTGATATTCCAACAATATCCCACTTGAAGTTAAATTCCTCTCTTGCAAATACATCCTCATACTGAAAGACCAATGCCAATGCTACCAATCATCAAGTAACATACAAGCCTAGAGAAGTTATGCACCAAATGAACTTCTCTCTACCAATGAGCTTCATCAAAATATATTTTGGGTTTACATTAGTGTGTATCTTGGCCAAAGATATTTTCCCTCCTTCCACCACCTCATGTAAAAAAAATTAGCAAATGAATGGCCTTTATTGAAATATTCAAATAACAACTCTATATCCCATAATACAAAGACCAGTATTGCTAATAGGTTTGGAAAGGTCACAATTGCATTTACGACTTTCCTCTACATTTTAGAGGTACAACTCCCTCATATGATATAATTCATTTTTTGGTATGCTTTTAACTAGAAAGCAAGAAAGGAAAACAAACACTAATTCATAAATATAAAACTAGTACAAAAGAAATGAGGAGATCATTAATGCTAAAGCACACAAACTCAAACAACAATGACTAATAAACTTAATAGAACAAACATGATCACAAATAAAGAATATAGCATCAATCAACATTATTGCACACAAAGAATAAATCTACATGTAATCAATTCAGCCAACATAATGATATGATGTACACTATACTCAAAGCTCATAACTCATAGATTAAAGCAATCTGAAATCATAATTTTATTCTCTGAAATGTTCCTTCTTTCCTTCCTTACATCACAGTGCTACCAAAGAAAATTCAGAACATCACAGAATCATAATTTTATTCTCCAAAATGTTCCTTCTTGTTATGCCTTGCATAACCACTCCATTTTGTTTTTGGTCAAAATGGGTCCCCCTTGTGTTTGTTTGTGTAGACGTGTAAAATGTACTAATTGACATTGGACATTTGATCTTGACCACTAACATCGCTTCATCTTGAATCATCCTTCGGTCTAACCATTTAATCAAATACCTTTATTTGATTAAATTCATCAATATTCGTCTTTTAATTAAAAAAATCAGTTATCTATTTAAGTCATCCTTTCTCTATAATTAAATTAACTAGTCTGATCTAATTATCCCTATTTAATTAAATCTCTAAAGTTCATCTATTAAATTAAGTAAATTAAAACCTTATTTAATTTAATCCACCTTCATCCCCTTAGTTAAATAAATCAAAACCCTTTATTTAATTGAATCTTTAAATCATATTCTTCTCATATTTGATTTAAATCAATCCATAAATTTAAGTCAAATAGGTCAAATCACCTAAACCTTCATTAAATTAATTAACCTTGATTAATTTAATCTCTTCTCATGTCCCATCCTCCATCTTTTGCCACTTGCACATGAAAATAGAGTTATTTGATTTATTAAATCTCTATTTATCTTCAACATGGCATAAAGGAGGAATATTCTTCAAATTTGAAATTCAACTCTAAGTTGACTTTGTCCTTCCAACAAGGCATTCATTCCCTCTTACAAGTCCTTTTGCATTGAGCCCAGTGGCCATAACTCCATTCGACTCTCCCTCCACCTTGTCATTAATACAATTTCAAAATTCAAATATTGGCATTTATTGGCACATTCACCAAAACTTGCACATCCTCCATCCACTCACATTTGGACAAGTGGCACTTTTCCATTGGATGAAATTTAGTCCCACATTGCTCTATTTTGGGCATTCTTTCAACTTTTCATTCTATAAATAGAGAGCTCCTCTATTATATTTGGCATCCACAATTTGAGTAAACTTACTATGCTCAAATCTTTGGCAATATTTATCCATATCATTGAGTTTATAGCTAGGTTATGCAGATTTTTATCTTGGAGCACTCATCACTCTTCATCAAAGTGGATCAACTTTCATCACCAAATCACCATTGCATCATTGGAGTTGGGAAAGGGCCAATTTTCACATCAAATTGGCACCAATTCCCTCAAGAGATTGGGAATTTACTTTGCTTTAGAATAGGATTTGATATGTTTTAAGTTTTGTTGTGTTCTTCATTTCATTTCCTCTTTCTCTTGCAATTTAAATGAATTTCTTGAGGAATCTATATTCTAGCTTGCATTTGATCTAATTTATTGTTTATTTCTTGTGTTATTGCAGGTTTAGGATCTAGGTTCACATTTTAGCGCTAGGAGGGCATATCTCGTTTTCTAATCATATTTTTGTCAATTTTTTTGTGTTTTCCTTTGTCTATAGGAAAATTCCACAGCTGGAAGCTCATTGTCATTGTTCAGCACCGCTGGTTCTCCAGCGTCGCTATATGGAACCATTGAAACTCCAAACTGTGATGCCTCTGACTTCCCGCCTAGAATTTTGAATTCCAAACTGCGTCGCTGAACCTGTTTGACCCGCGGGGATCTTTCAAAAACCTAAACTACACTGCTGACCAAAAGGGCGACACATTCATGCTCACTGGTCTGGTTACAGAGCGACGTTGACTGGTAAGTGACGCTATATAGCACCGCTGGTGAAATCAAACTGTGACGCCTTCATGGATTGCATCGTTGGAGGGGAGTATAAATTGAAATTTTATTTGTAGCACATGCTTTTTTTCAAATTATAGTTCTTTTTTTTGTTTTCTGCTTTCTTGACCTCTGTTTCTGCATAATCTAACCGAATTTCTTGTAGGTTGGATCGATCAAAGACGAAAAGGAAGGGAAGCATGATGATGTCATTTCACAAAAAACAAGTGTTTTTAAACTCTCTAGTGTTTGTTTAACACTCTTGGAGGATTCATTATTCCTCTTAAAGAAATTTTTTTCATCTTTTTATGCTTAGGACTTACTAATTTCATTTTGGGCTTTAAAAATAACCTTTTAAATTCTTGCTACAAAAGGGCTTAAAAAGAACATTAGGACTCAAATTTACTAGAGTTTGTTTTAGGTTTAATAATTGAACAAGGAAAATTATCACAATTACTTTGGTGCTTTAAAATGAATTCACTTTTGCTTTGTCGATTTAAAATGAACAAGTGTTTGCATTGTTTTGTAATTACGTACACAAAGTAATATCATCAAAAGACGTATGCGCTTCTCTCGCACCTCACAATGATCTTGAGAATCAAAATGATTTTGGTGACATTAAGTTGCGTAGGTAATTGCCCATACACACCTCAATTTGGGTTTAAAATTGAACAAATTTTGTGTGTGAGTAAATCTATTACATGTGTTTTCCCTTTGTTTCTAAACGAAGGTTGATCAAACTATGAATACATTTACTCGCTATTGTTTATCTTAGAGGGCCTGCCTTGGGGAAAAAATACTCACCCAAGGGAATGACTCAACCGGTAACACTCTAAACCTGAGAGTATTTCCAACCGGGATATAAATGTGGGTATTGGAATAAACACCAGTATCACGCAGTTGGCTCCGACGAGAAGGGCATCAATGGTCTCTCGCCACGTTGGGTCAACTCCTACAAACAAAAAGTCTGAATTAAAACCCTTGTTGTAGAAAGGCCAAGATCCCTATCTATTTGTTGGTGCAAGAACGGTCGTTCTAAAGCCGCCCCACACTTTTATGGTCTTTCGTAGAAATGGAAAGCATGTCATGGGAGTTTCATGGGTGTTGATGCTTGGCTACCCCGTATAAGTGAGTGTCATGGAGGGGAGCCAGTGGGGTCAAGCATCTAACTATTCACTAAAGATAAGCGTAGCTGGACTTGTCCAAGTGGGGACTCAACAAATATTGTCTTTCATATCCATAAGGTTGTGCTTGTTCTTGGTTACAAAACGCTTTGCTTATTTGAAAACATTTGGAAACAAACATTTTAACATCATCATCAAAATTTCAAACCCTTTAGGAGGCAAATACAATTGACCAAATTCATGTGTTATTGCTTGCCCTTGGGATTCACATCCTTAGAGGTTTCTAAACACTTGGATTTACATGCCGATTTTCCTACTAAACTTAAACAATAGGTAACCCTTTCCTTGAATTCACCAAAATTCCACATAACATACTTTGTGGGATTTAAAGAAATTGAGACATTAGACATTTAGTTTGGAAATCTAATCAAAGAAGTGTTTGTGGTAAAACACAATCATTAAGAAAAGGTAAACAAAATTGGCTCTCACATGTGTTAATTCCTCATGATTTCCAAGAAAGTCAAAATCTCGAAATGAAAGTCCTTGAGCCAAATTTCAAAATTTAAGAGTCACACTCAAAAATTCATCAAGAAATACATTAGGAAGTGCAATAAAAAGAAACATATCAAAATAAGCAAAAAATTCACAAGGTTCTATAGAATCATTCATTTGAACAATCCAGAAATGTATGCTCAGTTTGAACCACTTCTTAGTTATAAAGGTCCTTAGAAGTATTGTATGTTCTTCAATACTGAGGTCTAGTAAACAAGTGTCTTTTTAGGTACATCCTAGGATCAAAATAAAACCTTCATCCATCTTTGAACATCAAAACCAAAATCATCTCATCATCAACTCTTTGAAAAACTTGAAAAAATCCTTCATGTTAAAAATTTGGGCAAATCATTTGAAATCAATCCAAAATCACCTTGTTTAATTGAATGTGTGTAGATGCATCCTTCTCCACATATTTGATCAAATTATCAAAACTTGCAAAAAAATTCAACCCTTGATAAACATCCAACATCTTGGGATTTAGGAGTTCATTATCAAAATCATCTTGTTTGGATAGGAGTGTTTAGATGAATCCTTCTTCTCACACCTAGACAAATTATCATCTTGTGAACGATTTAACTCTAGGAAAACATTCAAACTCTTAGATTTTATGAGTCCACCAAAATTTGAATCTGAAACAAATCAATCCTAAATCAAGTCCTAAAGTTTAAACATACCCTTCAAGATTTTCTCAAAGAGTTCCAAACATCCGTCAAACATCCATCTTACATCCATATCATTATCATCCTTTGATCTTGGAATCATCCTAAATTTTCTCTTTTGTGCCTAAAGTTAGATCAATCCAAATAATTATAGATTCATCTCCCATATTCCCTAAAAATTGATCCCTATTTTATGGTGCAGACTAGATCTCAACACAAGAAGAACATGGAAGCCAACAAAGAAACACCCACTTCAAGTGACCTAAGCCAAACAAACTCTAAAATGAATCCCATTGAATCAAGCAATCCTTTGACTAACTTTCTCTCATCATCACAAAATACACAAGAGGAAATCCAAGAAGAGGATCTTACCTTTGGGATGTCACATGGGGAAATCACCGAAATGATCCAAAATCCGGAGAACCATAAGATTATCAATATCATGATGAGACTCAATCCTTCACTATACATGCTAGAACTAGGAATACAAGGGGCTAAAATACCTTCTTATTTCGACGTAAGCTCTATAGTGGAACCATCTTTAGAGGTCATGCCTCCAATTTCATCCACACTCCTCATCTCATCTACACCCCCATCCAAAAGCATCACTCAAAACATCCCGCAAATCACAACATCTATTGCTCCAACTCAACCTAATGTTAATAAGGGAAGTGCATTTCTTAATGCCATTCAAACACACCCCCTTGTCAATAATCAAGACTTGGATGCAAACACCATTTTGGAATAAAATGTACCCCAAAATCCATTACATAAGTATTCCCCTCTCACTTTCCATGATCCTAATGATCCATCATCATCATCCTTTCACGTAACACCACAAACCTCTCTCCCCATAACTTCACAAGGAGAGGGTGACATATTCGGACCAGGGGGCATTTTTGACACTATGCCATTTCCTCAAGAGATCACATCTCTTACATTTTCACCACTTCTGCCATTACCACCATCATCCACACCACTACTTGGCTTAGGGCTTCCACCTTTACCAAATATCAACCAAAATCAAACCAACATCCCGAACATCAATCAAAACATCACACCAAACTCTCAAAACTTTCCATCGACATCGCAACAACAGATGACAACTACATAGGAAATCACAACATCATCAACCACCCCCCTAACATCTCAAAGCATGGTCTCTCAAGGACCAACCAAATCGATCGCACCATCCACCAATCAAACCCTAAACACCAAAATGATAGCGCCTCTTACCACCACAACGAACACCATCCCAAACTGCAATCCAAAGTCTTAAAATGCATTTTTTTTGGGTCTTAGGAGTTGTTCTTTTTTCCTCCTAAGTCATTGTTCCTTTTTGTCTGGCAGAAGTGGAGCCAAAATGGAAACAAGACTCGAAACATTGTGAAGGTTCCAAGTCCATACTCGGTTCCGGTGCTGGCCTTGCCCTTGCTTTGTTGTTTTTCTTTGTCTTTCTGGGTTTTCCTTGCACTCTTGGGTCTGTTTCTCCTCTAGGTTGTCTTTGGTTTGCTTGTGTTTCATTTTCTCCCTGGCGGACATGGAACCGAAAATGAAACTGAACTTGGAACTTTGCAAAAAGTTTTGAATCCTATTTTGGTTCCAATTCTGCCCCTACCCATTTGCTTTGTGTTTTTGTCCCCATTTGCTTCTTGCTTGGGAAGGGTTTTGCCTCGGTGCCATTTCATATTGTTTTTCTTTTCTTGTGTCGGTGTTTGTTCCTTTGTTAGGAGTCGAACCAGAATCAGACCCGAACTCAAAACTTTGTAAAGGTTCCAGTTCTGGTTTTGGTTCTAATTCCACCCCCATTCCCTTTGTTGTTTGTTCCCTGCCGTGGGACCAAAACTGAATTTGGATTTAGATAAGAGAATTGGGTAAAGTTTCTTGTTCTTTTCTGACTCCGCTTTCACGTCTGCCCTTCCTTTGATTTGCACATTGGTTGTATAATTGTTCTCATCCTGATTTTGTGCCCGACCAACCACATTTATTGCATTAATTATAGCTTCCTCACATGTGTGAATTGGCTTTTAAACTACAATCAAGGTTGTTTTAGCTCATAATCATTATCTAAAACATTTTTTTTGAGCCAGAGCCTGAATAACTTTAAGAGGAGCACAATTTTATTGCGGGTGTGCGTTGGTGAGCGGATTCTTGTCGAATTTTCAACCTTTCTTGGTGGCATTTTGAGGTAGATGGTTTTCCCGTTCCATTTGTGCTTTCCTCGTTTGTTTGTTGTGTTCTTCATGCGTGCGCGAGACTTTCTTTCATGAATCTTTGCTTGTTTCCATGTGTGTTTCACTTGTTGTTTCTGGTTTGGTTTTGTTTTTCTCCCGTTTTCTATTTTTCCTTTTTGGCTTTTCCCGTTTGTTTTGTCGTTCTGTTGTCATTTTTGTGGCGTGTTCGTTCTATCGTGCCCTAGTTTTAACTAGGGTTTCATTTTGAGGGGTCTTTTGTGCTTTAAAAATGTTCAAATCTATTTGATCTTATTCCTTTGTCGATCCAATGCTTTTCATGTCGGGTTCTTGATGCCCTAATTTCCTGAATCGACGAGTTATGCAAACTAGGGTTTGTGTGTTGACCTTTACAATATCATGTCCTAAAAAGTTCAAATATGGTTTTATCCTGTTAAGGGTGAGGTTAAGCCCCTTATTTAAAGTTTATTATAGTTTCATGTGACCTAAGTCTGAAGTCGGTGTGATTTTGTGTTTAAAATGTTCTTCGCTTGAATGATAAACTGGCAGAAGCAGATTCGAGAGTGAACTCATCCCATAAGTTTTCACATAAGAATTGATTCCCAAAATGATCCCGCTTTCGATGAGTGTTGATTCTGTTCTACCCCCTTATTCTTTTGGCCGAAGAAAAACCATAGTTGGAAACGAAGTTGGAACCATCAACTAGTTTTGGGTCTGGTTTCCATTCCGATCTCGGTTCCGGTCTCGTCCCTGTTCTAATCCCGGTCCCACCTATGTTAAAAGGATTTATGTTCTTGTTTCTATTTTGGTTATGCTTCCAGTAAATGCAAAATTTGACTAAGTATGTAGAGTTTCCTTGGGTTAATAGAAGATGATATGAAAGGTAATATCGATGTAATGGTTTCCAAGTCTTTGTTGATCTATCATAAGACTATTTTGCAGGAGTGAAAAATGTTAGGAGCCTCTGAAGAAGCTTGTCAAAGAGGGATCCAGGTTGCAGAAAGTTCAAGGCCAACAAAGCCTAAGAAGATAAAGGTGGAGCAGCTCCCTTACACCTTGAGGTACAAACATAAGAGTCCCACTCTTATAGCCAGCAAGGTGCATTCTGATTAGGTTGATATCACTGATACAAACTTAGGGCCATTCAATTATGAGAAGTTGGTTAAAGAAATTTTCATAGAAGATGCAATAGGGAGAAAAAAAAAAAAATTCTATCCAGATTGGAACATGTTGCCCTCTTTCCTCTATTAGTTCAATGTCCAGAGCTCATACTTACTGTAGTAGGATCTTACAACCCAACAACTGGACAATGTGTGGACCTACAAGGGAATATCATCATTGATCTCACTCCTCAGATGATAAGGTTCATGTTTGATGCACCTACACCACAAAACCCCAAACAAATCAATGAAGTAGAGGCATTACAATTATATAGCAACCACAAGGAAGCTAATAGTACCCACATGAACAAGAAATGGATGAGGGTGGAAAATAATCCTTGACTAAAATTCCTGATCAACCAAAGAGAGCAAATTTCAGTAAGGAGTTTGGTGACATAATGATGATGCTTTCCAGAGTGTTTGGAAAGAGAGATTCTTCACACTTCAAGGAATGGATGTTTCCATTCATTCAAACCATTTTGGATGGCAAGTACCAATTTGATTGGCCAATGATTTTTTCAGAGAGCCTACATAATCAGATGGTTAGAGTGGGGAAAACAAAGAGTTTCTTCATGACTTCTTATGTGGTGTATGAAACTACAAGGAGGGGAATTTTCCCTGGTTTGAATGCAGTTGGAGTATTGGGAGAAGCCCTTGGACAGAAGAAAGTGTGGGATCATTATGATCAGCTAACTTTGCAAACATCAGAATTGCACTATAGAAGGGTTAATGATGCATTCTTGTATGATATCATTAATCGATTGACAGGTGATGTAGGGTATAGATTGAGCAAGGAAGCCATGGTGTTCATTGCATAATGTGGACATTAGTACATCCAATACCCCAAGTTTACTTACTTTAGGTTGGCAGGTTTTGACAGCCATCCTCATCTACTTCCAAGATGCTGTAGTAACAAAATTGTCCTTATGGAATTCATCTATCAGGCCATAGGAGTCAATCTTAAATTTTCTAGCAAGCACAAGACTGGTTGCCATAAATTTTCCATGAAGTTAGGAGAGTATAGTTATGCACATAATGTGGCTGCTAAGGCAATTTGTGATGAATTGATTTATTCGAAATTCGGTCTATATATAGCTCGGAAGCATTTTGATCCTAAGCATAAGATGAATGCTTTGCTCCATACTGTCTTTGAGAAACATTTCAATTTGCTAGAAGATTTTTGGATTTATCTACAAGATGAATATGATGTTAGAAGGAGGAACTATGAAAGGTTTCCCATCCCATTTATGATTGAGTATGGAGTGAAGGAAGATATTCCTGATAAGTATTGTTGATGGTGTTTTTCACATCATGTGTTGCCATCAATTCCAAAGGGGGAGATTGTTCGATATTGATGATATGTGGTTGTCATTGATGTTAACACTATTGGAATTAATGTATTTAAGGTTGTATATGTCGAGGATATTGAGAAAATTGTAATAAAATAAGTTGCAGGTTGTCAGTGATGCAGTGAAGTTCAGTATGATGGCTAGCTCAGTATATTGATGATAAGAGGTTTTGGATTAAAGCGTTTGTTTAAAATTATATTTAATTTATGCACATGAAGTTTCAAAGGTTCACATGAAGATTTTATTGAGTTATGAGTATCTATGTTTTGACAGTTGTTCTGTTGCATTGATTGTTGTGCTCGCGATTGGTGATTTTCTTCTGTGAGTTCATGTTTTTCATGATCATGGCCGACAAGGTGATTATAGCGTGTTGCAGATCTTCGAGGCATAATTTTTGAAGGTGTTCCATATTTGAGGATGTTGTTTTGGGTCCTTACTATGTTTTGGATGAAATTGTTTGGTTAACATTGATAAATTGTTTATTGATTTGGGTTGACAGTTTGTACACATTTCATATTTTGTTGGGCCGACATGTAGTTGATGTCATCCCTAGTAATTAGGCTTTAGAAGATGTTATTTTCTCAATTCAAAATCTTCCGGATGTAATCTGAATGTTACTGTAAGATCGTGAGTCTTCTTTTGGGCAGTAAGCCTTTTGTATTTGAGCAGTGAGCTCTATGTATTGTCCTTGAATGCATGTGCATTCCCCACTTAAAATACCTTTAATAGAGTATAATCTTGTGGACTAACCTCCACCGTGGTTTTTCCCCTAACAGGGTTTCCACGTAAAAAATCTTGGTGTTATGTGTGTTTTTGATGTGGTGATGGTTTATGCTTTCATGTTTATTTATCAGATATGAGAATAAGTTTAATATTTATAATTTTTGTGACAACTGATTCTCCCCTCCTCTTAGTTTTCTGCCCTTTTGTTTCCAACAATTGGTATTAGAGCCTAGTTCCTCGGAAGAAGTTTAATAGCTTGAGGTGATTCGGGATGGTGACATATAAGAAGGATAGTCTGAGATTTGATGGAACTAATTATTCTCTATGGAAGACTCAAATGGAGTGTCATCTGAGATGCATTGGTGAACCTTACTGGACAATTAAAAAGAATAGGTATATCATCCCACTTAATAGTCCTTCTACTGCAAGTGAGATTAAGGAAGTCAAGTACAATATCAGGGCTAAGGAAGCATTGTTGAGTGCTCCGACTGATTTTGAGATGAAAAATGTAATGGAGCTAAAGACTGCTTATGAGATCTTGACAAAGTTTGAAACTTTGTATGAAGGTGATACCCATGTGAAGATTGCTAAGTTGTAAAGCCTAAAAGGGAAATATGAAACGTTGAGAATGGGTGAAGATGAGAACAACAACACTTCTTTTATGTAGAGAGTGAATAAACTTGTGTGTAGTATCAGATGTGCTAGTGGAACATTGGAAGAATCAGAGATTGTTTCTAAAGTGCTCAGATCCTTGTCTGCTGCATACAAACACAAAGTTGCTGCTATTGAGGAGATCCAAACTATGACAAATGTAACCAGAGACATGTTGATTGGTAAGCTTGTTGCTTTTGAGTTAAGTGAGTTTGGTGAATCTGTTCCTAAGACATAATCTACATTCAAAGCTACTACCTTCGGAAAAGATAAGCAGATATATGATCCGAAAGAAAGTTCTTCTAGAAAAATGTCCAAGTATGAGCAATAAATGAGAGAGATTGAAGAAGAAGAGAGAAAACTAGATGAGCTTGAAGCACTTATTGTCAAGAGGGTACCCAAAAGAGAAGGTAAGTATAAAGGGAAATTTCCTCTTAAATGTTTTTCTTGCAATAAGATAGGTCATTTTTCCTCAAGGTGTCCGGAAAGAGTTCCTAAGCCAAGATCTAACAAGCCTAGATTTGAAAGAAAGTGTTATTATGTTGCTAATGAAGGTGTGACAAATGATGAATCTAATAAAAGGAATTTAAGTGAAGATGAATGGGTATTTATTGCTATCAAGGAAAATGATCTTGTACCTACTGAATCTGCTAGTTGCAAAAATGTGGAGAAAGCTCTAGCTACAAGAGTTGAAGAAAATGATGAATGGGTAATTGACAGTGGATGCTCTCATCACATGACAAGTGATAAAAGTAAATTTGTGAGCTTGGAAAAGTATAATGGTGGTGTTGTAAGATTTGGTGATGACAAATCTGGTGTAATCCATGGCAGAGGATCTATTTCTCTTGATGGTAAGCATAATATTGATGATGTTCTATATGTGGAAGGTTTCAAGCATAATCTCTTAAGTGTTGGATAGATGGTTGACAAGGGATACAATTTTCAATTCAAGGATGGAAAGTGTAGAATATTGGGGAGTTCCGAAAATGTGATTGCATCTGGTACAAAAATAAAAGGTATAATTTTTCACCTAAGTGCTATTGGTAAAAGTTGTTTGATTTCTCAAGTTGATGAAAGTCGGTTGTGGCATAGGAGATTGTGTCATGTAAAATTTGATAATATTATCAAGATAAGTTCTACTTAGGCAGTGAGAGATCTTCCTAAGTTGATAAAACCTACTAATGCTATATGCAAGGAATGCCAGTTAGGGAAGCAAACTAGAGTTTAATTCCAGAGCAAACAACATTGTTCAAATGAAGTGTTGGAGCTTGTGCATACTGACTTGTGTGGTCCTTCTAGAGTCAAAATTTTACAAGGAGACATGTATTTCATGTTACTTATTGATGATTATTCTAGATTGATGTGGGTTAATTTCTTAAGGGAAAAATCTGAAGCTCTAGATAAATTCAAGATTTTTAAGGCTATGGTTGAGACAAAGATAGGTCTGAAGATTAAATGTCTGAGATCGGATAGAGGTGGTGAATTTACTTCCAGTGAGTTTAATTATTTTTGTGAAGAGCATGGGACAAAGATACAATTATTTTCCCTACAAATCCCTCAACAAAATGGAGTTGTGGAAAGGAAGAACAAGACAATTCAAGAAGTTGCTAGGACTATGATGCTGGAAGGAAATGTTCCACATATCTACTAGAGAGAAGCCGTGCGTACTGTCATTTACACTCTCAACTGGGTACATGTCAAAGGTGATACCGGTAAGACTCCTTATGAGCTATGGTTTGGTCATAAGCCTACTATTAGATACTTAAAAAATATTTGGGAGTAAATGCTATATCAAAAGAGATGAATATATAGGAAAGTTTGATGCAAGAAGTGATGAAGGAATCTTTCTTGGTTATTCTACTAAAAGAAAAGCCTACCGGTGGTACAATAAGAGATTGATTAAAGTAATTGAAAGTGCTAATGTCAAGGTTGATGAAGACACAGTTAGACCATCCAGAATCTACGGATATGATTCAGATGATCATAATGAAAGTTCAGACTCCAAATCAAGTTCAAATCATTCCGGTGAATCTAGAAAATCAAGAGGAAGGAACTAGTGAAAGTGCAGAAGTGAGATCACAAGAGCCTAAAGTTCAAGAATACCCTAAGACTCCAAGGTATGTAAGACTAAATCATTCAGAAGATTAGATTATAGGTGATAAGAACAAAGGTGTTCAAACTAGGAGAAGAATTGTAGAAGAATATTGTTTGATCTCAAAGACTGAGCCTAATAATGTCAATGAAGCATGCAAAGATGAACATTGGGTGGAAGCAATGAAAGAAGAACTACTACAAATTGAGAAGAATGATACATGGATTCTTGTTCCTAGACCTAAGGACAAAAATGTAATTGGAACTAAATGGGTCATTTGAAACAAACTGAATGAGTAAGGTGAAGTTGTTGGAAGCAAATCAAGACTTGTGTGTAAAGGATATTCTTAGATGGAAGGAATTGACTTGGAAGAAACTTTTACTCCTATTGCTAGGAATGAAGCCGTGAGACTATTTCTTGCTTATGCTGCTTACCAAAAATTTAAGGTTGATCAGATAGATGTCAAGTCAACATTTCTAAATGGTGAATTGGAAGAAGAAGTGTATGTTGAGAAACCTAATGGATTTCAATTGACTGATCAAGGAGATATGGTTTTCCAGTTGAGGAAAGAATTGTATGGACTTAAGCAAGCCCAAGGAGCATGGCATGCTAGATTGGAAAAGTATTTGTTGAAGCTTGGATTTAATAAAGGTACTGCTGATAGTAATTTGTATTTCAAGATTGATCATGATAAAGATTTGATTGTTGAAGTCTTTGTTGATGATATCATTTTTTGAGGAGATGATAGTTTGTGCATGAAGTTTACTGATCAGATGGAGAGTGAGTTTGAGATGTTTATGATTGGAGAAATGAAATTCTTTTTGGGATTGAAAATTACTTAGCTAGATAGAGGGTTATTTATATCTAAGTCCAAGTATGTGAAAAAATGTCTAAAGAAGTTTGATATGGAAGATTCAAAGCCAGTTGGCACACCTATGGTGACCAGATGCAAGTTAACGCAAGATGATGATTCTCCTAAAACAAATTAGACTAGATACAGATCCATGATTGGTGGATTGCTCTATTTGACTCAAGCTAGACCTGATATCATGAATGTCATGTGCATTGTTGTAAAATTTCAAGTTGATCCTAAGGAACCTCATGTGACAACTGTGAAGAGGATTTTTTAGGTACTTGAAGGGGATAGTTGATTTTGGCATATGGTATCCTAAAGAAGGTGACCTTACTTTGAGTGTTTTTACTAATGCTGATTGGGCAGGAGATGTGAATGACATAAAGAGTACCAGTGGTGGTGCATTTTTCTTGGGAAAGAAGCTGATTTCATGGTTAAGTAAGAAGCAAAATGCAATTTCTTTATCTACTATAGAGGCAGAATACATTATTGCTTCTAACAATTATACTTAAGTATTGTGGATGAAGTAGATGTTGAAAGATGTCAGAGTTGTGTATGATGAACCTATTGCTATATTCTGTGATAATTCAAGTGCAATTAACATTTCTAAGAATCCAATGTTGCATTAAAAAATGAAGCATATATCTATCAAGTTTTACTTTTTGAGAGAGAAGGTGAGTGAAAAGGAAGTCATGTTGGAGTATGTGCCCACTAAGGAATAGATTGAAAATATCTTTACCAAGCCCTTTCCTAAGGATAATTTTGAGTATCTTAGAGGGAAGCTAGGGGTGATTACCCCCCTAATCAGAATTAAGATGCATTGACTTTCATCAGTCTATGCATTTCTTAGTCATATCTTGTGATCCAAATTGATGTTGTGGTGGCTGATACTTAGGGAGAGTAGTCAAATGTTTGGAAATATGGTTCAAAGCTTGTGTGGAGAAAGATAATGTGTATCTTTGTCATTGATGTCAAAGGGGGAGAAGAGTCATGTAAAAAATTCTGAAAGAGTTAAGGAGAAAAGAGTCAAAATCTAAGGGGGAGAAAGTGCTAAGAGAAAGTATCGTTGATGGTGTTTTTCACATCATGTGTTGCCATCAATTCCAAAGGGGGAGATTGTTGGATATTGTTGATATGTGGTTGTAATTAATGTCAACACTATTGACATTAATGTCTTTAAGGCTGTATATGTCGAGGATATTGAGAAACTTATAATAAAATATGTTGCAGGTTGTCGGTGATGCAGTGAAGTTCAGTATGGTGGCTAGCTCAATATATTGATGATAAGAGGTTTTGGATTAAAGGGTTTGTTGAAAATTATATCTAGTTTATCCACATGAAATTTCAAAGGTTCGCATGAAGATTTGTTTGAGTTATGAGTATCTGTGTTCTGACAGTTGTTATGTTGCCTTAGCTAGTGTTCATGAAAGAAGATGGTGAGATTCTAGTAACTTTAGTTGTTGCAGATGCTCTGTGGTGATTCATGATGCTTGTGGATGTTTCTAGATCATGATCTATTTGTGTTATTTGTCCACATTGATCGTTGTGCTCGTGATTGGTGATTTTCTTCTATGAGTTCATGTTTTTCATGATGATGGCTGACAGGGTGATTGTAGCATGTTGCGGATCTTCGCGACATAATTTTTGAAGGTGTTCTATATTTGAGGATGTTGTTTTGGGTCCTTACTATGTTTTGGCCAACATTGTTTGGTTCACATTGATAAATTTTTTATTGATTTGGGCCGATAGTTTGTACACATTTCATATTTTGTTGGGCTGATATGTAGTTTATGTTATCCCTAGTTGCGGATATATATGATTGATTGTTTATACCATTTGAAGGTATGGTGTGCAATGCATGTTGCATTCCAAGTGTGAATAATGTTCTAATCTTTTGAAGGAAGAAGTAAAGTGTGAAGAAGAGTTTATGTGCTTAACTGGAACTGTAATCAGGCATTAAAAGATGCTATTTTCTTAGTTCAAATTCTTTCAAATGTAATCCGAATGTTACTGTAAGACAATGAGTCTTATTTTGGGTAGTAAGCCTTTTGTATTTGAGTAGTGAGCTCTAGGAAATGTTCCTAAATGCATGTGCATTCCCAATTTATAATACTTTTAACATAGTATAATCTTGTGGACTAACCTCCAGCATGGAATTTACCCTAACAGGGTTTCCACGTAAAAAATCTTGGTGTTATGTGTGTTTTTGATGTGGTGATGGTTTATGCTTTCATGTTTATTTATCAAATCTGAGAATAAGTTTAATATTTATAATTTTTGTGACAACTGATTCACCCCCCCTCTCAGTTGTCTTCCTTTGTGTTGCCAACATGGTTTCCATAAATTTTCCATGAAGTTAGGAGAGTATAGTTGTGCACATAATGTGGATGCTAAGGCAATTTGTGATGAATTGATTTTTTCTAAATTGGGTCTATATACAGCTTAGAAGCATTTTGATCCTAAGCATGAGATGAATGCTTTGCTCCCTACAGTCTTTGAGAAACATTTCAATTTGCTAGAAGATTTTTGTATTGATGTACAAGATGAATATGATGTCAGAAGGAGGAACTATGAAAGGTTTCCCATCCTATTAATGATTGAGTATGGGGTGAAGGAAGATATTCCTGATAATTTATCAGATGATGGTGTAACCTTAGATCCCCAGTATGAGGCTGAAAACATAGGTACCATGGAATTGGATCCAGTAAAATGGGATCAGGAAGAGTCCATTGATATTAAGAAAATTGCAGGGACAGTGATGGATTGAAGTATCTAGTGGCTGGAAATGAGGATTAAGGAGCAAGAGGCTCAAACCTCTAAGAAGAGGAAAGCTGCAGGTACGCAAGGGTACAAAAGAACAAAAAGGACAAATCCTAAGGATCCATTGGAGTTTCTCCCTCCTAACTTTGGGGAGGAGCCTAATCCAGCAACACCAGCTTAGGATATCCCTGAATCACAAGGAGAGGAAACTACTACTAGTGAAGGAACTTCATCTCAACTGCTCCTTCTTGAAGAATACACTAAAGAAGTACCTCAAGGAAGCCTTCATGATCATGCTCAAAAAGATAAACATAAGGAGCATGAGGTTGAGATGCATGATATCAATTTTGATTCGAAGGCTACAGAGTTAGATAATGAGTCTTCCAAAGTTGTGTATGCAAAGAATGTTGGAAGTGTTGAGGAAGAGTATGTTTTGACAGAGGAGGATCAATGGAATTTTTTTGAAGATTCCAAGAGAGAAGCAGATGCCAAGGCACAAGTTGAGGCACTTTCCAAATAGAAGGAAATTGATGTCAAGGCATAAGCTGATGCATTGGCTAAACAACAGGAATTGGAGGCTAAGGACAAGGCTAAAGAACTTGCTAGGAAACAAGAATCTAAAGATAGAGCTAAAGAAGAAGAGCTAGCAAGGGAACAAAAGGAAAAGGAAGATTTGTTGTAGCAACAAAAAGAACAAGAATATAAAATAAAAGAAGAAAGGGATAAGTTAGCTATGTTGCAGAAAATCCATGAGCTGGAAGAAGAAAAATATGAACAAAGAAGAGAGAGAGAAGCTCTTGAGGCCAAGTTCAAGGCTATTGAGGAAGCTCGAAGAAAGAAGGATGAGGAGGAACTCTTGCTTAAGAAGTTGGAGGCAGAAGCACTTGCTAAACATGAGCAAGAGTCTAAGAAAGAATGGGATAAGGTCAAATAGTTAGAGGAGCAAAGGGATGATATGTTGAAAGAAAGAGAGGACCTATTAGAGCAGTGGAGATTAGAGGAAGAAATGGAGAAGGCTGAAATTGAAAGGCTTGCAAAAGAAGCTGCATAAAGGGCAACAACAAGCATAAGAGGTTGATTCTCAACCTAGGACCACCATTCTACAACCTCTTTCCTCTACCACTGCTAATTATTCCACACAATTGGTTACCACTCCTACTGCTCCAATATGGTTGAAATTCAACCTTGAAAGGAAACAAGTAGTCTAACCTTAGCCCTTGAATTGGGAAGACATGATGAAAGAAATAGAGAAAGAGAGGCCTAAGAAAAAGGTTAGGGTCCTTCATTCGACAGAGCTAACAGATGCAGGTGAAATCATAGTTGAATGTGCCATTCCAATGATGGACAAGGATAGGCAAGATATGCAATTGACCGATTATCAGTTGGAAACAATTAATTTGGGGAAACCAACAAGAAATCAGCAGATGAACCTTATTGATATAGTGGCATCCTCCACCAAATCTAGGATGATAAAGGACAAAGAAAGAAAGGATGATCTTAAGGCTCAATTAGACCAATTGCATAGGTTCCTAAAGGATGTATCTACCCCTATTTCCTCTCAATCTGTTGCTCCAAAAACACTAGTTTTTTTGAGTAAGAAGGAGGTCAATGATCTCGTGTAAATGAGGAGTAAGGTTGGAATGCTTGATAGATGGATAGATCGGTTGAACCAAGAGGTGGATGAGCTGCTTGTTGAAAATTATAGGGAATTTGAGGGTGCATTGGAGTTGGTTGAAGACATGAAATCACATGTTGAAGTCTTGGGGAAACAAGAGGATGAGTATAGAGAGCATACAAAGAAGCTGAAAGACATCAACAAGTTGCCAAAGCAAACTCTCTTGGAACAGTCTATCCTTGATGAGGATAATGTGGAATTCATTGAAAAGACAATCAACATTATCAGGTTCAAATCCACATTCATTTATCAACATAGAAATGAAGTTCAAGAAGCTAGTAAATATTTGAATGAGCAGATTGATGAATTGGAAGTAGTAATTGCCATTTTGGTTAACCTAGATATCCTTGTGAAGGAAGGTCTTCCTCTTGAAAAATTAAAGGAAAAGTGGAATAATAGGTTTTAGGAGGTGATATAAAAAGAGGAGAATGGTGATGACTTGTTTCTTGATAGACTCATGGATATCAAGGATGAAGTGAAGGCTGCTAGGAGGGACTTAATTAAATTGAAAGATTTGCAAGAATTCACCTCTTTAGAATTGAAAAGAATTAAATTTGAAGATGATTGGGTAGGTGGGCCTAATGCAGACATACTCCAACAAGTGTTCACCAGCTATGATGAGTACCTTCTTGAGAAAAATACGTAGGAATGAAGTGGCAATGGAACATGTTGTTCTTGATGGACACCTAATGGCATGGTCGGATGGCCAACTCCCTCTCTTCTCTCCTATTTTTTAGGATCTTGATCTCACTTAAATTGGAGATCCCCAACAGATCTACATTCCCTCTTCGTGCATCAGATATTGGTAACAAAGTCATCAACCATTAAACTAAAGATCAACCAATGCAGTCACTTCATGTAGTTCCAATTGTTCCTTAATTGGTGGATCTCAATTTTTGATTGAGAGGAATTGATGCAAAGCTTGTCTATATGTAATAGGGGCTCTCCAATTTGTAAGGCTCAGCTAATTAAAGAAAGGATTAGCCACCAGAAGAGAGATAGCAAATAGTGTTGTCATAGTTTTTAAAGATTTTACAAGTTTTCAAGCAAGATACTTTGAGATACTCTTTACAGTTTATATAGTTTTATGTCTTTTTCAAGTTTCAGTCTTCATGATAATGTTAATGAATCATAGTCATTCGTATTATAGTGAATGCTTGCATAATTATTTCTTATTTCATTCAAATCAATAGAAGAATCCAGATCTGAGACTATTTCATTGAGTTATCTGTGAATGGAATTTACTTATATCTATTGATCTGTTAATTTTAGCAATGAGTTGGTGATGTGTTTTGATTTTAAAATGACGCTTTGATGAATGGTTATGGTTATTGAATTTTGGACTATGGATGTATGCAATAGTATAGGTCATGCTATGGATTGCATCATTTTTGTAGTTTTGGTTACTTGAGGAAACATTGATTGTTAAGATACATGTTTGGATGTGAAGAGATTTATATTCATATTTTGTTGTTCTAAAGCCTTGTTCTATATTTTTCTATTTATTTACCCCCACCAAACATAGGTTAATTTTTATGATGCAGTTTGTATTCCTTTTTACTAGCAGGCTCCTTGAATATTATAGTTGTGTTGTGTCTTCAACACACACATGCCTCGTTTGAAACGGGGACCCTCTTTCTGTTAGCTTTGCTAGGTTGCTTTTATCACCGTCTCATTTTGTGTGCCCCCTATTTTGGTGTTCTAAGTGGTCCAAGAGTCCCAAATAATTCATCTTGAGTTGACCATGTTTTGTTCCCTTCAAATTTTCAAGGCTCTAGGCCTTCACGAAGTTCCCTTGGTTTTTTTCCTTTGCTTTTCATACTGGCATCCCTGGAGCCCATCGAGTCTGCCTTGTCAGGCCGCCCCTTTTGGGTTTTCGTCGCCTCATCGCCATTCCAAATGGCCTTTCTCTAATAGCTTTCCACCCACAAGAACCCGCATGCTTGTTTGCCGCTTCCTTATTGCTGACTTTTCGAATGACCGTCATTCAACGCCCTTCCGCTACGTAGAACCCAAAGCCTCTGGCGTCGTCTCCTTATCATTGAACGATCAATAGCCGAGCTATGACTACCACCCTCCTAGTGGGTCTCGATGATCTTGTTGCCATTTTCAAATTACGGCTTACCAACTCTCTGCCTCATTGTACCGTCATTAATTGGGTGCATTTAATTCCTCATTTTTTATAAATAGGGAATTATAGTTGTCATTTTCACTTGTTAGCTTGATCGGAGAGAGTTAGAGTGCCTTTTAACACCTCCATCACTTTCGCATTGGTTGCTTTCCGTTCCAGATCTCTACTAATTGCTTGGATGCCATATTCATCGGGTTCTTGAGGTAGGGTTTCTGCCCGTGTACCCTCCATTATGTTTTCTTTTATTTCTAAGAGATTCATGAATCTAAAGGGAAGAAAACTGAGACATTAGCTAGATTTAACCTAGGTGCATAATACCTATATGTTGAAATCTTAGAAAACCTCAAAAATTGACCCATATGCCATCCACAAAACTTGCACTCTCTGCCGTTGTTCATTAGCTAGGGCTTTCACCTCCTGCAGGTCCGTGAACTACCATCGTTGTCGCTAACATTCAAAAATGAGTTAAACATTGAGACAACGAACTCCTCCATTGGGTCCACCCTTGCGGGAGGACCCCCCCCCTCATTAGTCGTCTAAACTTAGCGTAAAATTCACAAACTAGAATGAAGAGCCATTAGACTACTCAGGTCCGCCTCCGCGGAGGTCCGCATATAGACTACCCTATGGCTTCACCATTTCAAACAACTAATCATGCACAACCTTCTGATGGCTGGGTCCCACTCCATTGATTGCTCAGATGAACTCAAAACTCGGCTAAAAACCTCAGTCTGTTTTTGGCCCCTTCTTACGGATTGCCACTAGTGGAGTTTCATCTAGATTCTGTTGTTTCAAACGGTTTGACATCTCGTCCTTCCTACTCTTGGCGCCTGCCTTGGTGTGCGTCAGCCGAGAGAATAAACAATAGTCTAAGTGGGCTGGTCACCCACCTTGGACCTCTATCCCCATTTCACCTTTGCATGAACGACCATCCTTAATAGTAAAACCTAACTGTTTTCCTGGCCACCAGATCTCGAAAGTATCTTTGTCGGTCAATTCCACTTACATTCCAAATGACCAAGTGATAACATCATTGTGGGCCCCACCCAGCAAAACTCTGATTGTAGGCCGTCATGGTGAACCCGCCGTCTTGAACGGCTTCTAAGGGCCGGCATCCCGTCCTCTAGGTCTCAATCTCACTAAAGTTCCCAGTATACAAAATAAAGATCGCTAATAAATTATCTTATGTGGGTTGTTCCCCATGGATCTTCGCCGTCATAACTCCATCTGTGCTTCGTCATGCTTAAATGGAAAATTTTCCTCGTCCACCCACAAGCCAAAACCCTAATTCCCTATTTCCCATGGATTCTCTAAGCGATAAATGAAGTAAACACAATGGCTTCACCTCTTGTCGGATCCGGTGTGGCGGGTTGCTCTCATCGGACCACTGATTTCCTTTTTTCGTTTTGAACGGCCATCACCTAGCAGCCCTTTGCTCCTTCTGACCTGCAGTGACTTGAATGATAATTAAGCTATGTTGCCGCCTTCCAGAGCTTCAAGTCTCGCTTGGGGGAACTCTTCCTATGGGTCGTTGTCTTGCCAGTGTCGTTTCAATGGAAGACCTCAAATTGCCATAAGCCCAGGGAAGTTTGATCCCCTGGACCCGAATTGCTCAAACTCCTTCCTATAAAATGTTAATGTCAATCTAGAAGAAATGCCAGGATTCTTAAATGATGAATTATCCAATCTAACGTCATTTTTTCTGGATTTTGGCTAACTTTCCTGTGTTTTCATGCTTGAATATGCACACCTCTCTCTCACCCGCAGGATAAATGGAACCAGGTGTAGGACCATCGAAGGAAGCCATAGAGAAGGACAAAGGAAAGAAAAAAAACAAAGCACCCCATGGAAAAGAAGACAAGGATCAAATGAAGTACAAGTTCGAGGGGGAACCTCTCAACTCCAAGGTCACCTCAGCCTAGAAGGAGGTCTTAAATAAAAACATCAGACATTTAGACATTGATGAATTCGAGTAGAGGGTCCATAGCAACCCTACAATAGAAAGTGCGAGAAAGACCAAAAGTAGTGGGTTGGCCAAAGCTACAGGCTTCCCTCCCCCTCTTGTTGCCCTTGAACTAGTGATGGCCTGCAGGGAGGCATATCACCCAGAGACCAGGACAATTGTGGATAGAGATAGAAACATTCTGGTTGACTTCTTTGCCAAGTCAATAAGAAAGACCTTTCATATCCCTACCTTCGGGGAGATGGAGGAAACCAAAGAAGATGGCAAGGAGATGTGGGATGAAGACCCCCTCAAATGCAAAAGACTTATAAATCAATATTGGTTGAAGGAAAAGAGGGGTAGTGCAGCCAAGGTGCCTCAGGAGCTTTTCTGCAGCAACTTCTACGAGGATTACCATGCCTTGGTAACCCTGCTAAGCAGAGTAATAGGCCTTCTGACTGTGACCTACTTCTAGGAGCGGATGTTGTACTTCATGGAGGAGATCCTCTGGGGAAAAAACAAGTTCTATTGGGCGAGAATTATTAGTAATTGCTTGCACGAACAATTCATGGCTGTCAAGAAGACCTCACGCTTCTATATGACATCTTACCTTGTATATTTTTTGGCTGACAAGACACAATATAGGGCTTGTTTAGGGCTCCAGATACAAAACCAGGTAGGGAATTGAAGTTCTATGATAGGTATCCTTAATTGTAGTTTAGGAACTTCAAGGGGGATTACTGCAGAGTTAATGATGCCTTAATAGGCCACATCATCAAATTACTTGGGGGTGACTTCAAGAGAAGTGTCTCCCACAATGCGAATGCCTTCCTTCGCCAGTTTTTAGTCCTATTCATACAATTTCTAAAGTTTACCTACATCCGATTGAAGGATTTTCAGAGAAACCATACAAGCTACCCTGGTACCCAAATGACCGGATAATATTGTTAGAACTCTCTCAACAGTTGTGACATGCACACGCCCTATTGAGAAACAAGCATAAGGTAGGGATTCCTTATCCCCTCTCCTTTGGCCAAGGGCTATATGAACTCCACACATCTCAATGTGCAGATAATTTAGATAAGGAATTCGTGGAGTATAACCTGAGGTTTCACACTGCTCGACCACAAATGGATCCCTATGGTAAATTGAAGAAGATGGTCACAGCTGAATACGCCCATTTACATAGTATTGAAGATTTATGGGCCAACTGTAAGGATAACAATGAAGTTCGAATGAGGAACTACATGTGCATGACTGCGTATTTTGTGAAGAGGGTCAACCTATTCCCAGTGCTGGACCATGTAGTAGAAGATGAAAATACAGTGATGGAACCTAGATACAATGTAGTTACCAACCTGTCGCTATTGCTGATCAATTGGGATAAACAAGAGGTTGATGACCTCAATATTCTAACAAATCCCATTGAGGCTAGAACAAAGGAATGGATTGATGGAAAAAATTTCCAACTAAAGCAACAAGGGGTCACCCTAACATATGAGGAGCTTGAGGACGAGCCAACAAGCGAAACTGATAGTGGGATAGCTACTAGAGAAACTTCAAAATCTCCTTCGGCCACTAGGTCAAGGAAAAGAAAAGAAATGGCTGAAAGTCAGCCTAAGCCCAAAGTTTACTCAAGAAAAGCTTTGGAGGATGAATCTTCCAAAAGACCAAAGACATCAGGAGGTCTTGATACCATCCAGGAAGACCCATTCCACAAGGGAGAAGACGTAGAGGCTAAGTAGCCAAAGTCTCCA
This sequence comes from Sequoia sempervirens, assembly GCA_007258455.2. Lineage (NCBI taxonomy): Eukaryota > Viridiplantae > Streptophyta > Pinopsida > Cupressales > Cupressaceae > Sequoia > Sequoia sempervirens. The sequence goes on from VDFB02270651.1 coordinate 60,962,186, forward strand.
CCTGTTGCCTCCACTCATGTAGCCATTGCTGCTATTGATGTTGCTGCTACTACTGCCCCCTTTGCCTACCTCTTAGGTGATGGTTGCTACTTCCCCACCTACGGTGGATATTCAGTTCGCCTTGCCTCCACTTTTCCCACAACCCAAGTAATGGTAATAGACTCTTCTTCTGCTACTAGCTCTTTGCTCTCCTCTGCCTCAATATCCCCGACAACATCACTTCCCCTAGCAACAACAACAATTCCAATGCCCACTCTTTCACTCCTGGAGGCCTTCTCCCGCCACATGAAAAGAATTCCTGTGGAACTATCTGGGGTGAGGATGAACCCAACCATACAAGCTATCTTGGCACAAATTGCTGCAGTCTTCCTATCCATACCCCTCCAACTGAACCGCTAGAGATGAAGGCTATGATGGAGATATTAGAAGAATTGGAGCGATAGGAAAGGGAAGCTACGGAAGAGATAGAAGAAGAATTCGATGATTACCATGAGCACCCCAAATACTAACATTTGACAATCGATAAGGTGGTACAGGAGGGAGAAGAAACATAGTCATCGGAAGAGGACACTGACGAGTCGGGGGCCAAGTATATTGTGGAAACATTCGATCCTGACTTGGAAGAGGAGTTGGCTCAACAACTCAAGGATGTTGGAGAGGAAGTAGAAAGGCAACCCTCTGATGAAGAAATGGAATCAAGTGAGAAGACAGAGGAAGATATTGAACCTCCAACTAGGGAGCATGGTAAAAGCTCTAAACATGAAGAAATGCCTCTCTCAGAAGAGCAAGCAGAGAAAGAAAAAGAGGAGCGAGAAGAGAGCCTCGAGCATGATGAAAAGATGTCTCCTCAACATGAAGAAGAAGATAAACCCAAAGGAGAGTTTGAAGTTCACAAGAGCTCAGAAACTGAATAGCCTGAGAAGCATGAACATGATGAAGAAGAAGAAAAGAAAACTGTTGAAGAGGAGGACTTCTGATGAGGAGGAAGGAAGGACTCAATGAGAGGCTCTGGGTGATAAGATAATGGAAATCCAACACACCCGCGAGGAAGAGGGTGGTCATGAATCACCAAGGGAAGAATCTTAGATGCCTGACTAGCTCGAGAAATAGTTGGAAAAGAAAACCCTGACCTCAAAGGATCCAAGGGCAAGGCTGGAGGCAATCCTAGCTCGATCCCAAATAAGCACGAAGAAAGAAAAGAAACCTAAGGTCAGATCTCAACTGAAAATGGATGCCTCCGGATCTAGAACCATGCAAATATCCACCCCAGTGGTGAATGAAGAGGGGGTAAGTTATAACATCTCCACCCTTGATCTAGGAACCATCACACAAGAGCAGAAAATTGGTCACCTCTAAGGGTCTGTCGCCACTATTGTGCATCAAATGCACAAGGATAAGGTTTCCAAGGAGGAACTAAAGGCACAAGTGGTTGATTTGACAACATATACTTAGTAGTGGTCATCAGTGGAAGAGATCCCCACCACATCCTCGGTGCCACCGTAATTTTTGTCCAAGGACCATATCGATCAGATTGAGAAAAGAAAGAATTGGAAAAAAGCCACGAAGGATTGGTTCCGAAAGGTCATCTAGAATGAAAACATGGGAATTGGTCATGTTGTTAGGACAACAAATAAGTTCCTAGAGGTACAAAAGATACTCAAGGGAATAAGGAAGTTCTATACTAACTTCTTCGAGTTATACAGGATCATGTACCCCAAACTTGAGGCTATTCTCAAGATACCAGATAGATCCTGGGAAAAGGAAATTGGCTTGGTAAAAGGTGATCAATGGCTTGTAGAAACATGGAAGCTAGGTTTAGATCACATGAAGGAGGTGCTAGAACAAGTGCTTCATGAAGTGTAGCTGGATATTGGCTAGGTCAGGGAAATAAGGGAAAATTGTGCAGAATAGTTGAAGATGATGACAGATCTCGATGTGCCCACAAGTGAGTTAGATGCAGAGAAATTAAGGCCATATTTCCACAAGAAAATGGAAAACGGGATTGCGGATGCACTAATGCCAAATTTCATGGGTTTTGCTGCAAGAGCCTTCTCTCAGTCCCAGAAGTAGTGAATAACACACATAAATATGACAAGGAATGGGATGCCATCATGAACAAATCAAGGAGGATGAATTTTTAGGTGATCCAATCAGATACATTGGAATGGAGCAAGCTCCAAGCATTGATTGACAAGTTTGTGGAGTATGCCACCTTGAATTGGAATGAAGGAATTCCTGTGATTGATGATGAATTCCTCACAGTGTAGCTACAACAAAGAAAATCAACAAAAGAAAAAAGAGCTACAGTGTTGCCACAAGAAGACAAAATAGGGAGAATGACAAAGATGTAATTTTAAATTGTAATATATTCGGGGGTAGGTGAAACCCTAGTTTTTAGTGAATCTTGGGCACACAATGTAAATCAATCTTGGCCATTCATTTTTTTTTTTGAACACTATAAATAGGGGTTCTCCTCTCATTTTCAAGAGAGAGTTAAGTTGTTGTAAAGGCATGTTGCTAAAATTTTAATAGAAGTTCATTGGATTTTGGTGGATTCTTGAGTTTCAATTGCATGTTACATGATTCTTCTCCCATAGTTAGTTAATTTGAGTAGATTTACTTTGTTGTTTACATGTTTTAACTTGTTCTAGTAGATTAGTTAATGTTGTTCATTGATTTTGAAGAATTCTGTTGTGTGCTGGAAACTTTCCTTGTCCATACTTTTTATTGTTTATTGATGATAAATAGTTGTGTAAAGTTAGTCTGGGCATAATCTAAAAGTTGTTCTAAACTTCTATGTTTTATTCATGCTCATGGTGAATGAATGGTTGAATATCTGCAGTCCTCAGAAGCTTGCACTAATTTCATGATACTGTGAGCTAATCTAGTTAAGTGAAATTCAGTTTTAGGAAGGCTATCTGCAGTAGAATCCTCCATGATCACTGTTCACTATTAGTTTCAGATCTGGGAACTTCTTCTCCTCACAGTCTCTTTTTCTCCTTTTTAATAAATAGCCTATGCTAAGGTTCATTGCACATTGTAAATCCAAATCTAAATCTGAAATTAGAGTTTAAGACTATTGTTTGAACCTGCAGCAATTGCACAGTAACTTCCCCATCTCAAGAACTCCCTTTTAAGATCCAACTTCCCTCCAGCTTAACCCTATAAGTATACCCTATGATTACTCAAAAATCACATTGAACCAACTGAGAAATTTCATGCATGTCATGACCTAACACTCGAGAGACCTTGAGGTGATTTTCAACAACTTGTTGTTGGAGATTGCCTTTCAAGAGAGGTAGTGTGCTTATGCACTGCCTCTGTTGAGAAAGTGCTAAAACAACCATCAAGAAGTTGCATTGGCCACTGAATCACACCAGCACAGTTGAGAACCAACTACATAGACCTTGGAAGATAGGCGGTTTTAGATCAGTTATCTTTTTCAGGAGAAATCGAGTAGAAATATTTTGTTTAACATTGTTGTGATATTTTGACCATCAACAGATCTGGCGCTAGAAGGAGGGCCTGAAGGAACAAACTAGCTCAAATTAGGTCATTCTCACTAGAAAGGTTTGAAAGAGTTCTTAGATATGCTAAAAATCCAGAACCGTTAGTTGAACTTCAAACCCATATTTGACCCAAAGGCCACAGAGTTTTGATCCCATTGTTGTCACCACCGCTTACTCCACCCGGGTTTCCACCAGTACCATAGGTGGCACAACCAAATCCACCACCACCACCACCAATGGCATTCTTTTCCAACAATCCCTCACCACTGGGAGTCATTCCTGGGGGCATACATGAAATGCCAAAGAACCTAGAGAAATTTTTCCCCAGGTACGCTCATGGTGAATCAAGAAGTGTTGAAGAGCACATACATGCATTCAAAGATGTTTGTACTTGCGCTCAGATTTCCCACTATGATGTTGCATATAGGTTTTTTCCTTATTCATTAGGAGACATGGCTTATAACTAATATTTGAATCTTCCTACTGGATCCATCTTGAGTTGGAAAAACTTAGAGGATGCATTCATTAACCAATTCAAGGTCTATGTAGATCCTACAATATTATATCACCAATTTTCCACTATCAGGAAAGATCCACATGAACTATTACCCATGTTTAATACCAAATTTTAGAGGATGTACATGAGCTTGCAAGATCCATACCTGGTGGTGGAAAACATTGCTACCCAAGCTTACTTGAAGGCCATAGATCCCTTGATTGGCCTATTTTTGCAAAGAACATGCAATGCAAATGACATTAATTCTCTTTCCAAAGTTTACCACCTTGCTATTAAATTCTAGCAATAGATTTGTTCACAATCGGGAGGTCTAGGAGGAGTTTTGCCTCCTCTAGGATACTCCCAAATACCTAATCCTACCCTGCTGTTTAATACAGTCCCGAGGATGTCTCGTTCTTCATATGGACCCTTATCTAAGTTACAATCCCCATCTCAACAATTATTCTTTAGTGGTCCAACTCATGACCCCTCATAGCAAGTTCAAAACTCTCATAATCAAGTTGGAGGATCTAACCTCATGACACATATGTCAACTACAATCGCTGCAGAGAGTGAGTGTACTACTCACTTGACAAAAGAGTTGGAGACCATTAAGAAAACATTATCTTAGGTCACTAATGAGATGGCACAACTCAAATTCAACCCTCAATTTTATGAAAAATTGGTGTAGGATGCATGACACTGCAACACATTCTAAGGTTAACTGCCCAGAAATGGAGAAGATGGTCAAGATTGCACAGGCTGATGGTCCTTTGCAAGGTGCTCCCAACAAGTCTGATGGATCCATAGATACTTCCATGGCTTATTAAATCTTTGATGGGGAACTTCCATTCCCTAGCCAAGAAGAAAATGAACCAGTAGAAGATGTCTATGATACTCAGGCCTTCCAATCCAAAGGAGGTCATTTCTCGAGGAATTAGAATAAAGGCCTGTTCACCACATCTTCCCCTCCAAACACCATGGTTCCACCCAATTAGAATGCGGAAAACAATCTTCCTCCACCAAAAGGCCCACCTGAATCTTAAAATAAAGGTAACTCATCTCTTGTTCCCAAATATCAGGTGAAAAATTACATGGAGTTTGACTTTATTGTAGAGATGAAAAAGCAAAAGACTTCACTGCCATTTTTTGACATCTTGAAGTGGTGCCTTGCCCAATGGGACATTGTGTTGAGAGCTTTGGAGGAAGCAGATCGATCAAAAAGAAAGAATAAGGCGACTCCAACCAATGAAATGAATGCGGCCTTATATAAAGGTAAAACAAGAACCCCACCATTCCTCCTAAGCTTGAGAATCTTTAGAAAGAATTTGCACAATTGCCTCTTGGCTTTTGGAGCATCAGGTAATGTCATGCCCTTATCCATTTGTAGAAAGTTAGGTTTGAATCCGCTTTAGACTAACAAGAAGGTGACAACTGAGGTCAATGTGGTAGGAGAACTAAAAAATATTCATGTGCAGGTTGGATCTGACCACAAATCTAAACTTATATGGATAGTTACGTGGCCAATATCCCCGAAATATATGGCATGCTTCTAAGTTGAGACCTAATGAAAACCATCGAGGGATATCTATCTTTGGAATTTTCACATATGTAGCTGCCATGGAAAGGGGTATCAACACAAATAAGGATTGAAAGTCAGCCCCATCTCAAACACATGATTACGAAGTATGACTACCGTAATGAGGTAGCTTACTTTGAAATTGAGATAGGAGTATACAAGAGGGAGGAAATCATGACCTTTTCAATGGTCAATCCTAATAACCTACAACCTTTAGAGCATAGTGATCCCATGACCACTGTCAACCAACAAGTTCTAATTAGAAAATTGTAAAAAGATAGGTTGGTTTTAGGAGAAGAAGTTGATCTATGGAGCTTACTACTCCCTAGCTGGTGCAGAATTCATTACCAAAGTCATTTTGAGTTAACATGTCAACCTTATGTTGACATTTTAAACAATGTTTGTTAGTCTGAGGAAACCTGTGAAAATCACCCTAAAACACCCACCAATCAATTTCCATTTGAAGCCAAGGATCCCATCATCCTGACAAGAACTAGTCCCACTCAAGAGGAATATCTTTCCCAACATGAGCATCCTCAAGTTTTATGTTCTGATCTCTAAATCAAGATTGAGGAATCTCAGTCTTTGTCTATAACACCTACCCTAGATGACCTACCAATGCCTAAGACATTGCTAAAAAACATACCAAATTGTGAAGTGATCCAAGAAGAAGTTCAAGAAGTAGTTTTTGAACAGGTTTTGAATCTAGGTGAATCTTCTGATAAACATTGTTCACAACATCCTTTAAATCTAGATAGCCAAAACCAGTTCGAGCCGCCACCCACTTCTAGCACACAATCACCTATAGTCCCCAAAAAGAAAGAAGTCCCATCTCTGGATTGATGGCGGAGTCTTAAATTTGATGGCATTAAATCTGGACCAAGGAGTGGATTTGGAGTTGAACTAACCAACCTGAAAGGGAAAACATATTTTGCTTCTTATAGGTTGTAGTTTGGCTACACAAACAATGTCATAGAATATGAAGTGTTGGCTAGAGGACTAATGTTTTCTCATTAGAAGAAGGTTACAACTCTCACGGTTATGGGAGATTCTGAGGTTATTGTCAATCAAGTCCTCAGTCAATACACCTACCACAACAAAAGATTGGCTGCATATAGGAATGGAGTTTGGAATCTGATCGAATATTTTGATGCTTTTGGCATCAAGTTGATCCCAAGAGAAGACATTTAGATTGCGGATTCCCTAGGTATTGCTGCTAGCACTTTGGGACCAATGTAGGAATCCAAGTTGAAGAGATTCTTGGTGGAGTTAGTCTTGATTCCAGCCATCTTGGATAATGTCCAAAATTTTTAGGCCTTTGATGATGACCAACATGTACTTTCCTTCTTGGAAATCTCATATTTATTTGAAGGGTAGATTATTGATGAATCAGAAAGAGACCATAGAGATTGGGATCCTGAGAATTGTGATACAGAAGGGATACTCAATTTGAAAAGAAATCGCATTCCCAAGGGGATGGTAGCCTTGGAAAGGATCTTTGACTCTAACCCTCAGGCTCGTGAAAGGGTGCCAATAGAAAGTGATGGAGGGAAGTATGAATCTATCAACTTGGATGATTCAGGTCTAGAAAGGAATGTGTATATAGGAAAAACCCGCCCTAAGGAAATCAAAGAAAAATGATTAAGGTGCTGAAAGAAGAAATTGCAATAATTGCTTGGGGATACGAGGATTTGAAGACCTTTGATACTTTAGTGATCACACATACCATACCCTTGAAGCCAGAATCAAATCCCTTTCACCAAAAGCAACACTCAGTCAATGCCTTAATCAAACCCTTAATTTTCAAGGAAGTACAAAAGTTTTTGTCCATAAGGATAATCTTCCCAGTACGACATTCCACTTGGGTTTCTAACTTGGTTCCTATTTGCAAGAAAAGTGGTGAGATTAGATTGTGTGTTGATTTTAGAAATCTAAATAAAGCCTCAGAGAAGGATAATTACTCACTTCCTTCTCTTGATGAGGTGTTGCAAACTATTAATGGATCCCAGATGATGTCATTTTTGGATGGATATTCGGGATATAATCAAGTTCTTGTCAATTATGAAGATAGAATGAAAACTGCTTTCACTACCAAGTGAGGGGAATTTTCTTATTGGAGGATGTCATTTGGTCTTATTAACGCTGGCATAACCTTTCAGCGTGCAATGGATGTGGCATTCAAAGACTTAATAGGTAAATGTATCATTATCTATATGGATGACTTAACTTTGTTTTCTAAGAATACAGAAGACCATGTTGTGGATTTAGCAAAAGTTTTTAAAAGATGTATAAGTTATGGTGTGTCTCTCAACCCCAAAAAGTGTGTATTTGGAGTTTCTGAAGGGAAACTCTTGGGTCACATAATATCAGAAAAGGGGATATCCATAGATCCTAACCGAGTTGAGTCCATCCTAAAGCTGACAATGCTAGGATGTAAGAAGAAAATGAGAACTTTCTTTGGAAAGATCAATTTTGTAAGAAAATTTATAACTGAGTTTGCAAAGATAGTCAAACCTCCAAATGAAATGATGAAAAAGGATGCAAAGATAGAATGGAGTAATGAAGCTAAATCTACTTTTTTGCAGATTAAATAGTCAATTTTAGAGGCACCAATTTTAACTAGCCCTGACTACTTAAATCCTTTTTATATCTATTCTTTTGCATCTAATCATTTGTGTGTTGTTGTTTTGACACAGCAAAAAGGCGAGGGAGATGAAAGGCCTATTTCTTTTATGAGTTCCCCATTTAAGAACACATAAGTCAAATATCCACCTCTTGAAAAGAAAGACTTTTCACTTGTGCAAGCATTCAAAAAGTTTAGACACTACATCCTTCGTAGTCAGGTCATTGCCATAGTTCATGATCCTGCTGTGAAGTCCCTCCTCATGCAAAGAAAAATAGGGGAGAGGCGAGGAAAATGGATGGCCATTTGAAAGGAGTATGATCTTGAGATTCATCCAATGAAGCTAGTCTAAGGCCAAGGTTTATCCAAAGCAATGGCAGATGTTGATACTAAGATCACCTATCAACAATACATAGTACAGTCATTTAGGGTGATCCTTAGTACTTAGATTTGATTTTTCTATTGTTGAATAAAAAATTCCCATACAGAATGATCACCACTCAAAGGAGAGCACTGCGGCTAAAGAGTTCACATTATATGCTTAAGGGAGGAGCTTTGTATAGAAGAAATTTTGAGGGTGTCTATCTATAGTGCCTTGATCAACAACAAGCAAAATATGCCATTAGAGAGTTTCATGGCAAACACGGTACCATACATGGATTAGCTGATTCCATGGTGCATCAAATCCTGAGATCAGGCTACTATTGGCCTCATCTGTTTCTAGATGCACACCAATACATGAGGACATGTCATACATGTCCAAATTTTGCATCTAGGGAACACAATCCAACGATGCCCCTACAACTGGTGTATCAAGTAAAACCATTTTCCCAATAGGCATTAGATTTCATAGGAGTCATTATTCCAAATTCATCTGCAGGGCATAAATTTATTTTGATAGCGACGGATTATTGCACATGCTGGACTGAGGCTCAACCCTGTAAAAAAAACACCACTGACGTGGTCATCAAATTTCTCAATGAATGCATCATTACCAGGTTTGGAGTACCATTTTCCCTGGCATGCGACAATGGCCCTACTTTTTATTTTGCAAATTTCATTCAATGGGCCTATGAACATAAGATAGTATTAAAATATTCCTCTAATTACTACCCACAGGGAAATGGAGTAGCTGATTCTACTAACAAAAATTTGTTGGAAGTGATTAAGAAGTTGTTATAAAGCAACCCTAGGGATTGGCATACCCAACTGAGATTTTCCTTATGGGTAGATAGAACTCACATTAAAGCCACCTTAGGGAATTCACCATTCAAGTTGGTCTATGGCCAAGATCTGGTCTTTCCTATACATCTGTAGATACCTATCCTAAGGTTCATGCAAGAATTCTATTCAAAAGATGATAGGATAAAAGTCAGGCTGAGTAATTTATTAAGTATGGAAGAACAAAGACATGCTGCTTTACAACAATTCTCTAAACATTAAGCTGTTGTCAAATGTTGGTTTAACAAAAGAGTGAAAATTAAAGCCTTTAGAATATCAGACCTTGTACTATTATGGAATAAGGCTAGAGAAAAGAAAGGGGACCGCCAGAAGTTTAACCGACTTTGGTTGGGTCCATATTAAATAGCTGAAATCATGGGTTAGAATGCATTTCATTTGAGAACTTTAATAGGAGAACCTATTCCATTTCCTGTCAATGGTTAGTTTCTCAAACATTATTTTGTCATGTGAAGGTATGATTTTCTATTGGTTGTATATATGTAATTAGTTGTCTTTTTTTTTTGGTGTGTTGTTTGTTTGTTTGTTTTCCCTTTGTTTTCTTTCTGTTGTTCTGTTTTGTTTTGTCTTGATTTCTGGGGACCTTCATTTTCCCCCGTTTCAGAATGAAGGAGTTGTTATTCAAAGTATACTGCAGGCACTAGGAGAGAAATTGGTTAGGTATTTTCAGGTATGTCTATTGAAAGATTTTGTTCTAAGCTTGCGTCTTATGATCGTTTTAAACAATGGTTTGAAAATTTATTAAGAATAAGGTATATTGTAAACAATCTCATGAACCATGATTGAAATCTGTCACAAAATAGATAAAAAAAACATTTGTCTATGTAAGATGCCTATTTGTCTAAGGGTGGTTGTATCATAGATTCAAGTGAAAAATTTGATTCCCAACATTGTCATGAGGTCCACTGTAGTTATCAACCCACATTTCAAATTAATTATATCTGAGTATTGAGAAAATTTAATAAAGAATTCCTACAAGTGAAGCCTATGAAAAAAAGGAAGAGAAAAGAGAACCATTGAAAGAAGGAAAACTCAATATTAAATTGGTAATTCAAGTATCTCTATCGGGGCTATGGACGCTTTACTGGAAGTAGAGAAATGCTTCAAAAGAACTAGAGGTATCTCCATTGGGGCTATGGATGTCTGGCTGGTAGCAGAGAAATTCTGAGGATATCATTGCACGATAGTTAAAGGACTCAACTTATGTAGCTTGAATCTTAGGTATAGTTGTTCAGGGGTCAAGAATTTTTTTATGGAGAAAGATGCACCATATATACACACACTTAGATTCAAAGTAGTTCATGTTGATTTACATATGAGATTCCAGCTCAACCTTGTTCAATACATGTGATTCTACTTCAGTTAGAATATTCATAAACCAGAGGTTTTGGGTGATTGAATTCTTTAGTGTCTTGAAAATGGGTAAACCATTTTCCCAGCCGAGCCTCCATTTTTTATGCCTTGCATAAACCACCCCATTTTGTTTTTGGTCAAAATGGGTCCCCCTTGTGCTTTTTTGTCCTTGGCATTTTTGTTTGGGCCTTAGGAGTTGTTCTATTTTCCTCCTAAGTCCTTGTTCCTTTTTTCTGGCAGAAGTGGAGCTGGAATGGAAACAAGACTCAAAACTTTGTGAAAGTTCCAAGTCCAGATTCAGTTTAGGTCCCTACCCCACCCTTTCCTTGTTGTTTTTCTTTGTCTTTTTGGGTTTTCCTTGCACTCTTGGGTTTGTTTCTCCCCTGGGTTGTCTTTGGTTTGCTTGTGTTTTATTTTCTCCCTGACGGATGCATAACCAGAAATGAAACTAAACTTGGAACTTTGCGAAAAGTTTTGAATCCTTAAGATAGAGTGGGAGATACTTGAGAGAGGGAGAGAGGGAGTGGGATAGACTTGAGAGAGATGGAGAGATTTGAGAGAGAGACAGAGGGATAGAGGGAGTGGGAGGGACTAGAGAGAGAGAGAGGGGAGTCAGAGAGACCTGGGAGAGAGAGAGGGAGAAATGGACTAGGAGGGGCCTGAGAGAGAGAGAGGGAGTGAGAGAGAGGGACAAACCATAAAGAGAGAGAGAGAGGGAGATGAAGAGAGAGAGAGGGAGAGAGAGGGAGGGAGAGAGAGACTTGAGAGAGAGACCTAAGAGAGAGAGGGAGTGAGAGGGAGAGACAGAGTTAACTAGCTAGGGTCTCTCCCTCACCCCCCTCTCTCTTTGGTCTCTCCCTCTAGCACCCTACCTAGATAAATCTCTCTCTCTCTCCCTGTCTATCTCTCTCTCTCTCTCTCTCTCTCTCTCTCTCTTTTTCTCCCACCCCCTATCTCTCAAGTTTCTCTCTCTAGCACCCTACCTAGATAACTCTCTCTCTCTCTCTCTCACTCCCTCTCTCTCCCTATCTTTCAAGTCTCTCCTTCCCACCCTCCCTCTCTCTCAAGTCGCTCCCTCTGGAACCCTACCTGGGTAACTCGCTCTCTGCCTCCCTCCCTGCCTCCCTCTCTCTCTATATATATATCCCTCCCACCCTACCTATATAAGTCCCTCTCACTTTAACACCCTCTCTCCTACTCCCTCTCTCTCCCTCTCTCAAGTATCTCTCTCCCACCCTCTCTCTCTCATGTCTCTCCTAAGGAACCCTACCTACATAACTAGATAACACACACTCTCTTAGGTCTCTCCCTCCCACCCCCTCTCCCTCTCTCAAGTATCTCTCTCTCACTCCCTCTCTCTCTGTATCTCTCAGGTCTCTCCCTTCCACACCCCTCCCTCTCTCAAGTATCTCCCTTTAGCACCCTACCTAGGTAACTCTCTCTCCCTCCCCCTCTCTCTCTCTATCCCTCCCACCCTAACTAGATAATTCCCTCTCACTCCAACCCCCTCTCTCCCATTCCCTCTCTCTCAGGTATCTCCCTCCCACACCCTCTCCCTCTCTCAGGTGTCTCTCTCTCACTCCATCTATCTCTCTCCCACTCCCTCTCTCTCAAAATACCTCTCTCTCCCTATCTCTCAAATCTCTCCCTCTGGAACCCTACCTAGATAACTCTCTCTTTCTCTCCCTCTCTCTCCCTCTCTCCCTCCCACCCTACCTAGATAAGTCCCTTTCACTCCAACCCCTTCTCTCCCATTCCCTCTCTCTCAGGTCTCTCCCTTCCACCCCTTCTCCCTCTCCCTCTCTCTTAGGTCTCTCATAGTAGTAGTCATGTTGAACTCCAGGTGAGTGTTATTAAACCACATGCAAGCAATTAATATTCAAGTAGTAGATTCAAGTAAGTAATGGTTATTTTATTATGTAAATAAGGGAAATCATTACCTATTTGATAGAATTTGGTTAGAATAGCAGTGAAGTGTAATTATCTAGTATACATAAATTATGGAAATAATTAAGAACATATAAGTTACATATGGAAGCTTAGAGCTTAGTTGTAATAGAGTGCATACATAGATTTTGACAATGCATTAGTGGATTGTGTTTGGGGATTTCATGGTCCCCAGTTGGGGGACTTCATCACCAATCCATGTCTCTTTCTGGAGTAACTCATATAGTCTAGCACAATTTTAGTCTTTCCCTCCAATTGTTTGTACCTCGCAATGGGTTAGTTTTTTTTTTCATAGTAAAAAGTTGCTTCTTTGTTATTCACTAGAATAAAAAAAAGCACATACAAAAACTGATTTGTTCCAAGACATAATACATTACATACAACTGTCAAAATAATATAACATGTGCTTTATATCTCAATATAATGCGTATTTCTTTTTTGTTTTTGCGGACATTTATTGATAAACTCCAAGAAGGGGATAAAGTTGAGGTGTTGGATTCGTTTGATGGTGTTGTTGTGGACATTGGGTGGATTCACTCACAATCTATTGTACATGGAGTCAAATTCAAAGGAACATGAGATGCAAATGTAAATATTTTAAAGGTCACAAGTAACATACCCCTTGCTTATTAAGACAAAATAGATAGAGTTGTCCGTCTGAAAGAGAAAGAAGGGACCTTCGCACGGTGGTCACTAAAATATTTGAAAAAAATGACATAGTTGATGTTTATCATGTACTAACTGTTAGAAAACTTGGCCCACTACTTTATGCAATAGTTTGAATGTGTTGTTTAGGGATCTTAGTGTTTTTTTTTTCTGTTTCGGAGCTGTATAAGCAAAAAAAGGCATTGTAACTCAGTTTTCTCAGTCACAACACCGAGACATAGAATTTCTAACACATTTTTCAAAGTAAAGACACATATTTTTGTCTTGTATCTGTTGTAAGAACATCTTTTCTCAATAAAACTTCAATATTTTTCCTTCTTAATAGCTGTTTTATTATGTGCAAATGAATGAATGATTATTTTTTTCTATGTTTTATGTTTAAACCTCAAAAGCATTTTCTCATTTCCAACACTTTTAGGCAGAAATCAATGAACAAAAATCATTATATAAGCTACCAATTGACTAAATATACCAACTGACATAAATTAGTGAATAAATATGACTAAATATAATGATTATGCAATTAATAAACAATGTATCAATATACTACTAGTTGATAGAAATCAGTGAACAATTTTTTTTTAATATACTACCAAATTGATCAAAATGATGATTAAAATTAATGACTAAATATACGACTAATGGAAGGAAATTAGTGAATAAAAATGACTAAATAAGTGACCAGTTAACAACAATCAATGACTAAATATATCAGTGAATAAAAAATGACTAAATAAGAGACCAAATTACAACAATCAATGACTAAATCAACGACTAAATAAGTGACCAGTTAAATAAATTAGTGAATAAAAAATGACCGAATAAGTGACCAGATTACAACAATCAATGACTAAATCAATGATTAAATATATTAGTGAATAAAAAATGACTAAATAAGTGACCATATTACAACAATCAATGACTAAATCAATGACTAAATATACTACCAAATCGATCAATCAAAACAACCAATAAATGACTAAAAATGGTTTATTCATCAATTCGGTCACGTCATAAATGATTGACAATAAACTACTAATGGTCACTTGATCATGTTTGGTCATTTATATGTAGTTTTTAGTAGTTTTTTTAATCATATATTGTTGTTTTTGTATTAGTGATACATACATACAAACATACATACATATGTACATACATACAATCTACATACATACATACATACATACATACATACATACATACAAGCATACATACATAGAGGTGTACATACATACATGCAAACATGCATACATACATACATACATACATGTAATACAAGCATACATAAAATAAAATAAAATATATATATATATATACATACATTTAATAGAATACCATTTAACACAAAGCAAGACATAACACAAGCGTGTTATAATGCACTCACATTATGTCTTGCTTAGGCAACTCTTTAGCACAAACGAAAAAAATATGCACACTTATTATTACTTTCTTTGGGAATCCCCAAGCCTTAGGCTTGGTATTTGCTTTGGATTACCAACCCAAAGGCTTGGAGTGTCTTCCCAATGTCCAAAGACGTGTTTTTGCATATTCTACAAGATTTTACATAATTGTGTCCATGCTAACCGTCAAGTTTGCATGTGTTTCAAGGTCAAACAAATCAAACACCTGGGTATTGTTAGGCTCTCTCTTAACTATTTAAATATGTATTTTTTTTCACATTTTAAAAATGTTAAGTCTTTCATCTTTAATTTCTTTTTTTTGTGTGTCCTTTTTTTGGAAAAAACCATAGTTTGATATTTTTTTGTTATAAATTAATCGTTCATTCAAATTTCAAATAAATTATATTTTTAGAAACTAGACTCCATTCTACAAATATTTAAAAAAATATATTGATTTTAAATTAGTTTTCAAAATTTATAGGGGTAGCATGACCAAAATTCTATTTTTCAAGATGTGTCCACTTTGAAAATTAGTAAAAAATCAAATATTCATTAAAAAAATTGGGCATAAACTAAATGCTGTTAGCTAATTTCTCACAGAAGCGATTTTAAAAATACCAAAAAAAGTTAACCTTTTGAGAGAGCCACAAAAGTCGCTATATTATATTTTTTTGAAAAAACAACACCAATTTCTATGGCTGAACCCCTTAATCTCTACCATTTAAAAAAAAATAGTAGTTTAGAAAGTAGACTCAGAGCACTACGATCCTTTTTTTGTTGGATCTAGATTTTTTGAGTGTAACTATCCTCAATTTCACATCCAAGGTCAGTATTTCCTGATTTAAAAAAAATGGCCACTTAACAACCCTTTTTGGCCCCCCATCTTTTTGTACTTACCCAGATCAGGAAAGGCTCCAAAACTCTAGTTGTTGCAGGAAGAAGGATAGATGGAAATGTTTATCAGCTTAAGGGTGCTAATGGTATGTGCTTTATGAATCAAATCAATGAAAGTTGGATATGACATAGAAGAATGTGTTACATCAATTTTGATATCCTAGTGAAGATTAGCTCTACTCATGCTATGAGAGATCTTCCAAAGATTGCAAAGCCTACAAATATAGTTTGTAACAAATTTTAGGTTGGAAGCAAATAATAAATTGGTTCAATGCCAAAGAATATTCTACTGCAGGACCTTTGGAGTTGTTGCATACAAACCTTTGTTGACCTACAAGAACAAGAAGTTTTCAAGGTGACATGTATTTCATGTTATTGATTGATGATTACTTTAGAATGACTTGGGTAACATTTCTCAAAGAAAAATCAGAAGCTATAGATAAGTTTAAGGCATTTAAAGGTATGGTTGAGAATGAAATGGATATGAAAATCAAATGCTTAAGATCTGACAAAGGTGGAAAATTCACCTCCAATGATTTTAATAGTTTTTGTGAAGATCATTAAATAAAGAGAAATTTATTAGCTCCTAGGACTCCTCAATAGAATGGAGTGATGGAAAGGAAGAACATGACAGTTCAAGAAGCAACAAGGACAATGATGAAGGAAGAAAATCTATCAAATGTATACTAGAGAGAAGAAATTCATACTATAGTATACATACTTAACATAGTGAAAGCAAGGATAAATAGTTCAAAGACTCCCTATGAGTTATGGTATGGAAGGAATCTTACTATGAAATATTTCAGAGTGTTTGGAAGCAAGTGTTATATCATAAGAGATGAAGAAAAATTAGGAAAGTTTGATGCAAGATTTGATGAAGGAATCTTCCTTGGATACTTTTCAAAGAGCAAGGCTTATCAGTGCTACAACAAGAGGCTAAAAAGGATTGTTGAAAGTGCAAGTGTCAAAGTGGATGAAGACTTACATAAAAACTCACTGATGATAGAACAATATGAATTAGATGAGTCCTCTTACAGAGAAGAAGAAAAAGATGATGGTAAGGAAAAAAAAGTGTAGGTTGAAGAGGAAGAAGCTTCAGAAAGGATCCCTAAGACTCCTAAGTATGTGTAGAAGAATAATTCTGAAGATATGTGCAGAAGAATAATTCTGAAGATCAGACATTGGTGACAAAATAAGAGGTGTATTGACAAGAAGAAAGGTTGTTATGATATAAGAACAAGTAAACTTATCTTTACTTTCCAATGTTGAACCTAAAACAGTGATTGAGGCATGCAAAGATGAATTTTGGTTCAAGGCTATGGAAGAAGAACTAGACTTGGGAACTTGTCCCAAGACCAGTGAACAAGAATGTGATTGGAACCAAGTGGGTGTTCTGGAACAAACTGAATGAGAATGGATAAGTTGTTAGGAATAAAGCAAGAATTGTGTGTAAAGGTTACTCACAAGTGGAAGGAATAGACTTTGAAGAGACATTTTCTTTGGTGGCAAGGATGGAGGCTATTAGTATGTTTTTGGCCTTTTCAACAAACAAGGATTTCAAAGTTTATCAGATGGATGTGAAGTCTCCATTCTTGAATGGTGAGTTGGAAGAAGAAGTTTATATTGAAAAGCTGAAAGGATTTCAGTTATCAGATAAACCTAATATGGTCTATAGATTGAAGAATGCATTATATGGACTCAAGCAAGCTCATAGAGCTTGGTATGCAAGATTGGATAGTACTTATTGCAATGAGGATTCAATAAAGGTATTATAGATAGCAATCTTTATTGTAAATAGAGAAAGATCAAATATTGATTATGGTTGTGTATGTTGCTGATATAATCTTTGGAGTAAATGAAAGTATGTGCAAAATATTTTCAAAAGAGATGAAAAAAGAGTTTGAGATGCCAATATTTTGGGAGATGAATTTATTTCTTCGACTACAAATTAATGAAACAAAAAACCGTATCATCATTTGACAATCAAAATATGTTAAGGAAATATTGAAAAAGTTTGGAATGAAAGACTCTAAACTAGTATTTACTCCTATGGTTACTGGTTGCAAGATGAGTAAGAATGAAGAATCTCCTAAAGTTGATCAAAGCAAGTATAGATCAATGATTGGAGGACTACTATATTTAATTGCTACTAGACTAGATATCATGCATGCAATTTGTCTTTGTTGGAATATTGTTGTCATTGATGTCAAAAGGGGATATCATGCAAGGGGGATTTTTGGCATGGTGACAAAGGATGGTTATGAGAGTAGTGAATCTGATTTTAAAAGTGTGTGGTTGGTTGATGGTGTAGAAGAGCATATCTTGCAATTATTGTAAAATTGCTCAAAATGTTGCAAGGTTGACAAAATGTTGTCAAATCTTTGCAACATTTTCTTCTAGGTACTTGGTAGAAAATTTGTGGCCAGATGCAATATGGGTTTTCTAAGATCTTCTCATAATAGTGCAGTGTAAGTCTAGAGGATGTATAATGCACTCAAAATTGAATTTTGTGTGCTCTCTAATTGATTTAGGGTTTGGCAGATAAACCCTAAGGGTTTATAGTCACAACATTTAAGAAAGATATCTATTTCAATAGTGACTTGTATTTGTCTATTGTAGGTTGCTTAAGTCATAACTTAAGCCTATTACACTGTGAGGGGAACCATCCCCTTTACCTTGTGCTCTAGGTTGGCGATGTTTGTGTGTTCGTATCAGGGTAACTACACCATATCGGTAGGAGATGTTTTAGAGTTCCTTCGATGAAACACCATAGAAGACTCTACAATACATTGAGGTGACAATGGAGATTCTAAGGGATAGTGTTTTGAGTCCCTTCAACATGGTGATGATGCTTGATCAATGATGGAGATCAAACCTTGGAGATCAGACGGTGATGATCGAAGTTGTAAGGCATATCAAAGAGACAACACAATATCAAAGTAATTAATTTTAAGTCTCTTTAACACAACGATGGTAGTATAAGAAGCAAGTGGAAGGTGATGTGACATTGATAGGTGGTAACAAATTATTGCATCAGTGATGAACCTGATCAACAATTATGATTAAGCTGGTGATGATTAGACGGTAAGATCACCTCATTGGGGAGAAAGATAATATCGGTAGGACCGAAATGTTGTTCCCTTCGAAATTTCGATAGAACTTCAGTGAAGAGGCTTTTGGATGTAAGAGTGAGTGGATTTAGAGTCTCTTTGACACTTCGATGGTGGGACCCAATAGGGAGGCGGCGATGATGAATGGTGATGTGTGACAATAGATGGCGGAGAATGGTTGATCAATATGTCAACTCACATCATTATTGTGAGTTGCTCGATGTTGATGTGGATGACAGGTGCCAACCGCCCGCCTGCCCACTATGTTTTTGTGGGCCCATTGTTAGAACAAGCAATATAGTGACGAATGGTGCATATTCGAAGGTGAAGACCTAATGGTGACTACTCGGGCATGCGACTCATAATGAAGATCAATGACGTAAGCTTAAAAGAGAATAATCAGATAGTTGTGTTTTAAAATTGGGAAACAAATAGAGATTGTTGGATCATGGAACGAAAGGTGTAGATCGATGACCAAAATTTAAAGGCGATGGTCTTAAATGGTTAAGTCCATGCAAATAAGGGTTTCGACGGGTAGTTGTCATAGTGAATGAATTCAATTGGTCTACTTGCTCCAACAACTAGTTGATTGGAGATTTGATTTATAGGGCAGTGGCATAGATTGCTAAGACAACAAAGATTGGGATCAAATCAAATTAACATAAGAGAATATTAAATGCATATTTGATCCTAAGGTTTTGCAGATTGCGATTCTTAGAAAATTCTCTGTATCTAAATTTTATGTGGATGTGGCTCAATGAAAATGTTGTATGACAGAGAAGATACTAGGTAAACCTTAGAAAAAGGTTATAGATGATTAGAACACATGTGAGAATCTTGAGGAAATCTACACAAGTCAGTGAAAAAGATAAAAAAAATAGGAGATTAGTTTTTGACTGTGGAACAGAAGATAGAGTAAGAGAGAGATAGTGTGTGCAGAGAAAGGAGTTGCATATACAACAACAGAGGTTTGAGCAGTTGCAAAGAAGGTTGTAACATAGAACTGTAATCAAATTGTTATATCTCTAATGTAGAGATGATTTAATACTCTCAAAACCCTCTCTAAAAACCTCTCAACAAAATCTCAAACAAAAAATTAAAGTTGCAATTTAAAATTTAGAAAATTGCTTGCATAGGAAAACAACAAATTTCTCTATTAAAGAAGTATAATTACAAGATTTTTCAGTCATCAATGGATTGATGAATAGAAAAATAAAACAATACCAACATATGATATGCAATTGAATAATATTTAAAAAAAACTATTTCATCTTTGCAATCTTTTGCAAATTATTTCACCTTCCAACACCTCCATTCCACCTTCAACTCATGTAGCTTCAACCTATTTTTTTAAAGCTTTAATGGACTGTTATAAATCAGTCTGAACCTGCAAAAAACACCCAATATGTTTCTCCAGAGAAATGCTACACCTCTTCTCTTCCCCTTCAAAAATCTCTTCCAACTTACCTTCCTGAAAATGGGTTCCTTTTTGTTTTACCCTCCCTGTCTTGAAATTAATTTTGCATGATTTAATTGAGCCTCTTCAATATGGAACAACCCCCTACTATTTCTGCACATTAAATTACTCAAAAATCAATTAAACCCATTTAAAATCCATTCCCAACAACCCTCTAAAGATAGGAAAAAAAAAGTTTTAAATTCTTCTCTTTTTGACTCTCGAAAAAGCAAAACACAAAAAGAAAGCATATGTGCCCACTTTCACAGTCCCTATTATTTAGGAATTATGCTTTTGAGTGTTTTTAAAGCTCCATAAATCAATCACAACACCTCATATTTATTTTCAAATGTTTTGCAATAAAATATCTTAAAATTGTTTTTTCTCACCTTTTTACCCCTCTAGACAACTTGTCAATGTGCAAAGGAGATTTTATTGACAAGTTTAATTATTCAAAAATATCATTTATCCCCTCATCAATAAATTCAAACCAAAATCAACTTATTCCAAAATTCAAAAATACTTCCACAAAATTAACCTATTTTTCTGATTGACACATGATTGCCAATTTGACATGGATGCTCCTGCATTAGACACAAATATTTCCACAAAATTAACCTATTTTTTTGATTGAAATATGATTTCCAATTTTCCATGGATGCTCTTGCATTAGACACCCACCGTAGAAAAAAATGTTTCATGATTTACATTCAGAAAAAATTGTAGACCTTATGTCTATCTTGGATCCACCTCATTGCCTTATCCACTGAAATATTTCGATGCACCACTTTTTGCGAACTTACAACATTACCATGCTTCATCCTTCTTCTACTACCCATTATGCAATTCAAAACATCAAATCTATTGTCCCACGAATATACTTCATCAAAATCAGAACTAATAATTAAAATTATACCTTCTCCTTTGTCAAAACAAATGTATTTGTTTGCCTCATTTGTTGTTCCACCTTTTCCACCTCCTTTCACTATGTCTCCTCCATGAAATTCCATTATTTCAATGCCTTCTAAAAGGCATGATACTGTTGTAACTTGTCTTCCTTCACTTAAAACAACATTAGTACTATCATCAAAATACTTAATTTCCTCATTATATGACAATGACTCATGACCACTAACCAAAACATTTTCACCTCCATTCTTCTCAAACAAGTATTCTTCAAAAAAATATTCATTAACCTTCACACTCAACTCTACCAATTCAAATGTATCAAAATTAAATTCTGCTGCAACAAACTTATCTACTCCTTCACTCTCTTTCTCATCAAAGAAAATAATAAAATCAGTTTTTACCTTACTCTCTACTGCTACCTTCTTTCCACTTGAGATCTCTTCTTCAATTTGAGTCAACAATTCATCTTTCTCATCTTCTTCATGGTTAGTTTCAACAAAGCTAACATATTCATGATTCATACCATCTAAAAGTATGATTTCATCAACCAAACAAGACCTAGCATTTATGCAAACCTTACCCATTTCTTCTTTCAACGACTTCAATTTATGTTTCACTCCATCCTTCATCAATGTGTACGTGTTGGAATAACCATCGTGCATTGCCTTCCTGTCAAATTTCCAAGGTCTTCCTAGAAGAATATGACAAGCATCCATTGGGAGAATATAACACAAAACTTCATCATAATAGCCTCCTATCTTAAATTTTACCTCACATTGTTCACTGATCAAAAGCTTCTTGTCATTTTGTACCCATGTTATCCGATATGGATTTGGGTGCTTCTTCCTTTATAGCTGTAATTTTCTTAACATTTCATCAGAGACAAGATTATCTGTTCTTCCACTATCAATAATAACATTACATACCTTTCCTTCACACTTGCATGTTTTCCTAAAAAAAGTTCTCCTTTGAATTAATTTATCATCTTCATTTAACAGTGTTCTCCTAGCCATTAAAGTTTGACCGTCTTCTGCTTCTTCAGAATGTGATGATCATGAATCTTATCTATTCACATTTGCTGCCCTATTCTAATTTGCAGTCCTTCTTCTTGGTCTTTTCTCTTCATGAGGATAGTCATATGCTCGATGGCCCTCTTCCCCACACTTAAAACAAGTTCCTTGAAAGGTTTCTCTTCCAAAACCTCTACCCGATCTTCCTCTACCTCTCTGATTTTGATCTCTTAACCCATAAAATTCTTCATTCCTATGTTGTTTGCTGCTGCCTTTGCCCCCATTTTTTTGATTTTTCTGATCATCATCTTCTTTATATTCTCTTCTCTCAACCTTATCTTGATGACTTTTTCCTCTTTGTTTGTTTACAAATCTCTTGTTCATCCTTTCTTCAATCTTCAAGGCAATTTGGTAAGCATCTTCCATAGTCACAACTCGCACCAATGCCATCTCCTCTTGTATATTTGGCCTCAAATAATTAAGGTATATTGCAACCTTTTCCTTGGTTGCCTCAAAATGTCTAGTTCTAATGAGTATTCTGTGAAACTCTTCTGTGTACTCCTTTACTGTTTTGCTTCCTTGCTTCAAGCTTTGCATCTTTTTAAGCAATTCCAACTCATAGTCTACTGGAATGAATTGGATTTTTATTTTCTCTACCATTTTATCCCATTTTGTAATTTTCTCTTTTCCTTTTATTCCTCTTTCCAACTGAATTTCTCTCCACCAAATTGAAGCATGACCCTTCAATCTTGTCTTGGAAAATCTCACTCTATCTAGGTCTCTAATTTCTTCAAACTCAAAATACTCCTCCATATCATTTATCCAATCTATGATTTCCTCTAGATTCAAGCTTCCATTGAAGGTAGGAACATCAATTTTTGGTCTCTTTCCCATTTTTGTCAAAGCCCTTAGCAATGGGTCATTTGCAATTGTTGCAATTTCCTCTCTTTGTTCAATGTTCAGGCTAGCATTCTCTGAAGCTTCTTCTTCATTACTATCAGGTTCCCTTCTTTGCACAAACCCTCTTCTTATATCTTCTTGAAGTGCCTCTACTTGTCTTTTCAAAACTCTAAAATCATTATCATGGACAAAATTGTCCACTCTTCCTCTTCCTTTGCCTCTACCGCGATGGGCTCCTCTCCCATCCATTTTCTCCAATACCCACAAGATCAATCCTAGTGCAACTACCTCTATTCAGCGGTCTGTTACACACTCAAGATATTGATGATCTAATAACATTAATGTAGATAGGATTTAATACTCTAAAAACCCTCTCTAAAAACCTCTCAACAAAATCTCAAATAGAAAATTTAACTTGCAATTTAAAATTTAGAAAATTGCTTGCATAGGAAAACACTGAATTTCTCTATTAAAGAAGTCTAATTACAAGAGTCTTCAATCATCAATGGACCGATGAACAGAAAAATAAACCCATACCAACATCTGATATGCAATCGAATAATATTTAAAAAAACTATTTCATCTATGCAATCTTTTAAAAATTATTTCACCTTCCAGCACCTCCATTCCACTTGCAACTCATGTAGCTTCAACCTGTTGTTTTGAAGCTTTAATGGAATGCTATAAATCAGTACCAACCTAAAACAAACACCCAATATTTTTCTCCAGATAAATGCTACACCTCTTCTCTTCCCCTTCAAAAATCTCTTCCAACTTGCCTTCCTAAAAATGGGCACTTTTTTGTTTTACCCTCCCTGTCTTGAAATTAATTTTGCATGCTTTACTTGAGCCTCTTCAATATGGCACGACACCTTGTTGTTGATGCACATTAAATTTATCAAAAATCAATTAAAACTCATTTAAAATCCATTACCATCAGCCCTCTAAAGATAGAAAAAAAATAGTTTAAAATTCTTCTCTTTTTGGCTCCCGAAAAAGAAAAACACAAAAAGAAAGCTTGGGTGCAAAATTTCATAGTCCCTATTATTTAGGAAATATGATTTTGAGTTTTTTTAAAGCTCCATAAATCAATCCCAAAAACTCATAATTCTTTTCAAATGTTTTTCAATAAAATATTTTAAAACTATTTTTTCTTACTTTTTCGCCCCACTAGACAACTTTTCAATGTGCAAAGGAGATTTTATCGACAAGTTTAATTATTCAAAAATATCATTTATCCCCTCATCAAGAAATTCAAACCAAAATAAAATTATTCCAAAATTCAAAAATACTTCCACAAAATTAACCTCTTTTTTTTATTAACACATGATTGCCAATTTTCCATGGATCTTGCACATCAATCTTTTATTATAAATCTTATTGGTGGGTACCATCAAATATTTGGGTAGGTGCTCATATTAGGGAGTGGGTGCTTCCTTAGAGTGGGTGCTCCTAAAACCAAGGTATTGGTGTCTCCTTAGGGTTGGTGCCCTTAAAACATTGTAACTGGATATTGGATTGTGAGGTTGGATTAGGACAGTAGATCCTAGCAACATTTCTCATTGTGGTTTTTCCTATCTTGGGTTTTCCATGTAAATCTTGTGTTATGTGATGCTTGTGTATGTGCATGTTCATGTATTTTCATGTTAAGTCATAATTTGCACGAAGTGTTTAAGGGTTGAAAATTTTAAGATTTACTGATTCACCCCCCTCAGTAAATTGTTGTGTTCCAACAATCTTGTGGTTAGATTTCAAGAAGATCCTAGAGAGTCACATGTGGCAGTAGTAAAAATAATATTCAGATACTTGAAGGGCACTCCATAACATGGCTTGTGGTATCCAAAGGATACTGACTTCTCTTTGAGTGCTTGTACAAATGCAAATTGGGAAAGTTGTGTGGATGATAGGATAAGTACAAGTGGTGGTGCTTTCTTTCTTGGAAATAGGTTGGTGTCTTGGCTAAGCAAGAAACATGATTCAATGCTTATCTACTGTAGAGGTAGAATGCATTTTTGTAGCATCATTTTGCACACAATTGTTGTGGATGAAGAAAAGCTTGAAGGATATCTAAGTGTTATATGGCAAACTAATTTCTATATTATGTGTTAATACAAGTGCTATTAATATTTTAAAGAATCCGGTAATGCATTCAAGGAAAAAGCATATCTCAATCTGGTAGCACTTTCTAAGAGAAAAATGTTGCAAAGAATGAGGTGAAGTTGGAGTATGTTCCTACTAAAGATTAGGTTGTTGATATCTTCACTTAGGCTCTTCCTAAGGATAATTTTGAGTATCTCTAGGAGAATTTAGGGGCTATTTCCCCCCCCCCCCACTTTCAATTAGATGCATAAGATTATATATTAGTCCAGTGGATTTCAAGATTCATTCCTTGTTCTAGATTAATGTTGGTGGCTAACTCTCAGGGGGAGCAGGTAGTGGCATTATTGGTTGTTACGTCAGGGGGAGTAAGTGTTGTCATTGCGTTGTATATTCGTGTTGTCAAAGGAAGTGAAAGTTGAGTAGTTGATGTCCCTTATAGGTGTTTCCATTGATGGAGAGAAAATATATGTGATTAACTTCAAAGGGGAAGCAAAGGAAAGAAAATATGTGTTCTCCTTTGCCATTGATGTCAAAGGGGGAAAGAAAGTTAACTGAAAAACCATATGAAGAAAGAGGGAGATAAAGTTAAGTGAAAAACCATACGAAGAAAGGGGGAGAGAAGTCCTATAAAAGAGAAAGTGTTGGAAAGAGTTAATGCTTGTGTAAGGGGCAGTAGCGTGCACTAATGTAAAGTATATGTTGTTGATAAGAGTTTTTGGTTGTTGTTGATGGTTTTTCATATCATGTGTTGCCATCAATGGTAAATGTGGAGATTGTTGAAATTCTGTGTTGTCATTGATATCAACAGATCTTTTTTGTTGCATTGATGCCAACCTATGAAGATTATTTGATTGGTTACATTATGTTGTCATTAGAAGTATCATTGATGTCAACCTCTAGTGTTGATTTGATGAGCATATGTTTGTGGATGTTCAACCTTTTGTGTGGCTGAGATGATAAGAGGAGTGTTGCAGATGTTGAGATGGTGTTTGTGGTGCTTGGTTTCGAAGTACTTTTGAGAAAATTTGAATAAAGAGGAGACAATGTGGTAAAGAGTGTTTAGTGTGGTAGAGTGGTGTTTATTGTTTTGCTTCACATTTCTTCATGGTTGAAGATCTACTTTTGTGGCTCAGATATGTTAATTAGAAGTGTTCGATGGTGTTATATCTAGAGCTTCAGGTTTTGGACCATTTGACAGAAGAAGTTGTATTCAGTAGTGTGTGAACTGTGATGTAGTGTTGTCTGGGAGAAATGGTTTTTCTATGCAGTTCTCCATATTGTGGTTCTTGGTTTTGTAGATATGTGAGTGTTCTTATATTTTTGATATCTATCTTTAGTCTGAGTTGTTTGAATTTTTGCACTCCGCAAGGTTGGATTCATATGTTACAATGTGTGGAAGGTTAATTGGGTATACAAAATGAGTATGTTCTTTAGGTGTATGATTTTGCTAAGGATTTGTTGGATTTTATGGTTTTTAGGGAATATTCTAGATTGTGTTTAAGTGTTTTGTGTGGTCCATGAGTAATTTTTGGATTTGAGGAAACATGTACGTAAATTTCTAATGGTGTTAACATAGGCTCGATTGACCTTGGGTGTTTACACTAATTGCGGATATGCTTCAGTGTTTGTGGAAGTGTGGTGTGGCATGTATATGTGGATTTAGTTCTAAGTTAAGGTGTGATGTGGTCCACCTTCATTCCTCTCCATCGTGGGACTTTTTTTGGTGTTAACCTATTTTGAAATTGCACATTTGAGGTGCATAGTCGACCTTGAAAGATGTTTCTAAGGTTGCAAATGGTATAAAGGCAAGGTGAAATATTGGAGAAGTGTGTGTAGATGTGAGGATGTTTTGAGATGTGAGTTTAATCAGATGCAAAGATCTGAAGTGCAGGCTTAATACCTATGACTCCAATATAGTGAGCAGAATGGTCTACATTTGCAGAGTACCTGAAGTTTCTGATAATAGTGAGTTGGAAGTTATTAATGGTGCAAAGTTGTGGTTGATG
The DNA here is from genome assembly GCA_007258455.2 of Sequoia sempervirens. NCBI lineage: Eukaryota > Viridiplantae > Streptophyta > Pinopsida > Cupressales > Cupressaceae > Sequoia > Sequoia sempervirens. Next base: position 60,989,383 of record VDFB02270651.1, read on the forward strand.
TTTTATGTTGCTCTAAGATGGATTTTTCATTGTAACAATCTACTTTCTATCTTCTTCTTTCTAATATAGTAGTGAGCCATTCTTTTTTTTATGTAGTGAGCCCTTTGACAGTGAGCCTATTGTATTCGGTATTGCAATTACTTTATATTGTGATCTAATCCTCAATGTGGTTTTTCCCTTCTTGGGTTTTCCATGTAAATCTAGTGTTCTCATTTGTACGAATGTGTTTGTATTACTATTTCACATGTTTACATTCTGCTAATGCATGATAAGGGTTTAATGATTGTTAACGGTTTAAGGATTAATGTAGATCTGAATGTTAATGAGGGTTTTGATGTTTTAATGTACAACTAATTTAGCTCCTTGGGATTTTCCCTTGTTGGGTTTTCCATGTAAATCCGATTTAAGGATTATTGTTCAATATATGTCATGAAACTAAATAGAAACGTCAATGATTTAATTACTTATCATAAATTCTTATAATTGTGAACCAAATAAGTACTTTGTTAATAATATGTATAACATAAATAATTTTCTATTTTGTTAGAATTATCTAATTAGTCTATTTATCTTATTTTCTATTGGTTCTATGTTGTACAAATTGTCTAATTATGCTAACTATCTTATTTTTTATTGGTGAAAAAATCTTTTCTAGTTTTTCAATAAATTGTTCAATAAAACTCTTGAATACTTCATATTTCCAACATTACTATAATAAATTGTCAAATTTTATTTTGAACAATTTTTTTTATTCTATTGTTCTTGCATTTCTCTAGTTTTTCACATCTAATAAGGCCTTCATAATTTATATTGACTAAAGTTAATAATATTCTTAGTTGCATTGTTTCTATAACATGTAACTAAATAAATTTTTAAATTTTAATGCAAGCAACTTTATATTAAGGTATAGTCTTCTATGTATTAGTTGCATATGAACACAAGAATACATATAACTATGATGCTTGAACAAACAAAAGATTTGAAAAAGCTCAGTAGTGTGCATCATAATAAACTATAATCTTGAAAGGTGTGGTACTTTGTTTACATTTATTTTTCTCCCAATTTCTAGAAATATGTTCTATCAAATTATTCTTGTTTTATTGAGATTCTTCTCATCTAATGTAATACCTTGTAATTAGTTTTCAAAAGAAATAAAATATTATCAAACTATTTTTTTTTTTTTTTTCATTATGACTAAATCAATAATCTAATAGTTATGGGTTTAGTTTTTTCAAGAATTTGGAAGATTATTTCTAAAATTTTATTCATTATGGAAAATTAAATAGATTTAAAATGTTAGCATAATTCCAAGGTTTATGATTACTAGTATATCTAAAATGTTAATTGCGAATTGTAATTTGACTAGATTTTAATAGAAATAATAAAGTTTTGCATACATATTTGGGGAATGCGAAGTTGGAGGTTGTGAAGGGCATGCAATTTTTCTAAGTTTAAAAAATTGTATGGATTTAAGTGTTAGAAAATACATATAGGTTCAAGTTATTTTATTCAAATAACATTTTATTACCAACTATCAAGTTTTCTTACATCACAAATTATATATTTTCCCACCCAATTTACCCTAGATTTTATTGTTAGGGTGAGGTTGTATATTAATGAGAGCAATACACCCCATCCTTAAATTTGACTATGAATTATCATAAAAGATGTGTTTAGATTCAAAATTTCTCTAGTGTTTGTAGAGAAAAATTAAATACCAAATTCACTTTTCATATCACACATTCTACACCACCATAAGTTCTATTTTGAAAGTCATTCAATCAAACACCCTAGCAAAGATCAAACACCATATGCATTTCTACAACTTTAAAAGAAAAACCACTAAATCATACAACTAGAGATGACTATAGTCTATAGATTAAGTAATGCATCTTGCAAACATTATGAAATAGACCTATTGAAGTCACATGATTCCATATTATTTACATGTATGTTAAATATTTAATGCATAATATTTTATTTTTGAGTCCAATCAAATTAAGTAACATTTTATGTTTATAAAGATTCAAATGCTATTTTTATCTTTAATGTCCACTTATCTCAATACATGATATCTATTTTGAATTGGATATGACAATTAAGAAAATTGTAGTTTTTTATTTAAGCATTTTTATATGCTAGTCCCTTTAAACCCACTCTTATGATGTATTTATGTATTTAACAACCATACAATACCGAATAAAGTTATCTAAAAATTCCAATATGTCACTTCAAGACTCACATTTGAATAGTCTTTTAAAGAGTTTTGTAAGAAGTTCATGGAAGGTGACGTGGTCATCAAATTTGAAAAGGTGGTCGTTGAAAAATTGTTGGAGTCGTGTGTTTTGAGAAAAAGGAAGCATTCAAGATATTACCACGAAAACAGCGTCGTATAAAATCATATCCCTGCAATCACGGCTACATTTTCTAGTCAATAAGTGGTGGATTACTTAATATGCCTAGAAAGGAAAATGCCAATCATGATAATATGATTGAAACAATGGTGGAAAGTGGAAATAGGACTAAATTTCAGTCTCAAATGGTAGAGGGCCCATTTGGGTCTCTAAGGAAATGAAAATCCTTTAGTAATTGGATTCAAAGGTTGAATGGATAAATCAATGATTTTCTAGCCAAACACATTTTTGTTCGGTGATAGAGAATTTTATTTGTAGTCAAATGTTCCTAAAAATAAAATAAAATAAAAAACATTTGTAAATAGAGTGTTTGTAGTGACATATAAAGGATGAATATTGAGATGATAATTATATTTAAAGAATTATAAATCATATTAGAATAAATAAATTTATGTAGTTGTAAGGCATGTGTTAAGGCATGAGGGTTTGAGAGGGCGGTATAGTCATTGAGTTGGATGGTGTAAGATATAACACATTTATTACGACTTCATTTCCCTTATGGCTCATACTATGCCATAATTTAAGATGCAAGAGAAGAAGTATGGTGAGTCATAGTGGTGGTTCAATATTTATTAGGCTCCCACTTTTTGGAGGATAGGTGCTATTGAGTGGTTTTCTTGTGTGAAGATGTAGTGAAAAAATGTGGTTTCCTCCTCTAACAATGGTAAGGAGAAGTTGAGAGAGGTAGATGGTAGCTATGGTCTCAAGGCAAGGGGCTAAAGGCATAAGGAGTATGTGGGTGGAGAAGAAATGATAGGAAATTTTACTGACTATCTAGAAAGATAGATTGCTAGGCCCAAACTTTAGTTATGGGTGATGTGTATGTGGGAGCTAATGAAGGAGGTGGAAGAGTATCCAATTATTGGAAATAGGGAGGTTGTGTCAAAGTTTCTCTTAGATCCTTGTTAATGGATGGGAAAGAGAAATATCTTTGACAATAATCTATTAGCAACACTATAATGCTTTGATTGCCATGAGTACATTTTTGTTACATGAAGATATCTCCATTCTAGAGATGCAAGTGGAGTGTTTTCAACATTGTTAATTGAACCACTTTCATGGTTTGAGTGACAATATTTATCAACATTATACCATGGTAGAGATGGATTGTAAAAGAGAGGTAAAAATTTATAATGGTGCTGATTTTAATATCTCAATTGTTGCTATGAGGTGTCTAAAGATAAATTTGTTGAAAT